>JBAJFG010000359.1:20000-620000 GCA_037903475.1 Ancylostoma caninum
TCAGCAGCCGCAACCAGTTGTTGCATTGATGCTGCATTTGGAAACGGTACAGCATCCGAACGCACAGCACAAGACTGACCCAGACACCTTCCTGTTGGCGACCTCAACCTCAATGTTTCAGCACGATCGGGGCGCGCATCCGAAGTCGCCACCGATCGACTGTGGCAGTTGGTGGATTCGGATCCATGGTAAAGTACGTGTGGAAAGACGCAAGTCTTGTGTGTTCACTTTACCAGCATTGCCGATCACCTGCGTCAGTTGGGAACCAACAGACAAACAAACAAATGAGTTTCACTACATAGTGATAGGGTAGGCGGCCAAAAATCGACAAAATCTTTTTTTGGAAACGACAAAGGAGCCTGACGTTGCACAGGAGGGCACAATTCTGAGTCGAAGGGTATAGGTGTCATGTGTGTTCGTCCGTTGGATCGTGAGATATAAGCGATTACCAACAGACACACAAACATATGAGTTTTACTACATAGTGAGGGGGATAGGGGGCCAAAAATCGATAAAATCGTTTTTCTCGAACGGAAACAGCAAAAGACCCTTATGTTGTATACGTTATATATATATATATATATATATATATATATATATATATATATATATATATATATAATAAAAATATTAAAAATAAACTATTTTTATTTGTATTGTAAAGTAATTTCGAAAATTTGGCGACCCATATGCGTCCGCCACTGATATATATATATATATATATATATATATATATATGTATATAATATAGTACTGCCCAAAAAGATATCACCTTTTCAACTTTTGTTTATAAATTCTTTCTAAGTGAAGCTTGAAAATCCCAATTTTAACATATAACGTAGCTACTCACTGCTGATGCATGGAGCTACTAAGGCCCTCACTGCGCTTGCAAATTTTTGCGAGAAAAAAATTCTACTCAAAGGCAGCAAGTGCTGAAATCCTCTGACTCCGAGATGAGGGGCGGGTGGTGAAGTACAGAATCAGCACATCCTAAATGTGAAACGAAAACAGACAATGATGGCTTACCTGCAGAGAAACTGGAATCGTCGTCGCGAACACGCCTGGCCGTGTTCGCGGGCCGGACGAGTACTCCAATGTCGGGTGTGCGTGTCCCGCCACGAAACCCGGTGAATTGAACGCATTTCGTACTGGCTTTGCGCCAAACCACGCGCCGGATTAGCTGCTATCACCGAGGAAAACTCGTACCGGCGCGAACTCGGCCAGGCGTGTTCGCGACGACATTTCCATTTTCTCGGCAGGTAAGGTATCGTTGTTTGTGTTCGTTTCACATTTGTGATGTGCTGAGTCTGTACTTCACCATCCGCACCTCAGCTCCGAGTCGAGGATTTCGGCTCCTGCTGCCTTTAAAAAAGAGCCCTGATTTCGGACATTTGATTATTCAGCTACTGTGCGATTTGTAGTGCTCCAATTTTCACCAAAATCAAACTTTTCTCGGGAAATCGGGAAATAAATTCATATTCAACCGAATTTCAGTGAATTGAGAACGAGTTGTGAAATCTCCGGAGCTCAGTAGACACCACCTTGAACTTGAACTCTTCCGGCAATTTTAACCATTCTGTATCGCAACTACATCCCTGTTTCGAGCTGGGTCTAGTTCTGCAGGCCGATGTTTCGGCTTAGGCGAAAAGAGGTTGTTTGTACTGGTGCTCGGATGATGCTCAACCGTTCCAGATATCATAGCCTGACTCATAGTTCCCAATGGTGCCCTTCATGGGTATCAAGGTTTGCATTTTTATTCTGGTGGAGAAAGAAATCGATCCACTCTCCCCAATCGCAGTTCATCACATAGAGTGACCGGCAATGACGGTGGCCTATCTGCGGCCTCGAGAAGGACGCAGCGCGACCGCGCCGCGCGCGCCGGGATCGGTGTCGTCTGCCGCCGGAATGCTATTTCTAGGCTATTTTCTTCCGGATTTGATCGAAAATCCTTGAAATCGCGTAGAAAAACTGGTAGAAATAGCATAACAGCAGCAGAAACATCGGTTATGGCGCGCGCGGCGCGGCTGCGCGACGTCCTCCTCGAGGCCGCGAATGGGCCAACGCCATTGACGTCCACTGTACATACACACATATACAGAAACTCACTTTTAAATACAAAGAAAACTAAGCATCTCGAAATTTTCGTGCTGACTCGAATGACAAGGTGAATTCTGCACAACGTTCGTGACCAGTCTGACCGCAACTAAGGCGTGAAATAAGATGCGTTGGCGGACCGTAGGTACATCACGAGCTCCATATTGGACGACAAAACACTCATAATTTTGACTTCTATCTATTTTAGTGATAAGTTTGACGGTAGGATATCCTTTAAAGGCAGCACTCACGGAAATTCTCACTTCTGAAATGGGTCGCTTACCATGTGGCCGGCCGCTGGACAATCGCAACAGTAAGTTGAACACCTTGAACACCTGAATACCTACCTGCGAAGATACTGCCGTGGACACATATGCCGCTCTGGACATTAGGGTTCCGTCGCGCCAACTAACGCCTTTGACAGGGTGTGTGCATGTGGTTCAGCGGGGGCGTGTCCATGAAATTGGTACCATTTGCAGGGTTCCGTGCCGGGACCCATCACGGAACACTCGTCCGCGCTGTGGACACACATGAAATACCGCCATCTTTTTCTGTTTTTCGCGTGTTTCACGCTACGTCATCGTTGTCAATGAGTTCATCGCCTTAAAAACCCCGATATACCGCGAAATCTTCAACACAAAAATTTCCGTGAGTGCTGCCTTTAAGCTGAAAATGTGCGAACTACAGGAACATTTTGGCAAAAAAACGGCGAAAAAAAAAACGCTTGTGTTGAATCACTACAGCTCAGGGATGTGCGTAATAAAAAATTTGATTTTCGTAAATCGTAAATCGTAAACTTCCCAAAAGCGCCGTAAATCGTAAACCGTAAATCGTAACTAAAGAAACTGGAAACCACTGGTAGGATCCAAAAAATCTTGATTGTTTGAAGCAAAATCATCCTTAGAGCGTTTAGAGTTATCGCTGCGAAACTACTCCTCAGCCAATTCCTTATCTTCTCCTGAGATTGATGGTATTGTGAAGAGGGAACAACTTTTCTTTTGTTGTTTTCGAGGGCAATCCAGTTCTGAGCTAAATATTATTCATAGAGGTTGAGAGAATTCTTTTTATTCTGACCAGTGCTTTTAAAATGAACACAATAGATGGTTCTGTTCTCAGAACGACCAAACATTCCAAATAAGTCGGGAGACTGGTTCCAGAGAGGTTTAATAAGACGAAACGCTTATGCGATTTATCAGATGACACTGCAAGGCATTCAGCATATGAGCATTCAATGCCACTTCTAAAATCGCATTGAGCATATGAGTATTCAGTGCCACTTCTAAAATCAAGTTGAATGTGATGCGAATACCAAAAGGGATCATTTATCAATTATGTAGTTCAGTTGGCACTAACAGTAGGTTCGTATGAGCTCCGTCACTAAGGAAAAAAAAACCACGCACTGCAGAATGCCACAGTTAGTACCGGAAATAATGTGAAACTTATTGACAAACGACGGGGACTCGGTGGGCAGCGCGATCTTCCTGCAAGAGCTTATCTCTCTCTCCGGAAAAAGATCTGAAAGAAGACGATACTCGAACTTCTTGTGGCCTTTCATATCATCCTCATGGTTCTAGCAAATCTTTTCAACAGAGAACTTGGAAGCTAGTCCGGGACGAGACCACGTTTACAAATGATTTAAGTTACTGGTATAACTGAGAGAATCCGCTCTTAATATCGCTGTGGAATGCAGACGTAAACAAATGGGGCACATTTGTACACGGACCACAAGAGCTATGGCAAGATTCCTTTCTTGTAGTTATTTACGATTCTGTTACGAAATTTAGGCCACTTTTTCGTAAATCGTAAATCGTAAGAAAATCGCAAAAAATGACCGTAAATCGTAATTCGTAAATCGTAAATCGTAATTACGCACACCCCTGGTCACCATCCACTTATTAGACAGGTTAAACTGTGGTTTCAGTATTGATCTACCGTCGAATATGGGCTCATGGTGCAATCGCAGTCCGCCACTGCATTTAGTTTCACGCTTAAATTATGGTCAGACTGGTCTCGAATGTTGTAAAGAATTCATCTTGTAGTCGAATGGGCATATCAGATGAGCGTTTGTCATATTATGTTTAAAGCTTGGTGTCCCAATGCTTATGATACACGCGGAATAATCTCTAAGAAGTGACCTCTCCAACAAACCTCAAGCAAACTGCACGCTAGTTTGCCCAACAACTCTAGTGGGAATAATTCCTGGGTGATATCCACAAGCGTTTGGAGATCGGCTTCATTCCCAAGCAGCTTGTCAAAACGGCTAAGGTCCCTGGAAATTCTGCGAATGTGTCCCAACAAAAACAACAATGCAACTATGTATTACAAGACATTGGTAGCCACGTAACACGCATTTCCCTGGGCAGCTTCAAGAAAGTATATAATTTCACGTCTCATAACCCGGGGTGTAAGTAGACCAGATACGCTTGTAAAAAAAATGCGATCTAGCTGAAGAGAAAAAAACTCCTGATCAGGGGTGAGCAGAAGTCAGATTTGAAGGGCTCGAAAATCGGAAGCCCCAAAAAACTAAGGAATAACGGAAGTGCCGGAAATCGAAAGCCCGAAGTACAGAGTAGCCAATATGCGTATCTACGGAGACTTGAATGAGCAGGCGGGTTAACCAATGCATTGTTTGATTAACGAGCGTTCATTTGGAAAGCTTTGTCTAATTGTGCTCATAAATGGTGTTACTCAGAAAGTGAAAAACAGAAGAAATAATTTACGGACAAGTAAATGAAAAATAAGGAATAGTAAATCCTGTTCAGAGAAAGAGAACTCAAACGTTGAGATGAAAGCTTTCTGGAGTAGTGTAGTCGCCATCATACCGCTCCCAGAATCACAGCTTATAGTATGTAGGAAATTGTTAGCATAATATACTCCGTAATGTGCGTTCCAATGTCTTTAATGCTGAAGATACAAATCATTGTTCGTCCGATTCTTGAATATGGTTCACAAGTTTGGAGTCCATCTAAAATCAGGCTACAGAGAGCCTTTGAAAAAGTGCAGCATTGTTTTACTAGGACGCTCTTGTATCGATGTTAAGCCTCTTCTACCGTCCTCACTTGATTCCCTGCTACTACCAACGACTCAATACCTTCAAATTGAAGAGCGTATTGTATCGGCGCATATTTAACGACCTAGTCTTTTGTTTCAAGGTTTTGCGCATGGATTGTAATCTAAGCCTGGAAGATACTGGGTTTCCAGACCATGCAGTGGTCGAACCGGTGGGTTTTCATTGGACTACAAAAACGTTATCTCCAGATTTAATTCCAGGATATTCACCACTTTATTTTTGCTTGGTGCAAGGTGGCTACAACTATTACCGAATGATGTTCTCAGTTCACCGTCCCCTTCGGCTTTTCGGAATAGACTAAGAAAAATTAACTTATTCGGAGTTCTTGGCATCAGTGAACTCTGATTCCTTTTAGTTCACCTTCTCGGTAGTTTATAGCATGACGCTCTCGTTTCGCCGTTGCCCTCCTAGGCCAATTTCCCCTTTATATCAGGATCATTTCCAGCTTGCCTGTTTTACTTGTTTTGTCTATTCTATTCTGTTCATTTCCTCTTTATTTTACTCCGCTAGACTTTTATCTGCATAAGGACCGTTCGGGCTAAAATTACGTTTGCCTTAGGTTTGGGTGATTACCATTTCTCGGGAATTAGGGAAAATTTGTCGATTCCGACTCACTCCGCACCTTTCTGGTAATCTTTTTTTTTCTTGAGTTTTCGCCATTCCATCCTTGTGCTATATTGAGCTGGCTTCTTCCACAGCCATACGACTTCAATAAGTAAGTCTGACATCGGATTGTTAGGGCTAGGGAATACCTAACATCCGAAAATCTGGTGTCGGATTTCTCATGCATGTCTTTACTCGTGGGAAGCGGCGGTCTCCCTAACGTCACTCACTTGATCTTCCTCCCTTGCTTTCACTGTGATGGCTTGCTTGGAAGAACTGTCTTACCTTGTCACACCTTCTCCATCGAAATGGTACAGCTAGGCGCCGTTTTTATCCATGACAAGCTACCGCCTGCCCGGAAAAATGGTTCCATCACTCCTTCCTTGAGCCATTGATTAAAGACAACCTGCCTGAAGATCTCTGGATGCAGCATCTTCTCTCTGTTGGGTTAGTGAGGATTTTTTTCTTTTCGTGTTCCTTTTGAGTTTTTCTATTCATTTCTACATTTATTAAATAGTTCTGTCCTTGGTGCTCACAACCTTTGTTGTCCTTCTCACATGATTTCCACCTCATTTAATGCAACGTTTGAGCTTCTTTGTTTGAATTAAGCAGTTTCTTTAATTCTTTCTTTGTCCTGCACTTGGCGCACCGTAGTGTGCATATAAATAAATAAATAAAAAATAAATAGATAGATAGATAAATAATTTATCCGGAGGAGTTTTCACTTGATTTGAACGAGCAAAGCTTTGCTTCTGGATCAATTCTATACTATAATATTTAGTCAGCTGATAGTATGCGTACACCCTTGACACCAAATACTTAATGCTGAGCAACCGTCTCCAATACATATAACTTCCGACACTGATTTCTTCACATGCTGATATACAAATGTATATGTCGCATTGAACTTAGTAAACGTGCTTGGTACAACAGAAAAAGCAAAACAGCAGCCACCACAACGCAAGTTCCAGAATTTCGTTCTTTGAGAGAAGAAAAACATTGAGAGTTCCGGCTAAAAGCTGTTGACTTCCTACACTGGTGCGGTACTGTTTGAACGCATCAATTCCAAAATATTATGGTGGTTCTAATGCACTATACTCTATAATATTTATTATACAATATGCACAACATTTATCACATATCACAATAAAGGAAAGATACTTCCTCGTACGTTACCTTCCATATGCTTTCCAATTTACCCTGTCTTTTTCGCCCTCTATTTACATTACTAAGCGCCAGTAAACCGATCTTACATTTCATTCCCAGAGAAATTACGGCTGATGAGGGAGCTGAGTCTGCGCTATGCGCTCTGCCGTTTTATCACACCGCCAGTGGGAGGAACAGGCCGTTTTCTATGCGTCATCATGATCGAAAGGTCATGACAGGTACGATGGATGACGACAATACATGCGAGAGAACAGAAGATCAACAGAAAGGTTCACTTTTGGTATACGTATTACTGGTATGTAGGGCAGACAGAGTCAGTTATCTGCTTTAAAAAAAACTGGGCAAACTCGTATGATAGAATCCAGCTTGGTCATCCTCCAGAACTTCCAAAAACGGCGAAACGAAAATATCGAAAGTTTCAGAAATCGGAGTTCGGAAATAAGAAGCACAAAAAACATGGAAATATCGGAAGTCGGAATTCCGGTCAACCCTGCTCCTGACGTACTAATTGCGAATACCATGTCTTCAAGCATTTGCTTGCTTTTTTTTTTGAGGATCCCACCTCATTCTCGTGGCCTAGCTAGCAGCAGATTCTGCATCTCTACGACATACCGCTGATCTTACCGACTGAGCACATCAAGACACATGGAGCAACGCTGCATCTGTGGCGGGTAGCCAGCACAGCTAGCAGAGATCCATCTCCCGGCTCCAAAAATGTAGCCAGTTCAATCCTCTCAAAGAGGGGGTTTTCGTCGCGTTTGTGCCTCTTGATTTACGTTACTGAGATCAACATATCGAGAAAATCTAGAAACTGTTGATACTTCCAACAAGCAAAACGAGGTAGGATCCTGCCCTTAAGTTGGGAAAAAGTGCAGACGCATACAAGGTCACGGTCACGTCAGGTAACAGATACTTCGATCACGTCAGATAACGGATACAAACGTGGTTAAACTCATTTCAACAATGTATGCGCCCCTTACTCAACCCTTAATCAATAGCGGTAGTAAAGAAACACAAAGAGCAGCGCAGTGATTTTCTGAGAATTTCCTTCATAAATTTATTCCTTTGGGAGGTCCACAATCTAATCCCACCTTTACTTTGTCACAGTCATGTACTTGTACTTCTTTGCTCATTCGTTTCTATTTTTTTTTCACCGAATTTTTCTCTTAAATCCACGGGGGGCTCAAATCTCAGATCTTGCACCAAAAAATAAGTACTAAAACATGAGTAACGAGTGCTCCGACTCGCTGATGTCTGATTTCAACGCTCTTATTTTAAAAAAAAAACTACGTGTCAGTAACAAGTTGCAGCGAGATGTGCAAGTGCAAGACTCGCAGGAGGTGAGCATGTGAGATAAAACCAGTATGAATTTCTAATTTGTAGAATAATCAACGAGCTGACTGAAAAAAAACTCTCCAACAAATTTTAGGCTGGGATATGGCATTAGTGCAGAGTGGCGTCAAATCTATTGCTGTTTTCCTTCCGAAAGATGCCGAACAGTCAACGAGAAAAACTGAACATTTGTGCTGCTGCCATTACAGTTTCTGGCTATGTTATTGAATGCTTGCATACATTATTGGGTTAATTCGAAAGTTTTGCACCAATACATTTTTTTAGGACCCAAAATTCCATAGGCATTGAATTAGAATGCCACTACATATGAACTGTAGAACACACCTGGCTGCAGCCGCACAACAATCGTCGGACAACTCCAAGCGCTGGGTTACAAAAAACTGATGTCGGCTTGTTAATGAGTGCCTTGTAAGACTGAGTGTGCGCCAGTCTTTACTGCTGCGTCCACACAGGAGGAATTTTCTCCGCCAGCTCATTACTGGAGACGAGAGTTGGGTGATGGTAACCATACTGGATAGTAAAGTTGACTCCCGCGTGGCGAGCCATCTCGAAAACAGCCGAAAGTAGAAGTGCGCGAAAGTAGGCTTTTCTGTGCTGTTGGTGGGATTCCGATGGAATGCTGTATCGAGAACTGCTGACACCTCTACCACCGGCCGCCCAAGTCTACTCTTCCTAACTGCAGGAACTGGTGAAGGCAACTTGCCTGAAGCGTGGAAAATTGACCATGTTGCTCCACTTCATGGCTACGCCCGACCACATGTCGCAAAGCTTACCCGCCAGAAAATTGCCGAACTAGGTTAGGAAGTTCTACCTCTGCTTATTCTCCCGACTTGACCGCGTCTGTCCACCACTTGTTTGGAGCACTGAAGCTGCATTCACGAGAATGAAAATTCGATGATCAGACTAAACTGAAAAGTGAGATTTCAAGATTCTTTGACTCGCAGCAGCCAGAATTCTTGACTTCTGGATCTGATGCTCTAGTGGAGCGTTAGCCATAATTCGTGGATCATAATGGTAATTACTTTGATTGGTACCTATTCACAACAAGTTAACTTCCTTTGAAAAAAGCATGAAATTTGGTGCAAGACTTTCCGACCAACCCAATAGTTTGACACAGTACAAAAGTACATACGACATATACAAGGAAGGACATTTCAAAAAGCAAACTAGGTGCGTGCAAGAGTACGCTTTTGGTTTTTTTTATTGAAGTTCCCTTCTAGGAACGTTGATGAGAAGTTCAACATTGTCGGCTTTTTTTCATAATTATGTGAGTGAACAACAAAACATGATAGGAATCATCTGTTGATGAAAAAAAAATTCCATAGTTTTTAGCAATAAGAGCTTACAGAGAATTTGGTTAACGAATCGCTGAGTGTGCAATCGGTGCACACGACAATCTTATAGGAGCCTACCCTTGAAAGAGAAATTATGAAGAAAAAATTTCAACAAATTAATCCTAAAAGTGTCGCGTGATGTAGCTACTAGTATGTTTCCTCGCCTTTTTAATGCACCCACAGTCGCAGACAAGTTTTGCAAGCAATAGCCTTTGCTCCATGACTTCCTTCAGTATCGGGGGGGGGGGGGTGTGGGTCATGATGAGGCAAAATGGGGCGGCGTCTTCCCGCCCTTCGGCGTCGACTCGTCCCCACTCACAATCAAATTTGCATGGGCAACTATGGTGAAATCGCGCGCGAATTAGTGCGAGTAGGTCCTGAAGGGCGGGACGAGGGTTCGAATGAACCAATCGCAGACACATTGCCCACCCACTTTTGCCTCATCATGACCCACACCCGTATCGGGGTGGCCTACAAGAATTTTTACAACCTTTACAATTGTACATGTGGCACTGATAAAGATAAATGTAGCTCCATTCCTCAGAGCGACTTCGCTAAGAAAATTTTTTATACATCATGGTCAAAATTTGGAAAGTGAGGATATTCACAAACACTACTAAGGAACAACACAGGAAGCCTCTCAAAAAATATTAAATCTATCACAGCAAATCCGATATAATTCTTCTAGAAAACTATGCTCTTCTAAAATCATCTACTACATTATAGTAGATCTACAATAGCAAAGCGCACGGGCCCCGTGTCACGAGAGTGGGGGGGGGGGTGCTCAAGTGTATGACCGCGGCGCCCTGCAAGACTTCGTCAAGATCAACGGAAAGATATTGGGTTTCTGAAGGCAACGACGTGAAGGTAAAACGGAGAAGGGTATGATCTCGCAATACAGCGCAGACGCATCCAACGGATCAGATGATGACAGGGAATTTTTGCTGTTGTGCGGTGTTGTGCATATGACACGATTAGGAGACTTCCTCTATGGGAGTATTCCCAAAGCTAACACGGAAAGTACACGAAATTAAGCTGCCTCAGGACGAGACCTACATGATTAGAATGCCTGTCCAGTATGATGTGATAGGCATTACTTGAAAATTGCTAAATGACCTACAGAAGCTCAAAATTACTCCAGAAGACTGAGAAAAGTTGCTGATTTGGGCAGGAAAATGGCAGATGATGTTGGTACTCATGCAAAATGATGTTGATAATCGTGATCAGCATCTGAAGTTACCCCTATGCACAAAAATTGGGACGATATTGCGAGACCCTGTAACTAACCTATGTCTACTGCTGCGTTCTAACTGTGCGCCCCACAAATGCTCTGCCCTGTGGTGTGCTCGCGCGAAAAAACGGTAACTAACCTATGTCTACTGCTGCGTTCTAACTGTGCGCCCCACAAATGCTCTGCCCTGTGGTGTGCTCGCGCGAAAAAACGGGAGTAACTCTGATGGAGACAAGAATCGGGGAAGAGAAAAAATGATTTGGAATCAGCGTCGCGAGCTGCACAAGGCAGTCCACACTTCGCAACGGAAGGAACGGAAGGCACGTATGCTACACTACTGGAGTATCCTTCCCTTATCAGCATGGTGGAGTTCATCGATGTGGAACTCTAGGCTTCTGTAAACCACTAAGCAGATTTCAAGTACAGTCTCTTACATCACGTTGGACATGCTCTCTAACCATATAGGTGTCGTCTCGAACTAGCAGCTTAATTTCGTGCACTTCTCTTCTAACTTAAGGAACGCCTATCTTGACCTTCGTTCACTGAAGCCCCGTCGCAGGCTAACTGATGTATGCATGGTCTACAAGCTTCCATATTCTTCGGAATCTCACATGTCTCCAAAGCTTTTCACAATTGCCCCTTCTCGTACCCGAGGGGGAAATAGGAAGTTGTTCTACCATCGGGGTAGGAATGAGCTCAGAATACATTCCTTTGCGATCAGAGCGTGTTCGTATTTTTTCATGTTTTTACTGGTTAATCTCGGAGCTGCTAATGAATAGAATAGAACGTTCCAAAACAGCGTTGCAATAACTGAGCCGCAATGCAGCATTTCCGCCAAGATCAATGGAAAATCTTGGGTTTCTGAAAACAGCAACGTGTAGTAAAGGTGGAGAGAAGGTGTGACTTCGCTGCTCGGTTTTTTGCATCAACACTCCAAAATAGAGACTTATTCCCCAGCGGCATAGGGAATTTTGGGTCAAATACGCCAATTCGCATAAAAAAGAGGCTGAGACTCATGGAAATCTCTCTCAACTACTGATAAACTTCACAAACCACCTTAATAGAAACTCGTGAGAAGTGAGAAACATGTCCGTGACTCCGCGGTTACAATTCTTGGTGGAAAAGAAAGTTTGGAGTGAAGGAATTTTGAAGAGCATGGATTCGAGGGAAATTACTGTCATTAAAAATGCTAGTGGAAAGGTTTTCCAGTGCTAGTACAGGCCTACAATACGCAAAATTTTTCGAATTTTGACGGTTATTTCCAGGACAACTCGGAAGTGTTTGTTGAAGGTCCATACAATTTCGCAGCCTGGTGAACCACCCATGTTGTAACCTACCTGGCCGCCAGACAGCGCGAGCTCCCTGCGATGGAACTCGCTTAGGAGTCATTAATTGTTTTACCGCGGCAAGTGGAGAAAAGGATCACCCAACGTCATATTGCAGCATCGGCGAAACTTACCGAGCGTTCAAGGACGCTGGACGGTGACAGTTTGCTCCACGTCACTCCTGCCGCACAGCGACAACGCGCTTGGAGGCAAAGCTCTTTGAGTGGAACAGGGCAGCATTAGAATCAAGAACTCACACTAGCTCGAATTCGACCAGATAGTACACCAGCAGGAGCTTCACAAAGAACGCAAAAACGAAGTCGATTACTTCAGCAAAGAAACGACGCACATACGAAGCAACTCTGTAAATTGAGTGCCATAAAAAGAAAAACAAAGATGATATGACAAGGATTGTGGGACAAAACAAAGATGGTATGACAAGGATTGTGGGACAAGTGCAGAATTAATTCATTTCGTTTACAATGATCGCCTGCTGTTTGGTCTCATATTTCTGGACAGTTCTTCCTCTTTCATCGAACTTTCACACTTTTTTAAACTTACTCACCACTACTGCTGTCTAAAATTCGAAAGGAGGCATTAAAAGAAAGAGCGCATTAATGCGTAGTGGCCATTTTCCAAACGTAAGGTAGCCGCTATACTCCTCGAGGAGTATAGCACCTTGCGTCGCCGTCGCCGGCGGCGGCCGCCAATGTTGGCACCCCTCGCAATCGATACGCACCGGCGCCGCAGTCGCCAACATTGGCGGCCGCCGATGTTGGCGATCGCCAGTCGCCGGCGACGGCGGCCGCCGCCGCCGCTCCGCCCACAATCGATGCGTATCGGCCTCACAGTCGCCGGCGACGGCGACGCAAGGTGCTACAGTCCTCGAGGACTATAGCGGCAGTGTAACAGATTAACGAGCTGACAAAGTAACTGGAAAAAGAACCGTTTCACCTCTTTCTGTTCAAGAGTAAGAATTTAGTTGAGATGCACTTCAACAGAGGCATAAAGGCTCATCATGTCTTTCCAAGAAAGCATTCCGCAAATCAGCCTGATGTTATCAAAACTTGACTGTCGCCCTGTAGTGAATGCAATGAATGCAAACGCAAATGCAACTCCTGACAGTCCAGCTAACACTGGACTTCCAGACTTCTCTTGATGCCCGCTTCGCCCGCATGGTTCACATTGAATGCTGACGAATGGAGTGTAGATGGGCTTATTGCACCCTCCAGGGCAAACTAATCCATATTTTCTTATGTATCGTCGTCGCTCCCATGAAATGCCTCCGAACAGGACAGCGATAGCCTTTCCACATCTCGGCAAAGTAATTTCCTTTGATTGGCCCAAGTGGCTATAAATAATTTGATGTAACCGATTCAGTGGAAACAATCTCTTTAAATGATTTGGGTTAGGTTCATTTGTGGCTGTGGTAATTCAAGGAATGAGCGTCTATGAGCATATATAAAAACGGAAGGCGGAAGTGGTTGATCCAGATATACATAGATGGAATGGAGAGGGGAAGCGGAGTAAAATAGTAGAGGGGAAGGCGAGGCGATTGAGGGCGAACTCTCACGCAAAAATAGACCAGCGTCGTAGCGTCCTCCTATTTTTGGAGGCCGGCGCACCTTTATCACAACGCTGCATCCGTCTCCCGATGTTCCTCCTTTCCGAGGGAAGAAAGGGGAGAGGGAGCGAGAGAGAGAGAGAGAGAGAGAGAGAGAGAGAGAGAGAGAGAGAGAGAGAGAGGGCAGAAAGTGGGCGGGAGGGGGGGGGCGTGGGAAAAAAGTGGGGTCTCCGCCGCCTTGGGGACCCAGATGGGAAATAAAATCAGTAAAAATATTAATTATAATAATAAATAATAAACGAAAATTATATTAAAAATAATAATAAAAATAAACAATTAAAAATAAACTAATACAAGATTTTATTTGTATTGTAAAGTAAAATCGAAAATTTGGCGACGGATTCTCAGGAGGGGCGCCCCCCCCCGTTTCTCTCTCTCTAATAGTGTGCAGATTTCTCTGATTGCTTCTAAAACAAAGTCGAAATTTCTCTCCAAACTTGGACAATTTTCGGATTTGTAGCACGTTTTCCCGGATTCAGTGGAATCCATCGAGGGTGCCAGCGTGTTCAGCTTGCGATTTTGCATCGATAGTAACATGTTGCAGGATGGATCTTCGCTGATAAGCCTGGAATGCTAACAGGTGAGAACGAACGCTAAAACGGGCATTTCCACCGCTGTTGTCTGCGTCTCTTCCATTCGCGTGTTGGCTCGTCGGGCCAAATGAGAATGCCCGTTATAGTGTTCTCACCTGTCGGCATTCCGAGCTTCCCAGCGAAATTCCATCCTGCGCCCAGGTACCAGTCGACGCAGAATAGCAGGCTGAGTACGCTGGCAGCCTCGCATCCAGAAAACGATCCCAATGAAACCTGAGAAATGTGCTTCAAACCCGAAAATAGCCCAAATTTGAAAAAGAATTTCGGCTTGATTTCGAAAGCAGTTCGAGAAAGTTGCGTGAAATTAGAAAAAGCGAATCTACCTCTACTTTCTAGGAACTTCGCATCTGAGAAAGTTTCTATACTGTGCCGGTGACGGCGCGAGGCTCGGACCCTACTTGTGCATGTTCAAATTTTCTCACAAATTTAGCACCATATTCTGAACTTGTCACACAATCTATGCAGAGAATAGATTTTTCCTAAAAGTCAGTAATTTGTGCTCACTCGTCCACACATTAAGCTTCTGCGGTGGGATTCCGGATTTTCACGAAAATAGGTGTTGAAACTTCAAAAAAATAATTTTTCTTGGTTCGTTTCCCAGTCACGTTTTCCTTTTGCTCGAATCTCCGAACATTTTCCAGCAGTGCTGTTGCTCTAGCATCACTAGTTAACCGTACTTCCTCCTGAGTAGCTATGATTCCACAAGTCTCCTGCATCTCCTCCGTCTCCTCAGAAGAAAAAGGATGTCAAAATTTGAAAAGCACAAAGGTGTGAATGTGTACCGGATTTCCTCTCAGTGTTTCAGTTTAGGTGGTAGTGCTGAATACTTTCAAGTAGTACTCTTACTCCTCTGTGAAGGCGAATCGCGGATCCGCGAACCCTTCCCTCACCTTGAGAAAAGTAGTGGGAAAATCAAAAATAACGTAATTATTAGAGGCTGACTTCTGCCTCTATTTCAAGCAACATCTCGGTATTCGTTAGCAGTCCCCCACCCCCCCCCCCCCCAGACGATGTCTCGTGACGAGTGGCCTTCACTGTTTCACTAACAAATTTTCTCAGCAACCTTCACTTTTACAGACCCGCAATAAAATGCGAATGCTTCGCTGGATCCAGGAGCTTACGCGGCTGACAGGGTTCGAAAAGATGTGCATTCGATGTTCAGATTCGCGCCTCTCGAAGAAAATGCGTGAGGCTCGGCTACGTTGACACGATCAGGTGCTGAGAAGAGACAAAAATTAAGCTGCCAATCAACCACGAACATCACCTTGGACGGGCGTAGACCCAGGGGATGACAGAAAACTCGATGACTAGGTAGGATAGAGGAGGACATGTGGTTACTGAAGCTCACAGACGACTATGTTTTTAATCGAAGGAAATTGCGCAACCAAACAAGACAGCCGACACCAGCTCGTGGGAATATTTCTAAGAAGAAGAAGAAAAAGAAGTGACATGATTTTGACAGTGATAGAGAAAAGTTATTTACGAATGAGGTTGACCCGTTGATACCGCTAATACTCCTTGAGAGCTAGAGGCTTACAGATCGTGACAACAAAGCCACAATTATCGACGCTTTTCTCATCGCATCTACTTCCCTACATCCTACGTCATAGATCGTTTTCCAGAGTGTCGCAGTGATATTAAAGGAGGCTCATAGCCTCTAATCCAATCAACGATTTCTTGCTTAGCGGTTTTCAACTTCATAAGTGATTGGTGGTCTGAAGCCAACTAGAATTCTATTAGTGCTGTATTAGTGCAAATTCTCAATCATTAAAAAAATTCCAGGAACCGCAAATGAAATTTGCTACCTGAGGAGTGTCTATCGTCATTAGCAAATATCACTATCTACCTACTCTGATAACTGTGCAGCTCAAACGCAGCCCGAACGGCGTGATGGTTCGAGTAGAAACCCTAGCAGCAACGGTTCCCAGTTGCTGCCATGATTCCTTCATTGCTGCTTAAGCTTCCCTCCCTTTGGCAGCAGCTGATGAGGGATGGCAGCAAGCGGGACTCGTTGCTGCTAGGGTTTCTACGCAAACCATTACGCCTTTCGGGCTGTGTTCGTGCTGCACAGTTGTCAGAGTAGGTGCCCTCCTACAAGACTTTTTACCTATTAGAATTCCATTCGAATAAAAATTTGTGTATTCGAAAATTCGGTGGTTCCGCAAAGAATAGGGAATCTAAATAATCAAAAAATCGATGAGCTATAAAAATGCAAAAATTCAAATATAACGAAATTCGTGGACCTCTCAATTTCGAAATTTAGAGCCAAATTCTCCAAATCCGTGAAAATTCTACGGAAATTTGAATAGCAAATTTTTTGAAGAGCGACGTAAGGCTTTACAGAGATTACCATCAGCGATTGGCAGTGCAAGCACTGTCAATCGACTACCGATCACCCCCTCCCCCCCCCTCCTAACTGCGGCTGGTGATACGACTGTACGTGCCTCAATCTCTGGAACCGTGATAGTAAAAGGAGTGCTACATATAACCACTGTGTTGCTCGGCTAACCAAGCGGTTTGGAGCGTAGGAGATTCATTTGCGCTTGCGCACAATACAGGACCCTCTTAGCAGAGCAAGTTTCTCGGCCGTGCGAAAAAAAATATCGGTTCACTTGCAGAATGTGCTGCTGATTGTGCCCCATCGAATGCCACTGCACGGCAATGAAGACCGACCAATTGCGGGTGTGGAGCGATATACCTGGAATGGGCGTTGCGGTGCAGCTCTGTGACTGGTCAATTGATCCAACTGGTCAACCACAGAGCTCGATCGCGCCACCCATTCCAGGTATAACACTTTATACCCACCAACTGTTGCAATCGAACAAAAAGCTGATCGGCCTCTCCGTCTACGGACGCTTGTCACCGTAGGGCGCAGAATCAGGCCCTTTTATTATTTCTGGACAAGGGAATATACTACTATAGGTGTTCTTCTGAACACTAGAAAGAGTATTCTATTATATAAAAGTATCAATGACAGAGTATCAACTTGACTCACGAATTTTAAAAACAACGACAAAGGTACAGTCACTTACGTATATCGAGCAGCCAGGAGATCCGTACTGCCTGGGTTATGAATGACGGCCACGTCGCGTGCTCCAAGCGGTATCGGTATCACAAAAGCAGGATCAGGACGGGCATTGGCTTCTTCGTTTATATCAGCAACATCAGCTCGCTAAATCGACAATATGGAACCTTAGTCGTTGCACTTCATTAACAGCAATCATTTCGGCACTACTCGGCTAGTTCTTCCCCAAAATTTCCGATGGAAAAAAAATATCGCCCAAACTTCGTGTACGGAGGTTATTTGAGGTGCTGAACACGAATTTCCTATCCATTTTGTACCGTAACTCCGTTTCTGTAGGGTTACGGTAGGTATACCGCGGATACGGTATATGCCGGCGAGAGCCGGCAGACACTAGCGCCCTTTAAAGGGCGGCACCAGGGACGGGAGCGTGGGTCCCGCGCGGAACGTACAAAAGGCGGGGGACCCCCGCTCCCGCCATTTCCACACTCACTTATCGAGAAGTTTCTAATCTATTGTGTTGTGTTCGACTGCTAACTGCACCCGGTTCAACCCCGTTCTGTTACTCATCAAGAAGGAGTTAACGCATTACGGACCATCGACAATCGGAAAGGAAGTAGGTTTCATTTCCTTAAACGGTATCTCACAGAATCCTCTCAAACTTAACATAGAGGGGTTGTTCTAGGCGCTGATCACGAATATCAACTTTATTTCGCATGCACCTATTCCGAGCTTACATACAGTCTTTGTCGAAAAGATAGACGGATTGCGCGTGCGGTTTCATAGCGTTGCGGCTGCAGAATCGCGGCGGGACCTACTGGACCCTCTCACTTGGAGCATGCTCTCTCCGCATCCGTCGTCCAGGTCCCACCGCGTTTCTGCAGGCACGGAATCCGTCTATCTTTTCGACAAGGACTGTAGCTGGAGTTTTAGCTCCAGTGTAGTTGTTCTTCTGACTTTTGCCTGCAATAAACCTATTGATGTGGGTTCTAGCTGCACCCTAGCTATGTTGGAGAGTTTTATCCGCTATTTTATTATGAAATAAAGGGGTCTGGCCTTGTTGTGGCTGTAAGGGTAGTTTTGAGTATATCAGCATCATCTTTACTGATTGCATTCACATTACGCATGTGTGCACTATCATTATTGTTGCTACGTGCATATAACACATTTGTGCATTCTGCTCTTCTTTTTCGTCGTACTCATCAGTTATTAGCCACATTCGATCACCAGTGGATCGAACTACATCAGACATTCTAAGGAGTTTTAACCATTATGTGCGCTGTTGTACTCGCTATTGTACGTCAGACCTTGTTCTTCAATTTCTTAAGCTTTTTTTTCTGGCGTGGTAGTAGATAGATCAGATCTGCAAAACGTTAAGCAACTTTGATAGGATATTACTCGATAGAATTTTTCACTTGTGAGGTACCGCAAGTAATCTCGCTTGATGACTGCCGCCATTGGAAAAGTGCTAAGCATTTAATTCACACGCTATCTAAGAGAATCGACCTCGCTCGTCATCTTTCTTTCGCAGGATGAGGTAGTAATACTGTGCAGGGCTTCACTGAAATATTTTGGAAAGCGCTACTTAAGTTCATCAAATATTCGAATAGACAACCTATAAAGATCCAATGCTAGCGAACTGCAAAAAAAAAGTTGTTGAGATCTCCAGTACCTCCGAAACAAAGCAGAATAAAAGTATTAAGTTTTAGTGGGGATGTTGACGGTGACAAAAACCTGCAAGAAGGTATTGACAAAAATAATGTAAGTGCAGCAGTTTTACAGAAAAGGGATTAATTGCGAACTTAGAACGAATGTTTCTCTGCTCCCAATCTTAGAATCTTATGGAAAGGAAAGTAGCCACCATGCATTGCGGATAGTTCATGTGAGAGGAGGAACTGGCTTGGTTCTCCATTTGAGAAGCCTGCCGACGAAAATAAAGTACTCACAAGGGAAGTGCAACAGGCCAGACTCGCAAATCGGAATGAAACCTATCTGGCTTGAATCTTTGTTGGAGAGGGTGTTACAGTATATATTTCATTATTGCCCTCGATTCCAAAAAACAAAAATCCCACCACAGTACCATATGCGCTGCAGCACTCGTCCGTCAGCGACGATGTGGCCGAGTGGGGAGGATGCTGCACTGTCAGCTCGAGAGTTTGAACCCCGTCATGCGCACCTACCTGTTTTGCTCTCTCATTTTTTTATTCCCCCTGTGTTGTTGAAATCAAATTTAAAAGGTTAGAAGATAATACTTATCCTTACTGACGCACTAGGCACGGAATAACTACGTTATATAAAACCTGCTTTTCTCCCTCGATTAGCTATAAAGTAGCAGTCACTTTTCACGACTGTAACTCAAAATCTTTCCCACTCGGTTCATAATGTTCGAACCTTCACGCGTCGTGGCCCTTTTGTTGGCTCGGTTTGGTCCGGGTGATGGCAACTGTGCAACTCGTGATGAGCGGAAGTTGGCCGAAGCATTTGGAAGGATTCTTCTTGAGGCTGCTCACTGCGAGCTTACAATAGCAGATGAAGAAGAACTAGAAGTCGATGATCCTCTGATCTCTGCAGTGAATGCGACTGTAATGATTGTAGCAGAATTTCTTTCATTGTCTGCGCGTATTGTTCTCACCGCTTTTGCTTTGAACACTTCATTGTCTGTGTGCACCGTTGCTGCCAGTAAATGCTTTCTCATTGACCATCCTTTTTTTGTTTTGAATGAAAATTTTACAATTTTCTAGCGACTCGAGGGAAAGCTGTACGATCACTAAACTACGTTCATAGCATAGTAGTTATTCTATAGCTAGTACGTCAGTAAAGACAAGTGTTGTCTTCTAGCCCTCCAAAATTGATTTCAATAACATAGGAGGAATAAAAAACAAAAATGCAAAACGAGTGTCAATGACGGGATCCAAACCCTCGACCTCCTGCCTATCAGTCCGCATCCTCTCCACTCGGCCACCTCGTCGCTGACGGACTAGTGCTGCAACGCATATAGTACTGTGGTGGGATTTTTGTTTTTTTGAAGCCGAGGGCAGTAACAAAATATATACTGCAACACCCTCTCCAACAAAGATTCAAGCCAGATAGGTTTCATCCCGATTTTCGAATATGGCCTCTTGCACTTCCCTTGTCAGCTAACGACAGAAGGCGAGAATGGTAAAAGTTCTGACAGATCTGCACACGGATTCCGGGCAGTGTATGCGATTTTTTTTCCTTCTTTGTTAAACAGGCTAAAAAAAGGACGTCCAGGAAGGCCAACCTCTTTCCTGCGATGGAACATCCGAAAATGTGGCAGCATTTATTAACGTAGAAGAAGTCTAACTTCTTGGTGCCTACTGCTTCCATTACGGTTCGTACTGACATGTTATTGTTTCCCGACAAAATTTAATTGAAGTTGTTAGTTTTCCTTTTTACATTGTTATGCAACTTATGTTTTGTTACGATAACGTTTACGTTTGTACCTTTTTTTATTCGTACTACGATTCGTTCTCCGGTATACATTACGTTGACGTTTGGACCGATCTCTCTTTGATTCGGATACCATTCGTTTTCCAGTATCCGTTACGTTTTGTGTCTCCATTGTCTTGGAATTCTACTTGACAGTTTTTTCTTTTGTTTGAATTACGATTCTTTCGATTTGTCTTCCGCTATTCATGAAGTACTGTTTTTCAATATCGTACGAAAATGTAATAAAGTGAAGATGAACTCTAGTATAGTGGATATCCGTTAGTTTGGCTAGTATATGTAAGGATTGTTATACCCGCTACGGAAAGCTCCTGGTTAGTTTTGCGGGCTGACCACGCGCCATTGTTAGATTGACCGCGCTCCAATGTCACCTAGTCCGCGGCCGACTCAGCGGAGGACTGCGGGGGGGGGGTCTGCTGTCAGCCCGAGACTGGTGCGGGGCACAAAAATTGTCTGAGTACTAAACTCTCGGACCTGGCCGCTCTAACCGGTGACCGTATCCGCGCACGCGCGCTGGGACCTAATGCGCGTCTCGTCCTTTACCAGCTCTCATTATGCATGCGAAAGATGCGAAACCATTGAGGCAGCCCTTGAAGAATGGTGATCCAACAGTACATACATGCATTTATACATACAACAGCTCGAAGCCAGCCTAGGAAAGAGTATAGTCCACAGTGCGCAGGAGTTTGCGATTCAACTACTTTGAACTGCTCATTGCGAGAAATGACAAGTCAGTAATTGTTGGATGTGCCATGGAAAACGAGTGCTGTTCTCACAACGAATAGTTCTCTATAAACATCACAAAAATCTTTGAAGAACAGATGCTCAACAACAAAGTCCTTGCTTGCGCAACCAGTCCTTGAAATTGGTCAAACCTTTCATTTTCGATTGGTGTACTAGCTAGAAATTAGCAGAAACAAACGTAGAGTCAAGAATGACAGACTTTTGTCGTAAGAATTGAGGGAAGTACAGCGATGTGAAAGAAATGATGTGATGAAGCACAACCACTGCAAGCGTTTTTAGATGGAAAAACAGCTGAAAAGTAGGGCAGCCTATTCCTGCAAGTCCACCAAGGCTAAAGTGAACCTATTACATTTGTATTCAACATCCACTTGAGTTTATCATACTTTGTACGGTGGTGTTCAACCCAAATTCAAAGAGATCTCACGTTTCTGAGGTGATTCACTAATTCATTCAACTGTTCACTTTGGTCACAGTTGGATCACCATTCTTCATGGCCTGCCTCAATGGTTTCGCATCCTTCGCATGCGTAATGGGGTTGGCAAAGCGCGAGACGCGCATTGGGTCCCATCACGCGTGCGCGGATACGGTCACCGGTTAGAGCGGCCAGGTCCAAGAAACAATGGCTTCTGTACTAAATGCCACGTAGAAGCGTGGCCCCAGCATGGTTGTCCAGAGAAGGAAAAGGTAAACTGGACTTAGTAAAGGGTTCCAAAAGCAAAGCATGGTTCGTATTGCTTCGATATGACTGATAAATAAGATGTATTTGTAACACCTAACAAGGTCCGGAGTAGATATCGCTGATATTGACTTAAAGGCAGCACGCACGGAAACTCTCACTTCTAAAGGGAGTGCTAACAGTGTAGCCGACCGCTGCATAATATTTATTATTTATTCCTGCCCTTTCAAGATTCGCTCACAAACGGGAAACACTACAATTGCATAGTGCGACTAAGGAGCTTAAGGTTGTCTAGGTCAAAAAGTGAAAGTTGCTTACCAACCACTTCGATGAAGTTGAGGAAGGTGAAAAGAGTGAAGTTTACAGAGTGCGGAATGGTCAAGCACTTTTTTAAAAATAATTCGCACCGAAACAGCTCTAGTATTTGCTCCAATAAGGAAAAAAATCACATGTTCAGAGGCGGAATGTTAGATATGCTCACAATCTCTACATTCTCACTCTAACATGTCAGACAGCTGACAGGTCAGACATTTGCACTGGCGTCCTGCTTTAGTGCCGGGACCCACGCTCATCTCAACAATGATAGCGTCTCAGCTTGATTTTCGCTAAATATTTTGGTGATCTTATAAAACTGTATGTTGCGCAGTTCTCACTAGTCTTCTCCATAATATTCTCTACGAAATGACACCAAGACCTACGATTTTTTTAAACCAAGAATCCACGAAGAAATCAATTTTGAATCTGGACGCGGGATTTGCGTCCTCTAAAATTTCTCTGCAATTTTCAGAAAACGGTGAGTTGCGCAGTTGTCTATCAAACTGCCGACATCCTTGCGCACACACCGGTCATAAAGGCAAGTGCCTTGGTCTGAAACTGACCCAGAGAACAAGCCATGTTTGAAAACGCTTTTCCGCAAATCTGAATATCTCTTCCAGTTCGAAAAATCAGGCATTGCGCAATTGTTAGCTGCCGAGCCCATACGATTCCGAGTAAAATGGTACAGAGAACTCCAAACGGACGCAGTCAAGAGTCAGGACAGCGGCGCGGCTCTCATGGGCAGAGACTGTATTACAAATCTCAAACCGCATAAACTTGACAACGTACCCAGATAGCGCGTGCGGCGGGACCAATGCGCGCACAACCTAGTCCGCCCTTTAACTTGTCGTGATTGCGCTTGCGCAGCCAACTTGTGCTGGTGAAAGAAGCCGTGACAAAACTCAAAGGACTCTTCGAACAAATGATGGATAGCGAAATGATTTCTAAGGATGTGTTCAACACAAGTTCATGGGCTCACAAAACTATCCATGAGTTTTTTCTTGACAAGAAGCTGGTTGTTTTTCCCGTTCGCGCCTACATCAGGTTGCACTTCGCTGTCGACGATGTTACTTGTACGGCTATACCCTGTGCAAATTGGGATGCGGAAGTATACGACTTCTTCGTGGACAACTCCAATTTTGTGTATGTTTCCCTTATTTTGCTGCGCGATACTGCACGTGGAGTGTAGTGGAGTGCCAACTTATTCTTTAGCGTTTTCATGTGTAGGAGAAGGAGCTGAATTAGCGGTATTCTTTCAGGTTGATCCACTTACGCGAATGAAGTGATGAAGCTGCAAGATGGACATTGCTTGCATTTTTTTTCCTTTATTATTTTCTGGTTATATACGGCCTAGAGCAGTGTCTCACTTCAAGACCAGTTCTCAGATTTTAACATCTAGGAACCATCAGGCGACGCTCATCACTGTGGTAAGTATACTTCCTCACAAAACTGCCCAGAAACCCCCCTTTTTGAACGACATGCTCTTGGAGAGTTCGGCGTTCCCAATGCGATGGCTACTATAAGGAGTTGCGCTCCCAACACGTTGGGTGCGATGGGTATCACCGCTGCCATTTCCTCCCGTAACTTCGCAACTCCTTGTTTCTAATAAGCCACCTAAACAAATATGGGCTCGAAACCACTCAGATGAAAGAGAAGGAAACGCAGTGTATATCTGTTAGCCTCAGAAATCAATAGCAAATGGAGGAAACAATGCAAGCAATG
This sequence comes from Ancylostoma caninum, assembly GCA_037903475.1. Lineage (NCBI taxonomy): Eukaryota > Metazoa > Nematoda > Chromadorea > Rhabditida > Ancylostomatidae > Ancylostoma > Ancylostoma caninum. The sequence continues at coordinate 44,342 of JBAJFG010000359.1, forward strand.
TCCATCTTGCAGCTTCATCACTTGATTCGCGTAAGTGGATACAGAACAACCTGAAAGAATACAGCTACTTCAGCTCTTTCTCAAGCACACAAAACCACTGAAGAATAAGGTGCATAAGCTGACTGCATAGGCGCAAACGCGATAAGTTAAAGGGCGGACTGGGCCGCGCGCACGTTGGCCCCACCGTGAGCGCTTTCTGAATACGGTGTCAAGTTTATGCGGTTTGAGATTTGTAATACAGTCGGGTAGAGTTATGGGAGCTCACATAGTGTGCGCCTGCGTCTCTGCCCATGAGAGTCGCGCCGCGATCTCGACTCTTGTCTACGTACGTTTGGAGTTTCCTATAATCATATATGTATAATACTTGGTACTTCTTTTCATGCTGGGCTTGGGAAGCATGCCTGAGATAGATGCCCCGTGAAGCTCAGACGGTTAGCGAGAAAGCACGCAATATGAGAGGGGGCCCGACGCGAGGGTGAGACGGACGGGGCATCTGTCTCACCCTGGATTCTCCGTCGGAAGTGAATGAAACTACCAAGAACATCATCATATACATCATTCTGCTGAGAATTTCAGTCTGAGTTCAGCTGACAACTGTGCAACTTTCAATTCTCTCAAGTAAAGAAGCCTTCTAGGAGCTACGAGCGAACACAAATTTAGAATACGCGCCGCGTCTCGTCGCTGGCATAATATTGGAGTTTTCTCAGAAGCGAGGTTCCTGGTAATCAGAGGAAGACTTGTTCTTTCGAATATTGCGCAATATTCCCCAAAATGCTTTTGAAGGAAAGCCGAAATCTCTTCCTAAACTTCAACAATTTTCGATCTTGAAGCCCGTTTTTCAGGATTCATTAGAATCCTTTTCAGGATACGAAATTGTCAGCGAACTCAGCTCGCGATTCTGCGTCGACTGGTGCTTGGGAGCAGGGCGGATCTTCGCTGAGAAGCTCAGAAAGCCGATAGGTGAGAATGCTACAACGGCTGCGACAAGGCAGTACGGGAATAGAGGAGACGCAGACGAGAGCTTTTAGTGTTTTCTCAAATAAGATGGTGTAGGCATTCCATTATGAGCTCTAATTAGGAAAGAAGTAAGCGTGAAAGGTTTCCGTTAAAAATGCGATTTGGTTGTAGGGAATATTCTCGCAGTTTTAAAAGTGTACTTCTTTCAACCTCACGCTGCCTTGCAGCGACTTGTCTTTTGTATATATAAGGAGATCAGGTACGTGCAAATTTATTATTGTCATTCACTGTGAATTCTTGCACAACCTCTAGCAGGAAGATGGGTTTTTCAAAACAGTACATGTGCGGCCTTTTAGCGAGTTCAAATATGGTGAATCAGCAGCCACATACAGTCGTCGCGTTAACACTGTATCTGGGGATGCTACAGCGCCCGAACGCACTGCAAGATATTGGTCCAGATGCCTTCGTGTTAGAGACTTCAAACTCAATGCTTTCGTATGGGCGGGACCCGCATCCGGAGTCGACAATGGACGATTGTGGCAGTAGGTAGATTCAGATCCATGGCACACTACGAAAAGATACAGGTCTTAGATGTTCACTTGACCATCACCGCCGATCACCAGCGCAGTTGGGAAATGTGTAAAAGTTATCACAGTGCGTGAAGAAGATTTGACGGAGCGCGATCTCCAGCTAATTGGAGAGGTGACTTCTGAATTGCTTTCCTAGAGGTGCATGAAGAACTAGATGAAGTCCATATTCACAGAATATGAGGAGTGTCTGCATGTCAACATCATGCACCACCGATACTGGATTGACAAGGATGGGCAGCCTGAGCCGAAGCCAGAGGCAGGTCTTCACCCTCTGAAGGTTATGATCAGTGCTTGGTGTGACTGCAAAGGCATCATCCACTACGATGCACTGCCAGGCTGCAATGCCCTCAGAACAGACCTGTACTGTCAGCGGCTGGATAGAGTAGCCGCAAAAACTGCAGGTAAAGGTCCGAATTGCGGCACGATCCGATTCCTGCACGACAATGCTCTTCCGCTCACTATAAGAGGGACTGGCCAGAAGCTGCTCGACTTTGGATGGGAAGTGCTGACTTCACCACTGCTAGTGCTTTGGTCTGTTATCAGCAGACTAAGAAGATTAATGGAATTAAAGGGTTAAGTAGTGCGCAAACAACTATAAAACGGATGCTACATTCGTGTTCAGCACCTTAACCCCCTCTCCCCATGGTGTGTGCTGGCGAGAGATAACAGAAAGATCATGGAGCAGATGGTGAATCACTATCAAATGAGATCAACCAGATGAAGACATATTGCAGTGTAAGGAATTGGATAGCAGAATATCCAAACAACACCGAAATATCCGCTGAAACGTGTTGATTCTCGTTTGGCATAGGTTATTGTTCCCGTTGAGCAGAACTTTCCAAAAACTCAAGTGAAACAACACCATCTCCTCAACGGGGAAAAAGAGGATGAAAGCTAAATCTTGTGTATTCGAAAATTTCTAGACTTCTATTAGCACGGAATCCAGGACAAATCCACCATGTTGACCAAGAAACAATGCAAAAGGATTTGTTTTTCCAATTGAAAAAATGAAACTTTAGTTACACGTTCAGCACGTCTGCGGAGAAATCCGCCGCCCATATTGTTGTTTCCACTCTGGAAAGAGCCCATTTGATCCTGATATGCCATTACAACAGAGTTGTACTGGTGAAAAGCTTGCCAACAACTCAATTCGTCCATCTGAAAATTATGGATGTAGTGGACGGGCATGTGTCCACCCACTCGGGCAGAGGTTGACTTAAAAATGAACAAATTTCGAACCCATTTACGGAGTTGCTCACAATACACTCCCATCGGTACGTGGAGAACGAGGTTATCTTTTACTCCATATACAGATTGATGTTGTACCACATGAGGTGATTCGGACATAATCCCCACAATGCCTCGAGAGCAAGATGAGAACCTAGATGGAATAGGTGATCAATCACCGCCAAATGGGCATAGCGGCCTTATCAATAATCGCAGTGAATCGAATCGAATAACAATTCAAACATGAACGAAAAGTGCCAAACTCAAGGATAGCAACTTGAAGGCGAGCGGATTAATCGAACAAGAAATGCTGCCTGGCATGATGATACATACAAGTCCACTGGCGCCCGATACTGCGGCGGCATATGCTACACCAGCGGCTGCGTCGCGGCGTGCTACCTTAGGACGCGTTAGTTGTGCATGCCTTCAGAAACGCCGCTAGTCACTGTTTCAACTTTCCACTACTAGGTATGTATCTCGAATCTTAAAAATCTTGAAGAAAGATAGATCGTTCAGGCCAGGTTCCATAGGCACATTTCTATCGTGACATGTGGAGCCCTTCTCGGAAGCCACTGTGAGTAGAAGCTATTATCCGTAAGTGGCTCACCAAATTAACCACCACAAGTAGGAGTGCATTGTGACCAGCCGGCGACATCGTTCACTGTTGATATCGACCTAGGATGCTTGGCAATCGCTAATCTAAACCTATCTTTCTTGTTCCAGGATCGTTTTCGTCGGACTTGCATTTATTAGTGCTAGCTGTTCACAACTGTTGCTAAAAACCTGAAAAGATGTCAGTTCACTTCTTTTTTCACACTACATTGCTTATGTGTAAAGGATCTCGACACTCCTATCATTACTCATATGGATCAAATCATGTGGAACGAATTGACTCACCATCAGGCGTAGCCAATTCTCTGCGACTCGCGTATTATGTTCGGTTGAGATTTTACCAAAGAAATGAGCATGTGGATTTCTGGACGTTACCATTCAGCTGTGCGCTCAGATCCTCCAAATTCAAGTGGAATGTCATCGCGAATGCATTTGAATATGATATCCCTCAGGAGAGAACTAGTAACTAGTTGAATCTTTGCTTCAGTTTCAACAACGAGAATGATTTCGACATTCTCCACGCACACACGTGAGCCAAATCCCCCCCCCCCCATGAGCTCCAGTTGCTTCAGCATCGGCAAAAAAAAAAACCGTGATGGTGTGTACTGCTGCAAATGTGTTCCTATCGGTGTATGTTTCTTGCCCAGCATTCAAAAACTCAAGATAGATGACCTGTTCTTCAGTAGCGCTTATGTACATAGTGCGTCCACATGATTCAGGTTAAGTCAGTGGTAGGTCGTGCACATATAGTGCTGTAGATTGAGACAGACTCCGCAACGCTCAGAATCCTCCACGTCGTCATCTTCATCAAGCAGGTCATGGGCCAACATGTTGGAGATGACTGAAGACGACGTTCGACCATGATACGCAGTCATGTCTAACATGTCAATCAGTGATCTTCTTGTTAGAAATAATAACGTGGGAGAGCACAAGCGTTGCGCAGATTCTTCTGTCTCAGTCTACAGTGGACGGCAATGGTGGTGGCCCATCTGCGGCCTCGAGAAGGACGCCGCTCAACCGCACCGCGCGCGCTGGGATCGGTGTCGTCTGCCACCGGAATGCTATTCCTAAGCTTTTTTCTTACCGATTTGGTCAAAAATCCTTGAAATTGGGTGGAAAAGCTCAGCAGCAGAAAACATCAGTTACGGCACGCGCGGCGCGGTTGCGCGACGTCCTTCTCGAGGCCGCAGATGGGCCAACGCCACTGCCGTCCACTGTACAGCACTTACATACGCATTACATTGCGATAAGCATATAGGGACAGAGTTTTTGAATCAACGTAATGATTTTAAAATAGATGTTCCCAGGACACTATTGGTGACATAGTAGTTTTCACCGCTGACATCGGATAAATTCTCATTTCACTTATTCTAATCTGTGTTCCTCTGTTTCATCGCTTTGCATTCGACCTACTCTATTACTCTTCTATTATTCCTATTCTTACTTTTTCAACCAGCTGCTTTCCACGGCACTTACAATGGACTACGGTTCCTTATGCCCTCCTTACGTTACGAATAATTTTCGGGGAAGGTCATACTCTCTGTCTTTTTTCGCTGTAGTAGTAGGAACGAAGTGGAAACTAGACAGCATATATTTTTATGTTATCGCAAACGTCAGCAGAGTACCGTGTTTGCCACTTAAATATAACTATTTCTGAGAATTAAGTTCCCTGTTTCTGACGCTATTTCTTCTCCATACAAGTCAACATATTGCTGATAGCACAGCAATACGAGACCAGCTAATCACATGCATGAGCTCAACTATCTAACTCATCAGAAAAAACCTCACAAACCATTAGTAGAACCTGGATAGCTGAGTGATCGCATTTCCTCAAGCATCATTAGTCGGATATATAAGTACAAACATGTGTATGTGTAGCTAATGATGTGTGGGTAAATTTTGTGACTTCATAGAACCCATGACATAAATCTACACAGAACGTTTATTACAAAGCTTCACTGCATATGGAGCCGCTAGGATAAACTATTGTCAATGTCTCAAGAGAGCCCTTGACACCAATTTCACCTTTGTGTCTGATTTGTGAGAAGAAACGTCGGACTTGTCGTTGTATTTTGGCGGAGCAATCGTAGTGATGTCTACTTGCCAACGTCGCCAAGTCGATCCAATGTGCCGAAGTTTTTCAAAATGTGATTCACCACTTCAGCATTGTTACGCTTTGCTACCTGTAATGATCGAGAATTCATGTTCCACTGCTCAACAAATTTGTTTTCATCGAAAAGTCTCTGACAAGGGAGGTGCAAGAGGTCGGGCTCGCAGATTGGAATGAAACCTATCTGGTTTGAATCCTTGTTTGAGAAGGTGCTACAGTATATATTTCATTACTGCCCTCGGTTCCAAAAAAAAAAAAGAAAAGAAATCCCACCGCACTACTACATGCGTTGCAGCACTCGCCATCGATGGGGTGGATGAGTGGGGAAGGCTCAGGACTGGTAGGCAGTGGATCGAGAGTTCTTATTTATTCCTCTTATGTTGTTGAAATCAAATTTAAATAGTTGGAAGACAATACATGTACTTACTGTTGTACCAGTCATGGAATAACTACACTATATTAAACGTAGTTTATTTACTCCCTCAATTCGCCATAAAATTCCGTGACTGGTAGTAAATAAGGATATGTATTGTCTTCTAACCTTTCAAATTTGATTTCAACAACATAGGAGGAATAAAAAACAAGAATGCAAAGTGGTTATTTATGACGGGGTTGAAACCCTTGACCCTCTGCGTAGCAGTCCACTACTTTCCCCATTCAACCATCCCATCGCTGACAACGGTGCAACGCACATGGTATTGTGGTGGGTTTGAAAGGGTGGATGAGCTGTGGGGGATGAATCGTCGGATGTTGCACATTTTTGGAACAAAATTAAACCTGTTGTCTTTACCACCACTTTTAAACATTTCCTCTTGACCATTTTAATTTGCAAAACATTTCTAACTCCGCTTGTCTGGATCCTACCTCAAGCGAAAAGCTCTTTTCCCCACCCTCCCGCCCCCCACTCTCCATCCTGCAACTGCCACTGTCTGTGGATAATATAAACATGTAGCATATTTCCGGACTTTCTCGTAAATTGACCATGTGTAGCTTCTCTTCCGAGTAACTTTATTACAGGTTTGGTTCCCTCAAATGAATAATCAGTAGTCTGCACTTACCGGTCTGGCTCCCAGCGTTCTGTGAAATGTAAGCGGAGGCATGTAAGCATAGGCTCCGTCTTGATAGAATGTGTATCGCGACGGCATTGTACCCTAAGTCAGAAGAAGTCAAAAACTGGAAACTATAGTGTGTTTCACCGGGGAACATAGTTGTGAAGATATTAGAGAAGGAGAGAGCGCGAGAAATTGTGCCGAATTCAGGGAGTTGGGCGAGAAATGCTGATCATAGGCACAAATGAACAACTATCGTTGGGAGGAAACATAATAAGAACTCTCGACTACCACGTTTCTGGGATATATGTATATATTTGTAGATGGATATTATCAATTATTCAATACTCAAATTGATGTTTTTATTACTTTTATTTTACGTTCGAGTCTCGAAAACTGCGGATACCCCACTTTTTTCCTACCCCCCTGCCCCCCACTTTCTGCGCCCGCTAGTAATATTTATCCATTTGTTTATTTATTGAATATAGGCCAAAATCAGGCGTGCTATATAAATATAAATCAGACCAACTTTACAGAAAAATTTTTGGAAAATATGAGTTGTTATGGCATTTTCCCTGAAAATCCATCAAGTCTTCTAGAATAAATTTGCCGCCTAGATGAATATTAAGGCACAAAGAACTGTTTCCAGTGTTTCCAACAGTACCTAGGCTTGCTTATGAAAGCTGATTATAACAAACTAGATGCTATACTCGGCTTTGCTCGAGTCTTCTATTTCTCTCGGTATTTGAGGCTGATGCCAACATTTGTTGAGCCGAAAGAATCCTATCCAGATATTCAACATTTAGTGATCAGCTTGAGTGACACTTCTTCATCCCGTCCCCTTCCCTCAAAAATGGGGTAAAGTTGTTTGGCTGGTAAATTGTTCTGAAATGCTTGCCATATTCACGTTGAACGTTTCGAAAAATCCCCGAAGACACGGTTTCACCGACCTGCGAGCAAGAATACCGAGAAATCAGTGAAATCGACAGACCGATATTTCGGTCACAACGGTTATCATAGCCGTGTTCAGTGTATTGGGAAACCACAAGAGACATGTCGTCATCGCCCCCAGGGCCAAAGACAGCGAAAAATCAATAAAATTGATAAATCGATGGTGCCATATAAAATGGTTGTCATAATCGTGTTCAGCGTATGGCCATACCCCAGTAGCCGTGTCTTCACCGCCCTGGGGGCAAAAATATCGGAGAATTCGATAGTGCTGTACAAAATGGTTGTCATAATCGATAAACCAATCGGCGATCCCAGGTGCGAAGTAGCCTGGAACCTCCGCCGTCCCTTAGGATGAAATGTCTCAAAGTGTCCTGCAAACATCCAGTAAAGCTTGGAGCGATATCCCGCCCTGCTCCAGGTTGCCGGTACTTCGACCGTATGAAAAACCGGGTTTTAATCACTTCTGCGACTTTCGCTGCAAATTATTGGAATCAGCGTGGCGAGGAGGTCAATAATCTGCTGACACCACTGACTTGAAAAACGACGAGGGCCATTGTCTTCAAAAGGTTGTCAAAAAGGTTTTTGTTGCTGTTTTGCTCGGAAATAGCTGGCTGAATCGACACATTTGGGGGCACCAGAATATATGTGCATTGAAAGTTTCCGATGAATTTTTTTTTTGATATTTCGCAAGTTTCTAAGGCTGAAAGGAGGTATAACAGGAAGGTGAGTATAAAACAACAAGTATATATAAAAATGAAAATTTGTGTAAACGTAATTACTGGACGGCATACCCGGATTCGCTCGGGAGTTCTACCACCCCCGGCTTAACACTTATGCGGATTATTAGTGATGCTAGTATATTTTTCGGTGATCACCATGTTAGATAATCTCGGTAACCCTTTCTTCTTTGCACAAGAAGTCGATAATTCCAATTAACTGATAATTTCGTGCAGAATGGCTACACACATTCCTGTTCATCGTATTGGAAAACAAGTGGAAAACAACAGTGCACATGTCCTCGCCCGTACCCAAGCGGAAGCAGAAAAATCATAAGATCAATTGGCTCGCAGTATCGTGTAAAATGGTCTTCATATTCGTGCTTAGCGTACTGAAAAACCCTAGTAGGCATGTAGCTACCGTTCTCCAAGGAAAGGTGGAAGAGTCGATAAAATCGATAAATCAATAATTCCTGGGAAAAAGAAAAACCCCGGATGGTCGCTCACGGTAAATCATTACTTGCTAGGCCTGTACACCAGTGGAACAATCTTGATTCCAAATTACTCAGCAGGAAGCGATCTTGTTCACTCCAGATTCGTCTAGTCGACTCTTTACAGTAGAATGTTCCAGTATGAGTTGTCCTCTACTACGGATTACTAGATGTGAACTCATGTATTATATAATGAGCACTGTGTAACTAACATAGTTGTCTTCTGTGTTCCTCTTTACTAATGCTTAGTTCACTCGTTGTATTTTCCTTCCCTGATTGTCGACCCCTCGTCTCCAAAAGGGGGACATCGGGAAGGTTGGCGGACCTTCTAAGCTAGTGTCCGGACTTCTCCCCAATTGCCTCTCGATAACTTGCAGTTTTGGTCGGCCAGTGCCCTTCTGAATCGAGTCTGACCACCCCGCGCCCGTTCCTCGCCCATCTCCTCTGCTCCATCAAATAGAGGAGCGTAATTGGTGTTTTTTTTTTGAGTTGTTTTCTGGTTATGTCACTCCTTGTTTCGTTCGTTTAATGGAAACCGATAAATAAATAATTGAACGAATAAATAAATATTTTGGTGCGAAATAGTTGTCATTTTCATCTTCAGCGTATTGGGAGACCCCTGTAGACATGTTCTCACTGGCGCCTGAGGAAATGTGCAAAAATCAATAAGTCGATACTTGGGTGCGAAATGGTTACCTTTTTGTGATCAGCATATCGAGGGACCCTAGTGGGCATGTCTTCGCCAACCCTGTTCAAAAATAGCGAAGTATCAATAAAATCGATATGATCGATAAGCTAATCGATAATAACCCAGCGAAAAAAGGCCTATAACCTCCGCCGGCACATGGTCGGTCAACATGAAAAATTTGGTCCGGATCGGTTCATTCTTCGCGATTTCTCTTCATTACATACATACATACATACATACATACATACATACATACATACATACATACATACATACATACATACATACATACATACATACATACATACATACATACATACATACATACCAGTGGCGGACGCAGGGGGGGGGGGGGGGGGGCGCGCCCCCCCCCCCGAGAATGGGTCGCCAAATTTTCGAAATTACTTTACAATACAAATAAAAATCTTGTGTTAGTTTATTTTTAATTGTTTATTTTTATTATTATTTTTAATATATTTTTTATTTATTGTTTATTATTATAATTAATATTATTATTAATTTTATTTTCCGTCTGGGTCCCCAAAACGGCGGAGACCCCACTTTTCTTCCCACGCCCCCCCTCCCGCCCACTTTCTGCGTCCGCCACTGATACATACATACATACATACATACATACATACATTCATACAGGAAGCTCCAAATGTCCGCAGTCAAGAGGGGCGTGGCCACGGCGCGGCTCCTTGACCAGACACAGGCGCTCTCTATGCTGCCTCCGGCTTCTCTGACTCTGCAGACAACCAGTGGCAGCATGCAGAGCGCCTGTGTCTCTGCCTAAAGCCGCGTCGTGGCCGCGCCCCTCTTGACTGCGGACATTTGGAGCTTCCTGTACATACATACATACATAAATACTTACAAACGTTCGCCATCATAAACACAAAAGATGTGTGTATGACTGTAATGAATGAAAACCGCGGAGAATGAACTGATCTGAACCAAATTTTGTATGCACAACCTGCAAGGGCGGGTGCCAGTAATAGGGTACCTTTCGTCCGAAACTATCGATTAGGTTATCGATTATATCGATGCTATTTATTTTTCGCTAATTCTGCTCATGAAGCGGTGAGAATGTGCCTACTGGAAATTTCTCATATGGAATAATGAACGAATATGATGATCATCTTGTATCCACGAATTATTGGTTTTATCGATTTTTCGCCAATTTTTGCGAGGAGTCGTTGAAGACATGTCCACTAGGATTTCTAATACGATGAGCACAAACACGACAACCATTTTGTACCTGGCACCTACTCATTGATTTATCGGTTTTATAAGATTTTCATCTTGTTTTGTCGATTTTTTGGTGGAGACACGTCTACCGGGGTTTCTCGATATACTTTCCATGAATGGCAACATTTTGCACACGTATATCAATTAACTAGACGGCATACCCGGCTTCGCCCGGGATTTTTACTACTCCAGCTTTTCACACTGATGTGGATCGTTAATGATCCCGACACATTTATTCGAAATGCTCATTGTTTCGGTGATTACCATGTTAAATGATCTCGATAACTTTTTTTAACCAGCACGAAAGAGAGGAAGTCCACAATTCGTGCAAAGTGGTTGTTATATGTATTCGTGTTCTGCATGTTGTAGATTCACAGCAGACATGTTTTCGCCCGTCATCGAATGCAAGTAGAAAAATCGATAAGGTCAATAAATCAGTAAGCCGACATCACTGTGCAAAATGGCTGTTATCTTAGTGTTCAGCGTATTGAGGAACCCCAGCTTACTTGTCCTCACTGACTCCCGAGCAAGTTTAGGAAAAATCAATGAAATCAATAAATCGATATTTTGGCGCGGATTGACTGAGTTATTCGTGTTCAGCGTATTGAGGAACCGTAATAGGCATGGTATTGCCAGTCCATGCGCAAAAATAGAGAAAAAATCCATAAAGTAGATGTAATCGATAAATCAGTCGATATTTTCTGGCGTGAGGTAGCCTAAAACCCCCGCCGGCCATTGATAAATACATGTGCAAAGTTTGGTCCCGATCGGTTAACCCTCCGCAATTTCTATGAGGAACATACATACACATGCACAGACATTCTAAACACTTCATATATACATATAAATCTTATCGATTCTCTCTTCATCTCTGAACAGGGATGGGTAAAAACGTGCTTACTGGGGCCGTCGGACTTGAAATAACCTATCTGACATTTTCGACTACAGATCGGTGAAAAGAAAGACAATTGGGGTTCGTTAACATGCTTTTCCTCAGTCATCATCATCATCATCATCATCATATATCAAAGTCTGGTGAGGGTCGGAAGGGTCGTTTTTGGTCTTAAAGGACGCGCAACCGTTTCTCTTCTCAGGACTCAATGTGATACACGGTACCATCCCTTCAACTCATCCACGCCGAGTTGATGGGTCCTGTTGCTGCAGTGGAACTTCCTCCTCTCGAAATTGAAGGACCGTGGTAGGCATGATCGATCGATGTCGGATATTTCGCGTACGAGGGGGGGGGGTGGTGCCGAGGAGAACGGAGCGGGTAGACATTTCTGATTTTGATGATGGGACCTTCAAGTTTGGTTGGGGACCGTGACCGGCTTGATCGATCGGTCTCCTAAATTCCACGTACAACGGGGGTTGCGACGGCAGGCGTGCTCGGGGGTTGACTTCTCGGATTTTGACGGGTCCTTCAAATTTTGGAGGGGCACCTTGAAGGACATGGCCACGGGGGTTAAAACGGGGGACGGAATTTGACCACTCGATGTTTAACGAGCCTTTGAATTTGGGCGAGATCGAAAGCTGATTGCACCTGTTGCACCATGTCACGTTGACAACACACCATACCGTCCAATCTGGCAAGTTTGGCAACGTTGGGCATGGTTAGTGCGTGGATCGAACATGGTTTGGGGAATTTGGGTGCCGCGAGGTTTTTTGTTCAATTTTGGTCTTGTACCTTGCCCATCTCCGCCATGTCATCCTATCCTATATAAAAGAATCGTTTCGCCGTTTCTGTATTAAAGGGTTTTTATTTTATGCACGTAGTGGTCTTGAGCGGATTGCACAAATCATTACCGTACACTTGGCATAGAGCGCATGAGCGCTCATCAGCTGTTCTACCTTCACCCGTAGACGGTTTTATTGGATGCGTCAGATTTCCTAGACGCAGCGAGCGAGCGGGAGTGGACATGGCAGCTTGCAGGTGGGAATACCCGCGCCGGGCGGGGGTTTTCACGGGGTCGGGGGTTGATATCATGGATTTTGAAAGGACCTTCGCAGATAGATGGGCACTAGGGAAAGCATGACGAATCTAGGTGAGAATTTTCACGTTACGAACGAGTTGCGCCTAAAGGCGAGGTCGGCGCTTGACATCTCGGATTTTCACGGGACCTTCAGATTTTGGACCGGGTACTTTGGAGGACATGACCACAGGTGCTAAAACGGGTGATGGAGTTTCACCACTCGAATTTCAATGGACTTTCGAAGCTAGGCGATATCAAAAGGTGATTGCACCGGTTGCGATCATGTTACGTTGACAGCCCGTCCGATCTGGCAAGTTTGGTGACGTCGGGCACGGTCCAGCCCGGTGCATGTATCGATTTTTCCGTCGATTGTTGATTTTTCCGTGTTTTGCAACTGATCAGTGAGGACATCCTCATTCAACATCGTCGCTGCTGTACAGTCTGTTCAACAATTGACGGGTTTGTTTTTTGTGAAATTTTCTAATTTTTCCTGTTTCCGAATTTGAATATAGGGAAGTCCAGGGACGCTATATGACTAGCGCCTTTGCGCTTGCAGATGGTGCTCTGCGAGTGGAACGTACAATAGCACGCGCGATTCTCTATCGATATGTCTAGTTTTTGTGCGATTTGTGGCCGAATCCGCCGAGTTACACACGAAAATGTGGGGAAAATCCGGCAAAAATTGCAGATAATTTCCATGTACTCTCTTCATAAAACCTGGGCATGTTGATGAAGTATCAATTATGAATGCTTCTGCGCCTCACAGGTTGTTACATGAGCACGTTTATTGGCCTAACGTTTCGACTATACGTCGTCTTCAGAGGCCTGGAAGCGGTTCGAGGTGTTATTAATTTACGACTTAACCTATCAAACGCCTCCTCTCCCAGTGCGTTCGACTCGTTTCAGTCAGAACACTGTGAGACCCGTAGCAGAAAATGACACTCACTACGTGCTCCTACGAATTTGGCGGAGATGGACTTCCGCTTTGGTGTTATGAACAGATCCGCTTTGGTGAGCGAGTGCGGACTACTAGCTCTGCTGGTGTCACTTGCCGAGCATAAATAGTCCTGGCAATCTTATAGCTCACACAATGATAGAAAAGGCATTAGGTCACTAGTGATTGCTAAATGCTCATTTCTGCCGTTCATTCTGGGATTCCGCTTACAGATCCAGAATGCCTCAAGGGTTTTTCTGGCCGATGTTTGTGGTTCGTAAGCAAGAATGGTACATTTTACATCGAAATCAAGTCCATCATGATCTTCCCTTCTATGTTTCCCCAAGGGTGTTATCAGACTCTCCCGTTTTTTACTAGCTATTTGCTCATTTAATCGTACAGAGAGCGGTCGACTGGTCTCTCCAATATACTGCGCATGACATGTTAAGCATTCGATTTCGTATATCACCCCAGTTTTCACACAATCCTCAACTTTGCCATAAGGACAGACAACACAATTTTCGGAGATACAGGCTCTGTCGTAAAGTCTGTTCCGGATCAACTGTCGTTTGTTGTTTTCGTTAGGAATGTTGACAAGAATAACATCATCGTCCAGTTGGGCTCGAATAAGACATTGCCTGATTGCGGTGCTAATCCTATCTGAAATGAAGGGCAAGCATAACGGGATTTTATTAGCGCGCAGCTCAGCTGAACTAGTAATTCGTGGTGTTCGGGTTCGTTTTCCTTTTGCTTGATAACCATTACTGCGCAATATACTGGAAGCCAATGTTAGGGAATCTTGCTTCTCTGCTTCGCCGCTGCTTACGCCAACAGCCGTTCTGATCATGTTGCGGACAACAGCGCGTTTTACGGATGTCGGGTGCATTGTGGAAGCATTCATAATTGCAGATAATCTTAGCGTTCAGACTTTCTTTCACTCTATCTTCCTACACTCTGATAACCTACTACTTCACCCTCCTGGCTCGTCCCTCTCTGATCATTGCCTCGTACTTCCCGTCAGTTCCTCCTTGAGTGAGAAGGAGCCCGCTGATTCTGACCATTTTTGAGATGTTCCCGTTGTATGTAGTGCCGCAGCTTGCGCAATTTACAGATAAAGGTCCACAATCGCTTCATGGATGTCACCACTCCAAGGATCCCTTGCTCAGACATAAGCTCAGAGATAAGGTTGAACTCCCGCACCATGTCTCAGAGAAAAACTTGTACACCAGCCACGTGTTTCTTGCACACTGCGTGGATTTCCTAGGATCCGTAAGCTTTGGCGAAAGCTCAGAGAGCTTAAAGAGATTCCACTCCCACTCATGCATCTGATTACCCCGAGGATTCCCTTCCTTAGGCAGAAGCTCACATTACAATTTCTACACCTGCCCCATGTTTCTCACCCATTCCATTGATTTTCTTTCTTCTCTAAGCTTACGCAGGAGAAGATTGCACATCTGCCTCGTGTGTATTTGCTTTGATCTCCTTCCATCCCTGAACAGAGGCACAAGCGCAAAGAAAAGTTACACACATGTCCCATGTGTCTCTCCAAACCGTGGATACCCTCCCTTCTGTGAGGATAGGAAATTAATAGGAGGGCAAAACTCTCCCTTCCCCATTCTTCATCTTGTACAATCTCTCCTTTTTCCTGGGCAAATCATTAGGGGAAAAGTGGTGTACGGCTGTCTCAACTGTCTTACAAAAATCACCTATTTAACTTTTGGAAAGTGCTTATATCAATTTGGTTTTTTTTGCGGTGATGTGATAGTTAGATGCAGCTTCAGGAGCGAGCGAATATTCGACTTACAGTTTTTGATAACTATGAAAAAGTAATTCTTCTGAAGCAGTACCTTTATAGGGTTCTGCATAATGTTATAAGTAGTGTTGTGGGTTATAAAATTTTCACAGCGGGCCACTACCTACAATCCATCCCTTTCCTGAGTTCGCGCAAAATGTCAGAGGAAAATTGATATACTCGCTCTATGTAGCTCTATGTACGTCGAACACATCGCTTATGCTGTTCCTTCCCTAAGCTTAGGCAATGGTATGAAACAAAGAAGGATCAAAGAAACTACAACAAAAAAAACCGACAGGAAAATTCAGTCTGCTCCAATAATATGTTCACCCACATCTTAGATTACCTTTGTTACCTTCGTGTAGTCAAAGCCTGGATGACAACTTGCGGATCCATTCCATGTATATCAATGGCCCCACGAATCACTTCCCTTCCCTGGGATCAGGACGAGAATGTGTGCATTTAATCCATGTGTCTCTTACACTCCATCGATTACCATTCCTTCATTTTATGCAGAAGCCTAGAATATAACTTGCGACCATTCTAACTATCTCACCAACTCTGTGGATTACCTCCCCTTCCTAAGCTTAGGTAAAAGCCCAGACAATAACTTGCGCACCCACCTCATATATCCCACCAACCCCGTGCATCACCTCCCTTTCCGGAAGCTTGAGGAAGAGCCTAGACAATAACTTCCACACCCACCCATGTGTCTCACCAACCCGTGGATCACTTCCCTTTCCTAAGCTTAGGCAGAAGCCTAGACAGTAACTTGCGCACCCAATCCATGTATTTCACCAACCCATGAATCAGCTCCCTTTCCTCTGCTTAGGCAGAAGCCTAGACAGTAACTCGCGCATACACCTCATGCATCCCACCAACCCCGTGCATCACCTCCCTTCCCAGAAGCTTGAGGAAGAGCCTAGGCAATGAATTCCACACCCACTCCTGTATCTCACCAACCCGTGGATCACTTCCCTTTCCTAGACAGTAACTTGCGCACCCACTCTGTGTATCACTTTCCCTTATTAAGCTTAGACAGAAGCCTAGACAGTAACTTGAGGGCCCACCCCGTGGATCTCATCAACCCGTGGATCACCTCGCTTTCCTTTGCTCAGGAAAAAGTCTAAACAGTAACTTGCGCACCCACCCCGTGGATCACCTCCTTTTCCTGTGCTCAGAAAAAAGCCTAGACAATAACTTGCGCACCCACCTCGTGGATCTCACCAACCAGGGCTGTGCGTTACTGGATCTCACCAACCAGGGCTGTGCGTTAACGAATTAACGCATTAACGCGTAACGACCATTTTTGGCCTAATGTAACGAATTAATGAATTAACGAAAAACCTCAAAAATCCGTTAGTATCCATTTCGTTAATAGATCTTTACACAACTTTCTTGTAATATACAGCGGATGATACGCATAACCACGACGATTGTGTAAAATGATCTGCAGTAAGGCACCCGAAAAACACTCATGCTTTCATTCAAATCTTATCATCTTAGTTTTCATGAACTAAAGCCATGGCGGTGGGGATAGCGGTATTATTGTTGAAGATAGATATAAGAACGAGAACTTTCATGAACCTGCAACTATTTTAGGAAGTAGGCGAATACCTTGCGCATAAGCCATCATTCTCCATTGATCTTCCTGAGTATCAGAGCAACGATATTGACGCCACGAAATTACCTTATTTCGAAATGTTGGTATATAAATACCTTTCCGCATCAGAAACTGAGTGCGAACATCTCTTCTCAACAGTAGATTTGATTGTGTCGGATTTAAGAACCAGCATGACTATAGAAATTTGAAAAAAAAACTACTCTCTTTGCATCATAACATATACTTATACTAGGACTTTGAGGTAAGCCAGCTCGCTTTGTGCGTTGAGCCTCTCACTTTTTCAATGAAGCCTAAGATCTTAATTCTCATCCGTTCCTTCTGCTAAAGATTTATTGTGAAAATTGTGAGGCAAAATAACGCGACTCTCAACCGAAGGCATCTCTATCATTTGTCTTTTTTTCAGTCGTTTGACCATTGCGTATGTTTGTACTTCTGGATGCATTGAAGAGAAACTATCATTTTCAAACCACATGCCGTTTTTCCAGAGCAAAAGTACACAATATTAGCATTTGCTTCAACTTTTTGTTGAATCTACAGCTTATTTGCTCTGAATATCAGTCAGGGATCTAGACTGCTTGTTATAGCAGATGAAACTTATCAAAATATTCACAAATCCGTCTTCTAACGAATTAACGGATTTACGAATTAACGCATTAACGCGTAACGGCCACTTTTGGCCTAACGTAACGAATTAACGGATTAACGAAATCTGGAATTTTTCTAACGCACAGCCCTGTCACTCATCCCGTGGATCACCTCCCTTTCCACTGCTTAGGCAGAAGCCTAGACACTAACTTGCGCACTCCCATAATGTATGTCACCAATCCCGTCGATCACCTTCCGTTCCTAAGTTCAGGTGAAAGCCTATACAATAACTTGCGCATCCACACGTATGGTGATTGAGAAGAAGATAGTTTTGAAAATGGTTTCTATTATTATAGGAGGGAAACAGTGGCAATGTCCCACCCACGTGGATCTATTCCTCTCTTTGAGCTTAGCCAGACGAGCGGAGGAGAAGTCTTTCTCCTGTTCTCTTATTTCTAACGCACCAACGTCATTTCTCTCCCCTCGTCAAGCTCAAAGTCTAGAAAACAAGTTGTACACCCGCTCCTTACACCTCCTACCTTGTGGATCCACTCTTTTCCCTGAGCTTGGGCGAAACTTAAAGAAAAAATACACCCATCCAGTTTATCTCTTCCAACAATAAACAACCCCCCCCCCCCACTCCTCTCATCCATCAGGATAAGGCTGCAACTCATAAGTATGAAGTTTTTCCTATTTGTGGGCATGTCGTTTTAAAAGAAGTTGTGTATTACAGTCTTACTCACTGTGGGCTTAAAGGCAGCACCCACGGAAATTTTCATGCCTGAAGTTTTGATCGTTTTCGAACCTTAGCAACAGTCCTAGCAATTTGATGAAGAAAGTAGCGCGGAAGGTTCAACTGTTTCTACGATGTAATCAGTCAAATGTCCAAGATCCTGGATCAGCAGGATCAGCGTAGGGTCGTTCGATCGAGTTGTGGCGTCAGCGGAGTGTCGCTGCCAGCTGATTTGGTAAGCAACCATTTTTTTCATGCTATTAAAAAGCTATATGTTAGTCCTTTGCTTCCCTTTTTTTGCACTTTATGGCACAACAAATTTTTCTACTTGTTATTTTGCAAGGAACTTTCTTTTTGAGTTATCTATGTGGCCGAATTTCGCCAATGTCTCATTTTCGAATTTTTGCATGGATCTGGAATAGTTTTACAACTCGATTATGTTTCAAGGATACCTTGATTGGTCAAACGGTCTTTTTCAAAGTTTGTTTTCTTCCATAGACTTCAGACACGCTGCAAAACAGAGCCAAAAACCTCTTCCGCCCTCAAAACAGCTGACAAGAAAGGCAGCAGTATCGACTTTTTCGGATCGTCCACATCGAACATACCGCGCAACTCGGCCCAACCTACTCGAAAGCGGTGAGCGGAGGGGTTTCAGAGAACGGGAATTTCGACGGTTTCGACTGTTTTTAGCAGTGTAACAGTGTTAAGCGCACCCGATTACCCGAAACTGTACCGAAATCTCGAGGTCGAAAATTTCCGTGGGTGTTGCCTTTAATTCTGAGGTGTTTTTGAAATAGATTCGATCATTGCTAAAATAGATGATTGACTTGGACGAACTATTCCATGATGTCGCTGCACCGTTACCAGAAGTGGCGGCTCACTTAATTTTTAGCTCCGTCACAGTTTCTGGACTTTTCATTTGCCGAGCGAGAAAGATGTAGAAGCTTGATTTTGCCAAGAGTGGGCCACGAGACGGCCACAGAGGTGATTCTTGATTCCGAACATGAAGAATAGGGTAATCAATGGAAGGTTTGCACAAGCAACTTTGCTTTAGTTACCCACATCCGTGGTCATATTCAAGAATTTGAATGTTATTCTCATCTATGAGTTGATACACCAAACATTCTACAAATTTTTTATTTGACATGTGGAACTGTTACGCTGTAGTTTTTTTTTTTCCTTAAACGAAGCAAGAAGTAGAAAATGTGAACGAAATTTCAAATATTAGGTAGGTATTCTTGTAAATTTGACTGAAAATCCCACACTTCAGGTCTTATCAAATAGCAGCAGTCGAGAGCACGTTTATTGACACAAGGGATTCAGGGGACAATCCCAATTTACCACCGTAATATCACATATTCAAATAACAAATTTTTATAGCTGCGCAAGAACCATCCCTCTGGAACCATATCTGAGCAGGGTCAGTAAAATGTTGCACACAGAGTTGAGGCTCACAAAAATTCCACACAAGGCCACTAGTCAATCCAATATTTCTTATATGGGAACTTCTGATCTTTTTGTTCCTGCAATAATCTACTTACCATGATCCTCTCGTGTTGAGCTAGGGTTGTCGCCAAAATAGCAAGCAGAACGGCAATTGAAGCTACAGCTCGAGAAATCATCTGCAAATACATTTTGCAGTGGTCAAGTCCTATTTTTTCGATTCAAAACACTAGCTTTTGCAAGTACTCATAAACATGCGCGCGTTTTCCAGAAAACAGTAGAGATCTTTGGAAAATCTCAGCTTGCGAAAGATCGCTCGCAATGACGATTCTGTTTAATGCATGAGGTGGACTGGTAAACACGAGTTGTGTGCTCTTCTCAGAAGCCTTAGCAACGACGTTCTTATGATCAGGAAAAATATTGCAGAGAGATATGTTGACACGGTTAGCCCGTATTTGCATTCGTGTATTATAAAGTGAAGACACTTGTTGAATCAAGGGAGAAGGCATCATACATGTTGAAGACAGAATCAAATAAGTAGAGATGAGTGTGGCGTGAATGCGACTCCGTGCTGGGCGTTGTCGAACTCATTAGGTTCGTCAGACTGCATGTGGTGTTCATCTAACTGACTGCCTCATATAGATGTGCACAGAGGACGAAAAGGTCTATCGTGACACTTTGCAAACGGAACGGCTATGGTGATGCCGGAGACCAACTACTACTGCGATCACGCAAGACTAGACGAAGCCAATTCGGCTCGGATTGAGCCACTTGATCACGTCCAGCAGCTGCTGGTTGCATATGCCCCTTATGATGAAGCAGAAAAAAATCTCAAAGAAAGAATGAATATGATTTGTTGAAAGAATCCTGAAAAAGAAAGAAATGAAAGAGGAGACAAGACATGTTTTAGCTCTCCAACTAGAGGTCAGTAACCTGAATAGACTGGAAGAAATGAATAACATTGAAATTCGCGTATCGTATGTTTAGTTAAGACTAATTTCCTTTATTTGAAAGCTCGAGACTGGAAATTTCCTGCATAACAAGATAATTGTTTGAAAAAAATACGATAACAAGACTAAGATAATTGGATGTAGCCTCACGGTATGAATGAGATTGAAGTTTTCTGAAGAAAGGGAAGAATGTGAAAGTTCGAGTCAAACGAAGGGGGGTATTCCTGAAAAATCCACATAAAAACACTAAATAGCCACGTAAGGCCACTCCAAATTATGCAATGCTCACATAAAACAATTTCAGGAGAAGTTTTCTCCTGAAGGTTCTTCTTTCGAATGGATTAGTAGGTGTGGTCCTTTGGAGTTTTTTTTAAGATCAAATTCCATATGGGATTTAAGGAACCACACATATGTGAGAATTTTTTAAAAATACTCTGTAAATTAGGTAAAAAAAAATCTCATTTTCGTTTGTTTTCATGCCTTATTCTCTCATTATTTTTAAGCATTCTTTTCCTATTATTTAGCAGTCGAATTAATGTCTTAATCATTGTGTTTTGAAAATCCTGACGGTCCGGGTTCACAAAATCGCAGAGGCCTCGGTTTCTCTCCTCAAACGGCCCGTCTGCGTGCGTCGCTGACCACATAGTGTCAGATCTTTTGTTAAGTTAACAACAGCTTATCTTAGAAATGAACAAACAGAAACAAAAAAACCTGATCTTCGTTTTGTTCCTTTCACTAGAAAAAAGCAACTTGAACTCAGTGTTTCTATTCATACCTATTCTCTGCACGTTACTGCACTAGACATGGTCACCAAGCTTCATCTGATAATAATGATGGGCTCACGAAATGGCGGACACAGGGAAGGTTCCCCCCCCCCCGATAATGGGTCGCCGAATTTTTGAAACTTATTTTATGAAATAGATAAATATTTCAGCTTATTTTTTGATTCCCTCTTCTTATTTCTATTTTCTCTTCTCTTCTTTTCTTACGCATTCAATGCTTCTACGATGTTTAGTTTAAGTCCAATGCGTCGAACATCCTACGAACGGGATTTAACGCCGACCACTTGATCCTTTCATCTTTTACAGTTATTTCAAATGTTTATTTTCAAATGTTTCAATTTGAAATTAATTTTTAACCAACTCTGTTTCCAAAATTCCGGTTGTTCGGGACCTTAGAGCCAGCAGAGACCCCACTCTTTCCCATGCTAACCGTTCTGCGTCCGCTACTGCTAGATTGCCATCGATTTAGTGCTCGTTTCCAAAATCACAATTATTGCATGAGAATGGATTGGATTCACCAACTGTTCCGTTTGTTTGGATATTCTGCAAAAGTGTTTGGACATTTCAAAACACATTCTGCGCAACAAATTCAGCTTTTTGTTAGGAACCTGTGATAGTATTCACAGGATTCATTTGATATCCGAGCCATACTGCAGATGCGCTACTTGTAGTTTTCTTGATATAGTAATGTTATGGGTTCATTCTAGGGGAAACTATATTCTCTTGAGAATACTCTTACTCCTACAGGAAATAATGTTTATTTCTCCTAATCAACAGCTGCTTCTCTTCTCCAGTGCAGAGCCTAATGCCAGCTATTCTCAGCTCACATTTTATGCACATCGCATAACATGTAAAGCTTTAGCAAGGATTTCACATCGCATAACATGTAAGGCTTTAGCAAGGATCTCAGGAACTTCATTCTACGTTTCTTCGTCATCAAGGATATGAATTTCAATTCTTCGCCAGCATACGTACGTTCGACTCGGCTTTTTCATATTGACATTCGCTGTTTCTGGGTCATTAGGAAGAGTGTACCCTCTAGGAAACCCTAGGCAATTCTCATAGTTTTTCGAAGCTCCTTAATTTCATTAAAGCCTTGTTGAGTTAAAATGCAGCGTTGCCCGAGAGAACAGAATTTATTGGGTAGAATACGTCTATTAAAGGGACTCTAACGTCGAATCGTAGGATTTAAGGAAAGGATAAAGAGAAAGGATGAAGCGACGAGATATCTTCACACAAAGGAGCTTGTGGTATTCAACTTAAGCAGATATCAATTTGATTCCTATTTAGTCGCAAAAAGTATGTAATTAGAGTGAATTGGCCACTGTACAAAAGGTTGTGGGTGGAGAATGCGAAGTGTTTATGTCTGCAAAAAAAACACGTGAAAATGGTAACATCATTCGTTTGTACCGGATGATTCAACATACCGATCGATCCTCAGAACCCCTACAACAAATTATCAGCCCATCTTTGCCCCTAAAAGAACATGCAGGCCCCTCTTAACCAGCAAATCGTGTCAACAAACTTGATGCCATCACTCCATCCAAAAACAGGTTATCAGCAACCTTTTCCTCTAACGACTCGTCGACGAGGAAAAGCTGAAAGAGAGTATCGGTTACTTTTTCACAAGACCAACGAACTTTTTATCGCAAGCTTGTCAACAACCTCTCAGCTGAAAAACTTGTCGGTAAGGAGAGCCAAATCAAGTTGCAGGCTAGTTTCGTCATCAGCGTAAATACAGTGCAACCATTGAGGACGTCGGGGCAAATGTTACGGTGGTAGAATAAGGTTATAGTTTGCTATCAACTCAGTGGTGATAAAATGCAAAAGCATGTTTTCGACTGTTTTCGACAAGCCTTCGCCGTCGGCGAGTTGCCGTCAAGAAAAGGCATACGCAAATTGGCTGGCATTTTTGTATGGCCGGCAAGTTGTCAGCACTGACAACTTGCTGGCCAGAAAAGGTGAAAACAAGCTCTGGGATCCGACAATTTGTCAGCAATAGAAGGTGGAAGCAAGTTGTAAACAAGCTCATGTTTTAGATGCGAGTGTGTGGCTTTTGATCATGGGATCATTAAGCCTGATCTTAGTTGAGAGCAGTGCATGATGTGAACCATTATCGAAGGATGGGCATCCATTGGATTCCATCTCTTGTTTGTGATGATGTGGTCCTGCTCCGGAGCAGTTTGTTCAATTAGACTTTCCCAGGTTGACCGCTTTTCGAAGATGGAGTTTTTATGAAACAGGTTGCAGGGAGACATCAGATCCAGTAAGCGGGAGCCGTTCTCGTTCCTGACTTCACTTCCTTGCCGACCCAGTATCCAGTTCCCGTCGCTTGCATTTCCTACAAGGGCGTTGGAACTCCTGCTTATGTGCTTGTAATAAGACTTTTCCGCCTTAACTGCTGCCTCAAGCTCAGAATAGAAACAGCCTTTGTTCTCCTCACTGGCACCAGGATTGGGGCAAAGCAGTTCACAGTGATGATGGTAGCTTTCTTCTTTCATTTCATTCCAGAACATAGCCGTACCAGTTCGCTTTATATATAAAATATATTCCCACTGTATGATGAAGCGCTAGGCCATATTGAGGAAGACTAGCTGCATGTGGCCGGTGACTCATCGCCTGAGAGGGTCGAGGGAATGTCGTTTTTTTTTTCTTTTGGAAATGAACTGTTTTAGAATATTCTCGGTAGTAGAGGTAGCAATTCGCAGAGGAATACAGATGAAGTTTGAGGAAGGTTTCCCACAGCAGCTGGGAAGTGTTTTCGCAAATCGTTGAAAATGAAAACTCGGGAGCCAAGGTACTGCATGCGTGCCATTACGATACTAGAATTGCAAGCATATTTAGGGTCAAGTTGAACAGAAATCAAAAATGGAGGACGCTCAAACATCTCATATTTCCTTGATTTCCGTACTGAACAGCTTCACGGAAGCAACTTTTCTTGCTCAACATCATTTACGTTGCATCTACGACAACCAAATAGTCACTTGCTGTCACACAAATGAAGCTTGGGCGAGACTGTTTCAGCGCCAATTACTGAAGACGGAGTTTCATTAAAGCAACACTGAAGGCGTTTTAAGGCGAAAACGAGCGGTGCTATCGCCATCTGGGAACCCGATATATAGCATATTTATCTGTTTGGAGACGCAGACCGAAGCCACGCGTATAAGTAACGATAAGTACAATATCACATCAATCATCACGAACATATCCACGGACATGAACATGATCATACATTCGATGTACGATGTATTCAATGCACATTCATATTAGGATAGGTCTCATTTCCTTTACGGTTTTTAGCGCCACGATACTCTTCTTCTGCACACTTTTCTCTCTCGGAATACCACAGAGACCAAAACGGAAAGGAATTTTGATAGAGCTGCGTGCCAACATCAAGATTTTCCGCTAGACCTTGAGAAAGAGCTAATCACGTTGGCTCAAACCATGCTACTTTTTATCTCAGAGGAAGAGCCGTAAAATGAATATCCCCATGAACAAAAAGGCGATTCAGAAGTCGATTCATTCGAACGGAGCAAATAAATTCTGATCGTAAACGTTCACAGAAAAAAAAATTAGCGAAGTATAATCGGCGGAGCTGCTTCTCGTGTGGATGACACTAATTTTTTTTTTTGAGTTGAGCAGGCCTAGTGGTAACGTACGGCTGAGCCGCGATGTGTGTCCCCTCTGAAGATGCGATCATTGAGTTGTATCTTAGCTCGAAGCAGTCTATGGTCGGATCCGCTGTTGAAGGAGGATAGTACGTTCATTAGACTGCATATTCTGTTCGAGTTTGTTCATTTGAGCTTTCCTAGGTCCACCTCGTTCAGAAGATGGAGTTTTTATGGAACCGGTTGCCCAAGGACACGGTCCGAGACAGCTCTGGCCTTTTATTATTTTTTTTTTCGAGTTGAGCTGGCCCAATACAACGTATGACGGGTCCGAAACAGAGCTCTGGCTCGGTATATGCCTTCGACGTTACAATTGCTTTATTGAATGAAGTTGGTATAACCGATTGCACCGTAAAATAGAAGTTCCACAACGAAGAGCGATTGGGAATTCTCCGTAGTCAGCGGACTTCAATCTGTTGTTGCAAGGGAAGAATACCTAGTCAGTTTGGCCAATCATAGCATGTTGAGCATTGCCGTACCCAGTTTGCGACACTGATTTCATATCTGCTATCAAAAATTTCCAAACTGCTCTCAGTGATAAGTCATGCCCATTTTTGGTGCTCACGTACAGACTAAGCTTTGTGTTTTCTAAATGCTCCTGTCTCACGGGTTGATATTTGGACTCTTTATCGTGTTAAGCGGTCTAATATTTCGACAGAGCGACGTTGTCAAAGGTGTCTAAAATATTGAAGAAACGAGAATCCATTGGTTGTTTCAGATTTTGATTGTGGTGAGGTTTTCTCACAGCAAGGAATACCTCATTAAGCAACATTCGGAGCTCCACACTGAGAATCACTGCCTACGGCTCCACTCTCACACACCGAATGCAGTACTGATTTTTTACAATCATATCAGGTTGGTGCAAAAGTTTTGTCGATTTTTCGGCGTCGACTTTATTGCCTCCACAACATCGCCGAATTATAACCTTGACAAGCGGCGTAATAGTTATGAATTGTGGTGACCAACAATCATTTTAGAAGACGTCTCTGCGGCCTTGCGTGCAGAACACGGGAAACTGTGAAACAAGAAATCGGAGACGGTCGTTTTTGAGTCGCCATGTTTGGTGATTCTTTTCCTCTAATTCGATTCAATTCTGGCAGCTCGGAAAATGAGCCTTTTTCGAAAGGCACCTTGAGAGTTTTTCTAGCGATGCCTGTTCGATTTTTTGGACCAAAAAACAGCCAAAATTGATGTTCAGTGGAGTGCATCGAATTGTCAGGACGGACGGATTGGGTCATATGGCACAGAAAAATTCCACAGAAAGTTTTCAAAAAAAACTTCAGAAAGTGCTTGTCTGCGTTTCTCCAAAACGGAAAGAGCTGAAGCAGAGCTCAATAGTGGAATCATCAGTGACCTTTAGATTAATTCTAAAAAAAAAGGTGTTTCGAGCAGAATTGCTGGTGTTGCTAATGGAAAATCACATGAAAACGGAAAATTGAAAATGTACTGTCTGTGAATTTCCGTGTATTTCTTGCCTTCTAACTGCATAGACATCTCACGAACTAAAAGCAAAGTAGAGTAGTATTTGCTCTAGAAGTCCTTTACCATATTTAGTTGATATACAATATCTAAGGAAAATTGTGGATTTTTGAAAAAAACTGACAAAACTTCTGCTCCAAGCTAATATTTATTCACTTAGTTTTATTTTCGTTTTTACATGTGTATCTCTTCCTTCCTTTTCCATCATTTTCCTCTTGCTACAGGTGCTCTTGCCTGATCTTATTCATCGCCTCCGCTACCAGAAAATAACTATTTTTATGTGCTCTTACTTTAAGGCGGTCCTGGTTATCTTCCGTAGTGAATGTGGTCACTGGGAATTTCGTCCAAAGTGAAGCGGGAGGGGGAGAGGGGGGGGGGAGAAGAACTTTGGCTTAGACTGTCGCGCCTATGACAACGACGTGGCAAAAATGTAAAGTAGTGCAGTTCAACACTGTGGAAGAAAAGATCTAGAGATAGACTAGGAACATGAATGGAAGCTGACATTGTTGCCAGTATGTAAGCAATGGGTTCTTTTAAAAATTAACGCTCGCTGTCGGCTACCTAAGCGGAACCATTTAACCTACATGCTTCGAACCTCACATTCCTTCCCAGATCGGTATGAACGCCGTACAATAACATGCTTTCGATGCGACACCGAATACTGCCAAACGAAATATTAAAAACATAAGTGTTGAAGAAGAAGTTATTTTGCAAGTAATTGTGGAAGTCGTCGATATGGCTTAAAAGAGTGGTCGAGTTCATTAAGTGGTTCTAATACTATCCGTAGCGAACCATCCTGATAAAAGATATTTTTAAATGCAGGGAGGAAAAAAATAAATGGGTTCTAGTTGTCTCCGCAATGATGAAGGTCTCGCATGCATACCAATTATGGTCGATTTGAAGAGTGTCATTGCATGAGAGGAAATAACATTGGCGAGCGATCATGTGAAGCGAAATTGGCGGACGCCATTCCATCAAAACTCAAGCCTCATCAATTTACGGGTTCCTACAAATTCAATGATGCTTTCATTATGCTGAGTTATGCATGCTATTTGGTTGGTTGTGATGAGGCGAACGAGACCTAGACGGTCTTTACCATGAACATGCTTCGCATAGAGTTATTCATGAAATTATAGTTTTCCTTGTAAAAATTTGAGGTCTTTGGGCCAAACGGTCCTCACAGGTTAGTCCGATTATGCTTTCGATTTCTTTATTCGAATCTTTATTTTTCTGAATGTTTATTTTCAGTGATTTAGGACTCAAACTAATTGTAAAGAGGTGATAACAGAGAATTTAATGCAACAATAACCAAGTTTTCACCCAATACCTAACCGGCAGGATTCCCTTCAAACATTAAACAATATCCATTCTGGGCTTTGAGGTAACTATGTATTGCGTCGCTGTCTCCTTAGCAACCTTCACCACAGCACGTTGAAGTACACATGTCCATGATGAATGTCGAACGCGATTTTGTTCTCAGGCCGAAGCAGAACGAAAAGTGAGTTTGATGTTGTCCATTATTTTTTTCGAGAAGAATCTCTCCGAAAGGGGCTCTCACTCGCAAATGTGGAAGATTTTTAAGTGTGAAGCAGCGCGCAAATTATTAATCGATTCCAATGTGCCAAATTTTAAGGCCAACGGGATTTTCTTCAAAATAATACAAGTGGGTGAGCCATTCTCAGATTTCGCAAAGAAGATGGCGAGGCTCTGCTGCGAACCATAGCTGAAGAGAAACTAGGAGGCCGGAATTTTGAAGCAGCCAACTCATCCTTGCTAATTGATGGCATCGCCGCAACAATTCGGGATCGTCTCAAAGGTTTGGATTCATATGAAACTATGACTTCTTGAGATATCTGGAAATCGAAAGAAGGTTTTGCTGGAATTTGTCGTTGATACTGTTTTTATGCGAAGCAATACTCGCCCCTTATTAGATCAGTTTTCAGGATAAAAGCATTCCAGCTGAATTTTTGAATCCTTGAACGTGTGGTTTCTCCTTTCTCCTTAATGTGATCCCAAAACAACCTCGTCAATGCGATCTCCCGTTGAGAAGCTCATCCTATGCTTGCTCTCTGTTGTGAGTATAAACATGTTGTAGGCTGCCAGCTACCGAATGACAACCAACTAGCAATCTATGATAACCCGGATAGCGAATATGTTACAACCGGACAGCAACCGTACAGGAACCAAATAGCATCCGTATGCCATCAGTGGGACCGCATGTTGCACAAATTCCGCCTATTTTACGGGAGCTGAGGTAACATGCTGCTCCAATCCATATCGAGGTCGTGTACCGGGAATGTGGGTATCTGATGTAGCCGGTTATGCTGTGAGAAAACAAGTTATGATGAAATTGCAATTGTTTCAGCGAGTCACGCTGAACTTTTTGAAAGGATCAGAAGCAGGAAATATATTAACACTTTATTTTCTAGTAAGTAAAGCCTGATTTCAGAGAAAGGATATAGGAGAAAGGAGAATCCAGAGCATTCCAAACAGAAATAGAATATCAAATTACCCTAAGACCTAAAGTGCCTAAAATATTCCTTAATTTTCCGTCAGTCGGCTTCGAATCCGGCGCACGGCGCCAATGCAGAGGTAATCCTGGAGATCCCGTCTGCCACCTACCCAACAATACACTCCCCCCCCCCCTTACATAAGTGAGGTCACTGTCGCTTGGACTGAAAAACAAACGTACATGGTGAGGAAAAAAGAAAAAGAAACATGACAAACAGCATTTAAAGAAAAAATCTGACAAACAAAGCGACGAGCCCAGAAAACAACAACACAATAATTCTGATTGTCCTGCTTTGCAAATTAAAAAAAAAACCCAAAATGGTTTTGGTCTGGTGCTCCATCAGATAGGGAATTCCTGTAAGCATGATCCTTTTCCTGTTTGTAGGCCGTCTCCTTCCGCTCATACGCTTTTTCTCAATTTACTGGTTCGTCTGGCATTTCGTTACGAATATGCCACCTCTTGGAACCAGGATAGACGGAAATCACTGTTCAGGCTGCGTATCTGCTGCGCACTTATCACCTATGTTGTTTTGCTCAGCAGAGTGAAGCTCTGTATCATTGCGATTGACCGTGTAGAGTGGTACAGACGAATCAGCTAAGAGAGTTAATTGAGTCAGAATACAAAGTACCTTTATCTTACTATTTGTGGGTTTATATATGTATGTACATAGTGCTCCGGAGGCAAAGTACATGCACAGTACATACATATAGTTTTAAAAAAAAACAATAATGAAAGTCCAACGTGACGGGATATCTAGCAACTTCCCCTTTTAAAATCTAGGAAAATAATGATGAGATCAAAAATCGATCTCACAAGTGCGATAACTCTTCTGACAAGGATAAAATGCTTGGTAAGTACAGGCCTTAAAGGCAGTAATGATGAATGTCCAGGCAAAACCTCTGAGCTTGAGTGCTCATTAGATTATGATAGCGGGTTGACTCCATAGGCAACTGCCAAAGTTTCAGCGAAAAAGTCGCCGAAGTGAGCGAGATATCGATAGATTAGACCCAGTACCCAAACCCATCTCCAGTGCCCAGCCCGCCCACCCGACGTCTGCCATTTTGCGCGTGAAATTGGTGTAAAGTAGAGCACCGTTGGAAAATATCAAAATGGTTGTGGCAGCTTCTCTCTACTGTGATTGACTCATCTCCGTACATGCGTCTCAAGCTTCTGTATGTGTTCTAAACATTCAGGTGCTGTTGCTCAACACTCCAGTTCTTCGTTTCAAATGATCCTGGATCTACAATTTACGGGTCTATATTCGGGGGAGTGTTCCACGATCACATTACGGAGGTGGTTATTCATATACTGTAGATCGGGCAGCGAAATATTTTGATAATCAATCTCGTCCTTCACATTAATTAGTTACCATGATAGTTACCATGATTAATTAACGGCGAAAAAGAAAAACTTATTTTGTGAGAAAGACAGTTTCTGCACTGCGAACATGCATTGCCGACAACAGCAATAATCGAAATATACCTCTTCTTGTTGAATCTGCTCAAAAAGTGCTATAGCAGTGATACGGAACCCTCAAAGGAAAAAAAAAACTGACTTATTGAAGCTAAAACTGAGGCAGCGAACGGGCGCTATCGATCGATGAAAATTTTCTCTGACGAGAGAGAGGGCCGTCGGACATCTCGTCCGAATCAGTTAAGAGGGGTCTCAGAAAGGGTTTTTCCGAGGGTTTTTTAATCTGTAAGTTTCGTATCTGGAATTAGGGAGCCAAACTGGCCTAGGAACCACAGAAACCGAATACTCGAAGATTTTGCCTGGACGCTGCCTTTAACAATGAGAAGTATCCTGTCTTATACAGCTTCCGACGCTGATTTCAAATCCATTTTCAAAATCGGCCGGTCTCCTCCCGTGATGAGTTGTGCCCATTTTTGGTTCTCATATGCAAGCCATGAGATTAGTGCACAAGAAGGGCCCGTAACGCAATCATAAGTCTGTCGGTTTCCGCGCAGGCACCCACAGATTTCAATCCTGCCGAAGAATACTACAAAGTGGTTAGAACACCGGAGTTTGTCATAATGCTAACAAAAATGAAGAGAATCGTTTCACATTCGCTATGTTCTCAACAAACACTCATGTCCGGAGAAGGTAGGCTGGATTGGAGTCCCGGGTTCACTTATATGTACATCAGAACATCCAGCTGCCGACCAATAATTAGTAAAAAGTTTCCGAAATCTGTCACCAGAGTGGAATGGCAACTCCGACCGAGCATTGTTACTCTCCAGATTTTTTCGTTGTATAGAGAACAGCGACTGTGAGATTTTCCGTTTGCTGTTCTATTTGTAAGATACTCCCCAGTTGTGCTTTGTAGTGTTTTATCACAATTTTATGCACACTAGTTATTGGAATTCGATCTTCATACACATAACCGCACAAGCACTCGAATAGTTTGACCGTTCCCAAACATCGATATAACGAGAATTGTTCCGAATGCTCTCGAACTTTCAGAGCATCTACTTTTAAGATTTGACGGCGTGTTGGTCACGTGAAATTTTCCTCCGACTGAGGTGTCGTTGAAATTGTGGGTGCACTGGCGTTGTCCCAACAGCTGAATGCGACCTCTACAGTCGCTGCAAGCGGTGAGCGATGAAGACTGGAGTTGCGGCTCTTCCACAAGTTGCCGTGTTACACTGCCGCTATAGTCCTCGAGGACTGTAGCACCTTGCGTCGCCGTCGCCGGCGACTGTGAGGCCGATACGCATCGATTGTGGGCGGAGCGGCGGCGGCCGCCGTCGCCGGCGACTGGCGATCGCCAACATCGGCGGCCGCCAATGTTGGCGACTCTGACGTCGGTGCGTATCGATTGGTCGCCAACATTGACGATCGGCGGCCGCCAATGTTGGCGACTGCGGCGCCGGTGCGTATCGATTGCGAGGGGTGCCAACATTGGCGGCCGCCGTCGCCGGCGACGGCGACGCCAGGTGCTATAATCCTCGAGGAGTATAGCGGCTACCTTACTTTATTGATTACTGTCAGCCGCGAAGCGCTTGGAAACAGATGGGCTGGTCGTCCACTTTGACTTTGGCATAGAGCCGATAATTGCTGCACGCTATACTTGAGACCATGAAAATTGCATCCGATCCCATCCTTTGTCTTGCCGAGTAATTTTGACGTATGTGAGTGGCGATGTCGTTTGGATCGACGCTGAATTGCAGAATCCTTCCTAGTGCCTATTATTTCTGCAGCTCGTTATTTCTGCAGCTCGATCGCCGGTATTGCTGTTATGGACAATTTCGGATGAAATGCATGTTTCCCCAGAACCAGCATGCGGATGTAGGTAGCCTGCATGCTGCTGTTGGGCAAGCAGTTTGGCATGGGCTTCGGCTTTATTGTCCTTGTTTGTGTAGAAGGGACTGCTCTACTTAATGGCCGCTGGATTGCCAGTTTCGATTATCTTGGTGTGCGTTAGGTTCACTAGGCGCTTGCATTTCTCTGCATAGGTCTGGATGGTGCAGCCAGGGTTCAATCTCATCGAGGAACATGAGTCGAATGAAAGCACTTTTGCTTGACTGGAGACCGCACACGAAGATGAGACATTTGAATCGGTTCCGCTTGCATTCCGACAGCATGAATTTTGCGCACTCTCGATTGAATCGTCCTGCGTATATGGGGAAAGTCTCCTTGGAATCATTGGTCAGCTTAATACAGGCATAGCGTGCACAAAATAACGGCAGCTATGCTGAATACAGTTTCTACCCAGGCGTCTCTCGTGAGCGTCGGCTCTCTAAGCCGCGCTCACTCTACCACACCGGGGAAAGGGCTTCTTGATTTCCATGGACGAAGAAGCCCGCTCCAACACGCCGTTGGCTGGGTTGGATGATATGCCACGAAGAACGGATAGTTTGTCATTGTGCAAGATAGCGCGAGGGCTCGAGCCGCAACTAGTTGGATCCCACACGAAAAAGGTCAGCCTTTGTAATTGTAAATCATGCTAAATACAAATGCAGTGGACGTCAAAGACGGTGGCCTATCCACGCCCTCGAGAACGACGCCGCGCGCACCGGAATCGGTGTCGTCTGCCAGCGGAATGCTATTCCCAGGCGCTTTCTGCCCGATTCGGTCGAAAATCCTTAAAACGGGTAGAAAAGCTGCTAGAAATACCATAAGAGCAGCAGAAGACATCGGCTATGGCTCAGCGGCGCGGTTGCGCGGCGTCTTTCTCGAGGCCGCGAATGGGCCACCGCCGTTGACGTCCATTGTAGATTCCTGAGTGTGCTAACAGCGTTATCGAACTTCGCGTCTCGAGGGGTTTGAGGTAGGATCTAACTTGTGTACACCTCGTAGGATCTTTCGTTCGGTCTGTGGTGGAGCGTATTAACACGCGCGGGCTCATTCAGGGCTAGCGCACCTGTTGTGAACATTTCGATATATCGATGGTATTATCATTCGATGGTGTGGTCCGCTCTTAGGTGAACTGCGCGACCCGTCCATCGAGCATTTCGTACTGGCTTGTTGGATCGGCCGTCGATGCTGGCTGCTAGTGCTCTTCTTTCGACAGTCCTTGAAACTGCTCGTCGGATATTGTCGTCATCTTGCAGGGTTTAGTTCGGAATGCTGATTGCCACTGTTGAGTAGCCGGATTGCTGAGGATTACTGTGCAGAGTGGTGTAGGCAGAGCACTTTATTGAGTACCATGAGTACAAAATACCATAATCTTACTAATGTTCGCTTTATAGACGTACTGGTCCGGGGCAAAGTACATAGTGAGTATTCAGAATGGTAACAATCATGGGATAAATTCCAAAGTTGTTCCAACGTTTAGTGTTATTCACACTCAATATATCCAGTGTATCGGCATCTAACACTTTAATCCAAAGTAACAAAGCATGTTTTTGAAGAAGCAATTTCCCCAAAAAACTCATTAAGGATTGCAGCTGCGACACTACAAGTACGTGGTTCAGGTAGCTATCGGAGAACAACGAGGCCAAGGACTGAAGTGAGTATTTTTAGAGCACTTATTGAAGTTTTAGAGAAATGCTTGGCAAAAATCAGTTCTCAATGCATTCTACCTGTGAAGCTCACTGAACCACAAAACGAAGCACTCTGCAATAGTCTTCGCACAAGTGCAATCAGCAGCTAAAGGCATAGAAAAGGATTTCACGAAATGAATATCTATCAGTTTTTTATGGCTTGATTATGATTATATTTTCCATTTTCAACACACTCTTTCTTCAATTCTTTTCAAGTTTCAGGTGGAAAAGTAAGAAAATTATCACTCGAGGCTAGCATGCCAACGTGCTCCATGGCCAATTCAATTGTTAACACTTTTTAATCGTTTGAATAAGTGGATGTGCATTGAAAACATGAAACCGATGTTTTTTTTTGCAAAATCTTGTTCTAATTTGTTCGTTTATAGGGGCTCCTCAGGTTTTTCACTAGGTCAAAGGGTCACTTCGTGATTTCCTGTTCTCGGTTTGTACCAAACTCTGGTGCTGTTCCATCTCGTTTCTCATGTACAAAACTGACGAGAACTCCATTTCCAAAGAGGCAAAGGGTTTCCTATTCGAAGAAGCCGGTGGGTAGATCGCTCTTAGTTATGCTGGCTAGCTGTTGTAGATGCAGGTGACTCTTGGCTTGCTTGATCTACAGCATCAAGGTGATACAAGGTTTGGCAGATCATTTTGTTCTGTTGAACTCTCAGAAATTTTCATAATCTTCTTCCAGATTTTTGGGTGTTTGGAAAATACTATACAACGCTGCCAATAATATGTATTGTATGTATATTACGTTGATGCAATATAACGGTGATTCATTGCATTTTCCCAGCACTTCAGTAAACGATAACATCAACATACCATGAATCCTCTTTGATTAGCACAGACGACTGCTTATTGTGTTATCATATCAATATCAGCAGGTCAGTGATGACGTGCGCCCATAATTCGGGAAACTGCGAAGCAAAGAACGAAGAAAACCCTGTTTTTATTGCCACGTTTGGCGTATTTTCTCTTGCAAATACGTAAGTGTTTCTGGAGCTAGGGAAGCTGGCAGCAATACCGCAATTTCCTACAGAGTATGAAAAGTACTGGTTAATTCCTCAGGCAATTTTCTCGAAATTTGCGCCAGCTTCCGTAAACAGATCTTGGTCAACCGTTGTCAGGCAGAAAATAGGTCTTTGATTATCTCGAGTGCTTCTCTGGGACTTCTAGCGACTTTTTCACGTAGTAGGCTTTCTAAGAACGTTGCTTCTAAAGAGCAGCTTGTGGAGAATCATCCAACAAGAGCCCTAGGACTAACAGAGAAAAAGCTTCGAAAAGTGCTCATCAGCGGTTTTCTAAAAGCTAACATGTGGAGTAGGTAGTGACGTTCTAGCCAAACACGAAAAAACTTTTTTTACTGTATTGCGCGGTGCGACTTGGGGTAGCCGGGGGTTTCCGGAGTTAAAGGGGTCTGAGGCCTGTAGTCTCAGGCAATAAAACCGGGGAGGAGGGGGGGGGGGGGGGAGGTGAGATAAAGAGGCTCCCAAGGCTTGCTGACAGTCATAGCCTGGCTTGGGAGCCTGTACCCTGCGGAGGGAGATTTCTCGTGTTTGCTGCAGCGGATCGCGGCCACGCCCATCGCCCCCGCCCATGTGCCTGGGCCCATGTGCAAACTAGGAGGCGTACGCAGCAGTTGAGAAGACGCGAAGGGTTATTCAAGAAAGGGGATACAGAACGTGAGGTTCAAAGCTGTAACTCAAATGATTTAAGTGAAGTTGTAACTAAAATTTTAAAAAATGATTGAAAAAAACTGATTGCAACTTTGACATATATTTTGTATCAAAGTGTCATTTTTGAAGTGTTCCAAGAGTATACGTTAGATACCGTGTTTCTCAAAATCTTCTGAAACTTCGATTCCATGTCGAATTCGGTATCTGTTTTGTATCGTGATGAGGATGCTTTATAAGATTGTTCTAGAATTTTCTGTTTCCCACGTACATTTGTTTTTTCCATTTCAATCGGTCATAAATCCATCGGCAGATGAGGTGTAAGAAAGGCCTCGCAGGTACGAGCAGTGCCTCAGGCGTACGCATACCTCAGGGATACGATGCCGTCAGATCGCCACTCTGTTCCTGTTTTGTTAGTTTTGATTTTCTGGAACTAAGAATGCAACAGTCGAACGAACTGCTATCCCAGTACAAAAAATATGAAACGAACTGGTATTTAATACCCATAAAGAATCTCAATTACTACATATGCCATTCTGGTTTCTTGTGAAATTCGTTTTTCGCCGGCATGAATCAGTTTTCTAAAGGTTTCAAAATTTCAACGTGGTATTTGACCAAGCTAGTGGATTTGCTTCGAAGTTACCTCCATCTAATGCCTTATAAACACAAGTTTTAGGGAAGAAATTACGCCCATCTCGTGCCCTTAGTGTTGAAAAAAGACATTATGATTTGAAACAGATACCGAATTCGAGGAGAGAGCGTCAAATAACCCTAGATTTCAAAAATCCAGAAGATTTGAGAAATATGGTATCCACCGTATACTCTTGGAACACTTCAAAAATGGCACTTTTATGCAAAATAGATGTCAAATTCGTAATCAGCGTATCGGATAACCTCCGAGAAAATTAAAAATTTAAATTACAGCTTTATTCAAATCTTATTTAAATTACAGCTTTGAACCATCCTGATCAATTTGGTGTAGTTTATATACCTATTTATGCAGTTTATGCATATTAACTTGTTATCATCTTATCATATTATCTTTTTATAATCTTATTGCCATTTCATTCCAGTATTACTATTCATTCCAATAGTTTCCTCTTCTCAAATTCATATTTCCATCACTGCTATAGCTGCATGTCGAAGAGAGCAGAGACAGTCGAAGGGTGGTGCGAGAGAGGAGAGGGCGGAACAAGAGAGCTGTGGGCTTGGCCATTGGCGGCAAGGGAGCGTATTCGTATAGGATATGTATCTCCAAGGCTTGGGAGCCTCTTTATCCTCCGCCTAAAACAGGGTGACCTAAGAGAAATTTACGGGGTCACCCCCCCCCGCTATCCTTGGGTCACCCGGTAAATTCCTCTCGGGTCAGCCGGTGGATGCACTCGGGTCACCCGGTAAGGTCCTCTCGGATTACCCGGTGTGCATCCATGACTGCTATGCTTCAAGCGCTTTCTAGAGTGCGTGTTTTTCCTTCAAACCTCTAGGACAAAAATGATAGTGATGCTGTGACCACCGCTTTGATATTATTTTCGATGTCTTTGTCTTCAGACACGTTCACCGGGAAGACCGATTCCCATTACGAGGCCTCCCCAGTGTTAGATGCCCGGCCTGACCGGTGTATGCCGGCCGGCTGCTTGCTTAGAACCCCCAAAAACAACTTGCCGACAAGCATTTGGCGAAGAAGTTTCTGATCGCATCTGAAACTTGTCTTTCTAAAAGCTTGTCGACAACTTGTTTTTTTCTCTTCCTTGTCGACAAGTTGTCTGGAGAAAAGCTTGTCGACAACTTGGTTTTGGGTGGCATGATGACGTCAAGCTTGTCGACAAAGATTTGCTAGTTAAAAGCTTGTTTGCAAGTTTTTGGGCAAAGCTAGATCGACAACTTGCTTTCGGGGTTCTGAGTGGTATGATCGTAAACTTCAAAAATATCCGGGTTTTCCGCCCTGAAACACCGCCCAATAACAAAACGCCGCGGCCTGCCCAGTGCTATTGTCTGGGTCAACACGATTGTTCTCTCTTAAATCCACCAACTGGTGCGTGCAGTGTGTCCCCTCCGCAGTGCTGCGTATTTCAGCCAGGTTTGTATTCTCCTGTTAACACAGAGAAAATCCATTTTGGAATAAGACTGCCCATTTTTCGTGGTTATAAGAACTGTCTTGATGCTGCTCCCTTCAGAAGTAGTAGGTGACCGGAACTGATATGATTGATAACACTTGCGCAGTCACAGCACGACGGTTTTTGTGAAGAAAATTTTCTATATCACTCACTGTTCATTGAAATTTTTCATAGAAGCACCTAAGGACAAACATTAACACATAGATAACAAAACTTGGGAGAGGTTTAGCCAAATGCTGGTTTTGGAGGTTCGATTGGTGATTTATCAAACTTCCTTCGGGTCATCCGGTCCGCTAACGACGCGCATGGTCGCTCGGATGAGCCGTGTAATGAGCCGCTTCGATTACGTATTTTAACTCTCGGCTTTTAGACGCAAACAGCCAGTTGTACTCTCTAGGGCTTTAAGGATCAGCTCTCGCGCTCGGCGCGAGATTTATTCGCGCGCACCCTGAAATTTATGGTCCAGCCAGAACATAAAAGGAGGGCCGATAACAAGAGAACGGCTCAGTTCCTCCGTTCCGCCTCGGATTCGGATGGACAGGATCGACATCTCAATCATGAATCTGTTTATTTAATTTTTCTTGTATCTTCTTTGTATGCTCTAAATATCTTTTGTTCATGATTGCGATTTCCCTCCGAACCGCTATTCGCTTCGCTTTCCCGCTTATGTCGCATTGCCATTGCTTTGAATAAATGCTTAATCTTAACCGGTGTTCATTTCTCTTATACCTCCTAATCGGCTAAAGTTCGGAAACCGGATTATTTCTCTTGATCACTGAAAAATTGCGAAACTCAGAACTCGCGAACCCTCCGAACTTTACAGCCGGTCCGTTTGCAAATTCGCTCGGGTGATCCGGTGGCAGGCCACGCCCACAAATATGGTCTCTCGGGTGACCCGGCAGGATTAAAATTGCTCTCGGGTCACCTGAAGTTGTTCCCTGAGGTGGTGTCCACAGTGAAAGGGGTCTTCAAGGGGTGGGAGTTTGCAGTGGATAGTTGAAGTTACGACGGCGGCGCGATGACTCAACCCCTCGACGAGGAAAATCTGGCGTTAGCACTCATACCCTACCTCCTCATATCCTACCTCTTCGTGTCCAGTACCCTGTGTTTCATCTACAGCATCCTCTTTCCCTTTGATAGTACTGAAAAGTGGCAAAATAGCAATTTTTCCCTTGTAACTTTCTTATTTGAAACTTTGACATATTAGTGATGGGTACATATGGGCATTTTTAAGTGATACAAGATCTACTTACTTAATTAGAACTTACTTATATTCTTAGATGGCCCATCTTCACTTGTTGTGCGAGCCCCAGCATCGCATCCATTCGGTTCCTTCTCTCGCCATCGTCATCCAGGAGCAGCGTGGCCGACGCTGACGAGAGGTTCGACTCGTTTCTAGCTGAGCGTTCAGCTGGTTCATCCTTGTGGCTAGTCACCCCGTTTGGTTTCATGTGTAAAGACAAATTCTAGAAAACCTATTGATCGCTATTTTCCTTGGTCTCAAATATTTCAATTCCTATAAGATAATTAACAAGAAAATTTACGTTTGGTTTGTAATTGAAAAGGTTTTCCTCCTCTTCTTCACTGGGCTGTCCCATTTCGATTTACTTCCCATTAGCGCTTTCATTCTTCATAGATCGGAAACTGCCGCGGAGTGTTGCTCTCGAAAATTGCAAAATATTCCTCCAGTGATGAGGACTTTTTCACGAACGAGGTGCCTTTGTGATTTCCTAGGTTTCAGCTATCCTAAGATACCTCCATTATTGTCAATAAACATGTTAAAACTTCAAATTTACCCTCCACTATGCGAGAATTTTCAGTGGTAACGGTGCAATTCTTCATTCGTTCAACCCCTTCAAATCTGTGCAATTCGGTGCTCCAAATCAAATTTCGCAATCTATGAGTCACTGGTCCCGGCCAACCACATTCGCTACTATTCCATCCATTTTTATTAGCATATTTGGGAGAAAAATATGGTAACTCGCTGTAGAAAACCCCGCAGGATGTTTGGGCATTTGATATCGGCGTTGAAAACTGCGTATGGTAGTACAGATCCATACAAGCTTACATGTTGTTGCAACTGCTCATCAATCGTGTTCCTTCTTTACATCTACAACCAGAGGGGATAACCGTCTATAAAATGGGCGTCTAGAACAAACGGCCTCTTCAAGGCCAAAATTGTCTTGACTGAAGCGGGCATACCACTTCTGTGATGTCTTTTTCGGCAAGAAAGGATTTCTAAATTTTCTAAACAGACGCCGTTAATACTCCTACTTGAGCTTCATTCGACCCACCACTGTGATTGAACGACTGTTGGTTCCAGATGTGTTTATTCCTCTTGATTAGATGAGTCACAATCCATGGGATAGAAAATAAGGTTTAGCAGGAACTGAGAAAATCGGTCGAAATATTCGTAAAGGGTAAAACAGGAGCTACAAATCAGTTCATCAGATGCAATCTAGCAGGATTCAAATCACCGTAAAAACGGTGATTTTATCTGAAAAAAAGTACTTGGACTCATTTACTAATCCATAGTTGAAAATTTTGTATTAGCTTACTTTCAATTGCTTATCCTAATCGTCACTTTCTGCCAATAATTTTCAACTGCTCGATGTTGAAATAAGTTTGCTAGTAGTCCTACTTTTTCATTCGAGTCTTCAAGTGACAGAGACGCCTCTTTTTTTCTCACGTCATCCCCCTCCCCTCCCTTATTATCTGGGCTTCACCTCTGCCTTGTAATAAGGCTGAAAATGTAATAATAGTTAAATCTTATTCGAATCCGCTTTTGAAACAACCCACAGTTATTATTCAAGGGCGTTTCTTAACAGTAGTTCGCAAAATTTCGGATTTCGGCGCCAAAATGAACACGAGGGTACCGGGAAATTTCCCGCATCTTGATCGAACATTGTTAATGAGTCCCCAATCTTCTCAACTAAACGGTGACTCTTCAGTATTCCCGAGTAAATTAATCTTTCCTTGACCGTAATTTCATGCTAAATGTTGACGTCCATTCGAACCTCTTGGTGTACTTGGAAGTAATAAGGCTAGCCTTTTTGCTATCCTTGGCCGTGATTAAACTCCCATTTTGTCCCTGTGAAACAAGCTATTCGTGGAGAAACTGCGCCTTAGAAGTACGGTGGAATTCACATATGCATTTGTCATATATGTGTTTATTTTGCAGCATCACCTCGCAGTGCTTTTGGGACACTGATTGCGACGGCGTTGCCATGTATTTGTACCACAATGTAAGTTTGTTCAACTCTCTCACTTTATCACTGTGTAAACAAAGCAAATGATCAAGACAAAAACCAAAACAATGTCATAAACTAGGTCTCTATTGAATCCAAAGATGCATTTCTCTAATTGAACCTAAAAACTATGAAAATCAAAACTTTTGAAAAAGCTCATAATGGCATGGATCAAGAGGGAGGAGGGTGCTACAAGTGGTACAGAGAATATTTTCGGGGGCTGGCAACTGGACGGAAAACTGCGACCGGAAAGCGCGAACACTCATTTTACTATTCAATACAGCAGCTATAACGAGAGGAAGTTCACTCTAGTATAAGGCAAACAAAAGCTTGTCTGCAACAAGGGAAGTGCAGGAACTTAAGCTACGCTCTCGAAACGAGACATATATGGTTGGATGACTTGTCCCAAACGTTGTTACATATCATACTTGTATTTTGCTGAATGGTTAATATAAGCTCAAAGTTCTACTTCCTGCCATACTGACATGAATCTCCCTAGCTCACAGTTTGCCAGCAGGGTAGCCTAGTGGATAGTGATGCAGGCCCAGGGGATGATGCTGGGGGGTTTGTACCCGTCCATGAATAGGGTTTTGCAAACTTCAATTGCTAATCTTTAACAGGGTGCGGAACGGTTCAGGAGATAAGCAAACAACGACTACGAGCGCTGCTTTGGAAATAATGGAGAATTGCTCGATATTGGGTGTTAACGCGATTTCGCTTCAAAGACTTTTATTTTGGTATGCCATATACAGCGGACGTCAATGGCGGTGGCCCATCCGCGGCCTCGAGAAGGACGCCGCGCAACCGCGCCGCGCGCGCCATAACCGATGTTTTCTGCTGCTGTTATGCTATTTCCAGCAGCTCTTCTACTCGTTTTAAGGATTTTCGACCGAATCGGGAGGAAAGGCGCCTAGGAATAGCATTCCGGCAGCACAGGACGCCGATCCCGGTAAGCGCGGCGCGTTTGCGCGGCGTCCTTCTCGAGGCCGCAGATGGGCCACCGTCATTGACGTCCACTGTAATCTATTCACTCACTTCCTCATTTCTTAACCGCCTCGAACGTTTGACTGCTCACGCGTGGTTGCACTTCTGCTGGCCAAATTTGGTCAGAGCCCTGTAGCTTAAATAGTGTAAAATCAATAGTCATCCATCTCTGGAACGGCTCCTCACCCTGTTAAAGGTTAGGAATTGGAGTTTGCGAAACAAAACTGGTGGACGGGATGCAAACCCTCGGGCCTCATCCTATGGGGATCCATTCGGCTATCCTGCTGCGAAGCTGTGAGGGAGATCCATGTCAGTATGGCAAGAAATGGAATTTTAAGCTTGTATTAACTATTTAGCAAAATTCAAGTATAATCTGTAATGTCATTGTCGTTGTTTGGGACAGGCCTTCCAACCATATAGGTCTCGTTTCGAAAGCGCGGCTTAAGTTCGTGCACTTCCCTTGTTAGATATGACTGTCCTCGATTAGACACATATCATTCTGAAGCACTATCTTCCACTTCACAAACAAACTAGAATTTTGGACTGTTGCCAACGAAATTTCGGCATTCTCGTGATATTGAGCGGAATACTAACATGTAAACAATCAACTTCTGACGGATTTTTCGTGAAAAGTATCATGTAGTTGTGCTCACCAGTTCCTTGAAGCAGTTGTTCACTGTATTATACAGTGCCGGCCAAAATTATATAGCCTTTTGTAGTCTCTTCCATTTCCTTCATGATTTCACTCACAGTAAAGCTTCGAAGCTCATATTTTCATGGGTGTTGTAGACATTCATAAGTAACAAAATGGAATGACATCGTACCATTTTATCAGCTAATTTCCTCTAGGCAAAATAATTACCATAAAGGTCAAAATCTGGAATTTTGCGGCATCCACAAAAGATCACAGAATGGATTCTGTGGGCTGCATTTTAGCAACATTTGGACTCCTTGTAAAAGATTCGACTCATATTTAAACGAAAACGTGTGCTTTCAAATCATTGATCAAAGCATACGAAGCAAATTTGAGTTTATTTCAGCAGTAGACCAACGTAAGAATTTCTGCCAAATTAGCTCACTCTTCCTTGGTTACAATGTTGAGTCGGTCACGATGCAACCAGAAGTCCATAGCATAAAAGGGTGCTTTCGTTTCTTTCCATGCAAAGCTTTAATCCACCAAAAGTTATGCGGGAAAATTCAAAAGGCTATATAATTTTGGCCGGTACTGTACATATCATGCTACGCGGCGTCATCTCGATGGCCCGCATGCCTAGACATACGCTTTATTCTATAGGCTTATCTTATTTCAAAGTTCTGGCGGTCCAGCAGTTAAGATGTAGTACGTTTTGG
Organism: Ancylostoma caninum; assembly: GCA_037903475.1. Classification (NCBI taxonomy): domain Eukaryota; kingdom Metazoa; phylum Nematoda; class Chromadorea; order Rhabditida; family Ancylostomatidae; genus Ancylostoma; species Ancylostoma caninum. The sequence continues at coordinate 87,810 of JBAJFG010000359.1, forward strand.
TGAGAACCCCAGTTTCTCTTTCCCGCGTCTAAACATTTTCGAATTTCCCCATATTGAAGCGCACCGGCCCTACCTTGCAGGCTACGGCGACCCATCCCAACCTGTAGGGCACATGCGTGCACACTTACACTCATCACTGCTATACACATGAACTGCGAATTTTCTATCTTGCCTACGATACTCTCCGCTAAAACCTATCCAAACTCAAATTTATCAAGCAGTATAATTTCTATGATTAGTAGAGACCATTACTTATGATGAGCACGTCCATAGCGCCCTGTGTTCAAAATATGTACGAGAAGCCATTTTTGAGTCGGCACCTCCGGCGATTTTTAATTGCTCAGTTAGAGCTTCTGAAATTATGGGAATGGCACCAATGCCGCAAAATTTCTGAAGAATGTGACGGGCGGTGAACCGATTGCCAACAAAGCTATCGAAATTTAAGAAGAAGAGAAATTCCTCGAAGAGAAATTTGGCCGATTCTGGCGGCGCAAAAAATGGGCGTTTAGGCACCTTGAGCGTTTTCCTACTGAAGCATCTTCGATTTTTTTGCACCAGTTGACCAAGTGAACCTGGAAGAAACACATCTTTTTTTGAACTTGCGACTGACAAGCGATCTGGAATCGAAGATAATTTCAGGGACGGCTGCAGTGGCCAGGAATGATATAAGTGGTAACTCAGTTCCAAAAGGATACTGACCTCAATCACCATCTTTTTCGTTGGGTAATTGAAAGCTTAGCATCCAAGAATTACATAACAGAATTCGAGAAATTTAAATAAATATTCTGCAGGTGCAAAGAAGTGTTACATTAGCAGTGTGACCATAATCAAGAAACGGGAAAGCATATTTAAGAATTAGAGGTATTTCTTTTCTGGAGGTGGGATATTTTATGAAATTGCAGAAGAGTATCATGGTTCCCCTTTCATTAGAAATTCCCTAAAAACCACTCGACAGATCTCTGAGAAGTTTCCTGGGCGAGTCCTTAAAGGCAGTGTGTCACTTCGTTTCATGGGCTGTGAAGATCATCTTAGGCTGGACCGTCTCGTCACGCTGATTGCAGTGGTGTACGTCATAACGCATAAATGTGACGGAAAGCCCATTTTTGGAGTGTCCGAAAGTGCAGTTCACGGACCGGTCCGTGACTGTGCTTGCTGCCCTCCACGGCTGCAGCGTTGGCCACCGAGTCTTGACGTGTCTGATCGATAAGATTAACGGCTCCACGCCTCCACTCGGTTCGACAAACTGTTCCAAATTTCGTCCCGAAATACGCTTAAAAAATGGGTTTAAGGACCATTTCGTAACATTTTATCTATACCGCTGGATTCAGCTCATCGAGGAGATTCAGGATCCGCTAACACCTCAAACGCGATAACGAGGTGACACATTGCCTTTAGTGGCAAATTTATGGATATTATGCAACGCCAGTACTACGCTACAAAAGCTATTCCAGTTAATAGAACTGAAGTACAACCAACAATTTCGGACATCAGAAAATTGATCTAGATTTTCAATGATAAATTTAAGTCACTTGTTCAACTTACGACTTTTTTGAGCCATCGAAGGAGAGCGTATCCAAGATTACAAGCAAAATTTTAATAACATAACCCATTCTTAGCGATTTATCGTGCTGTGCTCTGAAAAAAATTTAGTATTAGTGGTTATCCGCAGCGCGATGCTAATAATGGAGGAGATGAAAATCATTTAGGAATACAGGAGAGCTGAAGGTGAGACTTGGGTAAATCTCGATGAAATAAAAATGTACAGTATTAGTTTGTGCAGAAGTTTTGTCGTTTTTTTATCAGCTTCATTTTTCCACAACTTCACCGAAGTACAACCTAACAAGCGGTATGATTTCTTTGATTAATAGTGACCGCTCTTTACTTTACGAGCACGTCCTGGCTCCCTATGTTCAAAACACGAGGAGTTGCGAAGCGGAAGAATCGGAGACTGCACATTTAATTTGGCGTATTTGCGACCTTCAAACGAGCACCCTGGATTGGATCATCCAGATAGAATCAAAGAAGATCCAAAGGAAGTGCCCCACAAGGTGCTTGTCTGCATTTCTCTAAAACGAAAGCCATCAATCCAGCCATCAATCCAATGCAATTGGTAGTGGTCTCTTGCTTGAATGGAGGGGAGGTGTTTCGAATCAAATTGCTTGTGGTCCTATTAGAAAATCGAAATAACTGAAGTTGAGAATTCGATGTCTGTAAATTTTTGAATATTTCCAACACTAACTGCAATGGACATCTCATATACCTACAGCAAAGAAGAGCATATATTAGGTGTTAATATAAGTCGGTGCCCTTTTTTTCGGACGCGGTTTTCTCCTTCCAAGCTGGTATCAATTGCGATCCAGAGATGTTAGGATTTCGTCCCAACTCATCTACTGGATGTGAATCCAGTTGGTAAAACGTTGATTTTGGTGAAAATTCACCATTGGAAGTCGCACAGGGTTGAGTGTGAGTACTGCAAAACCAAGGGTTTGACCTTTTTGAATGAAAAAAAGTTCTTTTAAAAATTTGTAAGCGCAATGAGGACATTAGTACAATACCCGCGCTAACTTCGTTAAAAAAGAACACGCGGCACGCGAAGTTGCGTTCTTTTCGTTCCATTGCTATAACTACGTTACAACCTAAGGTATTGCAAAATAAAATTGATGGTAGGAACAGTATTTGATCCCTCGTCAATCCCATGAGGCACTGACTGAAAGTTTTCATTTTCAGCACAAAATTTTGAATGTTTTCTGTTCGCCGCAATTTTGCCGCACATCGCGCGCGCGGCGAAGCCCGCGAAGAATCGCGCGAAAGTCTAAAAATTTGCTAGGCAAGTTTTTGAACCCTTCTGTTGCGATGCCATTCTAAAATCGAACAAGAGCTGCACCTACAAGAACTTATTTGTTGTTTTTGCCTAAATTTTTGGAGTTCTTCCCACGTGTTGCGGGAACAGTTCCCTCCTACGCCCTTTCAACCCCTCTCTACTCAGGGTCAGGAATGAAAACTGAAAGTATAAAATGAAGACCAAAAAGTCGAGTGAGGGAGTTGAATGTTGTATTAGCTCTGGCCAATTCATCCTTCAGAAAATGAAGCTGTAATGGTTGTTTCGTGCCTGCAAATGTGTACCCTCAGAGGACTGTGTACCCTCAGAGGACTACAGTGCAACGGTTCTTAAAACTTGAAGAAGAGATTCGAAATCATCGTAATTCCAGTAAAAATGTGAGTATGGCGTTTGCTATTAGGCCAGCCTCACAAATGACTAAGGTTTCACGACATCGACGATCACTGAAAACTTCGAGAAATTTCATGAACTTGCAAGTTTAGAGCATCGCAGCACCAGAAATATGATAGATCAGAAACTCCGATTTTGCGAGATCAAAGTATTATTTCCTTTTCATAAAAATCTAATAAGAGGCCAGCAAATCTTAATTTGGCGCGCTACTTTGAGGTGTGACAAATAGTAACTTTCACATCCGTAACGACTGGTGATGCCTCATTCGGCACATCACTGCACGTCCCCCAAAAGAGGAATTGAAGCCAAATTTCTATGAGAAATACAGAATTTTCCATTCTTGCAAACCACAAACAATTATGCAATGAACCCTCACCATCGCTTAGATTGGATCTTTTAAAAATGCAAGAATACACAAGAAAACCCTAAAATGTGCAGTCATCAGCTTTTAATCACTGTATAAAAAGATTTTATGAACTGGGGACCCTGTCATTGGTCTCATTCTCGTCTTGTCTTATCATGATCCAAAAACTGGCAAATTTGGATTCAATCGATTTTTTTCCCATTTTTCACCGCCGCCGATCTGTCTTCAAGTGCCAAGATTAGACGGCTGAGGGGACAGCTCTGAAGCGGTGAAAAATGGGAAAAAATCAATTGAATCCAAATTTGCCAGTTCTTGGATCATGATAAGACAAGACGAGAATGAGGCTAATGACAGGGTCCCCAGTTCACAAAATCTTTTTGTACAGTGAATAAAAGCTGATGATTGCACATTTCGTAGTTCACTTGAGTATTCTTGCATTTTCAGAAGATCGTATCTAAACGATGGCGGGGGTTCATTGTGTAATTCTTCATAGTTTGCAAGTATACAAAATTCTGTATTGCCCTCGGAAATTTGGCTTCGATTCCCCTTCTGGGAGCCGTGCAATGACGTGCCGAATGAGGCATCCGAAATGGTTACGGATGTGAAGGTTGGTACTTGCCACATCTCAAAGTCGCGCGCCAAAATGAAATTTGCTGGCTTTTTCCTAGATTTCCATAGCAAAGAAATAGTACTCTTATTTCGCAGAGTCGGAGCGTATCAGCTTTCATAAAGCTGGATCTGTGATACCCTAAATTTGCAAGTTCGCGAAATTTCTCGAAATTTTTAGTGATCACCCCTATCGTGAATTCTTGGTTATTTGTAAGGCAGACATACCAGCAAACGCTATACTTGCGTTTTTACCAGAAGTTCTACGATTCCAAACATTCTTCTTCAAGTTCTAGCGGTCGCAGCAGAGCAGAAGTCAGAGGGCATACATTTGCAAGCACGAAACAACGTCTATAGCATCATTTTATGAACGTTGAATTTGCTGGAGCTAACGCAACCGTCAGATTTTTCACTTAACTCGTCTAGTTCTTACTTCCTGTTCCCGTTTTTCATTTCTGACATCAAGAAGAAATGGACGGAAAGGGCGTAGGAGAGAACTATTAAAACAGCACGTGAGAACTCCAAAAATTTCAGACAGAAATAACAAATAAGGTCATTAGATGCAGCGATTGTTTGGTTTTGTAATGATATCGCACTGGAAAGCTAGGAAAACGTACTTTTTAGCAGAATTTTAGGTCGTCGCGCGACTTGTCGCGGGCTTCGCCGCACGCGACATGCGGCAAAATTGCGGCGAAAAGAAAACATTCAAAATTTCGTGCTGAAAATGAAAACTCCTAGTCAACGTCCCATGGGACTGACGAGGGATCAAATACTGTTCCTATCATCAATTTTATTTCGCAATACCTTAGGTTGTAACGTAGTTATAGCGATGGAACGAAAAGAACGCAACTTCGCGTGCCGCGTGTTCTTTTTTAACGAAGTTAGCGCGGATATTGTAGCTCAATGCATCAGCAGTAAGTAAGTGGATAATCGGCGAGAGATGAAGTCCATTGACCGAGGTCCGCCAGTCCTCCAGCTAAAAATGAAGTCTTCCTGTGAATTGAAACGGTGAGATTTTTAAAATCATTCCATAATCTCAGAGCCTCCTCGTCACTTCCGAAGACAATCGTTTTCCCATTCTCTTGTTCATCTGTTTTCGATGTTATTTTGAGCCAACTAACGTGGCAAAGCTCTTTTGTTATAAGAAAGACTGCGAAAATGAGGAGTATTTATGACTGTGGTTCCCAACCAGCGCTTCTCGCGACGCTCTCCAAGGGCAATTGGTCACTCTATTTGGTTTTATGTTTGACTGGGCGCAAGTCCTGCAGGCCGACCATAGAAGCGCTCTCAGGATCTCGTGGGCTTCGTGAGGGAGGTATCTGAAGAAATGTACCAGAGCTTCCACATGACATCCTAACCACGTTCACTTTTCCTTATGAAATGGGCTACGAAAACGACCCTGAGTTTATGCAGGGTTGTAAAAGGAGGTCAGAATTTGCTGATGAAATCCAAGAATTCTTGCAGGGCCCGCGTATGTATCTTCAGGATTCCCTGGGCCACGGATTGGTTTGAGCATCTCTCAATCAATTTGACGATATCGTATTTCAGCGTTATGCTATAGCTGCGGTTTCCTCTGCCCTTCTTGTTTTTGGGTCCACGAGACTATGGAACTTGCCATCTCGAAGCACTGAAGGGAACAGTAACCTATGGATTATTGATTCATCGAATACTGACTTAATTGGAAAGCCTGCCCTCAACTGTCCCCATAGGAACGCGTGCCCATGGGTTCGGCCAATCCATGCGCGTGCTTGTCTCGCAGATTTCTATCTAAGAATTGGCCTGATACTCATGGGGAAATATTGCGTATGAGCGTTGTACTGTGCATGTGAGCTATGTCTGCGGAACGGGGCCCAGCAGAGATTCTTATCACACCTGTGGACATAGACGATAACTGTTTGGGGGCTTCCATGTGAATATGAAGCTAGACCTGGACATATGAGGTGCAACCCCTTCTTGGGCTATGACCCTTCCTGCCGATGAAGGGGCGCGAGGGCGGGAAAACAGCTGTCGAATAGTCGGAACGGTCATTCAGATTCTCTTGGGCCGCGCCCGTTTCATTGATGGTTCAAATGGAATTTCTATCAACAGATTTCTTGTTTAGACTTTTAATAGTCTTCCTTTTCAGGATTCGCTATGGTGTTCAATGATAGTTTTTGCTGTTTTTCACTACTAATGAATCCTTCCCTGAATGTAATGGAGCTGTCTGCACGATATTTTGTTCTTTTCGTTGATATCATAAAATTATCCAGTAACATATTCGCGATATCATACTATGACTAAGTTTTTGGTCTTGTTGAGATCAATGATTAAGAACTGTTTCAAGAATTATGCAGCAGATGACCATCCAAGGTATGTTCGTGGTAGCTTCTCCATCCGTTTAACATATAACTGAGTGGTGCACTTCATAGAAATGTATGCGACGTGTTCCAAGGTTTGCAAATGTTCCTGGTGGATGAGGTAACTATCAGAATAAGTATCATTCACTAGAGTAGCATCCGCTCATAGAAAAATCTAGAGGGAACCTCTCGGCCGTTCAGCGCTTAATCACGGTTTAAAGGCAGCACTCGGGGAAATTTCTGCATTTGAGTTTTCGCGATATATCGGGGTTTTTTAAGGACGATGAACTCATCAACAAAGATGAAGTGGCGTGAAGCATTCGGGAAACACAGGAAATGACGGCGATGTACCTTGTGCACCCAAAACACGGACGAGTGTTCTACTGATAGGTTCCGCCACGGAACCCTGATAAATGGCACGAATTCCATACGCCACACTTCATCTACTGCGCTAAACTACACGCGCGTACCCGTTAGCTGGCGCAACGAAGCCCTTTTGTCCAGGTCGGCAGATGTGTCCACGGCAGTATCTTCGCAGGTAGGCGGCTATCCACTGTGTTTCAACTTACTGTTGTGTTTGCTGTGATTGTCCAACAGCCCGCTACACGATAAGCAACTCCCTCCAGAAGTGAGAATTTCCGTGAGTGCTGCCTTGAAGCTATCTCACCGTGCATGTACTGTCTTCTACCGTGTGATAATCATTTGGCTTCGTTTATTTCTTGCCTTACATGGCAGTGCTGCCCATATGGTTATTTTCGCTTGAGGCGAATAGTACAACCTGCTAGGGCATTTGTAATTGCACTATAACTGTTAATTAACCAGCAGGTTAAACCGGCAGTTTTACACTTTATAACCAGGAACCATTATGATCTTAAAGTGGTCTGAAAACACATAATTCCTACTTGGATTCGATAATCGAGATACAACCAGCTGGTTATACCACAGCTTGTATGCTGATCTCGGGCGCTGCAAAACCGTCAATATGGCGGATCGCTCAAGAACAGCCATATCGAAATTGATAGTGTGCACAGAAAACGCATAAATGCCGTAGACGCGCAAAAAAGACATCTCGATCATAAAAACTTCTTCGGAAGACTTTAGTTCCTGGTTAAACATGCTCGTAAGTGGTGTGCTAGCACAATTCTGCGCCAGAAACCATGCATATCTAACTGTAACTGTAAAGCTGATAATTCGAATATTGGAAAAAGTTCAGGAAATTACCTTTGTTTCACTCTCCACATTATTTTTTTTTTGCCCCGAAAACAATGATCTAACTCTGGTGATGATTCAATCGCATCTTACAACTTCACAAGGTTAACGAACCAGATTGAAATGGAACATTGTTTGAAGCGTTCTCTAATAAGGTTCTACAGCATGTGTACCGGTATTTGGATAGCCCATATTATACTATACGTATATGAAGGTTCTCTCGCCAAAGACGATCAAATGAGCTATGGTACAATAGAATGGGTAGGAAGATAAGGTATGGTGTAGAGGGTGCGAGCTTCGGATCCAGTCGGTGTTTCAAGCTTTGCTTTTCTTGTGTTTACGACTTTATCCTCAATTAAAAGAGTCAAAAAGGTTTAAACAAGTTAGCTATGTGTAGTTCTACACCAGCTCCGAAATAATTGCGATATCTGAAATGTACTTTACTTCGGATGCAGTATTGCCTCATAATGGTTGTGGAATAAACATTTTTTCATCGGAAAAATAAAAAGGATTAATCGTCGAAGAAGCATGAATGGACAGCGGCGAAGAATGTACGTTGGATTCGTTCCTCATTTCCTGGCTTTAGAAACCGTACACCCAGGAACACTGTGGTGCATTGCTTTGACTGTTGTCCGTCACACATGTTTCCGCGGGTTCGTTTCCTCTATGAGGCCGCTTTTTCCAAATAAGTGGGAATAACAAGGATGTAATTCAAATGATGTCGGAATATGGTTATATCTCGGTAATAGGTCGGTTAACCTAGGAAGCCGGCAGCTGTCTAAAGGCACAACTTCCTGTATAACGGTCGGTTCCGGCACATTTACTATAGCCCCTAGATTTTTGTGCACTTGAGATCATGAGATCGGTTGCTTCATAAAACATGTCCTTTTCTTGAAGTCAATGTTTCCATTACAAACTTCGTTCCAAGCAGTGAGATCTACTTCTTCTTTAGTAGAAGTTTATAAGCTGCTATAGCGGATACATTGCTCTTCGCTGCAAAGAAAAATAGCTCCTATGTGTTACCAACTGAACACGTCACTGATTTTCTCCTCCCGGAACAACTAGTTCCGAGAGCCGAATAGAACTTAGCGACCTTCAGTTTAAAAATTTAAGTTTAGAAAAATGTTCCTTCACCCAGTGGATTTATCGGAGACAGATAAAATAAAAAATGGTGCGATTAATTTCAGGCAAACAGGAGTTGTCGGGTAGTGTGCCTCAGCCAGGCTCCCCTAGTTTGTACTATTCCAGATTACCGATGAGAGTGGGAACACTGGCGTGAGAATTCGTTGCTTGCAGGATTGTCCGTCTCAGCAGCATGTCTGTTTCCGCAGATTCTATACCTGTGATAGGCTGTTCTACCTCGTGAGGACCACTGGGGCGGCACGATTTCTTTCGCGTTATGACGCGGAAGGGTCTGAGAGAACGCTGCTCGTAAAGCTTCTTTTCTTCAGAGTGGAAGCGACCGGATATGCGGGGTCTTGTAAAATATTCGGATAGTTTTCCCCTAAAATTTCGAAGTAAAAATTTTCGCCCAAACTTTGCATAGAAATGTTATTTGAGGTGCTGAACACGAACATCGTATCCAATCCATTTTGGTAACTCCGTTTTTGTAGGGTTACGGTAGGTATACTCTAGATACGAGGTCGCACAGAATCCTCTCAAATTTTGCATAAAGGGGTTGTTTTGGGTGCCGATTAGGAATATCGTATCCGTTTTGAACCCCAACCTCATTTCCATGGAGATACGGTGGTTGCGGGACATCTAATACCCATTTTGCAAAGGGGCGTGGCTGGTCTCATACGAGCAGCAGACGATATAACTAAGAGAGGATTTCAAAACATTTGATCCAGACAAAAGTCTGTCCAGACAAGAGTGCCACTCCTACAACGACCGCCAAGGTCGATCAAACCAGAAAATCTGCAGCAGAAACGTTATGGATGAGGTCGTCTGTGGATTCTCTGCTGCCGAGTTTCTGCATCGCTCAGGCCTGGCAGTCCTTCAGCAAGTTGGCCTGTACAGGATTGGAACTCCTCTGCACTTTTAGGATATCCATTGTAATGTTTCGAGACTCTTCCAAGATCTGAAACCGTCCATTTGAGCGAATAGATCGTCTTCCAATTCTATTGTATGCAGAGAATCCTTAGAAGGGCCACCCCACGCGCCCGTCGTGATTGGCCAGGAGTGAGGTTGGGTATTAGATGTCCGTAAACGAGATACGGTAGGTATATGGTAGGAAATTGGAGAGAAAATGCCGATTTTGGGAAGAAAATGAAGGAGGCATGCAAAATAAAGTTGATATTCGTGACCAGCGCCTAAAACAACCCCTCTACGCAAAATTTGAGAGGATTCTGTGAGATAATGTATCCACAGTATACCTATCGTAACCCTACAAAAACGGAGTTGTGGCACTAAATGTATACGACACTCGTGTCCATCGCCTCAGATGACGCTCCTCTGCGAAGTTTGGGCGAGAATTTTTACTTCGAAATATTGTGGCAGAACTAGCCGAAAAGTGCCTCAACTTTCTCCTAAATTGCAGTTATGATGTTGCTGGCCTCATTGCTCGCGAAGGTTTTAAACAGCAAACTGGTGGTTGGGTGTCAGTTGTGAGTCTTGCCTCCGTTGCGTGCGGATGCGGCGCGGATGCAAAAATCTGCGTCGCTACAACCGTCCGGCCCAGGCCCCAGCACGAGCCTGTCTTAGGGTCGTGACTAAGACGAAGCCCCCTTTGATATACGCAGATTTTACGGAGCCCCCTTCTGAAAATAGTGTTCTTGGATTTCGGGAAGAAAACGAAAGTGGCACGCAAACTAGCGTTGAAAATCGTGAGCGACTAGAACTATCTTTCTACGTAGAACTTGAGAGGATTTCCTAAAAGGAAAAAGCTACAAGAGTGATTTTCAAAGCAAGTTACAGGGGTACGTTACCTACCGGCTTAGGAATTTCATTGGAAAACCAAAAAATTTTGTTGTGCAAAGGTACTTCTCCCTTTGAAGCATTACTCCGAAAAGGTAAGACCTGAAAAACTATGAGGTTACCGCTAGCTTCAAGTAGAAGCGATTTATATACTTGCGAAAAAAAAAGGAACACATGTTAGAATAATGCGAAGAAAAATAAAACAAAAAAAAAACTTCATTGGTAACCGACACGGAGGCTCAAGCGCTAATCAAGGAGCCATTCTCAAGACTCTACAGACCTTTCTGTCAACATTAGAAGATACAGAAACTACATATATACAACTTCCAAATGAACAAGCCCAAAGAGAGTACTGGCAAGCACAAAACCCAACAAATTTTGGATGTTCACCAATCACAAAGACATTCGAAACGTTACCCATCCCATGAATTTAGCGCCACTTTCCTGTAATTACGGATGTTTACATAAAAACAAGCACAACAAAGCGAAAACAATAAAACTCAACGGATTTACAACATGAAATTCTCTCCTTCGAAAATCACAGAGCCAACCGATTGGTGTTGGCATTGGAGCGCGGCAGGGCTCCACTAAACAGCTTGCGATAGTACCTTGGAGCGAGCGTTAAAAGAGAAATACTCGGAAGACAGGAGGTGATAAGCGACAAGATGAGAGCGTATGATAGCACATACATAGTTACTAGTATAGGTGTACGGTGGGAGGCCGGAAACCCATGTGTTTCACTAGGAAAATTATGCTCCGGACAGGCTCAGCTTCTAGCCCAGCCTGTCGAAAATAGGCTGGCCCCTTCACCGAGCATAGAATTTCTTGAATCACATAAGTTTTGTGATCTGACATCATACATTTATTGTGAGTACCATGACGCTTCTTCACCCCAGATTTGGCGTCAATCGGTTAAGCTCGACTTAACGGGAGAGCCCTGCAACCACTCAGACTCAGCATGTGAGCATACACTGTTTTAGTTTACATAAGTTCGGATTGTCTTTTTCCAAAAACTTCTAGTGTTCCCTTAGTTCTTATCTCACTGAACACTCCAACTCAATCGCTGCAGATTCCGCAGCGCAGGAATCGTTAGAGTCCTCCGGATTATGGGAACCTGTACATGATCTGCTCCAATCGAACTTCTCAACCTGGACCGCCGCTATTGCTCTGCTCAAGCTATGAGCAGTTCCTTTGCAAGCCTTTTTCGTCTTTCATCGCCTTTATCAACGCATTCCTTTCCTTTGAACCAACAAACACCCCAAAGTTTTTTTCGGGGCTCCCCCGCGGACCCCGCACGGAGCCCCCTCTGCTTTTCGACCTCTTTTTCGAAGCACAGCTTGCCCACCGACAAGCCGTGCTGGGGCCTGGTCCGGCCACAGGCCGCTAAGGTAGCGCGCACTCACACGAAAGTCACTTCTTCAGGGGATAGTAGCAATGAAAAATGGTGCGCCTTGTGTTTTCCATCACAGAGGCAGGATCAGGACAGTCTTAAGCAATACGTGCAGCTTACGCAGGAGTAGGCTCAGCAGCTCGGCCCACTTTTGCGTTTGCTGCGCCAGTGTCATGTGATAAGGAACAACGGTTTGGAGTTCCGCTTCAAATGATAGTAGTAAATTACTAGTAGACGTGAATTTTCTAAGTGATCGATGCCGTAATTCGCTTGATTCACAACTTGGAATTGTGTTGTCAGAGTAGGACTTCATCAGCCTTATTTCCAGGAGCTTCTTTTTCACTATTTCAGTAAAAGAGCGGTGATACTCTACAATTATTACATATAACAATTTGTGACATGACTCCAGTTACTAATCAAATAATGCAAAAGAAGATTGCAAGAGCACAGCGATGGTTCGACCATTTTTTGGGCAGCCTTCAGGAAATTACCTCAGGAAGACCTCCGTCTGTTGTCACACTTGAACCATTTTCCACCTGCAGTAACATTCAAGAAACGGATCGTACGAATATCTGTTGAGCAAACATCTGCAAATTGTACGTTGGTGTTCTTCGCTCCGATCGTTTTGTCATTCTTGTTCGTGTTATCAGTTTACTTAGTGTCATGTGTCACGGTTGAGCGACTAAAGGTACTAATAGAAAAGATTTGAAAAAGTTCAAAAAGTGAGAGGGTTGAAGCGATCTGGTAAGCCTTCCCGCTATATTCTACTCACTCTGTTGTGAGCCGGATTGAACCATGCTCTTGAAAGACGGTGTTTCCAAGGCGACACGACCTGCTCGCAAAGAATTTTCCAGGCTCTCATCTGCACTCGCAATCCTTGGCAACCTACGAGCTGCTGCCGATGTGAAGAAGATGTCGCTCACAATAGGACATCGAAGTTACGTCTCGGGTTCTCTCAGCAACCGTCCATATTTGAATTCACAAAGAAATTTTCCACGAATCGATGTTCACACACCCATACACACTATTTTAAAAGCAGAACATTGTTCTTGATAAAACAATCTTTCCCGTGTCCGAGGAACTTCTTCTGTGAAGGAGGTTATACAAAAATCTTGCGAATCTCGTGAATAGGAAATAATACCTGATAAACAGCAGAAACTTCCACATTTTGCCTTAGTTCATCTCGAAATCTGAAATCGAATAACAAAAGAAAAAGGATATCACTTTTCTTCCTTGAAACATTACAATTATGAAATCATCAAAACCCGAACGAAGGAACATTGAGATCGTCATGCAAGTAGTACATTGGGAAGTGTGAAAGATTCAAAGATGAGAAAAAAAACAGTACAGATCAAAATAGCGTCAACGATAAAAGTGACAATGATGTAAGATATGCTTCTTCACAATATCCACGACATCAAGTCCAATGAATGCTTTGTTGGCAAATTTAGCCATTAATATGGATATGTAGTGAACAATCAAGCGTCTGGAACTGATAGTCAGATGACAGGATAATGCAATGAGACGAGTAGGCATCAACGAAATCCGCGACGCTAAAGGCAACGTCTCACCTCACAATTACTTTCGAGATTTTCCTACGAAATGGATCTTCAGAAGATGCTTGGTTACAATGGCATATGTGATCCCCCAGAAATGCGTCAAAAATCCTTTTTTGCCTCTTCTTTTGTTAAAAAAAACTGGAGTAGTCATTAAGACAGCTGCAACAACAAGGCTGTTTAGCTACTGATATCGAACGTGGGCACCTAACGCCTCCTTTTGACATGCAAATGAAAAGGCACACCCAATTCTTCACAAAAGAAGAGTTTCAAGAACGGTTTCGGGCACTTTTGCAAGGATTCATGAGCTTTAAAGTATTCATGAGTTAAGATCGAGTTTTGCATGTTTTATCTCCGTTATGAAGTAGTTCACCTCGAAACAAGTTTTTCATGGATGCAGGTTGTTGTAAAGTTTTTCCTTCAAAATTTTGAAGGAGAGATTGAAAGGTCTTCAAAATCTTCATACTCCCACTGATAGCCAATTTTCTCCAAATTTGGCGCGGAGATATTTTGCTAGGAAATAGGGTGGCATTCAATGGTAGATGCGACCAGAAAACTAGATTACAAGTGCAATAGAATAGCTGTGCTCCACTGACAGATCTAGATCGAGAGTGATTTAGAAAGCTGATCGGCCACTCTTGCCACGCCGCCGCGATCGATTGGAGAGTGATCTGCAATGCGCGCTCCAGGTGAGCAGACGGTATCAAAATGTGGGCTTGGTTTTCTCATCAGAGTAACTCCTGGAACGGCCTCGTCCTCTGCTCTTTTTAACACCGATTTTGCGTAGTTTTTATGCGGTCAATCAACAAGATGAGTCAATGCGTTGTCACAAGAGAAACCGTTGCCGGAAACTTTTTCCAGCTGTTTTACTCAAAAGCAAAAGAGCCAGTGCATCTGGCAGCACGGAAAACCTGCACTAAGAGCGTTAAAATTTCCCCTATTTTGCAAATTTCCAGAGGTTATTTGTGAATGGAACGTAGTGCAGATCAAGCACTATTAAGTTTAACTACTGCGAAAAATATGACACCATTGCAGAGAAATAAACCACCGAACGCTGTACAATAACTTACACCTCCACCCACATCCCCTCCCCTCTCGATCTTTCCGCTCTTGTTAACGCCATTGCAATCAGGGTGTCCTGAAGAATATACTGGCATAAAAATCATGAGGATGATTCTAATATGAGACATTGTCTTTAAATAAATCACATCTGGGCATTACATGCATACAGTGCTGAACAAAAGGAAATTACTTTCTAGAATTTCGTCCGTGATTCCCCTATAAGTGATGCTCAAAATTTCTAGTTTTGTTAACAATGCAGTTACTCATTTGGAATGGACAGAGATATGCCTGATTTCACTGATATTATAAGAAAACTAGACGGCATACGCTAGATTTCACTACCACGGCTATCTCCAACTGATGAAGACAATCGCTGTTGTCCATAAATCCATTAAAAATGTCCAAATTTTTGTGATCAATATGTTAGCGAAGCTCAAGTAACCCTTCTTACCGAGCCCTAAGCGAAAAGTCTGTAACGTTGTTATATTTCGGTGGCAGTTCCATAGAAAGCAGTTGCTACATTTGCACTCAGTCATTTCGCGTATTCAATTAATCCAATGAGCACATTTTTAGCCATCCCTTCCCAGAAGCGGAAAATGAACAGAGAAAATAATCTAATCGATATATTTATGCAAAATAATTGCCATATTCGGGTTGGGCTTATCGGAAAATCTCGGTAGACACGTCATCACCGAGCGTGGGCAAGAACAGCAGAAAATCAATAAAATCGATAGATCGATATCTTGTGCGAGACAGTTGCCATACCCGTGTTCGGCATGCAGGAAAACCACTGTAAAGGTGTCCATTCCTATCCGTGAGCGAAAATAAAAGAAAATCGATAAAGTAAATAATACAACACTTCGTGCAAAATGGTTGCTATATTCGCATTCAACGTATTGATAAACCTCAATATGCATGTCTTGAAGGACCCGAGTGCAAAAATAGCGAAAAATCAATAAAATTGACGTAATCAACTTTATGATAGTCTTGAGTGAAAAGTGGCCTGTAACCTCCGTCAGCCCCAGTGGCGGAAGCAGAAAGCGGGCGGGGGGGGGGGTGGGAAAAAAGTGGAGTCTCAGCACCTTTGAAGACCCAGATGGAAAATAAACCCAACAAAAATATTGATTATAATAATAAATAACAAATAAGAATTATATTAAAAATAATAACAAAAGTAAACAATTAAAAATGAACTAATATAAAATTTTTATTTATATTGTAAAGTAATTTCGAAAATTTGGCGACCCATTCTCGGGGGAGGAGGGCGCCCCCCCCCCTGCGTCCGCCACTGGTCAGCCCCTATAGAGTCTAGGTGCAATATTTGATCCGGATCGGTAAATAGTCCGCAATTCCTATTCGTTAGATAAATACACATGGTCTGTTAGTTCACGGAGTGCCTCAGGGTGGATTTTGCCTGTAATTGCGACCGCAGTGGTATCGGCCGGCGGATCGGCGCGTTCGACCGGAGATGGTGGCGAAACATCAAAATGGAAGGAATCACATCATATAGATATCAAAACTTACAGAAGAATGTGTAAAAATCGGTAGAAAAGGCCAATCGGCCGGCTGGTGCCACTGCGGTCGCAACTGCGGAAGAAGTCCACCCTGAGGCCCTCCTTGAGCTTTCGGACTGTACATACACACGCACTTATAAACTTTCATTTTCATATATATATATATATATATATATATATATATATATAAGTGAAAGTTTGTGTGTGTTTGTATTTTCCGAACAGATATCGCGGAGGATGAACCGAACGGGACCAGATTTTGCATGCCGGTCCGTGAGGGGTCGGCGGAGGTTATAGGCTACTTTTCACCTGAGACTATCGATTGGCTTACCGATTATACCGATTTTATTCACTTTAAGCTATTTTAGCCCGGAGGTCGCTGAGCATATGTCTGCTAGGGTTCCTCGATACGCTAAACACGAATATGGCACACACTCACAGCGGAAGTGTCGATTTATTGATTTTATCGTTTTCTTTGTATTTTCGTTCGGGGACAGGCAACGATGTGTCTGCTGTAGTTCCCCAGAGCGCTGAACACGAAAATGATAACCGTTTTGCAAGAAACGTCGATTTATTGATTTCATCGATTTTTCACTAATCTACACCATGGGGATGTGAAGACATGTCTACAGGGGTTTCTCATTACGCTGACTATGAATATGGCAATCATTTTGCACGAAATATCGATTTATTGATTTTACCAATTTTCCCACTTTCGTTCCAAGTCGGGCAAGGGCATGTCTACTGCGGTTTCCCTGTACGCTGAAAACGCATGTGATGATCGTTTTGCATGACATATTGATTAATCAATCTTATTAATTTCTCGCTGTTTTACCCCATGGGGCGGTGAAGACATCTCTACTGGGGTTATTTAATAAGACGAATATGAATATGACAATCATTGTGCATCAATACTTTGGTTCAGTCTCAGCGAAATAGCTTTGCTGCCCTTCTGCTCATAGGTTGGTGGAAAAAAGTCATTCGAGTTTTGTCAATATGCCGATCATCAAAATTAGGAGCATTTTTAATGCTGATCACTATGCCAAGATTCAACGACTGGATTGCCGAGTATAACGCGCATGTTTCTGAGATGGCGCTCGAAGGGACGGACGTTGTAGCGAGGTGCATTTTTGCACCTGATCCCCGCTGCACGAAACCGCATCCACGTGTCCCGCCTCGCTGGTCTTAACAGTGGGCAACGATTTCAACCGGGTCTCCGTCGGCCAGACAAGTCTTCTAGGACTCCTCCAGTCTCCACTATAGCCAAGACAAGTCTGAGCTTTCGAATATGTCTGCCACAGCTCGCAGGGGCGGGTTGCCACCTGGCAGTGTGGAATGAACTAGTGGGCGAGAATATGTACCTGCACATGCTCCGCCCCATGCTCTCGTACAGAAGCGTTTTCTGCTACACTCGCCCCTACAGCATCTATTGTTGTTTTAGTGACGAGTTCCTGCTATAAGACTGCATCGGTCAAAAGTGGATGGGTTCACCGGCGGTTCAAACGCCCGAATGCCTGAGTAAGAGCTTCGTCGTTTTTTTTTGCGAAACGACTAGCTCTAGCTCTAGCCGAATATAGGGATAGGCACTGAAATCTATAACTTTCCGAAGATGATGGGTGCAGGAGGATTCACAGTGGGCAGCAACAGTCATTTCGGAGACGTTAGGGACCTCCTAGCCGTGCTCTCAAATTGCTGCATTCAGCATCAGAGGGCGCTTTTGAAAGCGGTTCATTCGAATCTTCAAACTATTTTCAGTTAGATGTAGCTCACTGGGAACAGTGCAGCGCAGTACAGTTCATTTCTCTGATATCTTCTCAAAATCACGGCGTTTATTAGTGCCATAGTTTATCTAATTTGAGTCACGTTCATAAATAAAATCCCACGAAGCGTTGTTACCATTATTGACAAAAACTCCTCCATCAAAGTTTCGTTCTCCGCAGCGTGTACCACTTCCTACATTGTATCATGCTAGGATATCTGGAACAGTAGGGAAACCTCCAGACATCTGCACAGTCGAAGCACTTTTCTGACCTCGAAGTAAGGCTGAAGGAAATGATCTATAATGGATGAAACTGTCCAAGGATGTTCAAGTCAGTATGTTTCCAATTAGACACCGAAGAAACCAGAATAGTCCGTTCGCTGGAACAAGTTCGATTTTGGTAAGGATTCCCCTCTGGAACTCTAAATGCTAAACCTGTACCACTAAATCAAATATTCTGACCCTCTTGGGTGAAAAATCTCTCTCACAAAAATTGACAGGCGCAATGATGGTACTTCTACACAATCAATCCGCAGTAAGTAGCTGCACTATGTTCTAAAAACAGAAACTCCGAGCTTTGTTAGAAACGAAGTTATGTACAAAAGTTCGGAATGTGATTCCGTGCTGGGCACTACTGTGCACAGATAAGAGTTATTCATTAGAGATCGACACCCGTCAGATCGATGGTGGACTTCGCATGTTACTGAATGTATACAAAATCATTTTACAATAGGCTTTCGTAAGTTTTTCTCAATCGTTTCTGAAGATAAAATCAAGCACATTAAATAAGTGATTGAGAGGAAATTCCGAAAACCTCTGGATGTAAATACTTCTAGCCTAGTAATGAGTGAAGCGTCTTGCGACCTGAGAAATTACATGTGGGAATACCGCGTAGATGATGTGTCATGCGTCGTTACTGTAACAAGTCGTAGCTAAATTAGTTTTTGGCTATTTTGTCATTAACTACGTTGGAAAGGCACTGATAAATTCTGTGAGAGTAGGAGTAAGACAGGAATCGAGTAGCACTTCCTCAGGCCGGATACGTTCTTCTGGATCAGCAGCCCAACAACGTTGCATTAATTCATATATGGCTACAGGACATGACTTCGGTCTTGGAGGTCGCATACCTAAACCATGCATACATATAACAAGAGGACTGACGAGTGCAGAAAGCGAATTTTGTGTGAGTCAAACAGGTGGCGGATGGGGCATCAAGATTTTGAGATTCACAAGTCTCCTACAACTGTTTTTTTTTTTAATTGGCCTCTATACGAACCATGGTCAAGCGTGACGATGATGTTCCATGCTCTAACACAAGAAGTGGTGTATTCGGGTAGTTGAAAGAGTTCCACAAACTGCCCTCTCGGGTATGCATGAGTATCCAGACCATTCGTTCCGATGCTAGCCGGGCATCCACCTTTCCGAAGTGATTACATCACATATGTGATTCTGATCACACCCTGATCTGTTTACATTGTAGTAGGCGAAAGCATAACAACTAACACAGGTCGTTTCGATTTAAGCATAACAGAATGGTTCGCTTCGAGAAGTTTTTTTTTGTCAATATTGGCTCAGCCCAGGCCTCAAGATCAAGCCACGAGGACGTGGAGATCAGGGTCTCCTGTATAGACCAGAAGTTCCACAAAAAAGGGTATACTTTCCAGGATTAGTATGAATATCAGTGTCCCACCAGGGATGTGCGGAATTTTCCGTTTTACGCCTCCCGTTTTCCGCCCATTTTTGGCTTCCGTTTTACGTTTTAGGGGTTTTTTTTTTGCCCTGAATATGGAAAATCGCGGGAAATTATGGAGGGAAAGGGATCGTTGTTTTCTGCGTGTTTCCCTATCCTGAAGAGGATTCATGTGTTCTGATGCGCAATATATGTATAGTGGAGTCATTTTGACAGTGCGTTTTACGCGACAGCGGCTCCCTGGCATTGGAGCACGCAGCGCGGTAGGTCAAAAAGTTGACCAATGATTGATCTGGTATCTTTGAACAGTTTTATCGCCTGTTTCCCCTTATATCATTCTTTCTCAGCTCTAAGAACAAATGAAAAAGGGAACAGACGATAAAACTCGTCAAAGAAGCCGGATCTATCGTGGATCAACTGTTTGACCGACCGCACTGCATGCTCCAATGCCAGCCGAGCCGCTGCCGCGGACAACGCATTGTCAAAACGACCCCACTATACATGAGTTCCCAACAATGGCTCCAAAATTGACGTCCAAACGCCAACATTGGTTCCACAGAAATGTGGGGTGAACTGATATGAAATTTGCATGAAACTGTGACGTGCCATAGTAAGAGCATCAAGCATTCTTGCCAAGCAAAGCATGGTGTAAGCTTTCTTTCAACGTCAAAGACACAAGGCTACATCGTAATCCACAATGGCGCCGTTGGCGCCTGATGTCTTGCGCAATGTTTGGGCTGCTTGTGTTTCACGTTCCTCCCACGCTGTTCTTCTCTTCCTTCCTCCATCGCTAACTCGCCCCAACAGGATTCTTTGTGAATAACGTGATCCTCCTCAGATTCCAAATTATTAGCTACCGTAGTTGCCTCTTTATCTGATTTTTTGCAGAATAAGTCTGCTCCAAGGTGAAGCAAAGAAGTCGCACTTTTCACACTTCACAGCTTCTCATCTACTTAAACATTTAGTGAGAAATATGCTTATTGATCTTATAACTCTGATAATCTCTCATAACTAGGTGAAGGACAAATACTCTTCGATCTACTTATACTCTAGACGTGAGCATCATTATTAGACTTGAAGTTATTTGAGTACTTGAAAGAGTCACCGCTTATGCTCATGAAGACCTTCAGTCACAAACCTTTGCTTGGGCAAAATTTCCCGTTTTCCGTTTTCCGCCCATTTTTTGGCCTTTCGTTTTCTGTTTTACGTTTTACGGGATTTAAAATTTCATTCCCGCCCATGCCTGTGTCCCACCCTAACTCTATCTCTACCCTCACGCACTAACATCCTTGTCTGAGCGTTGGCATTGCAGATCTACGTATCTTGCATCCTCTTCGAATTCGCTCGCCTTTTTTTTCATGTCCTTTGTCTCCTCTGCCCAGAATGACATTGACGATCACTAACGTTATTTCAGCCCTCTCCATTCCTCGACCATTCCGTAAATATTATAGTCGATCCAATGGCTATCGTTTTCCGCCACAATCTGGCGGATACGCAGGTCCTGTCGTGGACGAGGTACATTCGGACGTGGCCTGATCCAATTTTGTGGTGCATTGAGGAGCTGTGTTAATGAATTATAGCAGACGAAGTATCAAACTTCCCTACGTTTGAGCTCTTCCCTAGGGAGGATTCACTTGACTGCGCAGGGTACTGCGCGCCATAGTAGAAATAAACAGGCACGCATTAATGGCTATCGATGTTGAGCGAACTAATCAAAAAGGAATACTGTCGTTAATATGATAATAATGGCAGAAAATGAGCAATTTGTATGAAAGGATTATTCGAGATTTGTGAGTTTCAGCGAAGTTCTGTTATAGGTTTGCTTATATACGCTTGGTATGTTTACTAGTTACACCAATAGTTTAGTCGAGTCGGTTTGCCTGGCTATTTCAGTAGGTATTTTTCCCAACCTAAATGGACATTTTAGTAGTTGAAAAAAGCCACAACACGAACCTGCCATAGCATAGGAGACCATTTCAAAGTTGTTGAGTTCCGCAAACGGCACTTCGCCATAGCTGAACACTTCCCACATAGTTACTCCCAGTGCCCTAGGATAGCAATTCTACACCTCCCCGCAAGCACTAATGAAGAAGAGAATAAGCACTTACCATACATCACTGCTGGTACTAAACCTATGATCATTGATTGCCTCTGGTGGAAGCCAACGAACTGGCAATAGGCAGTGATTCTGCATCCGGTAGTAGTCAGCCTGTCCATATAAACGTCTGGACATTCCAAAATCAGAGATCTGAAACATCACAGATTTGCATTGCTTTACTTGGACATAAGAGCTTTGGATAAGCGTCAAATACTTTGACAGTAATTGCAGGTCTTTGTGATGGTAAGCAACATCGTAAGTCGCTCTCGCCGCTTACTAAACAGTTGCGGGCTGCCAGATCCCGGTGGACGATTTGCTGTGTGCTCAGGTAACATAGACCAGACACTATCTGACATAAATCATTGTTAATCTGTTCGAGCCATGAGGAAATTTAGGACTAACCTGTCGCACTATAAGTCGGAGTTCATCTTCTACCAGTGCCGGTGGAAACTGTGAGTAACTCGAGGATGTTGGTGCCCGTGCTCGGAGATATGATCGTAGATCACCTTAGTTAGTTCGGAATAATACTATCCAGCAATGCTTTACTATAAAACCAACCTAGGCTCATTCGCTCAAAGACAAGCAACAAACGCGGCCCGTCCCTGGTCATCCCATAAAGTCGCACAATATTTGGATGTTCCAGCCTTGATAAAACAACAGCCTGAAACAGCTCTACTTCGGCAAAATTCCGCCTTTCGTGAGTGGACAGGTTGTTGACAACTAAGAGTAAATAAAGCAACTCGCACCTCTTTCTCTACATCCTCATCTGCTTCGATTGTTTTGATGGCGACTGAACGTTCACCGGTCTTGTCCCATGAGCCACAGTACACTTCACCAAATGCTCCCTGCGAAAGCAGTGGAATTACATCGGAATTCAACTCAAATATTTCAATAAAGTGCCTCTTATTACTGAGATGTATGCTGCCGCGTGCAGTTTACGATGCCATTCTGGCATCTGTTTCGGCGGATTCCTGTACAGACCTTCCACTACTCAGATTCAAACAAAGTTGCTCATGACCGTGCCTGAAGCGGGTGCTCTCAGGTAGGTTGGTCTCACAGTGATAAGTTTCTCGTTCCGCAGTACTACAATCCCAACGATCCTAATTAATTTTAATGCTTCAAAAGGTATTTAGCTAATTAAAAATAAGCGGGATGATGGGCTGGATCCTACTATAATGATAAGTATTTAGCAGATACAGCTAACAATGTAATAGTGATGTAAGGCCAGCAAATAGATTGCGGATCCATGAAACCTCTGAGGACTCGCCCCAGGCGGTAATCCATTTCCCGCAATAAGTTCGAGAAATGTCCGTCCTTAATCTCTGAGGTCAGATGGCAGTACATATGTATTCAAACACTGATATACTAACAATTGATGCCAACATTTCTTCGACTCCTTCCTTTTTGTTCTCCATAGTGTGTTTTCGTTCACAAATCTTCCATTTCGGTGCGTATTTGTTTGAAAGTGACGATTTCAGAAGAGATTTACGTCTGTTCACCAATATCTACGGGTTATTTTTATAGTTGCTCATGCGAATGAGAAATAACGAGTGTTTCGCTTCAATGAACACCTTCCCCTGATAATGCCCCTCGCCGCTCGAAGAAGCCGAGCCGACTTCCTAGGGGGTCGTCGCGCGGTGCAGCCGGCCGACGCTGCAATGCGCAAGGTATGGTCCACCTAATTTGTGGTGGCGGCGGCCGCCGCTCGCCGCCTGAGGAAGCCGGACGGGGCCGCGACGATCGATCCGCATGCTGTGCGTGGAAGCCGACGCGCCCCGCCACTGTTCACCGTCGAGTCTGGTTCGAGCCTTGATCTCTTATTTGGATGGGATGCATTGCACCAGGCGACAACGTGGGGCGTGTCCGGGACGAAAGCTGCAAAACCCTGTCATCTCTGCACTCTGCAGGGTGGCGGCACTCAGACAATTTCACGGGCAAATCCCGCTCCTAACAATCGGGTTGCGAGGGTCGGAACGAGCGTTTGGGTGTTTTCGCCGGAGAAGTAGCCGCGTTCAGGCCGCTGTAGGGCCGCTGG
The DNA here is from genome assembly GCA_037903475.1 of Ancylostoma caninum. NCBI lineage: Eukaryota > Metazoa > Nematoda > Chromadorea > Rhabditida > Ancylostomatidae > Ancylostoma > Ancylostoma caninum. Next base: position 111,574 of record JBAJFG010000359.1, read on the forward strand.
AAACGGGGCTTGCATTCCTATCCGCCCAAGAACTGTCCGCGTTCAGGCCGCCATGAGCCCGCAAACCATCAGGCGCTACTGCTCCTAATCCAGTGCAGGCAGCATTCTCCACAATTACCTGTCAATTGGACACCTGCACCGTGACAACCTCTGCCAACTCCGTCACTGCTTGCGCACAGTCTCGCATGGGAGAGCCCCGGGTTCGAAGCCACTTTGGATCCAAAGTGATCCTCCGGACTATAAAAACAAACAAATATGCAAATTCTCATCAGAAATAGGAAAAGATGGCTGTTTGCACCCTTGTTTTCGTAGTGCTAGCTTTCTTCTATTACTGAGCGGATTCCAACCAATCCGACCACTGTTTATGGATGATTGAGGGTCCGCTGCTTTATCCACTAGACCATCCATGCTGCTGATTTCGTCCATCCCGGTGTCGCCTTCATTCTTTATCATGTCCCTACTATCACCATCCAACCATTCCGACCGGACCAGTTCCTTACTGAGCCGAAATATGTAGTCGTTCAGGCCGCTTTTTGAAGATATTTGCCGGCGGTCAGTGGCAGCGGAGAGCGGGCCGATGCCACACACTCTTCACATAACGGGCCGAACCCTGACCTTTGTGCATCAGCCCGAATGATTTTGCGTTCAGATCGCGATTCGCCCGACAGCGCGTTTGGCCCACAACATGTGTGGTTCCGCCCGCTGTTTGCCCGCTATGGGTGCTCGTTCAAACGTTTCGTCGGAGATTTGCCGGCGGTTGGAACGGGATTTGCCCCCGAAATTGTCTAAGTGCTCTCTCGAATGATTCTCGCATCTTTCTCGCATGTTTAATTACATTGGATGTGTCCAGGTCCACATCAAGAATATTAGGGTCAAACGCTCCTGTATCGATTATCTTCTTTGCGTGGCTTCAAGCATAAAGGAGATAGAATGCTCGTTAATGAACTGTATACAGCATTGAAATGGGTAATCAGGGAAAATATGGAGGATAGTCAATCCTCCCACAAAATTCTTTGCTTTTTTCTTCCCGAACCAATGAGGGCGTAGTTCTGTGAGCACCACTATTTTGTTGTAAGTACTAATGTTAGGATTGGAGACTGGGTCCTATTCAAAACCACTGTCGTGACCACCTGATGCAAACCAGTAGACCCCAACGTAGTTAACTGAACCAAAATTGATGTAGCCAATCGATCCATCGTCACTTTCATTTCCTAATGTGGATGGTAGGTCCTGCATATGATAGCCATATAGCCCAGGATTGACACAATCAGAGTGCCCTTTGCTCACACATTTCTTGGAGGAGAAAAAGCTTCAAAACAGTAAGGAAGCCAAAATTTGCATAGGTCGCCATTCCGACACAGCATGCCGAATTTATCGAAAAGAACATCGGCTCCTTGAGTGAGGGAAGGAGAAGGAGCATCGAATAAGAAAAAGAGTACCGCTTCGATTGAGCTGCTGAGTTTTTACTTCTGTAGATAATTTAGTTGCTCATCGAGAGGGCAATTCATATTTTCCCAACCTAACATAAAATTGAAGTTTGGATTCGACCCTGAAATTTCTGCGTAGAGGTAAAGCAAAGAAATATGCGCAGAACCATTTGAATGATTGGTAAATGTGACACTAGGTTCTTTCCCCTGCTTCCCGTAGAAATGAAAGTCATTCCCACTACTTTTAATGACACTGTTTTAACACGTTGGCTGATTAGAAGAAGAACGGCACCTCAAACGACCATTCTAGGATCACCTATGATCTACATAGATCACAATTTCGTCGATTTCAGCCGTGATCCTCACATTTTCAGCGTTTTTGAAGACAAAACAATTCAGAAGGTCTTTGAGAAGTTTTTTCCTTCGACGATCGCAAGGTACCTCGTAACTGCGACTGTGCTTCCAATCGCATGTGGATGCGATGTAGCTGAAACTGTGCCTTCTCATCCGTAAAGAATAATCAAGTGGATTTACCGAAAGAGATCTGCAGACGCACAACATGCTACTTGGTATGAGTTTTAGACCTCTGCAACGGTCGTGTGCATGTGATATCGCGGGTGAAGATGCGATTTCGACTTTGCTTAGTTATTTGAATTTTCTAACAGCAAACTCGAAAAACTCTGGGAATCAGATTAAAGGGTACCTTCTAGTAGAGGTACCTGAGGATATAAAGTATATGCAAAAGTTGGGCAACAAATACAATTGCAAAAATAATCCCTCCTCCCTTGAAGAACTATTTCTTAGGAAATTTGGAACAAAGTCATGATTGCAAACAAGAAGTACTGTCTGTTCCAAAAAGAGCAATTCAATGTGTTTTGTTTAATTACACAGCACGCATTTCATCACACGCCAAATCATGAAAATTGCCGCTATCAATCGACGATCGTTAGCTAGAAGCACGCCAAAACATGTCTGGCCTATAACAACGTGGTGAGGCTTACCTCATCTTGGCCGGCTGCCTAGTGGCAAAAACAAGAAGACAGTGACACTTTTTTCTCGAAATGTGAGCTGTGGTAGTTATGAGACAGGCCTTACAAGTCTTCGCAATTCTTTTTTGTCACGAATAAGTTGTTCAGTCAGACGCTGCACTCCACATTGCGCTCCTGTCGAACTGTGCTACAAGGAACATCGAGCATCTTGCTTTTCGATCACAACGGGCCTCTTTTGTAGCAGTGCGGTGTTTGATTGGTGCGCTACGCTCATTGAATTGCCCAATATTTGTGCATTTCACAGCCTATAGCGATGAGTTTAGCCACGAGTCAGGAAGGTGTTCAGCTTCATATCTTTACATTCGAAGCACATAAAAAAAAACAAAAAATTGGAGAGCCGACAATCGCACTATGTTATCGTAGTTTTGGCTGACCTTCAGACTCGCCCGTATGCACTCATTTCGCACTTTCTATACTATACGCTTAACCGAGTCGAAGCGCCGCTTCAGGGGCTTGCAAGCTTTTGCGGCAGCGGCACTACTGTCGCATACCCCCCTCCCACTGCTATTCCTCGCCGCGCGCCGCTGGGTGACGTCGTAGACAAGCTCTTGTCGCCGGATCATTGCTGCGGCGGCACCGCCACGACGTCGCTGGCCTCTACTTAACCATGGGTGACAGCAGCAATAGCCTGCAAGCCCCTTTCACAGCGCTTCGACTCTGACTCATGAGCCACGTTACGGTCCTCCTTGAAACGATGGACGGATTCCTTGACTGCAGAAAGGCGGTGAGACCTGAACGATGGATGTGGTGCTCATGCTCCAAGGGTGCAGCAGGTCCCGCCGCGATCCTGCAGCAGCCACACTATGGACTCGCATGCGGAATCCATCTATCTTTTCGACAAAGACACTATTTGTGAGCCGGTTCAAATAAAGATCGAAGCGCAGCTTCGACGCGCTCCACGATGACAGTGATTTTATGCAAATCTGGTTCGAAATTTCTTCACTTTCGAACTTTCTTTCTCGCTGAACACTGTAACTTCCCTCACAAGTTTTCATCTGAATGGTTTGTGCAGATCCTTTTTCAGGAGTTGAGAGTAACATCCATGAGGCTTGACCTCTCTTCAGGTGGGTGACTATTCATACGAAAAGGAATTAACGAGAGAGATTATACATCAAGCAAATCAAGCAAAACAAAAAAACTTCAAAAAAGATCTCTTATATTGAGTGAAGTGTGACGATGAGTTATTCTAGGAGTCAGTATTTGGCAGGGTGACGGAGAATTGTTCAAGTAGCCTGCGAGTGATCAGTATAGTCAAAAATCACCGGATGGGTATGTGGAAAGTTGTAGCCCTTAACAAGGTGCGAGACGAGTCTCGCTAATTAGTTTTGGTATGAAAAGTCCCCCCCTCTTCTTTATGCAAATTAGCGCATTTGCCACAAAAATTCCCCATGCCGCTAAGAACTAAGTTGCTGCTTCGGAATGTTGGAGGATAACAGCGAAGATTCCCGTTAAACCCCCCATCCGTTGCGTGGGTCATGTCCTCTATTGCGAAACCACATCGTCCTCCGTGTCGCTGCCTTCAGAAGCCCAAGATTTTCCGTTGAACTTGGCGAACATGCTCCAGTGGGGTGCGATTATTGCTACACACATACGTATGTACATCTACCGCACCCCACTCACTCACGTGACATGGAGAGTTCTGCGCTTTATTGCAGTAGCCAGTGAGAAAGAGGAAAGTCGAGTTGGTGTTTGTTTTCCACGGCGACTATATTGTAGAGAACTATGTAGATGCATCACCTTTCCTATTCGCTCATGTATCTGAATCGTTCCAAGATCGATGAAAGGAATCAGTTGGCCGGAGTAGTCAGATGACGACAGCGATGAGCGTTCTTCTGAATGACATAAATTCCATAATTCTAGGCGATGAAATAGTTCTTAGAACTCACCAAGTCGTAGCAGTGTTTCTTCAGTGACTCGACTTGTACGTCGCGATTCAACACGATCCTGCATTGCTCTTTTCCGCATGAGTATCATCTGTGGCAATGACATTGAATTATCTCATTAAATGAATAATCGGTGAAAAATTCCATGTAACTGCATTACCTTTGCACGGCAATTCTGTACAACGCTGAGCCGGAACAAAAATATAAACAGCAATGGTGCAAGCACAAACAACAGCATCAGTGGCATTGCCATAGGCCACGGAACAGATGAGTGAGTATTGACATATGACTGAAAATTAAACTAGAGCCTCAATCTACTCCAGAGTCGACTTCCTGAACTTTCCTTACCCACTGGTGGGGCCCACATGAAATGCTTATGCAATACCTGGCAAATGTTCACGAAAATCATACCGGGAGTCTGACAAGGTTGAAGCGGATGCTGGGAAATTGTTCAAGCAACACCCAAAATGTGTTTCTTCAACACCACCGTCATCAAAGCAAAATTCTACTGTTATGATCACCCACAATGTAAAATTCCAAGGACGTGCAGAGAACATGCCTCTGAGAAACCTATAATTAAGCCGCTTTTTGCTGGTTTCGAGGTCATCACAAACTCAATTCATGCTATACCCCTTTCTTTTAGAGGATGAGCAACATAGTTCAACGAGACTTCTTCAGATATCTTTCCTCAGAATCTATATGTGTCCATTTTTTGTATACTGACGGATTCAGGAATGCAGGCGCATGGGCCCATGACAGAGCTCCCATGACAGAAATTCTACTATTGCTCATTGATAGCGACTATAAGACCATAGAGAAGGCTGGAAACGAGTACTCTGTAGTGCCGTGGAGTTAGGAAGAGTGTTGATAAATATTAGTTCTAATAATACCAACCTTATTTAGCTATATATTTCTCTTCTGTCCCGAAAATATATTATTCTGTCATGGACAGATGCCGTTGTTTACGATAGGTACTTGTAAACCATCAGGTCACATTATGATAGCACTTGTATAGGCACCCCTAGCGGTTATTGTTTTCTTGTATGTACCTGTTGTACAGAATGAGCATCTAGGGCAACTCCGCCCACATCTTTTGCATAAAAGGACCTTGATGCTCCGATCTGGGATCGTCTTGCTTTACTGTCGTCAGTCGCTGTAGTCCAACTCAGGGAACCCTTCGCGGTGTGAACTGAAGAGGACATTATCAGCACCATCTGTGACTGTAGTCTGAGTGAGGGAAGCCTTCGCGGCGTGGAGTGATGGAGACATTAACTGTACCCAATAAAGAGTTATGAGCAGGCGTATTCAACCACAAAACTCATTGGTTCTCACCAAAAAGAGAATAAGCAAAAGTTCGGATGATTTCAGGCGAGTACTCCAGCTTCCAATAGTGCGAAAACGACTACCTTCTGGACCGTTGATGGAGGAGGAATGCATCTACGTTTAAAATTGGGGAAAACTTCTTTCGGCGGGTGCATCAATGGATGAATCGGATTCAGTGCTGTGGTAAGGGTGCGCCAGTCTCCCTCCTTGGAGGAATCACAGCCGATTTGCTGCGAGGCTACGTGGCGTGGCCCCGGGTGGCGGATAGGGGGTTGATCGCGGACCAAAAGCAGCTATACACCTGCCCTGCGACGTGGGTCGGACTAGGGGATGGACTCCTTAGTTCTGCAGCGTTGGACTCGGTTCGTGCGGCCGTCGTATAGGCATGAGCATGCACTCACGCGTGTGGGTGCGTGCTAGTGCTTATTTGTAGGCTGTACCCTGCACATCGGTTCCTACCAAAAGCCAGCATTCTAACGACTGGGAAGAGGCGATTAGGGGCCGCCTCTAAGAAATAAGTCCCCCGTCCACTCCAAGGGTGGGAAATCCCTGCCCTTTTGCGACTCCGGCGTCAGACTACGCGAGAAGTCGGCCGAGGAACACCACGTCGCATTAGAAGAAAATCATGGATTGTGCTGTTAAAGGAACTGTAGAGAAAGCTAGGGTGTAACCCAGAGGCGACGCGCTTCACCAAAGTAGTCCGGGTGTTGCCGAAAATAGGCAAGGACTACTGACCTTGAACGGCCACGCAAGCAAGCGGAAGAACCGCACGATCCGTCTTGCATCGATAAATGCCGGGACGTTGACAGGGAGAAGCCGTAAACTCGCTGATACGTCGAAGAAACGCGGAGTCGACATCGCTTGTGTACAGGAAACGAAGTGGAAAGGAGCGAAGGCGCGCGATATTAGCGATGGTTATAAGCTCATATAGTATGGCACAACATCTGGGCTTAATGGAGTTGGAATCATCGTCAGTGACGCCTACCGAGACTTCATCGCCGGCATTCAACGCATCTTCGACCGTCTAATGTCTATCAAGATCACCGGAGGAGGCGACACACTGCGAGTTGTAAGTGCGTACGCGCCACAGGGCGGATGTCCTGACGACATGAAGGAGTGTTTCTACCGCGATCGTGAAGTGTTCACGCAGGAGTTTGGAGAAAATGAAAGTCTAATAATCGGCGGTGACTTCAATGGGCATGTTGGGTCTACTAGATATGGCTATAAGAGGTGCCACGGCGGCTGAGGCTCTGGCACACGAAACGAAGAGGGGAAAATGCTCCTCAATTACGCTGAAGCTGCGGATTTTTCTGTGGTGAACACGTTCTTCAAGAAGAAAGATGAACATCTCATTACATACCGCAGTGGAGGGGTTGCGACGCAAATTGGCTACATGCTAGTGCGATGCAAGGCAATTGGCTACATGCTAGTACATCTAGCCTTTCTTGACCTCGAGAAGGCCTTTGATAGGGTACCTCGCGAATTGATTTGGCTCTCACTACGCGCTCATGGGGTTCCTGAAGAGTACGTCAGGTGGGTGCAGCTTCTCTACAGGAATGTCACCAGTTCAGTCAGAAGCGCTGCAAGAACAACAGCACAGTTTGATGTCCGCGTGGGAGTCCATCAGGGTTCTGCACTTTTACCGCTTCTCATCATTCTCTGCATGGACACGGTATCGAGTAATCTCCAGTCAGGGCCACCGTGGACGCTTCTTTATGCAGACGTTGTCGTAATTGCTGCACGCACCAGGGAGGAACTCCAGAAAGAGGCGTAGGCTTGGAAAGACCGGCTCGAACAATATGGGATGAAACATAACGTAAAGAAAACAGAGTACCTGGAATGCGGAGAACAAACGCCCGGTACGATTTCTATCGATAGTGAGGAACTTCGGAAGGTCTTCGTGTTTAAGTACCTCGGATCCCGTATCTCAGCCGATGGTAACACGTTGACGGAAGCTGAATGTAGAGCGAATGCTGCGTGAAGCAAGTGGAGGGAGGTAACTGGTGTAATGTGTGATAGGAAGGTCCCGTTGAGCTGAAGTCAAGAATTTATCGCACAGCAGTCCGACCTATGGAGCGGAATGCTGGCCGACCACCTTGAAGCACGAGCAGACACTCCATACAATGGAAATGAGAGTGCTTCGCTGGACTCACGGGATTAAGCGTCTTGACAAGGTACGAAACGAAGACGTACGCTCACTGTTTGGAGTAGCACCCACTACGGCAAAGATGCGAGAGGCTCGGCCACATTGGTACGGTCACGTTCTGAATAGTTCAGTCGCCAAATCAGCAATGAACATCACCGTGTAAGGACGTATACCGAGAGGAAGACCAAGGACTCGGTGGCTAGACAGGATTGAAGATGATATACTGTTCCTCAAGCTTAGTGTGGATGATGTGTACGATCGAAGGAAATGGCGCAATCGCACGAGAAACGCCGACCCAGACGCTGGGAAACAGGCTAGGAAGAAGAAGAAGAGGAAGATAAGGGCGTGCCAGCGATCAGAAGGGGGAAAGCTTCATACGAGAGGTACACGGCTCCTTAAAGGTAATGATATTCGATACACCTTTAAGGAGACGTATTCACACATTTCTTCACCAGATGTGAGTCAAATATAACAGAAGGAGTTCAATTAATATTGAGATATTGCCTTTGAAAGCCATTCTCTGTTTCTCTATAGATATTACAAAATCACTGAATTTGACAGCTGTGAATGAAAATTTTCCTCAAAAAATTAATCGCTAAGCAGTACTTTTCCCAAAGTCTCCACCTCGCATGAGTGTCTACAACTCTCATAAGAATTTGAAATCTTATTGCAAGCTATGCAGGAAAATACAGCAGGTTATATGAAATTGGGCGGCACTGTACATTAGGTTCGCAAAGTCATGTACGGAGTCTTCCGAAAAATTTATTTCAAATTGAAAAGCCGATGGAAGCGGAGATTTGACTCAGAGGGTATCTCAGTACATTCCCCGTACTATTAACCCACGGGTATATAAGCTAAAACGTGTCTCAAATTGGTGAACACACCTTTTACCCCATTTCACGTTACGGCCTGTTGTGAATCTGCTTTGCCAGCAACATCATCACACTTATAGGCAGTGTCTGACCTCATATGGGTATCGAGTTATTAACGGAATCTACTCAGGTCGCCATGAAGTAGTTGACCTTGAAGCACATTTTTGAAGAATGCATGTCGCTACTACAATTTTATCTGCAGAATCCATTAAGTTCTACTGGTTGGACAATGCAGAAAGCGCGAGGATTGTTTATTCCAATGGTACCTATGTTTGTCACAAGTATGGATAAGAAATAGGGAAGGGAAAGACTGCGGCTACTCTATACTCTCAATAACCAATCCTCACCCAATTTGCTCTCGAGAAATAATTTCTCTAGGAAATTGGATACTAATCAGCAAGTGGTTGTGTACTGAGAAATCGGTCGAAAACTCTACACATTGGTTATCGAATTTCATAAATAGGCTTGGATATGGGCCAACCGTGACTCTCGGAAGCCAGGGCTGGAATTTCCTATCCTTGGGACACGCTTGCTCAATGAACGGCGATCTGGCATGGATTTTGCGTGATCATCTCGTAATCGTCATCATCATCACTGTAATCAACAACACGATGCAGTGCTCCATCCAGCCTGGACTTGTTGTCAAATACTGTCTTTTTTTGTCGACATGCTAATCTCTTCAACTTTTGTCGAAAAAAGAAGTCGCGAAAAAAAGCCGCATTAATTATGCACCAACCTAATAAATACGTCGCGTTATCCTATGCAAATCTCGTGCACAGCCCAGAAAAACCCACGATTCTTTCAGTTCCATGCAGAACTCGTGCACACCTATGCATAACATGGTTTCAAGGTTTGCTGAGTGAACATCAACTGTTTTGTGACCTACCAGGCCAGTACATAAAGTCCTTGCGCGCAGTCGGCGGAAAGTTTCTAAGAAATAGAAATGGATACATCCGGTAGTCAACATGAGAGAGGAAGTGAACACATCCCAGGGTATACTGGTTGTGTTCACTAACGTTCACGGATGGTTCTACCAGCACTCCGAACTCTTCCTTGTGTCTACCATGAATCGACTATTATGGTTCCCGATGTGTTCACTAGCGTTCGACGAAGCTACGCCCTCTTTAACTTCCCGATGTGTCATCCAGAAGCCTTAATGGAGTCATCCGTAACAGAAGGTAGACACAACTAGCATACCTCAGATGTGTTCACTTTGTGAGCCGGATGTGTCTCACCGAAGTTTGCGAGTTTGGACGGTTGGACGGCAAGCAGTAGGCGACAAAGAGGGTGTGTACTATACATGTGACCGAATCGAATATATTCGACGAAATTTTCGAATATTCGAATATTCGAATAATTCATTCATTCGGCTTTCAAACAATGGGCATATTCGAAGTATTCATTCATTCGGGTTGTTCATAATTAGAGTTATTCGAATAATTCGTTTATTCGGGCACCTAAAGAAGGCTAGTATTCGAACAATTCGTTCATTCGACTGTCTGATAAGTGGCAAATTCGAAATATTCGTTTCTTCTGCTTGGGAATATTTGAGATAATGATGGCATGATGGCTATTATAGAGAGCAATAGGTATCCACTAACAAGGTCATGCCTCAAAGACTTGCTGCGACCCCCAGCAATTCCCGCTGATCGCCTGACGAGACTCTGATATGCCCTGAGGCCGATCTTTGCAGGTGCCAGTAACAAAGATTGATAGTGGCGAACATTGACGAAAACTTTGAAAACTATAATTGAAGTTGTATTGGACTGAATATTCGATTCGAATTATTCATTCATTCGATGATTTCAAAAATCGGTTATTCGAATGATTCATTCATTCGGGTAGCCGAAAAAACCCTATACATATTCGAATATTTCGTTCATTATTACGAATATTGAAAACGTTAAAGCGTTATTTTGAAAACACCTTATTCGAATTATTCAAATGTTCGAATATTGCGAAAAGCCCCATATTCGAACTATTCAGAATTCGAGTAATTCAAATTTTCTACATTTTAAATTATTCAAAAATTCGAATATTTTAAAAATCGGCGAATATTCCAATGTATAGCGTGTACCGTACGAGATAACTCGACTGCAGCAGCATAGATGCAGACGTTTCCGGCATTCTGCCAGCTCCAGTACCAACCTGGCCCTGGGAATGTGATACGTCCCCACGTGTTGTCGCCATCAACCAGATTACATTGAGAATGGTCAGCGTATTACCATTAGTTCTACGGCAACCATGCCAGAACAATGTTATAAAAAGTAATGGAAATAACCTTCATTCATGTGAGAGGCAGGGAAAATTAAATGTGAAAGGCAGGGAAAAATAAGTCAACATTGGATTTATCAGTCATGCAAATGGGTCTGTGAATACCCCATTGCTTTATCTCTACGCAGGACTTTCAGGATTGAATCCAGACCTTAATTCTATAATAGGTTGCGAAAATGAAAATGGCCGTTTAGTCGAAGAATTAGATTTCCATAAAGGCAAAAGTTCAGCAGCTCGATCAAAGAAGTACCCTTTCTTACTCGATGATCGTTCTCCTTCCCACACTCGAGTAATAGACTGAGTAATAGACTCTTTTCAAAGAATTTGGTATAATTTGTGTCTGAATAACGACCCATGTAAATTTTGGTTTCCTTGCTGTGTTGAAGCTTTTTCCTCTCCAAGAAATACGTAATCGTTGAGAAGAAAAGGCACTCTGATTGTGTCAAGCTTGAGCTATGTGGCGATCATATGCAGCACCTCCCATCCACATCAGGAAGTGAAAGCGACCGATGTGTAGATTGGCTACCTGAATTTCGGTGCAATTGCCCACGTTTCAGGGGAATTATCAACGAGTCACGTACGAATTTAGCCGAGTGGCAGTGCATGTACTCCATGTATGGATTATCCCGGAAGCCCGAAATATAAAAATTCGGTCAAAATGCTCTCATTTAGGGTTCCTATCGATGTTCGTGTAGTACAGGATAGGCCAAAAGTACGTTAACAATCTGCGTTTCGCTTCTAAAAGATGATGTTCTGCCTTGAAGTCTTACTCAATGGAAAGGTCGTTTTCGAAAGATTTTCCAGGTCACTGCTCGAGCGCCTAGGTTTTGGCAGGTTCAGTGCTGGGGGGGGGGGAGGGGTGGGAGGGGGAGGGGGATTCAATTTTAAAACATACTGGTTGCGTCGAGTGGTAGGGCAGTGGTTTTAGGGAAGGCCAAGTCTCCATTTCTCAGATCGGACATTACTACATATAAGAGAGCATTGCTACTTACATAATACAACTATGCCCTCACCTGTTCGAAAAAAGAACAAGCAAATAATTTTGCGAAGATGATTATCCTCCATATTGCATTTTCTCTAATTACCCATTTGAATGTTGTATATAGTTCACTAACGGGCATGTCCTCTCCTTTATGCTAAAAAAAACATGCAAAGAAGGTAATCGATGCACAAGCGTTTGAGCCCAATATTCCTGATGTGATCCTGATGACCCTCGACAGCTCCAATACACCAGTAATAAAAGGTGCGAGAGAGGTGCGAGATCCATCCTAGCGAGCGCTTACCGCCACTGGGAGCGGTCGTATGGCGCGATTCTTCGGGTGGCACTATGGACAAGCTGAGCCTGGTGCGTGCTGCTACCACCCGATTACGATCATGCGTCGCGGTTTGCCTGGATCTGCCTGACGGAGCAACTCGTCCATCCAGCCATCACCCGACCGAAGAGGAGAACGTTGAACTAGCTGTAGTAGTGGGTCTGGATAGTGTATGCGGAACGTTTCGAACATACAGCTTATCTGAATACCCAAGTGAATGTACTTTCAAAACAAAGGAATTATTATGGAAGTTCTATGTCTACTCTGTCAGAATAAGAAGCTTTCTGGAACATCCGAACAAATACTTCTAATATGTAGATTTTTCGAACTGCTGAATAGTTGAATTACACGGACTTGTGGCTTTCTGAAGTTCTCGAACATTTCAGGGCTCCAAGGAATTATTCCTATTAAAGTTGAATACCTGACGTCAAGTTGATCTACATAAAGATTAGTTTCGTCAAAGCCCTATCAATTCTATATATGAGTGCAGCATTTATAGAAGTGAAACCTAGTTCCTTCAGGGGTTTGTTACGCACAGGAATCTGCAACTCTGTACGCTCTTTCCCATGGTATGACAATGGTGGAAAGGTGGACGAGTTACTCCGTTGGGCAGATCCAGGCAAACCGCGACGCATGACCGTAATCGGGTGGTAGCAGCACGCCCCAGACTCAGCCTGTCTGTAGTGCAACCCGAAGAATCGCGCCATACGATCTACACCCACCGCCACTCTGCAGAGTGCAGAGAAGACAGAGTTTTGCAGATCTCGTCCGAGACACGCCCCTCGTTGTCGCCTAGTGCAACGCATCCGAAAGTTTTCGAGCGCGCCTAGCATGCGGCGGTGCTCGGCGCGACTCTCTTGTGACGGCGGTCCCCCTTGCTCGCTTAGTTGTTGGAGGGCGTCGTAAAGTCTATCTCAGACATTCGGGCGCGAGTCCCGCCAGACAAAACGCCCCTTTTTCATTTTCGCCACAAAATCCGGTGCATCGGGAGACAACATTTTGGTTTTATTGCGGGATTGATCGGAAAATATTGCAGGATTGTGATCGTCACGTACGCCTCCAGCGAGGGGTATATAAGGGCATCAGTTTGTAGGTAGACCTCACCTCAGTCTACTTTCCGTCCCGGCGGAGAGTGGAGTCCTACGGGACTCGCCTGGCCCACTGAGGCTCGGTTGACCCAGTGCAGGGGCCAGGCGAGATGCATTGGGAGCGGTCGCGCGCAGATGCGGCTCGGATGCAGAAGTGCGTCCTGATCCGCTAGTAGCGGCCGACGTCGCCGGATGAAATGCGTGCGCTCCTGAACTCGACGCGCATTCTTGCTTTCTTGTGCTTTTCCGTTCCCTGACAAAATTTGATCTCCCGGATCATGATGCTGGGTACCATCGTCGGGTCCAAAATCCGGTCTCCCGCCGGAGCTCGCGGGACAAAATCAGGAGGTTGCGGGACAAAAACGCGCAGTTATTGATCTCGAGTGTGAGCGGGAGTCATGATTTTGTCAGGCGGAACTCGCGCCCAAATGTCTGAGATCCGAATCGACGAGTCCCCTCAGCCGGCGGGAAATCTCGTGGCGGCGCGACGGCGACGCGGCCGTCTTGGCAGCGTACGTCAAATCGATCAGCTGTTGAGATCAACGCCGCCACGCCCAGTCGGCAAAAAGGTGGGTTTTTCTTTGTTTTTCTCCACTGTTGTGGTTTCTTTTTTGAATATATCATCATATATCAGGCTGCTGCTTGTCTGAGACCGTTTTGAACGTTTCTTTTTTATTTGAATGTGTTTTTTTTTCTTGTAGTTTCTACTATGGCCAAAGAAAAAGCAACGAAAAAACACATTCAAATAGAAAAATAGACGTGCAAAACAGTTTCAGACAAGCAACGGCTTGATATATATATATATATATATATATATATATATATATATATATCAGTGGCGGACGCAGAAAGTGGACGGGAGGGGGGGCGTGGGAAGAAAAGTGGGGTCTCCGCCGTTTTGGGGACCCAGACGGAAAATAAAATTAATAATAATATTAATTATAATAATAAACAATAAATAAAAAATATATTAAAAATAATAATAAAAATAAACAATTAAAAATAAACTAACACAAGATTTTTATTTGTATTGTAAAGTAATTTCGAAAATTTGGCGACCCATTCTCGGGGGGGGGGGGCGCGCTATATATATATATATATATATATATATATACTATATATATATATATATATATATATAGTGGAGTCGTTTTGACAGTGCGTTTTCCGCGACAGCGGCTCCCTGGCATTGGAGCACGCAGCGCGGTCGGTCAAAAAGTTGACCTATGATTCATCTAGTATCTTTGAAGAGTTTTGTAGCTTGTTTCTCCTTATATTGTTCTTTCTCAGCTCTTAGAACAAATGAAGAAGGGAACAGACGATAAAACCCGTCAAAGAAGCCGGATCCATCGTGGGTCAACTGTTTGACCAACCGCACTGCGTGCTCCAATGCCAGCGGGGCCGCTACCGCGGACAACGCACTGTCAAAACGACTCCACTATATATATATATATATATATATATATATATATATATATATATATATATATATATATATATATATATATATATATATATATATATATATACATATTGATATGTCCAAAAAAGAAACTACAACTATGGATAAAAACAAAGAAAACACACCTTTTTGTCGATTGAGCATGGCGGCGTTGATCTCAACAGGTGATCAATTCGACGTTCGCTGCCAACCGCCACGAGATTTCCCCCCGGCTGAGGGGACTCGTCGTTTCGGATAGACTGTACGTCAGGTTTCTGGCCCAGGTGTGTGTTTTTCTTTCATTTTTTTTTCTTGATTTGAAGTTCATTTGAAGGTGTGAGGCCTGTGGCTGACCGGTATCGACTGGACGGCCGCCGCATGCCTCATATTTTGCACGTTTTCCCCGTGCATGCCCCAAACGCTTGTTTTCCGTTGTTTTTATGTATTTTTTGTTTGTTTTTGGCCCCTTGGAAAGCTGCTTGTCCCGATAGCCTCTTCCTTGTAGGAAAGAGGACACGGGGATGTGGTGGCTTTTAATGGGGCACAATGTTTCGTTCAGATTTCACCGCACATGCCCCATATTGTCAATTTCATTGTTTTTAGTGTATTGTTTGTGTGATTCTGGCCCCATGAAAGGCTGTTTCGCCCAGGTAGCCTCTTTCTTGTAGGGAAGAGGACCCGGGTACGAGGTGACCGATGAAAACAAATAAACAATACATTAAACACAATAAAATTAACAATTTGGAACATGCGCGGGAAAATTTTAACGAAACAAAAGGCCCCGTTATCAGCCACCACGTCCCCGGGTCCTCTTTCCTACAAGGAAGAGGCTACCGGAGACAGCAACCTTCCAATGGGCCAAAAACAAAAAAAAATACGTAAAACAACGAAAAACGAGCTTTTGGGGCATGCAAGGGGAAAACGTGCAAAATATCAGGCATGCGAGGCCGTCCGGTCGATACCGGTCAGCTACAGGCCACACACCTTCAAATAAACTTCAGTTCAGGAAAAATGAAAGGAAAACACCCACCTAGGCCGAAAACCTGACGAACGGCGCCTTTGAACAACTGAACGAGGAAGCTGGACCGCTGCCACAAGAGGGCCGCGCCGCGCATACACCGCATGCTGGGCGCGCTCAAAAATTTTTCGCCGATTGCGCGCAAGGACTTTAGAAGATACCTTATTTTGCTCCGCAAATACACACATTCCTCTCCACGTTTTACGTGTAGAAAACAATCAACTTCATTATTTCCTGATAACTCTTTGTAGTTTTAGTCCGAAAAAGTGAATGGTAAAAAAAAGTTTACCATACTTTACCTACTGTTGTGTACTCGCGATGCGATATTCGCAGCCCATTTTAGTTTTAATTGAGCGGAAGTGCATAGGAATTGGAAAGGGTGAAGAGAAGACAGGCAAACAAGGTACAGCACGAGGTGGTCACCAAAGGTTGAGAACCACTAAGTCTAGTCAAACTCAGGAATAGGCTACTAAGACCATATCCACCAGGCCAGTTCCGGGAAATCAGGGAAGCGACCTTACTAGAAACGTGACGTCAGTTGCAACTAACTCAGTCCAAAAGTGTATTTCAAGTAGAAATGCTAACGGTTTGTCATGATCCAGTTCAATTCACAACAAGTTCAAAGCAGAATACGTTGCTTGCGCCACTAGTGGACAGAGACAAAGCGATTGAATGGAGAAGGTTCGATGATTGAAAAGGAGAGTTTACATCCGTTACTGGGGCAATTTGTTTGCAGTTTTGTGTTTCAAGTTTTCGATCGGAAGAAGTTTGAAAAGTCAGAACACATTAATTATTCATATTAATGAATGGGTAGCTGCATTTCTCTCTAATGTCTTCGCTAGCTGGTACAGTCTTGCCTCAAGTCAACAACCTGTACAATTCTGAACTGGTGCCTCAAAAAGAGGTTGATCAATGCGGTCCATCTTCTGTTTTTCTTTGTTCTATCTAGGGCATAAAAGAAAAGACTGAAAAAAGAAAATGGCTCGGAATACCAAGGGAATAAAGAGAATCTTTAGGAAAGCAACTCACAAGATTTCCCACGTGTTCAATATAATTATGAAGTCGAAAGCAGCTCAAAGTAGAACAAATCTCAAAAGAATAGTTGCCAGCCGGGTGATCGACGGGACAGGTTGAACACGCGAGTGCAAAAACTGAGAAAACCCGGCGATAGAAAAGAGACTGTCTGGAAATATAGAATAATGGCATGTCTTCGAATTTAGTTTTTGCAAGCCGTTTAACCCACCCTTTGTCCGGTCTTACTACAAGGCCATCGAAAAATGTGGCAGCTTTCTCGTCGGACAGACTTTGGGCCTCATTTCCATATTCCGTCTCAATAGTTAGATTGATCGGCGAAATAGGCCAGCCAGAAACTACTATAAGTAGAGAATCGTCTCGTTCTTCTAGACGGGCACGGACTGGTGCGTATACGCGGAGCTGAAACACGGAACACTTATTTATGCATTTGTTTATTTATTTTTCTATTTATTTATGTTATATATTTATGTTTCCAAGTGTGGAAAATAATCCGTTTGATAAAGATGAATGCGTAGACACAATTGAAAGATCTTCCGCGAATAACGAAACGTGGAAGGGCATTGAAAGACATCCATTTAGGACAAGTTTTGTTGTGAGATAAAAATCATGTGCATGCATAGTATCCTAGATCATCGAGCTGCTGACCATCACGGGATAGTTGGGAACCCTTCGATGGATTCCACTTCATTGAAACTTTCGTGTTCGATCGCCATTGAAGTTGTGAAATTTCTAGCATTCTTGTCGCTTTATTTGGCAACGAACAGCACTTGTTGAAGACAGCACACCCCCAAATTACAGCGCTTGAGAAGTTTTCATATTTGCCGAATTTGAGGGTTTTGGTGGGCCCACGACCGACTTCCTAGAGCAAGATTGCACAAAACACACGAGGAAACAAATAAACAAATGCGAGATGTTGTTTCGAGTGCATCTCATCACTTCACATTTGTGAGTCCCCACCACGTGGAAGCCACACACGCTTGGGCAAGTGAGCGGGTACTGGGCGAACTGGCGCATACAAGGTAGCTGTGTTAGTGCAAGGAAGTTACGTTCGCGATTGTGATTCCGATTTCTTGGCAGGTAAGACGTGATTCTTTGTGGTCGTCTAATATTTGTGATGCATTAACAGTGTTTGTCACCACTGGCAGCTAGGTCAGCATAGAGAATTTTGAAGGGTGCTGCCTTCAACCAATAGCGTAATTGTTATTGTTATTATACATAGATAGGTAATGAATGGATGAACAATCGTAAGGATTTTATTGAAGTAAACTGGTAGAAGTTGTTTCGATCACTTTTTCCTGTATGTGTGATATTCCCGAATAATTCTTTATGCTTTTGAACTCTATTAACCATTAGATTGTAACATAAGTTTCCGCTGTTTCGATGAAATGGTTTTATGAAAAATCAAACAACAATGACTGTCAGTCGTACATAATATGAGCCACAACAGTCGCTGGTCTTCTGTCATTTTTACAGAAGGAGAATTTCGACAAATCGTATAGTGGACGCTTCTGTGATCTAATAACTGGCGCTGCGATGGAGTCAGATTTCGACCACATAATTTAAAAATTTTCCTGTGTACCATTACTCTACTACCTTTGTACTTCTACTTACTTTCTCTTACTTTCTTACTTTTATTACTTTCTCTACCTTTCCGGAAAGTTTAAAACCAAAATTGGGGGTAGACAGTGGTGGGATAAAATGGTGTGATTTCCATGGAGCACTCACGAGGTGGCTCAAAACTCTACCAATTAGTGTCTACAAACAGATGATACTCGTAGTCGTGGTGGAACTCCCAGTAGTCGTGGTGGAATTCCAACTTCAAGTCGTTCCAGCTGAGGAGAAAAAAATCCATAATCAATAATTGAGCCATCAAGTTTGGCGCTTGTGTTTGAGGTTGCTCGGAAAAAAAATTGAGAAGGCAAGTGCTATGTAGAACGAGAATGGCTTCAACATTACATCGCAGTTTTTCCGAGGTTTCGCCTTAGAATTAGTTACATCTCTTGGATAAATTTCAATTGGTTCGAAGTAGTTCAGAGCTTGGAAATTATGGGTAACTTCCCTAATTTACAAAGACGAG
Source organism: Ancylostoma caninum (assembly GCA_037903475.1). Taxonomy (NCBI): domain Eukaryota; kingdom Metazoa; phylum Nematoda; class Chromadorea; order Rhabditida; family Ancylostomatidae; genus Ancylostoma; species Ancylostoma caninum. The sequence goes on from JBAJFG010000359.1 coordinate 130,520, forward strand.
TTCATGATTCAGCATGTCGTGGGTGTAGGGATATCTTTGAAAGATATTTTAGTGCTGGTCCTAGGTAGTATATGTACGTATATCACTATGTATGCACCAGGTCGGGCGCAGAAAGTGGGCGGGCGGGGGGAGGGGGGCGTGAGAGAGAAAGTGGGGTCTCCGCCGCTTTGGAGACCCAGATGGAGAATAAAATTAATGGAAATACTAGTTATAATAATTAATAAATAATAAAAACATTAAAAAATAATAATAAAGAATTAAAAATAAACTGATACAAGATTCTTACTTGTATTGTAAAGTAATTTCACACTCCGCCTTCTCCCCCCCCCCCGCTCCCTAGGTTCGCCACTGCTGACCACGTCAATCTCTATCCTGAGTAGGTGTAATCATCCAGTAGTGAAATTCGTGTAGGGCCGCTCAGATAATATCAGGATGCAAACGTTTCGTCAATTTTTTTCGTAATGCCATAGTCTCCCTGTATGTATGTAGTGCAACAACTATCAGGTTGGTGCGAAATTAATTGCCGCTTTGTGGTATGCACAAATAAATTCTCCTCTTCGATTCGATTTGAGCAACTTCAAACCCAATTGTACGACCATCTTATAGGACTTTCTCTCCCCTTCCAAATCCTGCTTAAATATTCTAGGTAGGTCTTCTCAGTGATTTCTTATTCGCGAACAAGTGATGAGCCGACGCGATTTTCAGGTGATCGTGATTGATGACTTAAAATTCAAATACTCTGTATCGGAGATGTCTGATAATCGTGCATTAGTTTCTGCTCGAAATTCCTTCCAAATATATAGTGATATACTGGTTCGCAAAGTTTTCTTCTGGCGATTTTAAGCTCAAACACGACCATGGTCGTGGTCATAGTATTTCGATTGACAATCGAGAGTTTAGAGCAGCTGTGGAGTCTAAACCAGACACTACCATACGTACGTTGGATGCAGGGATGAATGGTTACTATAGTACAGTTCCAAAACATTTGATTTTCATCGACAGGGTAAGAAAGGTATGTAAGTCAGCACCTCACGATCTGACTGATGATCAGCGCTTCACCCACTGTGATAGCTGTTCTAACTTAATTTTTCGCCCAAAAACGTTTCATTTCTAGGACGTGCAACTAATGTCGATGGAGCATGTTTCTTATACGATGACAATAAGCGAGAATGTGGATGGGTAGAGGCGTTTTCCATCCTCTAGGTTTTCCTAAACCAGATCTTCATTGTAGGGACGTTGTGTGAGGAGTTTGGTGGTGTGGTAAAGGTGTGATCCAATACAGCCTTTCCAACACAGTCAGACATTGAGAAGAGAGTCCTAATATTGTGATTTCGAGTTGACATCTGAAAATCTACTACAGATGTGGTCGGCAGTGGTGAACAGAAGCAAATTTTCTCCTGCTCTAAGGTAACGCTAAACCTCACATTTCGAAACCTATCCAGCAAAAACTGATGCAGTAAAGCATCGAGGTTGCCAATCATTCTTCTTATTCTTCAGACCATACCCTTACTGACTACTGCTTTTCCCGAGCTCTATATGCAAAGTTGCAACAACAGAAAATTCGGTGATTGGAGGCATGCCCAAATTGCCTTCCAAAATTTCGCAGATACTTGCGCCATCAGCTTCTCTAGCGGATCGAATGAGTGCTCAAGTGATGAACAAGATTGTGTTCAAGCTGAGTTACAACATCTTGAATTGGATCTTCCTTTTCGGCAATTAATTGCGTACCAACCTGATAGGTACGGTAATAAACTTGTGGGACAAATCCTGCTCTTGTTTGCGGTAGGTTCAGTGGTGTTCAGTGCAGTTAAAAAGCAAGAAATATTCAAAAATTCACGGACACCACATCTTCAATTTTCGCTTTTTTTGCATAACTTTTTAATAAGAACAGAAGTGATTTGTTTTGAAACACCTTCCTTTCATTTAACCTAGAGAAAATTGCAGAATCCGCGGCCGAGCTCTGACTTGACGGGTTTCGTTTAAAGAAACGTACGTAGACAAGAACCTTGTGGAGCACTTTCTTTGAGTTTTCTTTGATTCTGTCTGGACAATCCAATCCATGGCTAAACAGGCCAAGTCAAATGTGGCAGCCTCCGATTTTTTCGCTCATAAAGTACTGGGTTGGGGAATAAGTTTGTGCGGTTTTTTTTCAACTTGTTCTTTTACGGTGATTTGGACTTTGCTTGACTTGCCTTCATGGCCTTTTTCGTACCTCTTGATTCGCTCTTTGCAATCATCGCAACCTCGTTACTCAATTTTCGCTCTACCTTTTTTCTACTGCATGGAATGTGACCGTCCAAGCCTATAAAATTGGACTTTTCCGCAACCGGCTGCTGTTTGACTTCAATCTTGGATCAAATGTGGCTCAATTGGCTAGCTATATCAATGACGTCCATAGAGGCACCTTTAATACTGGAAGGAGAGCGCAGAAGAGGCATGCTCGCTTTTGACAGAGCAATTTTGGCCTCGAAGTTGCAACCCATTCAGTGTGATTGACAATGTTCGTGGAAATTAGTGGTTTCTATGCCAATGAAAAACCGCACGAACTTATCCCCAACCCAATAAGTAGTGGTCTCTATTGATTAATCCCGCTTGTAAAGGTTGTTCTTCGGTGAAGTTGTGGCAAAAATAAAGTTGATGAAAAACAACGACAACAGTTCTGCACGGACCTAATAATATATATTTTTCTTTCATCAAAACTTAACCTAGTATAACCTTCAGCTTTCCTGTAATCCTGAATTTGTTCGTTTTCTTCATTGTTCCACAAAGTTATTATTAGCATCGCGCTGCTGATAACCACTACCTTCAAATTTGTTTGGAGAACTGCACGATAAATCGCCAGAAATGCGGTTATGTTGTTAAAATTTTGCTGATAAACATTGATACGCTCTCCTTCAATAGCACAGAAGAAAACAAAAAGTCGTAAGTTCAACAGCTGACCTAAATTTATCATTGAAAATCCAGGTCAATTTTCTGATGTCCGAAATTGTTTGTTGTACTTGAGTTTTATCGATTGGAAGAGCTTTTGTCGCGTAGTATTGGAGCTGGATAATATCCACGAATTAGCAATTAAGAGAAGAACTTCCCAGAGATCTATCGAGTGGTTTTTAGGGAATTTCGAATGATGGGGGAATCAGCAAAATCTTCTGCAATTATATACTTTCCCGCCTCTTGATTATGCTTACACTTCTAATGTAACACTTCTCTGCACCTGAAGAACTTTCAGTGGAATTTCTCGAATTCTGTTCTGTAATACTTGGATGCTAAGCTTCCAATTACCCAATGACAAGAAACGTGGTTGAGGTCAATATCTTTGGTGGAACCGAATTACCACTTATATCATTCCTGGCCACCGCAGCCGTTCCTGAAATTATCTTCCATTCCAGATCGTTTGTGAATCGCAACTTCAAAAAAAGGTGTATTTCTTTTGGATTCAACTGGCTTAAGCGTAGAGTGGATAGGAACTTTTTTAAGTTCAGCTAGCCCAAAGTGGGCCACAGACTCGAATCGGCCCGCAGTAAAGCGGCGCTTCGGCTCTGTTAGGAAATTGGCGAATCACGTTGCCATGACAACGCTCGCTTATTTTTGTGTATAGGGCACTATCGAATGGTCTTATACTTATAGTTGTAATAGAGTGATTGAGTACGTAGCTGATAAAAAATAATTCGTGAGATAGTTACGTAGCTGAATATTAGAACTCATCTGGAATTGTGATGACAAATCTTCTTGTGGGACAGATAATCCCCTTATTGCACCAGATTTTGTGAGCCACAAAGGAACGTTCAAGTTCATGCAATCAAAATTCCTGCTCATCTAGAAAAAGAAGCACAGTGTCAAGGTACAAACGTTTTGGAACGAAAAAAAAAACTCAACGTAATGTACGTAATAGGAAATATAGTGTCTTCCATTAAGCAACACGCGTTCGATTATAGGCGAATTCGTTCAAAGCGCATTCATGTATGCAGAAATGCTCGTCCAGGAGTGGGAGGTGCGAAAAAAGTAGGGTCATCACCTACTTGATTACCAACCTGAGCAATAATAAATAATGGACATCAAAAATATTGATAAAATCAAACAATCAAAAATAAGCACTAATAAGAAGGATCAATGTAGCCACCTATATTTGCAGATGAACCGCAGAAGTTATGCGGGATGTTCGTAGCTGCTACGCTGGCGCACTGCGCATGTCTCACATCGGTCTTCCCCACTTTGCATTGCACTCCTTCCTCAGAGGAACCCTCGTTGAGCGCACGCGACAATCTCGCTGGCCGCGCATGTAAGGCCCGGCAGAGCCGAGATTGGGGCGCGCGCGCAGTGCAGCGAACTTGTTGCGCGCGCCTTGCGAGATCTGTGCGCGCGCCCAGCAACGATGTCACAACCGATCATACCGAATGATGCTCAGGGGTTGAACGGCGGTTGGAAAAGATTGGCTTCACGCCCTCAAAAGCCGAACCTATCCGCCGCCCTGACCGGCGGAGTCCGACTGGTGTTGCTTCGTATTTCTTGTTGGTGAAGATGTGTTCTCGCTCGCGCCGAGCGAGCGTCTTTTGTTCCTGCGTCCTTTGAAAGTCGTCCCTCGTTTGCTCCGGGCCTAGCGAAATTCTGCTCCAGCAGAAGCGAGCGATTTTACTGACCTGCGTCTTCGAAACTGTACTATTTCCTTCTGCTCCGGACGAAGCGAAGCAGGGCTCGCATCTCGCGAAGACCTCAAACAGGCGCGCGCGACTAGCGAGGGTTTGTCTGAGTCGGAAAGTTTGTCTCAAATCCAGTCGAGTATTTGTCAATGAACATTTTTGTGATGTGTTTGTATTGTGGTACTTCTCATGCAAACATTCTAAGAGTTTTTCCAAGACAAGTCGAAACGTGACCAAGGTGTGTTGTACTTTGGTCAAGATTTGTTCGTAAATCTTGCGTCACATTGAAACCCACTGGATCAAAATCGGTACTGCATGAGAGTAGGCTCACAATCAGGTAGCGAAAATTCAGCAAGCTTTATAGAAAGCAGACTCCGCATTATCTATGCCTTCGAAATTCGAAATGCTTCTGTAGCTCCTTTCATGTGCGGCAATGTGTAAGTGCTAGTGTAGTGGTAGTGTGGGCTGATCTCACTGCTGCCGTAGCGGGTTCAGTTCTCGCTGAACGAAGTTCGTTACAACAATGAGTTTTGCCCATACAGGTCGTAGCAACGTATGCGACAGTTACAACCAAGCTCACTCAAAAATATAGTTTACGAACTATTACGAGCTGGGTCGTGTAGGTGGGTACGAACTTTGCGACACTCTGTCTTCGCGGTTTCTACCACTACTCTCACTAGCTCACCGTTCCGTTGTCAGATTGTTGCGAAGTTCACGACTTCGTGACAACATGACAACCTCCTAACATCACGACAGGTTTGCAGCACCGCCGCGCTGTCGCCTTCTCGCGTGGTTTAGCGTGCGGTTCGGCGCGAACTTGACGTGGATTACTACCACCCCAGGATATGCTGGATGGGCAGACTGTGACTACTGGTGGAGCGCTGTCTTGGTGCACTCCAACTAAAATTGAAAGCTGCAGCACTTCTCTTTTAAAATTTGTGGAATACAAAAAGTCAATTTCAACGAAACTTTGATGCTGTAAAAGACAAAAAGAAATTCTCAGAGAGGGAAGGAAAATGAAGTTCCTGTGATTACTTCCAATCTCCCAATGCTTTTTATTTCCATTCCTTTGTTTTTGGTGCAAAAAAAATCTCTTTGCGCTGAGAAGTGGTTCCCCTTCCGTGACGACATTAGAGTATCACGCCGCGCGAAGGAGCTTTAGTGAAACGTGAAAATTTTGAGTATCGTCCCCTTTACAACAAGTGTGTACAACGGTGGCGTCAAGTCCTTGTATAGATAGGGTTCAGTATTCATCCCACCACTTTTGGATACAACTTAACGGATACTGCAAACTGGGGGACTGTCATCCCGAGAATCTCTATGAACCTTGGACACTGCTGTTTCCTCATACTGTTTGCATGATTAGGCCGAAGCAAAGTATAACTGCAACTTCCAGTCCAAAGCTGATCATTTAAGATCCGTCCATTGCAACCAGACTTCGGCAGGAACAGTCAATGTGAGCGAGTCTTCGTAAAAGATGATGTGAGCAATGAGGACTTCGTAGGTGCGGCTTAGACCTTGGGAGGAGAGCCAGACACTCTTTCACAGATAGGAGCAAAAAACAAGAAAAATAAACAGATATACTTTCCCACTATTAATTCGATTGATTCTGGCTGAAATAAGGATAGAACAATAATATATTTTAAAGGTTACATCTGAAAAATTACCAAGCGGTACCCACAGCATCGTTAGTACTAAACGAATCCTGCTCAAACCGTGTACCAAGAGTAATACAACCCTTTCTCCAATTGCTGAAGGAAATTTGGACCGTTTGATTTCGCCAAAAGTTTGTGGGGTTATCATGCCAAGAATCTGCCAACAGCAACACCCCTTGTAAAGGGGAGGGTTGTGGACGTATCTTGCGGAAAACAGGCATATACGTATGTAGCTGCGAATGCAACACTCTATCTGAATCTGAAAGAGGACTGGATTCAATTGTTTCCGGTAAGAGTTACAGCTGAAAAAAGTACCTAGCAGTACCCACAGCATCGTTGGCACTGAATGGATCCCGTTCAAATTCCGCCCACAATATACGTTTGTAGCTTGCATACAAACATCAGGACAATGTTGGAATTAATTGATTTTTATAGTAGGAACTGCTTCGGAATTCTCTTAACGCTAAATTTACCCTCGAATTTACGGTTCAACATCGGTCCAAAGAATTTTCCCCAAATAAATTTTGTCGGAATCAATTATTTCCAATTTACCTTCTAGAAGTGCCGCTGGTGTTAGTGAATGAAAAATTGCCGGGTTCACCTGTTTACAGCAAAAAAAGTTAAAAAGCGCTCTTCAGCACCACTTCGACGCAACTTCCTTAAGTGACTTTTTCGTTCCGAAACCAAGTATTTCCAAACTTATTTGAGTTGTTGTATTCAGGAAACATTATTTCATCAAACTAAAAGCAAAAACTTCCCGTATCTCCATCCCTTTTTGAATTTTAGCCAGAAATTTTCTTAAAAAATTATTATTACGTGCTCCATGGCTAGTGCGCTTGTTAACCTTCTTTTTTCAACTCGTTCGGACATGACGATGTGGAATCGAAATTGACGGCATGCAAAAAAAAATTGACGATGTGCGTTGAAAACGCGAAACCATTGTTCTTCGGAGAAACTTGTTTTAGCTTATTTTCTTGCAGTGGAGGCTTCGTAGAATTTTCGCTTGGTCAAAGGGGACCTAGAAGTTGGAAAGGGTCCCGAATCGTTCAGAAACCTCGGAAAAATTTTATGACAGGAATTATATTGCATCCTGTAGATTACTCGTTTTTATACAAGGCGAACATTCCAGATAAACTTCTTCTTCTACTTCTCATAACGACGACGTTTTCTTAGACCGGCGTACAAAATTCAAATATACGTTGATTCAATGTTTCCACTATTTGAACAAATTCTCACTGAAACGAAACTGCGCAAGAATGAGGGGATGCGCTCTGCGATACCTAAACCAGCTATTTCGTTTTAAGATGAGAAATGAAAAGAATGAGAGCAAGACAGGGATTACCTGCGGAATAAAAACAAAAAAGTTAAGAATAAAATCTCTCAAGACCCACCTCAATTGTCGCCATGAGCGGGTGTTCGCAATGCCAGCAAATAGCTGCAATGGTGCCGAGCTGCTTTTCTGTGACTGAGTCGATCACAAGCCTCATACGGTTACTGGTGATGTGTTCAACAAAATTGTGGTCGGATCTTGACATGTGCCATGAGAAGTACTTCCTGCAAGAGTGTGGTGCTACGGATTGAATACCAAGAAAATGAGTCCTAGCTGCTGAAATTGATTATCGCTTTCAAAAACTAGTGCTGTTTAGTGTTCTGTTTCGTCTTTTTGCAGAATAATTCGGGACTCGCTATTTCTCCCAGTAGTTGGTTTCAGACAGCCTTTGTAGACCCATTTCTAAAGAGAGGGGGGGGGGGGGTGGCGTGGAGTAAAAAGGCATCCCTTCCTGAGCGCCAGCCACTGTTCAAAACTGACAGCGAAATAGTAGATTTCCATTGGCATAATTATGGATGCAGCGAAGGGAAATGAGAAAAAACCAATTGGGCAAGCTCTTAAAAATCTTTGCAATGGTCACTTCAAAGCCCTACTAACGACCTCCACCAAACGTTGAATTAATATTAGGTTGGTGCGTAAGTAGTGCGGCTTTCTTCCTTGCTTTTTTTTCTCGTTGAAAATTAATGTCTCTTAAAGGGCTTTTTTTTCAAAGAAAATGATCTTATTTCCTCATTTTGTAGAGGTGCTGTCAAAAAAGGGTATAAAAATTGGCCATTGCATGCTCCACCACTTCGGGAGAGGTTGAAATGCAACACAGCCATTTTGCGATCTCAACGAGGTTTTGGCTGAATTACAATCAACAGAGGAGAGGCATCTTTAATGTCTACATAAGCACATCATAGATGAAAGAGGAAAAGCTCTGCGATCAAATTTGGCCGACCAGGAAGTAGTGGAAGAGGAGGTAGGATCGACGATATTCTCCAGGAATGGAGTCTCGTTTCGCTGCAGGGCATCGGTGGAAATTTGAAAATGTTCAGATTTGTTCCTTTCTGAGAGTTTGTTGGATCCATTCAGCCAATCCCTATGCTTTCGGAGCTTTTTGAAAAGGAGAACGCCGTTGGAATGATCCACACTGAAGTCTTCGGCCAGCATTTTCGACATCAAGCCTTCGCCCTCTTTAACTGCTGCCCAAAGTTCCTTGTGGTCGAAATCGATCTCTTCTTTCTTCACCTGTGAAGCTCGTCTCTCTCTCTCTTTCTCTGGATATGAATCATTTTTCAATTTAGCTTTACTGATTTCTCGTTTGCTAAAAGGTTCGCTGAGATCAGAAAATGACTGCGCTGAATTCCAATCTCTCTCAAACTGGTACGGCATATAAATGTGAATACGATTTCCGATAGCACCTGTATCAAATGTGAAAAGAGGATAAGAATTATGAGAAAACCATTTAAAAAACGCCAGTTTAATGAGAAAAAAGTCGCCAAAAAAGCCGCTTCAATTATGCATCAACCTTATATTTTCAGGAAGAAAGCAAAGTAGTTTGACGTGTGTAGCTCACCGATCACGGCATGTGTGTTCTTGGGTTGCTATTACATTCCACATAATGTGCAACCTGTTCCTCATACTACAGAATTTCTGTTTTCTTCAATCACTTTTCCACTGCCATTTTAATTCACTGAATGAACGCGAAACGCTCAAAAAAAAAAGTAATAAAAAATACGCACATAGTAACAGATGCAAGCGCCGTCAGAAATTTTGCCTAGCTTCACACCAACGAAACACTTCTGACGATATCTGCGCAGGGATAGAGCCTCATAAGTACTATCGATTCAAAAGTGTTTACCGTTTCATGATTCATAAGGCGGCTCTGAAAAAATCAACTAATTTCCGCTAGATTTCCCGAAAAATCGACGAAAGGGAGGTTCTACACGATCAAATCTGTTGTGTATTCCGAATCAACTGTGGGAGTGATTAGGTAAGCGACTGAGGCAGACATACAGAAAATTTCCAGAGTTCCATTTTCTTGCATAAAAACACGAGCATGAAACATGCACTTAATTATATTCAAATGATGAATAGACAAAAGAAAACTTATGCAGGCAAGAAAAGTGACTTTTGAACATCCGAGCATTTGTGCTATTTCTGGGCCACAATCATAACTTTCGTTCCTGTGTGAATTCTCTGCTTTGAGAGCTTTGTGTACTCCTTACCAACTTCGATGAACTATGCACTGAGGTGTCGGAGGACCCGGTCGCGCTAATTGTATTGATTCTGCGCAGCCGCGCCGCTGCTTATTTCGCACATCGATAAACTTGATAGGGACTGTTTTACTGCGGTTGAACTTTGTGACCTTTTTCCCGAACTCACGTCCGAAGCCATGACCCTTCAGTGGCACGCAGTTTCTAGGTTCGAAAATCTAAATATCTAGTTATCTCAATGCTATGGCAGCGCAAAAACGTGAAAATCAATAATGTATGACATAATTTGCGGTATTTCCCGGAGCAAGGATCACACTGCACGGTAATGTGTGTGGGCTTCTTCCTAATCCTTATGTACGATTCCTTTTCTTTTATTTCATCTGCGTACACAACTGTAGAGGCTTTGAGTCTCTCTACTGGTCTGAGTGGCCAAAATTTACCCACCCTTCACAGACATGTGCCGTTTTGACACTTACTTAAAGACAACACTCACGGGATTCTTCGCGTTGGGAATTTCGCCATATTCGCGGTTTAAAGGGGCGTATAACTCACATCTAACGCTGGAATAGCGCGAAGCGTGAAAGTAAACCACGAAGGAGGGATGCTGTTTTTTGTGCGTCTTATCATGCTCTGTTGGCACTCGCGAGTCCCATCATACTGAAGTCACCTGCGATTGTGCACATGCCTGAGCCTGCATAAGTTGACGCGGTCGGGCACAAAAAAGCAATACTGACATCAGCGTCCGCGGCAATATCTCCACAAGTGGCTAGTGATTCATTGTGCTCTACTTACTGTTGTGATTTTCTGACAACCGACCACACAGTGAACAACTTACTTCAGGAGTAAAAGTTTCAGTGAGTGCTACATTTAAGTCAGTGAGTGCTACATTTAAGTCCTTCAGTATGCACCGCTTGTAAGCTCCAGCGTCGGCTGTGCCTTTTAAAAATTGAATGCAATCAGCGAACCTGTTCGAAAAAACATCCACGGTCGATGCAGAAATATTGACGTCAATTGTGACAGTGTCACCAGGTACACACTCAATGTACGCTGGAGCTGCTAATGTTCCCCAGGCGCAATGCGAAAATGAACATCTGTAACCGCTTGGTAGCACAGGAATGACGGAAAAAGCTGAATCGGTGCGTGTTGATGTAATCCACTCATTGGAACAAGCGCAGTCCAAGGGGCAAGCACTGAGGTCAGCTCGAGGTGTCTGGTCACTGACGTAGAGGCTCTGCCACTGTAGAAAAGTCAGGCCACAGTCCGACAGTATTATCTCAGTGAGGCGTGAAAAATTTTCAAATGCAAAATTAGGTAACGAGCTGTTGCACTGAATATCGACAGTCTTGATTGCAGTAGATGTGATGACATCCGAAGACTGTGTGCACTGCTCCAGATGCAATGTGTGCAACGATGAAGTAGAGTCATTGAAAAATTGGAATGCAGTCAAGTCAGTGCAGGCGATCAGTGATGAATTGACTTGTATATCACATGGCTCTGCTATATTGACGGATAGGAGCAATACCAAGAGCATACTAACATGGTACGTTAGCAGACATTAACAGTAGCAATTTAATTTCTGTTAGGGGAGATTCGAAGCTTCTTTAGAAATTTGTGTTCGGAGTAAAAGGTGTATGCGAGCGAGCTATAGATGCCCGAAATACGTCAGCAGTAGCACTCGCCCATCGCGTTCTGGCGCGCTGAAATCGACACATAGGGCGGAGCTTGCCCGGCACTCATTAACCAACAGCCTCCCGAGGCAACCGATGTCGCTCTGCTGCGCGCACGCGTGCGCATAGACATGGAAGCACATATCTGCATGTACATACAGATATGTCAGTGCATAACCCACAACAACGCTAGACTTATACAGAGATAGATTTGGATCTCCTGCATAAAATCAAGGAGGTTTGAAGTTTTATAACATGATCAACGGTTACTGATTTTGATAACAACAGTGGTGCTGTCGCTCAATAAGATGTATAAGAATGAAGAGAACTGGGATCATCCGATGTTCTTCTTCTCAAATCCCGCAGGTTTTGCAAAGACTCTGCTTTTCCTCCTGTCCACTACTCACATATCTGACTATTCAAGGGCGGTTATCGACTAGGTTTTGAAGTGCAGCGTAAACTCACCATAAGAGTCGAAATGGGAGGGGCTTGGAGCAGTGCCAGCGCAAAAACCCTACGACGTTGTCGTAAACCACGCAGCACTGTTATGGTAGGTTACTGGTAGACGCAGAGTCTCTGCATGGGTGGCACTACATAGGTTGGGCACCTCTTGACCGTTTCCCAGACTGGTGTGCCTACTTTCTAAGCGTGTGAGATCGCCTGGTTTCTCGCCGACTTCACGTTTCATCCATCCCAAATATCCTCTATTGACTTGCCTACTGCATTCACAACTTAGATAACACAGCGCAACAGCAAAGGAGCGCTCGTGTGATTTTATAGGGTTAATGCCTAACCACTGAGCTTTTCTCGGTGGATGACCAAACTTCCTCGGAGTTAGTGATTAATGAGTTTGCACGAATCCATCCAAGCAACACCAATATTTCAACCATGTTTTTTAAAACTGTTAAACAATGGTGAACCACGAAACGTCAGTGTCTTTTTTTAAGTATTTAATAATCGATATCCTAATTCGAGACCTGACGGGTGGTGCCGTCGTCTTATATGGTGTTCTAGAAAACCATGCGCATCATTATAGGCAGCAACCCTTTCATCAAAAAGTCAACACTCATCAAGATACGAATGCATAGTTCGGAACCTGTGACGTGTATCAGTGGTGAAGGTAAATCCAGCTGCCTGTTGGGTTGTCCCCCGAATAATGATCGTTTTGGAGGTGCGCATTCCAAGATGAGTAACTCAGCTCAATCATGGGATTTCCCTTAGCAATAAAAGATATTATGATCATCATTTTCTGCAGATTTTTGCGGTGCAGTGAAACTTATGTAAAGAAGAAAGCTTAAATCATATGAGTCGACGAATTCCGAAGGGTCAATTTCCACTACACATTGATTCACATGAATTTTCTAGAGGGAAAGTGGATTAACTGCAAGTTCAAAAGGATATTCTACTAGGCAAAGCTCTGGCCAACACAATATTACAAGGAGCGATCCAAGGCCTCCCTCAGTGGAATTTTCTTCGGTTGGATGTTAACCTGTGTAGATTTGCCTGCCGCGCCAGTGGACATGCACTTTTTCGGCTCACCAAAACTGAAGCATTTTCAACCGAATCTCGAAGCCTAGCCCCATTTGGTAACAGGCGAGGCATTTAGTAAATTATTCTCTTGGCCTGGTCTAGCTACTATCGAACACCTCTGGCAGTATTTCATCTATCAGAGAAAGTTACCTTTTTCTGGGATGTCGAGGTTTGTTGAATGTATCCAGAACTATCTCTGCGATACGAACAAAAGAAATCTCCATTTTATTGAGCAATGTCCACTCATCACTAAAAGAAACCTACTTTTCGGGAAAATGTCGCAGCAATGTTTATTAAAGGGATTAAAATAAATGGTGCAGCAAGTTAAGCACTGACCGGCAATGCTTTTGTTCAAAATCCACTTTGCCCATTTTTTGCGTTGTTCAGTCGCCAAGAAGGCAGATCGGCAAGTGATTTAGTCGCGCTCAACCTGGCTGCCAACATTTTTATGTACTGTTTCAGAATTTTCGTCTGACCTACAGAGCTATGCTTTCATATCTATGAAGTTTCATGACCATCACCTGGTCAGAGTTGAGAACTCGTACCGTTCTGAAAATGCTTTTCTAGGCACTCCTCTATGTCCTTATAACATGACTACCTGACCAAATGCAAAGCTGACACTAAACCGGCATTCGTTCTTTTCGAGCAGAAAATAAAGTAAAGTAAGATAAAGTGGTCGGCGTTAATCAATCCCGTCACGAGGGATGCGCCACGCATTCGACTTCATCTGAGCATCGTAGAGGCGTTGAATGCGTATGTGCCCTGTACAATGACTTGCGGGGGGCACCCGATGTACCAAGTCAGTGCTTCATCCTCCCAGACTCCTCTGGTACCAATTTACCGACCCCGGAGGGATGGAAGGCTTGGTTGGCCTCGGGCGGGATCGAACCATCGATCGTGTGCGTGCGCAGCGAGCCTCTTACCACTGCGCCACACGCGCCCTTTCGAGCAGAAAATAGTCTAAAAATTAGGAGGGCACAAAAACCATGTTTTGCCCCATCCTACAATGTCGTCTGCAGAAACCATAAGAAAGGGTAATCGAGGAAGTCTTGCCAAGACGTAAATAGAGGAGGGCCCGTACTGAACCCCCTGAATTTCAGGTGAGCTCAACTGAAAGGCCAACTCTGCATTCAGCTAGGTCAGCTGGAAGTCCGTTGCCTTCACATGTACAAAGATGTGACGTTCAACTCCGAGTTTATAGTGATATCATCGGAGTTGAGCGTAAAATTAACTCGGTGTTGAGCAAGTGGTCAGCTCTGAGTCAACTGATCACAGAATTTATGAAATAGTGGCAGCATAGGAGAGGCCGATAAGCACCTCTCGACTTACTTACATTCAGCTCTGAGTTGACGTGCATAATGACCGATTAACATGGAGTGCTTCGCGTAAATGTTTAAATTTTTTCGAACAGACATGTTTTGAACTGATAACGCCTAGCATAGGTATATGAACGATGGGGGAGAGTTTGTTCCGGTCAGGTACGAATGAGACGAATCGAACACGGACGGGGTGTGGTACCAACAAAGTCGCTCGCTCGGCATGTCAACCGCTACTGGGTCCAAGTGCTCTGTGGGTGCATTTCTGCGAAGAATTCAATTTCCCACCACTGGACACACGCATTCTTTCATCGACGGCGCCCCGTAGTGGGAAAAGCAGGAATATCTCGAAATTTGGTAGTTCAATCAATCAATAGCCAATTCAAGGTGGTTTCATTTCGGGAAACTCGTCCAACCGCTCAACTCGGCATTGAGTGGTCGGATGAAGGATTACTATGGGCCCAGGTCTTGCACTTTAAAAGGATTCAAAGTTTGTCTATCTAGCTTCTGAAATAATAGATTCATGAACTTCTAAAAATTCATTACTAGGTTGCGGTCAGTTATTGTGGGACAACCTAATAGAATAATGTTGAGCTCTAAAAACCCCACAACAGTCGCGTTCTCTTTGCCCGAGCTAAATTATTATGCAGACAAAAATGATTTCGATGCAGGACCGTAGGAGTGAGCTGGTGAGAATGGTGCAAATGTAAAATGAGCTCATTTCCAAGATGTTCTCTACTAACAATAAGCTGTGAACATGGAGTGACGTCGTTCCTGTGCACTTGAGTTCTATTAGATACGCATCCATTTGCTGCAAAGGTTCGATTTTGTTGGATATTTCACCACTGGAAGTCACACAATAGGTGAATATGAATGCTACAAAACCCGGACATCGATCTCTTCCGGCAGAAACATCTCTGAAAATCAACGAGCCCAATCAAGAAACATAACATTGGCAGGGATAACTCTCACGATTAGTGAGAGACCACTACCTAATCAATGAGCGCATCCCTAGCACTCTGTGCACAGAAATGCGAGGCGAAGAAATCGGAAACCCCTACTTTATGTAGCCAGGTTTGG
The DNA here is from genome assembly GCA_037903475.1 of Ancylostoma caninum. Classification (NCBI taxonomy): domain Eukaryota; kingdom Metazoa; phylum Nematoda; class Chromadorea; order Rhabditida; family Ancylostomatidae; genus Ancylostoma; species Ancylostoma caninum. Next base: position 145,930 of record JBAJFG010000359.1, read on the forward strand.
CTATATTTTTTCTCGCAAAATGAGAATATTTATTTATTGATGCACTCGGGGTGTTGAGACTGCACAGCAGTTACATCAGAATCCTTAACTTCACAAGCATAAGATATATATGAACGTGCGAGTAAAACAGCATCTCACATAAGTAACTGGTATGACAGACAAGTAGTAAAACAGATAATCTCTCAACTACGAGCTCAGGATATGAAGGGCAATGGCCCGCCAACACTTCAAGCCCAATAGCGCACGAGAAGGCTTCGTTGACCAGTGCGGTGCACCTCCTACTTGAACCACGAGCGATGCGCACTTAATGCTCTAGATGGTCGGAGAGAAACTCCAGTGATGTAAATGAAAAAGAGAACAAATAAGAGTACTCAACAGTAGCACGTTCCACGATGGGTAAGGAATATATATATATATATATATATATATATATATATATATATATATATATATATATATATATATATATATATATATGGAAGCAGACCCATAGAATCACTGTTCTTAACACAGACACATCTAGTAAAGCAACACTTGCGTTAAGCGACATCCTCTAAGCCTAAAGTTTGAAGCAGGTCCATTCTTGAAAGAGCTCGTTTGAATCTAGTCCAGTTTTCGCACAACAGCAAGGACGATGGTAGTTTCTCAAGCCACTTCGCTGTTCTGGAGAAGAAATGGCTCGCACCTAAATTGAGATGATATTTAGTGAGTTTGCGGCGTGTGAAGAAAAGATTTCCACGTCTACCGTCCACCGGCCGAAACGCCCAATACTTGGAAGGTTTGATTCTTAGTTCACCATTTAATATTTTAAAGGCTAAAATGATATCGGCTTGCGTTCTTCGATAGAACAGACTTTTGAGGTTTAGCCGGCGTAGACGCATGTGGTGCGAAGGAAGGCTGGTGGGGTACTTTGCGTCCGGAAAAGCAAAATGTTAAAGTATTCGGGTGAAAGTCATCTGAACTTTCTCGATTTTCTGGATCTCTTTTGCCAAATAGGGGCTCCAGACTGGACTACAATATTTTAGTACAGGTATAACGTATGCTTTGTAAAGTTTCACAAGAAGATAGGGGTCAGAGCCTTTGGAAATTCTGAAGAGGCGGCAAACTATCTGAAGGCTTTTCCTCGCAATGGAATCAATGTGGGAAGTCCAACTTAAATTCTTGCCAATTTCAACTCCGAGGTCTTTCGCACATTCTCTCGAGGTAATTCTTCCAAGAGTTTGAGCACAAATCTGCAGTGACGAGGAGCCGAGCGAAAAAGAATAGCTTTTGCAAAAATTTAACTTCGAGTACCAACTACCGCACCATTCACCCATTTTTTCCACGGATTTGCTAAGTGCGGATTGTACTTGTAACCGGTCTACATCATCATAGACGGCGGACACCTTTACATCATCTGCATAAGCAGCAACATTAATGCTAAGGTCTATCTTCAAACGGGGTATAAGATCATGTGTGTATGCGAGGAAAAGCAGTGGGGATAAAATGCCACCTTGAGAGACCCCTGAGCCACATAGCCGTTCGAAGGAAAGGCAGTCAGCAAGCTTTACGAACATGGTTCTACTTTCAAGATATGAGCGGAACCAGTGTAGCATATTTCCTTCGATTTCAATACATTCTAGCAGGCAGAGGTGGCAGACTGAGTCGAACGCCTTACTAAGATCAAAGTAAACGATTGTCACGTTTTTCTCCATACAAAGATTGTTTGTCCAGCTAAATGTAGAGTCTAAAAGCTGAGTACATGTGGATACTCCGGAAAGGAAACCGTGCTATTCAGGTGGAATGCAGTTCACCTTATCCAGTCATTGTGGTAAGCATTCTTTAATTATTTTCTTCATCACTTTCGAGGAGGTAGGCAAAGGGCTAGTCGGGCGAAAGTTGCTAACGGATGTACAACTACAGGATTTATAAATAGGAGTGACAATGGAAATTTTCCATGGTGAAGGTACTTGACTGAGGAGAGGAGGAGAGATATATTGAAAATATGTGAGAAAGGGAGAGCGAGATAATTTGCAAATCGTTTGCAAAAAAACCTGAGGAATCCCTTCTGATGAGAGCAGGAATTTTTCAGGGATCCCAGGTGTTTCAGAACAGTATAATATGTGATCGTGGGTATGAGAAAGGTTTCAGTGGTGATGGGATCCATAGTGGGGCAACAGTCGTTCCTTATACAGAATAACTCGAGAAATAGTCTGCAATCGCTTCGACCTTTTCTTGAACTGTTTTATATTGATTGCCACAATCATCGGTGAGAACTGGGCTGATCTTTGTTTGATTGGTACAGTTCTTGATGCATGAGAAGAGATCGCGCGAGTTTTTCGAGTTGGAGAGTTTCCTGACGTGGTAGGAAAAGAAGCGCTCAATGTGGAACTCCAGTGCTTTACTTCTTCTTCTTCTTCTTAGCGTTTTTCCCGTTTCGCAGCGGGGTCCGCTTTGCTGATCTTTTGACGCCAGAGTGCTCTGTCGTGCGCTTGGTCGGGATGGATCCCAGCCGTCTTGAGGTCATCGTGTACGGTGTCAAGCCATCGTTGCTTTGGTCGTCCTTTAGGCCGCTTTCCTGGTACCTCTACGTCGAAGCCAATCCTACAGACTTTGTCGCCATCAGCGCGAAGAACGTGACCAAACCATTGCAGACGCGCCTCACGGAGCTTGTCGGCTATCGCAGCTACCCCAAATCGCTGTCGTATGTCCTGGTTGCATATGCGATCTAGCTGCCTAAAGCCACCCATCCACCGCAGCATCTCATCTCAGTGATACTGATTCGGCGTTCCATTTCCTTAGTGGCGGGCCAGCACTCGGCACCATACAGCGCGACAGGACGTAGCTGGACGATTTCGCGAATCCGGCGATCAATGATGCGTTCGAAGATCTTCATGGTATGCGACAAAAGACGGATCGGTCGATAGTTCGCGCAGTCAGCGGGGCTACCCTTGCCCTTCCAGATTGGGATGGTAGTGCTTTGCTGCCAGTCCACGGGCGCCTTCTTCTCCGCTATGACTAGATTAAAAAATTTCATTAACCAATCAGCGGAGTTCCAGTACTGCGACTTCCACAATTCTGCTGTCATATCATCTTCAGTGCTCCGGTGCTTTACTGATGGCCATAAATTCGGAAGAACTAGTTGGATTCGACGTTTTGCAGAATATTCTTTTCCGGTGTTCGAAAAGGTTGAGGATGTGTTTCGGAAATCTGAGAAAACCTGACTGCCTTGTGTAAGTAATCGGAACATTTCTATCAATGATGTCGAGGATTATGCTGCAAAACCTGTTATAGACATCGTTTACATTAGCATAATTCTGGGAAACGTCGAACCAGTTTATGCGCGAGAGCTCATCCGAAATAGCCAAATGATTGGCATTCTTGAAATTACGGAAGGTTCTGATTCCCAGTTCTGAAGCAAGGTTGGATAATGTGAACGTTATAATATTATGATCCGAGTTAGCCAAGGGTGGTAGACTTCCAAGGTTAGCCACTGTGCCTTCAGCTGAGAGAATCAGATCCAAAATATTATTCTGTCATGTAGGGGTGTGAACGAATTGGATAAGATCTAAAGAGTTGAAATATTTCGACAAACGATCCGCATTGGTTGATTTGGCAATCTGCGTTTCCCAGGAAATCTCGTGGTTAAAGGCAGCAGGAGCTGAAATTCTCGTCTTTGAGCTGAGCTGCGGGTGGTGAAGTACAGACTCGGCACATCACAAATGTGAAACGAACACAGACAATGATGGCTTACCTGCAGAGAAAATGGAAGATTCGTCGCGAACACGCCTGGCCGTGTTCGCGCGCGGACGAGTTTTCCCCGGCGCAAAAGCCATTGCGGTGCGTGGTTTGGCGCAAAGGGAAAGCGAAATGCATTCAATTCACAGGGTTTCGTGGCGGGACTCGGCCGAAATCACGCGCCGCAATGGCTTTCGCTGCGGGGAAAACTCGTTCGCGCACGAACACAGCAGGCGTGTTCGCGACGAATGTTCCATTTTCTCTGCAGGTAAGCCATCACTGTCTGTGTTCGTCTCACATTTATGATGTGCTGAGTCTGTACTTCACCACCCGCAGCTCAGCTCAGAGTCGAGAATTTCAGCTCCTGCTGCCTTTAAAGTCGCCCAAAAAATGGTTTTATACAAGGGTGAAGATGATAAATCCGAGAGTATACTAATAAGTTCGTTGTCATGAGAGGCAGAGGAGTTTGGAGGTCTGTAGACGAGTACAAATCTGGCCCTATTACCATCGGGTAGGAAGACATCAAAACATAAAATATTGGCATGAAAATTCTGTGTGTTAGCGCAAACTCTTTCGAATACAAGCATATGATGTATTAGGGCACAGACAGCCCCACCTCTCTTATCGACTCGATCTGAGCGTAGAATGAAGTGAGGAAAACTGGAGACGATTTCGGGGAGTCAGAAATCTTATCGTTCAGCCATGATTCCGTAACAAAAACGACTGCGGGTTTTGAAAGAGAGAGGAATTGGTGTAGCGAGGGTATTTTGTTGATCAAATTGCGGGAATTAAGTAGAGCAAGATTATGCAAACGTGTGGATCTATGCAAAAACTTCAGTTTTTTGAAACTGCCGTGTTGCGGGAATTGATCTCCGAAGCCTTGACTACTCTATGTCTATAGACAACGTATATTTTCCTAGCGGAACCTTCCTTAGCGTTTAGGTCGTGTGCCTCTGCTCTGAGTGCTCTGTCTGCTTACCTTTCCTCGGCAGTCACTGATCTTCTTAGAAAGATTCCGTTGTACGCAGGATTGTCTCGTAGTTTGTAGGAGTTTCTAAGTGCCTCAAAGTAAAAATCTCGAGAAGGAAAGACTACCTTTATAAGCCGGGGCCTTCCTTCGGATGGCTTCCCCATTCTGAAAATTTCTACCGGGCGCGCTTCGATATCTAGAACATTCAAAATGCTTTCGACCTGTTTCTCAGTTTGCCTCTGACGTTCAATGGCAGGTAGTCCTTTATCGCCCTCCTTGACTCCATAAATGACGATGGATCGCTTCCTTTTGTCGTCAAGCTCGCTCGAAAAGGATGAAGGTTTAGAGATCAGATCGTTCAGCAACGGGATGCATTCCGGGGCTTTTTCACTAAAATGCCTTTAATTTTTGGAAAAATAGCGGAGCATTCATCATTCAGAGAGTCATTTTTGGTAGGGAAAGAGTTGAGAATTGACTCGTCGAAACCTGAGAAGAAAGTTGAGAATGTCGAGTTCTGACCATTCTGGACAATCAATCAAACCGACCGCACGGTATGGGCGACAGCAGGAGAATGAGGAGAATATATGGAGCCGGGAAAGGTGGCGTCTATACGGGAATGTTCTTAGAGAACATGACGTAGTACATAGTTTGCCATCCGAATTTTAGAGATTTGAGACAGGTCCTGGAAGCGGACTCCGCTCAATTTTGATCCGCCGAAAATGATTCATTGAAAATTTCGTTTTCTAACGGAGCTTCTGCGACTTTTTAGGCCAACCAATAGGTGTAGATAACTTTTAGTGTACTGCATCAAAATAGCAGAGTAGGTTGGGTCATTTACAAGGAATTCCAGGAAATGCAAAGAAAATGATCTAAAAACTAATTGCCTGTGTTTCTCTGAAAGGTAAGTGGTCAAATTAGAGCGCTACAGTGGGATTGGTAGCGACCTCGAGATAAATGCAAAGACTGTGGTCTGAATCGAACTGTTTTTGATCTCATTTGAAATCACACAAAATCTGTGAATTTGTAGTTGTTTATAGCCTCCTACTCATGAATGTTTCGGCACTGCTGCACAACCTAAGGGGCTTCAGTGTAAGTGACGAAACTAACCTCACATGGGAAGTGCACGAAACAGAATTGCACGACGATGACTTCCAACCATGCTGACAAGAAAAGGATACTTCGGCCATGTGACATACCTTCCGTAGCGTGTTGTCGACTAACGTGTGCACCTCGCTATGCTGATTTCAAATCAGTTTTTGCCTTTTCCAAGGTTACCATCTAAAGTTACTCCCGTTTCCCTCAAGGGCACATGACAGGGCAATGAATACGTAGGGCTCACGGTTACAACACAGCAGTGCAGGCAGGGTAGCTAAGGTATCCCGCAGAATCCTCCCAATTTTTGCACAGAGGTGATCCCAGATGCTGTTCACGTTTATCAACATCATTTTGCATAGGGCAGTACATACAGCGCCGCAATTCCGTTACATCATCCCCAAGTCGCCGTGGTTATAAGTGGTCTAAGTCGGAATTCTGAACACCTGTAGACCAGTTAGGAGATTCCAAGAATAGCCTGTAACATCATGTTGCACAGGCTTTCTAACCATATAGGCCTCGTCTCGGATTGGACTCGCCGTTCGCACAGGAATGGCGACTCATAAATGATCACATCGCGCACGAAAAGTCCCACAGGAATGACTGGAAATGCGAAGAAGTGCCGGTCCAGCATTTGTACTGCAAGCTCGAATAGTTCCACTGTTGGAGCCGATAAATGCACAAAGGTTGGCGCCGGTGCCCGAAAATTCCTGAATAGCAGCAATGGAGATCATATCTGTAGTGAAGAAGATCAGGACTTTCTCAACTTCCCATTACCAGAAAGTAAACCTTTGGTCAACTCAATCCTTTCTCTAGCGTCTGTGACTTTTTGGACTAAATACAGATAATGTTCAGAATGCTGCAACAGAAAAGCAGCACGTATTGAATCATTTAGCAGGAATTCCAGAAAAAGCAAAAAGGATGCCTCGAAGGATGCTTGTCTGAAAAACAAAGATTTTGAGCAACAGCTCGACATTAGAATCTGTGTCGGCAGCTCGTTGATATACAAAGAAGGTGTTGAGACTCAAACTGCTTGTAATTTTTTCGGGAAATCATATAAAAAATGGAAAAATGATGACGTGGTGTGTGGATTTTTGGGTATTTTCTGCCTCATAACTGCTCTTAACAGTTTTCACACTTACAGCAAAAAAGAGCAGGATTTTCCCCACCGTCACTTCGCTCTCCCATCAACTTCATCCTGTGTGATCAACGTTCACGACTTCGTCGTAGGCGTGGGGAACTCTGCGCCCAGCCAGAGTGGTGCGCCAGCACTCAGCGGGAAATATGTCACGGACGAGTTCACGTCTGGAAGAGTAGTGCGCCGAAGCTCAGTAGTGAACGTCTCCGTCGGACCGGTGAGAGTGGTGCGGCAGCGCTCAGTAGCGGGAAACATATACATGATTGCGAGACGAACGAAGCAAGCCCAAAAGTAGCTTGAGAGTCTGGCGCTAGCCAGACTATTCCGTTGATGATAGTAATGAAAAAGAAGGCTGCATCGGAAACACACCAGATGAACGCAGCAGGCAGTAAAAAAAAAGCGGAGAAATGAACTGTTGAACCCTTTTTGCGGTATTTCATTGATTAAGTACCTTCCAAAACGCATCGCAAGAAAGACCCTCTCTCCAGTGCGTAGAGACTGTCAGAAGCTTTTTAAATGTTCGGGTCTGGTCAATTCGGCACGGCTGCTGCGCGACAATTCATCTACCTATTCGCGTACAGCATTTAAGAAGAGACCACTCATAACTCCAATCTATTCATCGTCGCTTACCACCTGCTCGAGATGACATAGCGGATGTTGATTATCAAGATGATCATCAAAGCTTATCAGTAGCTGCAGTGTGTTTTTCCTTAAATAAGCTGATTATATGAAGCTTCTTTTTTGACGCATTCGTTTCTTTCTGCTTTCTTAATTTCTTTCACTCCTTTTTGTTCCTCCGCATCCGCTTGGCCTCTCTTCCATGTTCTTCCCTTCCTCGGAGAACGTAATGCTTGTTTTTTTTTTGATAGTTTGACCATGTACTGGAGAATCATATGTGTGGCATTGCGAGTTTTGGTGCTGGAAGTTTGAAAATTGAAGCGGTTGACGAAAGGATTAGTGCTCGAAACATTACCAACTATATAATGGTCTACAAAGACGTTGAGACAAGATAATGTGGAACTTCAATTTTTCGAAAATATTTCTTTGCGTCCCGTTTTTCTCTGAGGTTTCTGAGCGCATTAAAGTACGATCTCCAATTGCAGATGTGAAGATATGGACGACTGGTATATCAATAACATCTGCAATGTTGGTTCAGCTTATACAAGTTAGAGGGTACTTTCAAACGGCTGATACTTGCGGACGAGTGAAGCAAACGTTCTTTAAATGCCTGACATGAAGTGGGTACAGTTCTCCCACTGCCTCTCCTTGTTTGAAGCTGCACAATATTTTAAGGAAATTTCAAAATTCGATAGGTCACCTTTTCATTCTTTAAAAAACTAATGAATAATGGAAAGTTCCATGAGCCACTGAACGCACCGCGAATTGCACCCTCAGATGGTATTATATATTAAGTGTGATCGATGACATATTTAAGAAAAGGGAAGAAAAGGAAGAATGACTGCGCGCATTTTCAACTGAAAATCTCATTGTTATGCAGCGTGTCCTTTGTTTAGTTGCAAATGATTGGGTTTCCAAAGTCAGTCAGTAATGAGAGTGCGGTTAATGAAGAAAACTTACTCTTGTGCTGGAACCCATGAAACAATGGCTAAGCAAGGCTATGACGACAAGAGTGATTGGTGATTGTATAGACTACTAGAAGAAGGAAGCAAAAGTTGGTTTGCTAACATGGTTTCGCCTGTTTATGCGTACATGGATCCGAGCTCTTATGGCATCAAAATATGGTGAACCACGCACTGAAATCAAGTATTCTTATTCGTTTCTTCTGTCCAATCCCATCATCTCTTTAGGACTTGCCGCTTAGAGGACACTGTGAATCGAATACGAAGCTTGATACAACTGAGTGAATGAAGATGTTTTGTTCTTCTTCCTCAGCGTTTTTTTTCGTTTTGCAGCGGGGTCCGCTTCGCTGATCCTTTCACGCCACTTCCGCCACGCCTTGTCGTGCGCTTGGTCGGAGGGATCCTAGCCAGCTTGAGGTTAGCAAATAGAATGTCAAACCAGCGTTGCTTTGATCGACCTTTAGACCGCCTTTCCTTGCCTCCAGGTCGAAGCCAACGCTAACAGACTTTAGCGCCTTCGGCGCGAAGAACGCGACCGGACCATCGCAGACGCACCTCATGGAGCTTGTCGACAATCGCTACAACCCCCTACCGCTGTCGTATGCCTTGGTTGCAAATGCGATCGAGTTGTGTAACGCCACCGCAACATTCTCACCTCCACAACGCTAATTCAGCGTTCCATTTACTTAGTGATGGGCCAGCACTCGGCACCATACACCGCGACAGGACGTACCACAGTGCGGTAGATCTTCGATTTGAGACGGTCTGGGATGTCCTTGTCGCTCAGCACACCTGTTAGTGAGCGCCACTTCAACTACGCAGCGTTAACGCGTGCGATTATCTTATGGGCGAGGTCACCGTCTGGTGAAACCACTGAGCCGAGGTAATTGAACGTAGCGGCTCGAGATTCGTGCCATTGACTCTGATAGTGCCGGTCTCGTGCTTAACGTTGAGTCGAAAGCCGAACCGTGCCAGCTGGTTACTCCACGCTTGCATCTGTCGTTCAGGTTCACCCTTGTCTTCGGATGCCAGCATTACGTCTTCCGCGTACAGCAGCGTCCAGGGCGCCGGTTTGTGAAGGTCCTTTGTGATGGCATTCATGACAACGATGAAGAGAAATCCATCAGGAGGTGACCTTGGTGTCGTCGTTGACGCCGTGAAACTTCCCGACATCGTCTGCTTGGCGCTGACGCGATTTCGCAGGTCGGTAAATGAAGCGCTCACCGTCTATCGAGTCTAACTTCTTCCAGACTTCATCATAATGAGCCGCCTTCGCTTAGCGTTCTTACCAGTTCTCTTCGTTTCGCGGTGACTCCTCCAGTTCTGCCGTTTTACTGTCGAGGAAGAAGTGGTATAGCCTCTTCTTTTCCCGGACTTTCGCTCTCACCTCCTCCGTTCAAAGCCAAGTCTTCCTGTCAATCATCCGTCGATCAGGTTTGGTCGTGCCAAGTTCGGAGCGAGCAGCTGCAAGGATAGCATCGGCTGCCCTTTGCCATGCTTCGTCGACGTTTGTGAAAGGCGGCAACTGAATGTGAGAGATGAGCGCTATTTCCTTCCCTCTTAGTCCTCACCACTTGATTCGAGCCGGCCCACATCTCTCGACGCGCTTCTTGTTCGGCGGCACGATTTTCATCGTACAGATTAGCGGCCTCTATTGTGACGTGAAAGTCTCGTACGGTACGACTTTTGCATCCGTGACGAGCTTCTGGTCTTGATACCTCACAAGGACGTAGTCAATCTCTGTCTTGTTGCTGCCGCTGTAGAAGGAGACGAGGTGGGATGGTCGCTTCCGAAATCTCGTGTTTGCTATGACAAGGTTATGAGACTCGGTGTAATCCAGAATGCGCTCGCCATCCTAGTTACGCACCCCGTATCCAAAGCCGCCGCAGCACCTGTAGCAGTCTCTCGTCACTCCTACGTGACCATTCAAGTCTCCCGCAATGACGACCGTATCTTCTGGTGCTACTGTAGCGGTCTTCTCATCCATCAGCGCCCAGAAGTCATCTTTGGCTCGATCTGAACATCCAGTCTGCGAGGCGTATGCCGAGAAAAAGTGGATATGCATTTCTAATGTGACGATAACAAAATTCATAAGACGGTCGTAAAAACGCTCTACGCTTGCTATGGAAGCCCTGAACCGTTTGGAGACAATGATGCCGACACCATTTCTCGTTCCTGGGCTGAAATCGTGGATTATTTTGAAGCCCCATTTAATGTGCTTGGACTTGCTGCCAACCAATCCACCTGTACCGCGCACAAGTCCGACGGCGCCGCAGTGCTGCTGCCAGTTCACAGAAACAGTCTCTCAACGTGCCGACGTTCAAGGTCGCAAAACGCGTCTTGGCTACGTTGTTATCCTTAACGACTCGCTTGCTTGCCTCCATCCCCCGATGGCGCCGTTTGCGAAGCATCGAGGATCCTCCCACATTATTTTCCAGCGGGCACCGCGAGTAGGCGTCGAGTCTTCTATACTTCTTCAATCCATATGACGTCATGATCCATTCGATGTGATGTGGGGTGCTCGTCAATCGGCCTGTCACTACGGCCTGTCGCCGGCATTCATTCGGTTGAAGGGATAAGAATTCCTCCCGTCTACGTCTTATTTGTTAGGGGCGGCCGCTACTCGCTTCTCATGCGCTTCCCAGTCGTTAGAATGCAAGCTTTTGGCCAAACCCGAACTACAGGACACAGCCCACACAAAGCATTTGCACACACTCACGCGCTTGAATGCATGTTCACACTCGTATGCCAGCTGTATGAATCGAATCCAACACTGTTGAACTAAGTAGTTCATCCCCGAGATCTACCCGCATCGCAGTGCAAGCGCATGGCATGAATGGAGATGTTTTGTTGTTAGTAATATTTATCCAAATGGTGTCAAACAAACCATAAACTCAGAAATGACAAGAAAAAAAAACTACAAACGTGTATTAATTGACGAAATTAGGGGAGCTTATATCAAACAATGCACAAGGCTCAACGAAAGAAAAAAAAGCTACCTTTGTAGCGGATCCCCGCAATCATATCCAAAAAATTAAACAGTACAAAAATTCTGCCTAAAAAGCAAATAACATGCTTATGTATAAAGGTACACAGGTAGTACATATGAGTAAAAGTCAAAAAAGAATTGCAGAAATACCAAGAAATGGAGAAATAGGGCGAGTAATCTCTAACAGCACACGGTTATTTTGCTTGCTTTTCAATAGCAAGTCGAAAACAACACCTAATTTATCTTTTTCCTGGATGCAAAATGGAGAGTTACGCGATAAACCACGGAGACTATAGTCCACTTCGAGAACAGACTGATGCCCACCCAATGGCCACCAGACCATGAATGATGGTAGGCAATCTGAGACCAGACTTGGGCCGATAGTATGCAGAGGCAACACTAAAAATGCACTAACATCTCAAGTTAGAGCGTAATCAACGGACGTTGCTTGTTGCCGCATTACACGCATTTATGATGTGTTAGATATCTTCTTTAACATCAATACGCGGACGTTCATAGTTCACTGAAGTTTGCATTTCCTATTTCTCAGATTCGCTAGTTCTGATATATCTCACATTGTCGTCAATTTTAGGTTTTGCACGAACGACGCCATAGAGCTCCTTCGAATTGTTCTATGTCAGTTCAAAATACACTTCATACTCAAGTATTTTTTTCTCAAAAATATTCATATTTCAGTCTCACCCGGTAGCATTCGTCGATAGGGCATTGATACGAAATTGTTCCGAATACAGAGGAAATGAGAGTTGGGTGCACTGCAAGTTAAGGGGTTCAAATACCAATACGGTTATTGAACACGTGGTCTAGTTTCGAGTATGGCATTCTCGGGTACTTGTCTTTGGAATTCATCAACCTAACGGAACACAAAACTTTGGAAGGAAAGCATGCCACCTTAAAGGCAGTGTGTCACCTCGCTTTCATGTTTGTGGTTCCAGCGGATTCTTAATATTCTCGATGCGCTGAGTCCAATGGTATACATAAAATGTTACAAGATGGTCTTTAGAGCGGTTTCTGAACGTTTTTCGGGACGGAATTCAGAACATTTTGTCAAGCCGAATGAACGCATGAAGTCGTTGACCTTATCGATCGGACACGTCAAGATGTACTGGCCGACGCTGCAGCCGTGGCAGGCAGCCAGCACAGTTATGGACCGCTCCGCCCAAGTGGTCCGCGAACTGCACTTTCGAACCCTCCGAAAACGGGGTTTTCGTCAGCTTCACGCATTTTGTCTCACATCATCTACAACCCATGAAATGAGGTGACACACTGCCTCTAACGTCTTCGCAATTATAATCCATGCAAACAGGGGACGCGTGACCAGGGTAAAGCATGGGTGCGGTGACCCATAAAACTCCTACGTATTTTGGTATGGATGCAATAAAGGAGGGCGAGGGGGTGGAGTGAGGGTACGTTTGATGTTCGGATAACTTCCTACCATGAAATTTGTTTTTGAGTAGTGATTGATATACTTTCACTCTGCCATTGTTCCCGTAACCTTCCTTTTTACATATTTCTTCTTCTTCAGCCTTTGTCCCGCTCGTTGGCGGGGTCCACTTTTCTGATCTTCTGACGCCACTTCGTTCTATCGTGCGGTCTTGGTGGGCGCCCACATGCTCTAGATCCGCATGTAGTGTGTCCAGCCACCGTTGCTTCGGTCGTCCCTTTGGCCGTTTTCCAGGTACCTCAAGATCAAGGCCTACTTTGCAGACGGTGCCTTTGTTGGCGCGCAGAACGTGGCCGTACCATCTGAAGCGGGTTTCGCGGAACTTCTCAGCAATCGTGGCGATGCCAAACCGCTCTCGGATCCTTTCACTGCGTATGCGGTCCACACGCATGATGCCAGCCATCCATCGTAACATGTTCATCTCCATCACACCCAAGCGGCGTTCCACATCTTGGTGGCTGGCCAATATTCTGCACCATACATTGCGATGGGTCTAACGACTGCTCGATACACCTTCGACTTAGACCGACTCGGGATCTTCTTGTCCCACAGCACTCCGGTAATCAAACGCCACTTCAACCATATAGCGTTGATGCGAGCAACGACTTCGTGGGTTAGGTAGCCATCGGCTGAGAGTGTTGAGCGGAGATATTTGAAGCATTCGGTTCTCGGGAGGTCACTGCCATCAACCTGAATGGTGGTGGACTCATTCATTTCAGTCGTCATATACTCAGTCCTTTTGACGTTGAGCCAAAGACCGAACGGCGCTTGACGTTCGCTCTATGTCTGCGTCGTTCAAGCCCCCCCCCCCCCCTTTTGTTCAGGCGCGAGCATGACGTCATTTGCGTCATTTGCGCATAGCAGAGCCCATGGCGTCGGTCTTTGGAGGTCTCTCGTAACAAAAAGCGTCCATGACCACGACCAAGAGAAGCGGTGAGAGGGCTGCTCCTTGATGTATACCTATGAAGATGGGAAATTCTGCTGAGGTGCCCGCGACCATTTGCAGTCGACTCCTTGGGTCCGCATGGAGAATCCTTATCCACTCAATGAGCTCCACAAGAACGCCGTGCCAGTGCAACGCATACCAGATGATTTCGTATGGCATGCGATCAAAGGCTTTGTCCAGATCGAGGAATGCTATATATAGTGGCTTCTGCTTCTCGCAATGCTCCTGATCATCAACCAAACCGCATGGATTGCATCCATAGTCCCGCAGTTGGCTACGAAACCACACTGCTTCGCGGAGACTCGGATAACGTCGCGGATTCGGCGATAATGCGTTCGAATATCTCCATGCTTCGAGACAGCAGACATATCGCCCGATAGTTTGCGCGGTCCGCAAGGTTGCCTTTCCCCTTCCAGATCGAGTTTGTGGTGCTCTTCTGCCAATTAAGAGGGCTCTTCTTCTCTGCGATGACCTGGTTGAAGAACGCCGTCAGCCACTCGGTTGAGTTCCAGTGTCTTAACTTCCATAGTTCCGCCGCTACCGCATCAGGACCCGTCACTTTTCCTGGCTTCAACCGCCTTAGCGCAGCGATGGTTTCACCCACGGTGATCGGTTGGAAAGGACCGTAAGTCGGCGGTAATTGTGGAATGAGTGGATGGCTGAATTATTCTGTTGAGATCTTCTCGAAGTAGTTACACCATCTCTTCGTTACCTTCTTCTTTGTTAAGAAATGTCCGTGTTCCTCGTTAACTCCGTAGAACGTTTCGACGTCTTCAGCCTGCCGCTGGCGAGACCTCGCTAGTCGGTAGATGAGGCGTTCTCCGCCATCTTTCGCATTTAGCTTCTTGCTAATATTGTCGTAGTGCTCAGCCTTCGTGGCAGCCACAGTCTCCTTTGCTGCTTTCTTCGCTTCGAGGCACTTCTGCCAGTTGCCATCCGTCTTCACCGAGGAATACGGTGCAGAGACGTTTCTTCTCAAGCATCTTCACTTTCACTTCATTCGTCTATAGCCACATCTGTCTGTCAATTCTCCGGCGACCTGGTTTAGTCGTGCCAAGCCCTGAACCTACCACTTCTTCAATGGCTCGGGTGGCGTTCTTCCAGGTCTCGTCGACGGTCGTGATTGGCGGCAACTTGATGGTGGAAGTTACTGTGCTTCCTTCTCTTTTAACCGCCACCACTTTACTCGATCTGGTCCGGACCGTTCGTCATGCTTCCTTCTTGGCGGCAAAATTTTCAAGGTGCAGATAAGTGGGCGATGTTGCATGGACACGGGATTGTAGGGTACAACCTCCGCATCAGTAACTACCTTTTGATCGCGATGTCAAACGAGAACGAAGTCGATCTTGGTCTTCATGTTGCCACTCTAAAAGGAGATGGGGTGAGAAAGGCGCTTGCGGAACTTTGTATTCATTATGGCGAGGTTGTGAGAGTCAGCATATTCCAACATGCGCTCGCCACCTTCATTTCGTGTCCCGTACCAAAGCCTCCATGGCATATGTAACCGTCGTTTGTCGCTCCTACGTGGCCATGTATATCTCCTGCGACAATGATTGTGCCTTCTTGTGGTACTTCCGTGGAGATATGAATAGAGATATGAATAAGTTAGGCATTGTTTGCAAACTGCAGGTCATCAACCACTACCCCTATACAAGTGCAAACACGTCGTTGGACACGATTACACACGTCTAAATACAACAAACAAATACGGTTGGACACTTTTTGTGGTCCAAACGACTAAAGCCTCAACCACGTGAGGACACGGTGCTTCAAAGCAGCACCTTAGACCACTAGGCCATCTCGCCTCTTCCTTTTTACATACTGCTGTATTGAATGGTGGCAAATGCTAAGTAACTTGCAACAAGTATCCGTTGAAATGTTAAGTTGTCTAATAGAAACAACGAAGTATGAAATGGGCTGTAACAAACATATCCATATCTCTCCAGAAAGATAATCTTAAACGTACATTATCTGTCTTGAGTTTTCCTGTTTTTTCTTATGGTTGGAGGTTCCTTTTGAAAATTTTTATAAGGTTCGCCTTGTTGTTATGTACGGCAAGCACTCGATTCCACGCTTACAGAGAAGATATTCGCGTTATAAGATACTATGTACACATATTTAATCTGGCTATATTGTATCGATACATGAAGCAACGAACAACGTGCGTTATTTCGGTGCGAACGTAATCACAAAAATTTAACAAAATAAATATGTCTCTCAGTAACTTACTATTACTCTACCCTCAACTGCAGTCATTTTGTTTGCAGCGTTTGTCCAGTGGAGTGCATGTGCAGATACGGCGTATGAAGTCACAAAAAGCGCGCCCATTATACGCCCACAAAGTTCGTGCGATTCGTCCAATGGGACCACCACCTAAACAGACGAGTTCTATGCTGTGACATGAAGTGACATGAGCTTTATAGGTTCTGTGTACAAGAAAGATCTCAGACAATTGCTAGGCTGATTTTTAGTGCTAACCGACGAACCCCCACCAACACCCTCTACTGAACTCACATTCCCACCCAAACTGTCTCCTCCAAAACGCAGGTGTTTGTTTCCTTATGCCGCCTCGCAAGCAACCGGAAAGGTACAGATATAAATCGAGATTGGTTTGGAGTTTGGATTTCAACATAATAAAGGATCATTTCATAATTGAATTTTTGTTCTGGAAGCGGTTTGATCTTGAGCGAGACTTCCAATACGGTAAATTTTTCTTGCAGCGAATCAGGGCATGACAGCTTTTCTACCTTCGTTCGATGCTGTTCCTAATGAATTTCACGGTCTAGTATGGGAATGAACGCGGCAGACTGAGAACTACCTTGAAACCCTTGTGTCTGACGAGAGTTTTCCGGTGGTAGCTTAAGATTTTGACATTTTACGGGGTTGAGATGTCAGGTCGATATCTCGTTTTCTGATGGGACCGTTGGATCTGAACGGAAATGTTGACGGGTATGAATAATTTGATTTGAATTTTAGACATTTGAAAGGAACGCGGTGACAGTTTGGATTTTGACGTGAGCGAGAGGTGGATGAAATGCTCACGATCATATCACGTTTACAGCACCCCATACCGTCCGATTTGCAGAGTGAAGCAACGTTGGGCCTGGTTAGTATTCGGAATGAAGTCGGTTCTGGAACCTCAGTTATCGCAAGTTTTTTTTTCTTTTTCCATATTGGGTGTCCTAATATAATAAGGAATCATCCCATCACCGAAGGGTTTTTTGTGAACGCTCTAATTTTACACCTAATGCAATACATTTGCCCTGGAGCGCATGAGCGCACGTCAGTCGTCCTAGCTTTACTCAGTGCTGTTCCCAATGGATTTGTCAAGTTCAGCCGGAAGTGGACGTGGTGAGCAGAGGCGGGCCTGGTGCTACTGGGTATTTTATGTTGGATGGGTGTTTTTACGGGGTGGAGGCTGATATCTTCTATTTTGATGGAACCAATTTGAACAAGGGCATTGATGGTGACATCTAAAACTTCGTGGGTCCTTCAAATTTCGATGAGAGCCAGGGGTAGATACATTCCAAAGTACATACCAGGTTGAGATTACAACATTCCGCCCGATCTGGCAAGTTAAGCAATGTTAAGCTTAGTTCGGCTTCGTGCATCTATCTTTTTTGTCGCGATTTTCCGTCGTTCTGAGGATCTGCGATCTACAGGTGGGTATACCCCCGCCCCTTCCAACAACACTGAAATTGAACAGCCAATGTGTCAATCGCCGACTTTCACTCCCACGCAGTTTTTCAATTGTTCCCGTTCTTGAATCCTAACTCAGACATTCGCGCAGCTCTATCATCGTCGAAGGTGAGCACTACAACAGTAACAATGCGGGAGGAGCTGCGGATCTACTTCGGAATCACTGTTGATTAAGTGTGCCTGAAATTTTCCTGCTTGGGCAGCAGAGTTGCCACAAAAGCAAGAGCGGGTACGGAGCCGATCGCGACTAAACTCTCTTCCTACTCCCTGCTTTTCTACGGCAATTGTCGAGTGAATTGAAAACTAAATGCGGAGTGGCAACACATCTCACAGCCACCTAAGAAAGAGGGATTTGTCGTGACTAGCCGTCACAACTTCCGTTCCTTTCTGATGCCTTCGATAACGCCAGCTGTACTTGGTCCTCTGGCATACAGTACTTTCCCACGCCGTCGCATTGCCCGAGGTACCGTTCGCATGCGGCAAGATGCCACGTGTCCACTTTCCCACGCCGCGCCGGTATAAATACCGCGCTGTCGTTTAAATGGGCCTTTACTCGTCACTTGCATCACCATCATCACTTGCTCTGCTACGGCTCCTCTCCGTTGATGATGGTTCCTTTTCTCAAGCCCATGCTTCAAGATGGCGACTCCCTAGTAGTCCAATGTCCACCGAAGACGTCTGATCGCCGCCAGCCAGTTCCACCAGGATTGTACGTTCCATCCGCGTCCGCTGACGACGATCAGAGAGCGCAGCGCGTGCCCAGATCGCTCATAACTTGACCCGCTTCTCTTCTGTGTTTTAGATATATATTCTAATAATGCCTTATTCCCTTGGGGAAATCATGAAGTGGCTTACTATTGAAGTATTGATAGCAGAAGGTAGTTGGATAGATAGAAGTTGGAAAGAACCAGGTGAAGGTTGGATGAAGATGAAAGAATAGGATTATCTGTTTAGATAACCTAGCTGACAAGGGAGGTGTAAGAGGCTCGGCTCGCAGAGGGAATGAAACCTATCTGTCTTGAATCTTTGTTTGAGAAGGTGCACAAGCATACAGGGTAGCCGAAAAGTATGGGCGTCATAAAAGATGTCATCTTTCCTTTTCTGGCGACAGTTACTTAATCTTTTCCGTTATATGAGCTGCGCAAGCACGTGAAAAGTCAGTTTCACAGCGAATTTTAGAAGTTGCTTTCCTTGGCTTCGATACAGGCCTTCAACCTTGCCATCGCGAAACCCCTATGCGGCGCAGGTAGTCTTCACCAATTTGTGAGCAGCACCACAGAGTTAGCTCTGCACATATCCTGGGTTAGTGATATTCTTGTTTTCCAGTGTTTCCTCCACGGAACCCCTCACGGAGAAATTCAATGTGGTAAAATCTGAAGTGCAGGAAGACCACTGATTCTTCTTAAGGAATCCCAGAGAACGCCTCTCTCAGGTGGGCAATGGTGTTTTGATGTCGTGAGCTGTCCGCCATTGGGTTACGCTCATCATATCTACAGCTCATTTCTCAGCTATCGGAGTAAGCAATATGACATTCCTCACGGTGACAGTTCCTTCTACGATAGGCAAAAATCCCCCCACTCAGATCCTGCCCACTTGTCCAAAACGCAGCATAAACAGACGGCGACTACCATGGCTCGCAAGGTCAACTTAATTTTTAGTTAACGAATCCGGACGAAGGGAGGGGGGGAAGGTGAACTCAACCTCAAAAAGCTTCTCCAGCCTCGATCGCTCCTGTACTTCATTTCTTTCCTTATTCCTTACCAGTCTGGCCGTCCGGCTGACTCGCTTCGCTCGCATTTCATAACCATTAGATTTTCCTATGATGCCTCTCTACTTTTTAGCGTTTCCTAATTAGCACTCCTGGCACTTCACATTCAAAGAAAAATAACCTCATTCCTCACAAAAATTTTCTTTCTCTTGATAGGAATAGGCAAACATCACTATATAGTAAAACTCATCTATTTGTGTGCTTGTCTGTAATCGCTTATATCTCACGATCCAGAGGACAAACACACATGAAACCTATATCGTTGGACTCAGAATCGTGCCCTCCAGTGCAAAGTCAGAGTCTTTTGCCATTTTTTGAGAAATCGATTTTATCGATTTTTGGCCCTCTACCCTATCACTATATAGTAAAACTCATCTGTTTGTGAGTTTGTCTATAATCAGCTTCGCCGCACTTCGTATAAATGACAACGATTTTTGCAGGGCACAATTCTGAGTCCAACGATATAGGTTTCATGTGCGAACCCTTCCGTCTACAACGAGAAAAAACAAGGGAGAGTTGTGCTCACTGGCTGAATTCTTGGGGGTCTCTCCGTGTGCAATCAAGAGTTTTGGAAGGGGTTGAGTGGGGAATTCATTTTCCTATGCAAGGCGACGCGATTACCAAAACAACACAGTTTTAATACATCCATATATACCAAATTGCTATAGCAAGTTGGTATATGTGGCCATGTTCAGTCAATACCAAACATGCTTTGTAGTGCACAAGCATACCGCTCAACTTCTTTCTGTGAATGGACGAATAATCATGGCACTATGTGCGTATCATAATTATAGACGCACCCCCAAAATGACGGTATCTTTGCTTCAAACAAACTTTTTACAGAAGTTATGGCCACCAATCGAATCAGCATAAGCGAATACCTTGGTTTACGAAGTTTTAGTCAGAAACGTCGAAGAGCGAGACTTTTCCGGCAGCTGACCCTTCTTCGGACCGTATCATAATTATAGACGCACCTTGAATAAAAAAATAAAAATCCCACATCTTTTGGAGAAAAAATCCCGTTTCAATAGCGCAATGAGTAGCCGTAAGTGTGCTATAAATAAACGCAAGATGCCACGAGGATTGATGCTTTCTGAGCCCGAGCAGGAGCGGATACGAGCACTACACGCCGCAGGACTGAGCAACCGCAGGATCGCCGAGCAACTTGGCCGCTCTTCGAGAACGATCGACCGATTCGTGAAGGTTATGGACGCATACGGGAAAAAGAAGAGATCTGGAAGGCCTAAGAAGCTGTCTCCGCAGGACGAACGTCGTATAGGGCGGCTCGTTTCGAACAGCATGATCTCCACCAACCAAGTTCGAGCCACTCTATCGACTCCTGTGTCTAGGATGACGGTCTGGAGGTCGATAAATCGGAACAGCAACATCGTCCGCTTTCGTCTTCGGCCCGCTCCCAACCTTAGCGACGCTCACAAAGCTGCCCGGATCCAGTTCGCTAAAAAGAATATGGCGGCGGACTGGTCAAAGGTATGGAAAAAATTCCCGAGACTTCCAGGAACTCATTCGGGTGTTCAGTTGATCTTTTCTGATGAGAAGAAGTTCAATCTCGATGGGCCAGACGGATACGCATATTATTGGAGGGACCTCCGGAAGGAGCCGAGGTACTTCAGCAAGCGGAATTTCGAAGGCGGCACGGTGATGGTCTGGGGCGGCCTCTACCAAAGAGGGACGCTCAAGTTCGCCTTCATCTCTACCCACATGAACTCCGGGAACTACCAGGATATGCTGCGCATCCAAGTCCTGCCATTCCTCGCCGACCACAGCGAGGAGAGCTTCACTTTTCAGCGAGATAATGCCGCTATCCATGTCAGTCGCTCTCCAAAAGAGTGGTTCATGCGACACGATGTGGCAGTTATGAACTGGCCTACCTGCTCCCCTGACGCCAACCCAATGGGGAACCTCTGGGGTATCCTGGTTCGTGACATCTACGCTCAGGGAAGGACGTTCTCCAACGCTGAAGACCTCAGAGAAGCGATCGCTCGTGCATGGAACCGCCTGGATCCCCAAATCCTCAGAAAACTTGTCGAGTCAATGCCAAATCACATTTTCGAAATCATTTCTAAACAAGGAGGGCCCATAAATTGTCAAATTATTATTGTTGTTTGCTCCATATGATAAAATTGTTGAATTTCAAAAGTGCGTCTATAATTATGATACAGTCGAAATAAGTGTCAACTGCCGGACGAGCCTTCTCCACCCACACATCTGGCCGAAATTTTGTTTAGTGGGGTTGTCGGGCACGCTGAATCGAGTAATGATCATAGCGTCCACCGAAATTAAGTATGGAACCAAAAAATCAACATTTTTGGGGTGCGTCTATAATTATGATATGCACGAGGAGGAGAAGTGAGTGTATAACAGACATATGCAGTATCTGATCTTATACAAAAACATTGGCCACATATATAAAATACTGCACTGCTACTACCTCTGAGTTATTCTAACAGTCATGTCAAGCTATTAGTTCTAGTGCCTCGACAAGCTCTTCCCTATTGTTGGTCTTAGGCTGATACCGCTCGATCTCTCGAGCCTCCATGATCTTCGTATTTAAGGAGTTTTCGGGATGACGGTGTAACACAGTGACTTCAATTTCTGGAGCAGAATCTAGGGTGTGTATCGTCGTGTGGTGCCTGGAAAAGCTGTTCCTGGGGTAGGCTTGCGGGCGGCAGAGTGCTCGACGATGTTCATCTAGCCTCTTTCTCAGTTGTCTTCCACTTTCTCCAGTGTATCGCTGACTACATCCATTACACGTTATGAGATACACCGTACCACGCAAGTGGCAGGTCTTTTATCGGTACAGTATTTGCATCCCTCCTCGTCGCAGCTGTTTTCATGCACTCGTGACGACGTCAGTATCTGCTTGAGGGTGGGTGGTGGCTGAAATATCAGGCGCACTGGTAACCGTGACCTCTTCACTAAAATGTTGACTTGTTTAGCAAGGCGTCCGTTGAGGTACGGCAACACCACTGCAATCCCATCAGGAGCCGAGTACGGTCGCCACGTGGCCGCGTCTCCTCACTGTTGTATCCATTCTCAAAGAGGATACGCTGCATAGTCTCATCAGTTTCTGGAGTGCCCTCCGCAATCCGTTCGCTGGTTCCGATCAAATTTCGCACTACATTCGCCTTCATATAAGTGGGATATGCAATCCGTGAATGTAGTATGATGTTTTCCGATGATGATTTCTTATACCTTTCTGTCATTCCATTGCGAATTCAAACCTTAGCACTCAAGAATGGTAGAAATTCATCACTGCCTGTTCTTCGACAGTGAACTTGATATTCGCATCCTTCGTGTTCGAATTTGCCAGCGTTATTGTCAATTCAGAAAATGATGATCCAATTACAAAGACATCGTCGATGTATCGCTTGTATAGTATTATTCCGTTTGTCAACGACGCTTTCTAGTTATAGTCGAGATATACTATGGCAAGCAAAGCGGCAATGCGTATCCCCATCTCTAGGCCTCGTCTCTGCGCGTAGTAGTTGTTGTTGAAACGGAATATGTTACAAGCTAGCGTAGCTTCTAAGAGAGTCTCAATATCATTAGCAGCAAAGCCACACATGCTCACGTCTTTGCTATGAGTGTTAAGAAGCTCGGGCACAGTTCAAATTGCTGCATCGTTATTGATGTTCGTGTACAGCGATACTGCGTCGTAGCTCACACAACATGCAGATTTTGGAACCCGTCATTGTTTGATGGATTGAACTCCTCGGAATTCACAACGTGGGCTCCGACATAGATGAGAAGTGGTGAAAGCAACTTCACTAATGACCAGCTGATTCGGTCCGACGGTCCTCCGCACGAAGAAATGATAGGTCGTGTTTTTATCGCGGATATGTCGATTTCGGAGAAGTCTACGTTCTGATAAAGTTTATGTGTTTTGACCAGTGAATAGTATGTTGGGACCTCAGGATGGTTTGTCTGAAAGCTGTCTTCATGTCTCATTCCTTGCGAAGAACAGACTTCATTGCTGCTTCTAGTATCTGATACTTGCGAGTGAAGCAGTTGTACGAGCTTCTTTCGTAGACACTGTCGTCAGCGAGTGCGGAAGTTGTTAAAGCCTTGTCGAGCTCTCAAGGCATAACCACGAAAGCACCACCTTTGTCACCGACAGTTATCCTGAGGTCTTTTCGTGCTTCTTCAAGCTCCCTCAATCCTCTGAGCTATTAGGTGGTGAGATTTGTTGCGAAAAATGATTTCGATTCGTTCTGGTACACTCGCATCAAATCGACTTCAAGTGCTGAGATATGGGATCCAAAGATGTTGGATTTGGAATGGAAATGTGAGTTTTGGGGAAAGGGAGTGAAGCGAGAAGTGTTGACACCCTATCCAGAACTGTTGGTCCTCTATGAATGCGCCATCTGAGTTGGTGCGCAAAGTTATGAATGCCAGACAAAACCGCGTCGAGAGTAGCTTCATTCGATGTTCGGCGAACGAAGGTCCAAGATTAAGCAACGCTTTCATGTCATCAACTACCATGTTCGAGCGGAGAACTGTACAGCGTGTTGACGATACGGCCACTGCTCGTATAAATGATGAGCTGCTGTTCCCACTCGAAAGAATGTGTTGTAGTTTCTTTCTAAGGCGGTTTTGTTCTCGCTTGGAGCAGACTTGTTTGTTTCGGTTCGGAAACACTCTCCAGATGGTTGATTCCAAGTTTGACTGATCTGAAATAGTGTACCGATAAGAAGATCTGCCACTTGCGTGGTACGGTGTATCTCATAAAATGTAAGGGATGTGATCAACGATACACTGGAGAAAGTGGAAGACCACTGAGAAAGAGGCTAGATGAACATCGTCGAGCACTCTGCCGCCCGCAAGCCTACCCCAAGAACAGCTTTTCCATGCACCACACGACCTAGATTTTGCTCCAGAATTTGAAGACACTGTTTTACACCGTCATCTCGAGAACTCCCTAAATAGGAAGATCATGGAGGCTCGAGAGATCAAGCGGTATCAGCCTAAGACCAACAATAGGGAAGAGCTTGTCGAAGCACTAAAACTAATAGCTTGACACGACTGCTATGTAGAATAACTCAGAGGTAGTAGCAGTGCAGTATTTTATATATGTGGCCAATGTATTTGTATAAGATCAGACACTGCATATGTCAACAGCGCCAAATTCCAGATCATCGCAGTGAATATAGATTATTACCTACCATCCATGTGAATCTGTTCCCATCATGTCCCTTCCTCATTATGCTCACCTCTATCTCACCCCATTTTTCTTTACAGTTTTTTCCTGGGTTCATTCTGGACTTCCATTTTCAGGTGGGATAAATCTCTTAGGACTTTATTTACTTCCTGAAAGCATTTTAAGACGAGAATCTCCAAATGATTCATCATTGCTATAGCGCCTTCGTGGAGGCAATAACGAGCGAGATCAGGTGAAGATTGAGGAAAACTGCGCGGGAATGAAGTCAGTGACAACGAGCTACAGATTATTTTAAAAAGCAACTCCTGTGCTACCAGTTAAGGACCATAATCTTTCTGGAAGCTGTTTCTGTCATATGTAATAGGTCCCTAATCGAACCAGAACTCAACTGTGAAATCTTCGGCCAAAGACTTTGTTGTCATCCTGTATCATAATTATCGCTGGCGTTGACGACGGAGAATGAAAATAGGGCTAAACCGCGCGTGATAAACATTGCCAAAGAAAGTTCATTACAAGAACACCGGTTTCTGCTGCCGTCAAAGGTGGAAGAAGTCTCCCGAAAAGGTGAGCCATAGCCGTTTCGATTCCATTTCCTTCGTGTGCAAATAAAAGGATGACAAAAGGTGCCGGGGGACTCCCCGAAGACTGGCATTGTTCAGTTCCACGAAGATGGGCAAGGTCGAGATTTTTTCTGCCACAGGTGAACCCCATAAATGTACGAGTTGGTTCTGGAATAATGCGGATATCCGAGACCCTGTGTACTATGCTGTCTATTAGAGCCGGCTTCATCGAATGTGATCTTGACTTAGTAGCGCAAGATATGGAACAGGGTCCATACGTCGCAGATTTGAATTCTTTTCAATTCTCTTCAAGTTTCCTCACCTGTTTGTGTAGCAACCATTTAGGGAATGTCAACCAAGCTGCTCCAATGCAGATGGATGCCATAGCATCCAGTTGATATAAGCAGTCTCCAATTTTGTTTCCAGGAACTAGTGTCGTACCTAAAAAGTTGAAACGAAAGCCTTGCAACATTGTCTGTAGGTATTGTTAAAATTTTGTCAAGACTTCCGACACCTTTGGTTGGCCACCGCAGTGGCGGGTTGGCCGAGTGGAGAGCGCACCGAACTACTAGGAATGCGCTCGAGGGTATTATTCACGTGTCTTCCGGTTTTCAGCTTTCTACTTTAAGCGGGTTTCGGAGTTGTGCCGCTCCGCGCTGCGCCATGTGATGAAGGATAAGGCGCGGCGACGCAAAGCGAGCTCGCGCGGCAAGTGCCGCAAACAGGGGGGCTTTCAGAGATTTCGTCTCACGCGAGCCCTCCGCGGCATTTTGCGAGCTCGCTTGCGAGTCGCGAAGTCGAATGGTCTGAGGTATTTGTTGCCGCGCGACAAGTCCAACGCCACTTCCAGGGCGATAAACACAATGTTGCGTCCGGAGAAAATAATGGATTCTGCTCTCAAAGAAATTTCAAACAATGAAAGGCCGCACCCCAGAGGCGACGTGTTTCACCATTACAGTCGAGGTGCTGCGGAAAATAGGCAGGGACTATTGGCCCTCAAAAGCCACTTAACCAAGAGGAAGAATCGCACGGAGCGTCTAGTATCGATGAATGTCGGGAAGTTGACAGGGAGAAGCCTTGAATTTACCGCGACGTTGAAGAAGCGCAGAGTCGAAATCGCTTGTGTACAGGAAAGAAGATGGAAAGGGGCGCAGGCATGCGACACTGGCGATGGTTATACGCTCACATATTATGGCACAACATCTGGGCTCAATGGAGTAGGAATCATCGTCATCGACACCTGGGTTAGGCTTCCTCTCCGGCGTTCAACGCGTCGACCGCTTCATGTCTATAAGATAACCGGAGGTCGCAAAGTACTACGAATTGTATGTGCATACGCACCACAATCCGGATGTACTGATGATATAAAGGATATTCCTATCACGGCTTCGAGGTGCTGCTACAGCTACAAAGCTTCGATGAAAACGAAAACGTAATCGTAGGCGGAGCCTGTTATGGGCACGTCAGGTCCGCTACAGACGTATACGAGAGATGGCATTGAGGACAAGCATATGACACACAAAACGAGGAAGGAGCAATAATTCCTGACCACGCCGAAGCTGCGAATTTGGCTGTAGTGACTATGCTTTTCAAAAAGAGTGCTGAACATCTCATTACATATTGCAGTGATGGCCGCGCGATGCAAAATAAACTACATTCTCGTTTATCGCAAGGAGCTAAAAAAGGACATCGATGCCGAAGTGATACCCTCGGATGGGTGTGTTCGGCAAGCACACGTCTATTTGATGAAGGGTAGACCCAGTCGAGCCTCAGACGCAGAATAGACGCACTCGTTCAGGAGGTTGCGTTCTCTGTACGGCCCTCACATTCAAGATGTGCATGCCGCGTTAACTAATTTTTGGGGGAAATCCTTCAAAACGTTGCCGAAGTGGAAACTATGACTATCAATTGTCACGTCACATCTATGGATCACGCATCACATCACTCCTCCTGGGACACTGGTACTGAGTTCCTTTGAATCTACCCAAAACTAATTACGTCTTGCTGGTCAACGACCACCTATTGTTGCGCTGTGAGCAGGACCATGTTGCTGTGCAAGAACGCATGACATTGGCAATTATCCCCCTATATGCCTGCTATCCATCGTCTATAAAACTCGTCTTTGCACACTAGTGATCCCTAACAGAACCGAAAGAACATTAGATGACCAGTAATCATGAGAGCAAACTGTGTTTTAGAAAAGATTCAGTACGATCGATCACATACACAAGGTCACGAGACTCATCGAAGTTTCGCGATTGAACAAAGCCTTTAATTTCGTTAAGACCGTCAGTACTGGAAGCCCTCGGCAGCAGGGGTGTGCCCAATACTTCAAGATAATTCGTGAGCTCTACAGCAACTTCATGACCACGATTCCTCCATTCTATGTGCATCACTATCGACGTGAAGAGGGTCTCGACAAGGCAACACTGTCTCGCCACAACTATTCAAAGCAACTCTCGAGGACGTCATGAAAAGGCTAATATGGGATAACATGGGAGTGCAAGTTGATGCAGCTTTACCATTTGACGATATCGTCTCTATAACGCCAACCATCACCGAAACGAAACCGATGCTGGGCGACTTCGACGACGCTTGTGATTAGACTGGTCTCCAACCTTGACTTAGTGAAGAATATGTTCGTCCAAAACGGATAGGTCCCGGATTTCCCCATTCTCGTTCGACCAAACGGCCATATCCGAATGCTCTAGCTATGTATTTGGGTCGAGAAGTTAACATGATGAACGACCTCGCTCCAGAGCAGGATAGGAGGTAGCAAGCGGCTTGGGGAGCTAATGAAAGTATCGAGGACGTAGTACAAAGACAGAGAATACCAGGCTCCGTGCCCACCTCTTCAACACAACGGTTCTCCCTGCTTTAACGTAGGCCTCAAAAGCCGTCGTCGAACGCTCCAAGAAGCTGATACTAGGAATATCCCGCCTCACGCAGCTTCTACTCCAGCGTCCCTCGTGAGCGGTCGACTCTCTCAACCGCGCTCACCCACCACACTGAGGAGGAAGAAAGGAAGAAGCCCGGTCCAACACGCCGTTGGCTGGCGTGGACCGCATGCCAGGAAGAACGGATCGGTTGCGATTGTGCAAGACAGGTGAGGGCCCGAACCGCAACTGATTGGATCGCAACTGACGAAGGAAGTCTTTTGCCGTGAATCAGGATGGCTAGACGATTTCACTCGATTTAATGGAGTGAGGACCAAGGATGTGGCTGGAAGATAGGCAGATCTGCTCAATCACGTCGGTTCTTTAAGATTCTCCGCACGAAAAACTAGGAACAGATCAATTATATCTGTGCGACAAAGAACAAATATTGTAATTGTAATACGGAGTTCCATCCTTCGTAATAGTCAAAGATCAGGAAAGGCGCTGCTTAAGGATACAGTTGTCATTAAGGCGCATCACGTGTTCGGCCCACCCGATCTTTCCTAACTTGGATCTTTCCAAATTAGGAAAGACTAGTGGCCCCGTAAGCCACGTTATTGTGCTACTTTCCGTAGTGTGACAGTATTGACCCGTTGTGGTTTTTCGTGCGCGCCAACAGGTTGTGTGAGATTCACACCCTCAACTCGAGCTACACTATCTCACAACTGTATGTGTATATCTACATATAACATTATTCAGTCGAAAAAGAGCACATAGCGTAGCGAATGAGAGAAGAGAACTCACAGAATCCGTGAATCAATTTGTTTTGTTGTTTCTATCTCTGTCTTTCGCGAGCAGCGAGCATACCAAGGACAGCGTGAAATACAGAACACAACTGCTCTTGTATTGTACAAACCACTCGGTCAATAACTCAGTAAGCCAATCATACAAACACACCCTCAGCATCACCACTGTATGTGACTATCCCATCCTTCTAGTTCAAACCAAACTCATTCTAAAAACTTTATACTTTCCCAAAGTTTTGAACAAAAACTGAAAACAAATTATTGTGAAAAGAGAATAAGCATCCCGATCGCTTATTTCCACCAATCTTCTTGGTCATTACTCACCGATATTCACCGACACGACGTGGCTCATTTATACTAAACCAAAAAAGTTCTAAGTGATGATTAAGAAGGTGATCAATACTCAAATCCACGTGGCCTAGGGAAGGGAGATGATCAACAGGGTTGATGGTATAAATGAGTAGGAGCATAAGTTATTGGTTATTTTTCGCTTAAGCTCAGGAAACGAAGATGCTTCATGAGATTGGTGGGATACTTGGGGAGGCGATCCACGGTGTTGGCGGAATACATGGGATGGGTGCGTAAATTATTGCTTAGGCTTTTGCCTGAGCTTCTGGAACGGAATGTAATCCACTGGTTGGGGGGATACATGAGGTGGGTGCGCAAGTTATTTTCTAGACTTTTGTCTGAGTTTCTAGTAAGGGAGGTTGTCCACAGAGTTGACGAGATACGGACTTTTGCCTGAGTCTCTAGTAGTGGAGGTGGTCCACGGGGTTGGCGAGAAACATTGGGTGGGTGTGCAATTTATTGTCCAGGCTTTTGTTTGAGTTTCTGGAAAGGGAGGTAATCCACGGGCTTGGAGGGATACATGAGGTGGGTGCGCAAGTTACTTTCTAGACTTTTGTCTGAGTTTCTTGGAAGGGAGGCAATCCACGGGGTTGGCGGGATACATGGGGTGGGTGCGTAAGTTATTTTGTAGACTTTTGCCTGAGTTTCTAGTAGTGGAGGTGGTCCACGGGGTTGGCGAGAAACATTGTGGGAGCGCAGATTATTTTCTAGACTTTTGCCTGAGTTTCTTGGAAGGGAGGCAATCCACGGGGTTGGCGGGGTACATGGGGTGGGTGCGTAAATTATTGTCTAGGCTTTTGCCTGAGTTTCTAGTAAGGGAGGTTTCTAGTAAGGGAGGTGGTCCACGGGGTTGGCGATAAACATTGGGTGGGTGCGCAAGTTACTGTCCAGGTTGATGCCTAAGCTTCTGGAAAGGGGGGGTAATCTACGGGGTTGCTGAGATACATGAGGTGGGTGCGCAAGTTATTTTCTAGACTTTTGCCTGAGTTTCTTGGAAGGGAGGCAATCCACGGGGTTGGCGGGATATAGGGTTATCAAAAAGTTTCCGGCCTAGAGTACTTCCAAAAGATCTACAGCGAGCAAATTTTGTTGTAGTAAAATACAGGTCCCTCGAACACTAATACACTTTTCATGGCTCGATTTGAATTTTTTCAAACCGTTCAAGGAGCTGCTTTCCTCATTTGACTCAGAGTATCTTTCAACAGCCGACTCTTTGACGTTTTCGACATCCAGTCCCATCGTGCGAAGATGCTGTTTCAAATTTCCAGACAGAAAATAGTTGCTGGGTGCAAGTTCCAAACTATAGGACATGTGATTCAGTAATTCGAATCCACGTTCTCGTGTGGCAGCAAGCGCAACTCTTAATCTGTGGACGGGTGCGCTGTCGAAAAGCATGTGAAACCCACTATGGTTAGGTTAGAAAAAAGGGCCATTATTATTGAATGAGTCAGCTTAAGAGCATGAAACTTGGCATGGTGGATTTGAAGATTTTAGGCTACATGATCGCACTCAAAGTTTTGAGAAAAAAGGGATGGAACAGGTTGAGGCCGGAAACTTTTTGATACCCCTATACATGGGGGGGGGGTGCGTAAATTATTGTCTAGGCTTTTGCCTGAGTTTCTTGGAAGGGAGGCAATCCACGGGGTTGGCGAGATACATGGGGTGGGTGCGTAGATTATTGTCTAGGCTTTTGCCCGAGTTTCTGGAAAGGGAGGTGGTCCACGGGGTTGGCGGTATACATGAGGTGGGTGCGCAATTTATTGTCCAGGCTTTTGTTTGAGTTTCTAGTAAGGGAGGTGGTCCACGGGGTTGATGAGACACATTAGGTGGGTGCGCAAGTTATTGTCTAGGCTTTTGCGCGAGATAGTAACCCCGTGAGTTCCTTGGCTCAAAGTTTCACCGCATTCTATCAGTGTTGGTATTAGAGTTCGAGTAGAGTGTCTGCAAACAAACCTAATTAAGCACTTCATTCAGTCTCAACACCTGTCTGAATAGAACTAATCCTTAGATTCTGAGAAACTCAAACTGAACAGTGGCAAACAGCTTGTCGAGGAGTCACAAAATGCCAAAATTGACTGATTGAAATTTTTGAAGACCACGACCTTCTTTTTGTTGACGACCAATGAACACGTGTTGCCTTTTGCCTGAAGCCAACGCCGCTTTACCACTGAGCCAGCCAGCCGGACTCACGGGAAAATCCCGGCCAACAGACCTCGCCAATTCACTACTGGCCCAGTTGGACTCAAGGAAAAGTTCCGACCAATGGACCAGTGCGCCCCTTTACCTAAAACCAGCGCTACTTTACCACTAGCCCAGTCAAACCCAAGGGAAAATACCGCGCAGTGGACAAGTGTGCCCCTTTACCTGAGACCGGCGCGGCACGTGTGCCCCTTCATCTGACACCGGCGCGACACGTGTGTCCCTTTACCTGAGACGGGCGCAACTTTGCTGCTGACAGCGTCGCAGTCAAAGGAAAATCCTGACCAGCGGACCCGTGTGCTCCTTAGCTTGAGAACGGCGCCTGTTTACCATTGGCCCAGTCGAACCCAAGGAAGTGCTGACCAGAGACCAGCACCTATTTACCACTGACGGGAAAATTCTGACCAACGACCCCTGTTTACCATTGGCCCAGTCGAACCCAAGGGAAAATCCTGAAATCCCTTGTGCCCCTTTGCCTGAGGTCGGCGCCTTTTTATCATTGGTCCAGTCGAACCCAAGGGAAAGTCCTGACCAACGGACCCATGTGCCCCTTTACCTGAGACCAGCAACTGTTTACCACTGGCCCAGTGGAACCCAAGGGAAAGACCTGACCAACGGACCCGTGTGCCCCTTTACCTGAGACCAGCAACTGTTTACCACTGGCCCAGTGGAACCCAAGGGAAAGTCCTGACCAACGGACCCGTGTGCCCCTTTACCTGAGATCGGCGCCTGTTTACCATTGGCCCAGTCGAACCCAAGGGAAGTGCTGACCAAAGACCCGTGTGCCCCTTTACCAGAGTCCAGTACCTGTTTACCACTGGCGGGAAAATTCTCACCAACAGACCCATGTGTCCCTTTACCAGAGACCAGCACCTGTTTACCATTGGTCCAGTCGAACCCAAGGGAAAGAGCTGAGCAACGACCCGTGTGCCCCTTTACCTGAGACCGGCGCCTGTTTACCATTGGCCCAGTCGAACCCAAGGGAAGTGCTGACCAAAGACCCGTGTGCCCCATTACCAGAGACCAGCACCTGTTTACCATTGGCCCAGTCGAACCCAAGGGAAGTGCTGACCAAAGACTGTATGCCCCTTTACCTGAGACCAGCACCTGTTTATCACTGGCCCAGTGGAATCCAAGGGAA
The DNA here is from genome assembly GCA_037903475.1 of Ancylostoma caninum. Lineage (NCBI taxonomy): Eukaryota > Metazoa > Nematoda > Chromadorea > Rhabditida > Ancylostomatidae > Ancylostoma > Ancylostoma caninum. The sequence goes on from JBAJFG010000359.1 coordinate 178,400, forward strand.
AGTCCTGACCAACGGACCCGTGTGCCCCTTTACCTGAGACCAGCAACTGTTTATCACTGGCCCAGTGGAACCCAAGGGAAAGTCCTGACCAACGGACCCGTGTGCCCCTTTACCTGAGACCGGCGCCTGTTTACCATTGGCCCAGTCGAACCCAAGGGAAGTGCTGACCAAAGACCCATGTGTCCCTTTACCAGAGTCCAGCACCTGTTTACCACTGACGGGAGAATTCTGACCAACGACCCATGTGCCCCTGTTTACCATTGGCCCAGTCGAAGCCAAGGGAAAGTGCTGACCAACGGACCCGTGTGACCCTTTACCAGATTCCAGCACCTGTTTACCACTGGCGGGAAAATTCTGACCAACAGACCCATGTGTCCCTTTACCAGAGACCAGCAACTGTTTACCACTGGCCCAGTGGAACCCAAGGGAAAGAGACCAGCATCTGTTTACCACTGGCGGGAAAATTCTGACCAACGGACCCGTGCTCCTTTACCTGAGACCAGCAACTGTTTACCACTGGCCCAATGGAACCCAAGGCAAAGTCCTGAGCAAAGGACCCGTGTGCCCCTTTACCTGAGACCGGCGCCTGTTTACCATTGGCCCAGTCGAACCCAAGGGAAGTGCTCACCAAAGACCCGTGTGCACCCTTTACCAGAGTCCAGCACCTGTTTACCACTGACGGGAAAATTCTGGCCAACGACCCATGTGCCCCTTTACCAGAGACCAGCACCTGTTTACCACTGGCGGGAAAATTTTGACCAACGGACCCGTGTGCCCCTTTACCTGAGACCAGCAACTGTTTACCACTGGCGGAAAAATCCCGACCAATGGATCCGTGTGCCTCTTTACCTGAGACCAGCGCATGTCTACCACTGGCCCAGTCAAAATCAAGGAAAAACCCCAACGGATGGGAACAGCGCTACCACTTCGTTTCAAAACCATGTCAGGAAACAAAACCATGTGCTAGGATTTTGTTGTAACGTTAATCGACATTATTAGGATTATTGGGCTCCAAATCGGATTTGCAGGGAGCCCCTTCACCCCTGAGAATGGCTTGCTGGATTAAAAAATCTTATATCTGTTTGATTCTTTGAATCCAGTTGTTTAGTTTCACCATTATTTTTTGAATTTTTATTACTAGACTGTGTACCCGGCTTTGCTCGGGTCCTGGCAAAAATAGCGAAAAATCAATAAAATCGATAAATCGATAGTGCTGTACAAAACGGTTGTCATATTCGTGTTCAGCGTATTGACATACCCCAGTGACATGTCTTCGCCGCGCAGGGGCAAAATTAGCGAAAAATCAGTAAAATCGATAAATCAATAGTGCTGTACAGAACGGTTGTCATATTCGTGTTCAGCGTGCTGACATACCCCAGTGGCATGTCTTCGCCGCGCCCGGGGCAAAATTAGCGAAAAATCAGTAAAATCGATAAATCAATAGTGCTGTACAGAACGGTTGTCATATTCGTGTTCAGCGTACTGACATACCCCAGTAGACATTCTTCCGCGCCCGGGGCAAAATTAGCGAAAAATCAGTAAAATCGATAAATCAATAGTGCTGTACAGAACGGTTGTCATATTCGTGTTCAGCGTAGGTCCCGGGCAAAATTAGCGAAAAATCAATAAAAAAATCGATAGTACAAACGGTTGTCATATTCGTGTTCAGCTGACATACCCCAGTGGCATGTCTTCGCCGCGCCCGGGGCAAAATTAGCGAAAAATCAGTAAAATCGATAAATCAATAGTGCTGTACAAAACGGTTGTCATATTCGTGTTCAGCGTATTGACATACCCCAGTAGACATGTCTTCGCCGCGCCCGGGGCAAAATTAGCGAAAAATCAGTAAAATCGATAAATCAATAGTGCTGTACAGAACGGTTGTCATATTCGTGTTCAGCGTATTGACATACCCCAATAGCCATGTCTTCACCGTCCCCGGGGCAAAATTAGCAAAAAATCAATAAAATCGATAAATCGATAGTGCCGTACGAAACGGTTGTCATATTCGTCTTCAGCGTATTGACATACCCCAATAGCCATATCTTCACCGTCACTGGGGCAAAACAAGCGAAAAATCAATAAAATCGATAAATCGATAGTGCCGTATGAAACGGTTGTCATATTCGTGTTCAGCGTACTGACATACCCCAGTAGACATGTCCTCGGCACGCCTGGGGCAAAAATAGCGAAAAATCAATAAAATCGATATAATCGATAAACTAATCAATAATCCCAGGTGCAAAGTAGCCTAAAACCTACGCCGGCCCTTAGGGAGGTGTCACCCTATAACAAGGAAGATAAAGATCTAGGACGAAAAAAGCGGACAATGTGGAACTTTAGGCCAGGGGCCCCTTTTTTAAAGTACTCATCACAACACTGCGTATCGGCAATGCGCTGAGAGTCGACGCGCAGTAACAGACGCGTTCTCGGGAATTAGCGACCAAATCTTTTAATATAGTAGGATCAGGTGGGCCAGACACGTGATGCGTTCTAACGATAAGTAGGACAAGAGCCGTCAGCGATGGGACTCCACGGAACGTCAAGCGCACAACTTTGAGACCATCGTCCCGATTGTCCAAATTCATCATGAAGTCCTTCAGAGAACGATATGATGCTCTTCATGTCCCTCGAAGGAATAAAATTCACTGCAAAACACTTCCACTCCTGAGAGACAAAAGGAAGGATAGATGGCGCCCGCTTGGCACACTCAAAGACCAAGGGGAGTTAAGGTAATCAAGGTGGTTCTGGCCATCAAGTGGCGATAACTTTCGTTTCCAAATCGAGGTGGCCACAGTGATTCATGATTTTTGGGTTGATTCAAACATGAGAACGTTGTTATGAATTTCAAAAAGAATTCTCCTGTAGTAATGGTGCTAAGATTGTGCATGATAAGTAGATCATCGGAAAGATGTAAATTGCAGTTTGTTGCTGTTTTTACGTTTTAAAGGTGTATTGATATTACAAATAAGAGATGGTGAGATCGACTAGTGAGGAGCTCATGTTTTTGTTGTATTCTGTTACCTTGCTCAAATATACCAGATTTAGAAGAGATATCATAAAGAGCGTAGTAAACAAAAACAAAAGATCCTGTAGATTGTTAGTGCTGTGATTTGATCTTCCAAAACCTATGTGAAAAAATGTGTGCGTCCTTTCCAGGCAGCATACGTTTTGTTGGGATTTATCAAGCATGTCAGCAGTGTTTTCTTTATGTTGCTTGGAATGCTATCGAGGAGCAAGCTCATAAACATATTCGTAAAGTCGAATGAGCTAAGCTGAGTTTCTTTACGTTTCATTGTGCTAGGCTTTTCACTGACGTTAATATTATTGATAGACTAGCTGCCGTACCCGGCTTCGCTCGGGTGTTTTATTACCTTGGCTACATCATACTGCTGAGGCCAATTACTATCATCGATAAATTCATTAAAATCTTCATAATTTTGGTGATCAGCATGTTAGCGAAGCCCAGGTGACGTTTCTCATCGTCTTGTGGGAGAAAAGTTAGCAAAGCTATTTCGGTGACACTGAATCGACGTGTTCGTACAAAATGGTTGTCATATTCATACTCAGCATATCGAGGAACCCCAGGAGAGATGCCTTCACCGCTCCAATGGGCGGAAGAGCCAAAAATCAATAAAATCGAAAAATCGATATTTCATGCAAAATGTTTGTCATATTCGTGTTCAGCGCATTGAGGAACCCCAGTAGACATGTCTTTACCACCTCATGATCAAGAATGGCGAAAAATCAATAAATTCGATAAATCAATATTTCGCGCAAAACGGTTGTCGTATTCGTGTTCAGCGCATTGAGGTACCCCTGTAGGCATGTTCTCGCTAGTCCCTGGTCAAGAATAGCGGAAAATCAATAAAATCGATATAATCGATAAACCAATCGATAATCCCAGGTGCAAAGTAGCCTATAACCAACGCCGGCCAGTGGAGAGTCTACCTGCAAAATTTGGTCCCGATCGGTTCATCCTCCGCGATTTCTATTCGGAACACACAAACACACACACACAAACAAACTTTCACTTTTATATATACAGATCAATATCCAATATAAGCGTTTTGGTATGTATGCATGTCTGTTTTGGGTTGACATAATTTTGCTTATGTTTTGAATCACTGGAAATCTGCCGTCTGTCTGCCACCCCCCCCCCCCGCCCCCACCCCGCAGCTCCAGAAGCCCTGGTGCAAAACATTACGACGTACACATGTGAGTCTGTTTGTTCTTCACTCTCCCGAATTCTTGGCGAAGTGCGTCAGGGGCCTGGTTGCACGACATACGTTCTGCAGTCACGACTAAAGCTTACCAAGCACCGCGAGTCCTCTCGCTTTCAACGCTCCGGTTATAAGAGGGTCCCTGTCCACCCACCCTCCCTCTGTCTATGCTCTAGCCCTTCGCGGCCTTCGCAGCGCACGTGGGGATTGTATCTCATGTAATCCAGGGACCTATCCTTACAATAAACTATGGTTCCTGATAATCCAAGGGATAATGTTGTCCGCTAAGTTTACCGTTCATTAAATTCAAAAAAAAGTTGACTCAAAGACTCGCGATTTCTTTTGCAATAACATAATATTTCCGTACATTCTACAAATGCTTCAGAATTAACATCCAAGCTGAACCACGGATTAGTGAAGCAAACACTTCTCAGTGGCTCGGCCATCACTTCACGCATCTGCATATATAAAAGTGAAAGTTTGTGTGTGTGTGTGTGTGTGTGTGTGTGTGTGTGTGTGTGTGTGTGTGTGTGTGTGTGTGTGTGTGTGTGTGTGTGTGTGTGTGTGTGTGTGTGTGTGTGTGTGTGTGTGTGTGTGTGTGTGTGTGTGTGTGTGTGTGTGTGTGTGTGTGTGTGTGTGTGTGTGTGTGTGTGTGTGTGTGTGTGTTGTGTGTGTGTGTGTGTGTGTGTTTGTGTGTGTCCGAATAGAAATCGCGGAGGATGAACCGATCGGGACCAAATTTTGCAGGTAGACTCTCCACTGGCCGGCGTTGGTTATAGGCTACTTTGCACCTGGGATTATCGATTGGTTTATCGATTATATCGATTTTATTGATTTTCCGCTATTCTTGACCAGGGACTAGCGAGAACATGCCTACAGGGGTACCTCAATGCGCTGAACACGAATACGACAACCATTTTGCGCCAATTTATAGATTTATTGATTTTATTGATTTTTCGCTATTCTTGATCATGGGGTGGTAAAGACATGTCTACTGGGGTTCCTCAATACGCTGAATAAGAATGACAACCATTTTGCCCGAAATATTGATTTATTGATTTCATCGATTTTTCCCCATTTTCGCTCGGGGACGAACAAAGACATGTCTTCTTGGGTTTCTCAGTACGCTGAATACGAATATGACAAAAATTTTGCATGAAATATCGACTTTTCGATTTTATTGATTTCTGGCTCTTCCGCTCAATGGAGCGATGAAGACATCTCTCCTGGGGTTGCTCGATATGCTGAGTATGAATACGACAACCACTTTGTACGAATACGTCGATCCAATGTCATCAAAATAGCTTTGCTAACTTTTCGTCCACAAGGCGATGGGAAACGTCACCTGGGCTTCGCTAACATTCTGATCGCCAAAATCATGGAGATTTTAATGAATTTGTCGATGATAGTAATTGGCCTCAGCAGTATGATGTAGCCAAGGTGATAAAACACCTGAGCGAAGCCGGGTACGGCAGCTAGTAGCTTATAAAAAGACTCACCAATTTCCCAGCCTGATGAAACCAGCAACAGAATGTTAGCTAGCAATCCAACAAAGAGGAAATACTTCATGAATTCTAGATGCTGCAATTGTTATAACTTCATAATGGGTGTATTTGTAATCATGAAGAAAGTTAGCAAAAACATACCGCTGGCTCAATTAGTCCGGGTGTCATAGAACGACACTGGAAAACCAGCATTAGGCAAATTACGCATGGCTGAAACAAAATCGGGTTTTCGGGAAAAATCGTAAATGTAAAGAGAAATAGAACCAGATTTGAAGAATACTCACTATAATTCTTAGGATATGACATACTGTATGCGTTGCGGCTTCCCCTTTTCGAAAACGAAATGAGATAAAAGCAGCTGCAATTAACTGCCCACCGATACATCGTACAAGGTGCCAGTGAACGCCATCGGATTGTCGCTTCTAAAATTCTAATGTTGCAGCAAGAAAACATAGATTTTTGCAGAAGATTTTGTATGGTAAACTTTACTGGATTGGAATTTCAATGACAAGCTCAATGAGGCTCCAACTGATTTTGCATTCAAGTTTCCATCGGATAGAAGACAGACACATTGTGAAAGATTATGCACAGAATTTTTGTTTCAGTGTTCCTCCAGATGGCGGAATCAGCTCTTCTGATCCTCCAATGCTATTTCGCTCTATAGTTCTCCTTGCCAAGATGGAAGTCCGCATGCTTCGAGGCTTATCTTGCAGGCGGTGTTACTGCTGGCGCGCATGCTACTGATAATTCGTTCAAATACCATGTAAGACAGCAGAGGTATTGGATGAGAATTCACACAGTCTGCACAGTTGTCATTCTCTTCCCAGATTAACACTGTGATCTTCTCCACCAGTCCGTTATCGTCATTCCCTCCGTGACAACCTCGTTGAAGAACGCTGTCAGCCACTTAGCTGAGTTCCAAAATCTTGGCTTCCACAACTCTGCCGCTACATCCTCAGGATCTGTCGCATTCCCCTGTTTCATTCGCTCCAATGCGGTCATAGTATCGTCGACGACAATCGGATGAACAAGACCATAAGTTGGCGGTAGTTGCGTTGGATTGAGTAATAAGTTCGTGTGGTTTTTTTCCCAACTTTTTTTGCTAAGATTCAAAATACACGCGATTGCCTTTCATAGCCCTTTACTTTACAGTATTGTGACTAATTTCCTGAATATACGTTGCTTTCTATCTCAAATAATGTGATGCTCCAATTCGACAAGTGCGAACATCTCCGACATTTTCTGCTGTACGACCTCAATCGTAGATTAAGTACAGCTCAAACGGCTAGGAGCATTGAGACGTCTCTAGAGAAGGCTTTGCTGCCGAAGGGACATCGAGGAACTGCATGTTCGCTCCAGAGAGGTCAATTCTGGCTGAGAGGATACACCTCATTTATCCTGCCGTGACAGTAAAGCTATGTAGTTGCCCTCATTACACGTTCAGATTACGGAAACGCGATTTTAAAAGAGCCACCCCTATTTATTGAGGGTGTAATGCTAAAAAAAATCAAGAGCAATAATGTTAGTTGCAGTGTCAAGCAGTTTATATACCATGCAAATATCAAGCATTGTGCGTCTGGATTCAAGGGTTGCTAGGCCAAGACGAGCATTTCTGATAATTGAGTTGGGAATGCTGGAATAAGAAGTTCCGCTCATTCTAGTTGGCAGGGCTCTGAGAAATTTGGAATTTTCAATGACCTGGTGCACTCTCCAACCATCTGATTTGCTCACGTTTTTGCGCATTTTGTTTATTTATTTACTCAGTACACCACATAGGTGCGCCATCAAAAGTCGTATAGGACCATATAAAGAGGAAGCAGGTAAAACTAAAGACAAAAATCCAAATAGAACCTAATAGCTCAACCCTTAAGCAATAACATCTGGTACTGATAAAAAAATGATGAAGGGACAGTTACCAAGCCCTTAGTTAGATAACCACGCCGAAGAAGAATAGTCCAACATAATTTGAAAGGTTGTAAAGTACGTGCAAAATCCATGACAAAAGTGTGAGGTAAATTTAGCAAGGGTAAGCTGAGGATCGTGGAGGAAAATTCAATGTTGGTCTTTCAATAAAAAAGCCTCAGCTAAGAAGGGTTGAGATGATCGCAACCCAAGAACGCGACTGGTAGAACCATACTGGGGCGGACGCAACAACGCCTCTTTGATCTGATACGAACCCCAGGCGTAAGCTTGGACGGATGCTCGCCGGCTCTTTCCCTTCGTCAAAGCGCAGAGGATGGACAGGAAACCCCATACACGATCCGCACCGATATAAAAAGAAGAACAACAACACACTTCATCAGGAGTTCAGCACGTGTAATAGAAAGATGATAGACGTCGAATGAAAAGGAACCAGGACTTGCTAACGTCCTCTATCCAAACATTCTAGCAACCAGTATGTAGAAAAGAAATATTTCCAGGAATGAGAGCCAACAATCACACGATCACAAAAACACATCCTCACAACCTAGAATTTCGAGTAAGTCAACATCGAGCAGCCGCCTTCTAAATATGGAGGAGTTCTCCGATGACAAGATAGCCGGTGGTAGTTTATTAAGAAGACGAGCAACACGACAGGCGAACGAGTTCTGGTACGCGTGTCTGTCACTGTTTCCAAATCTATGATAACATAGATTGATAGTGAACCTGCGTGCACTAGAAGGTCGAAATGTCCAAAATTTAGAGGACTGCAAACTTACCTCACCACGAAGGATTTTGAAACCCATAATGATGTCAGCCTGAATTCGTCTAAAAAACAAGCCCTTGAGCCCCAGCCTCTGCATTCTAGTCTCATAATTAGGTAACGCCTGCGGGTAATTCTTGTTAGGGTGAGACCGATAAAAAAGAATTCTCGTGGAAGTCCTTTGTACTTTCTCTAGCTTTAGAATGTCTTTCTTCAAGCAGGGATTCCATACAGGGCTACAATGTTCCAGAAAAGGCAGCATATAAGCCTTATACAGTTTCAACAAGATGGAGGCATCTGACGTGTAGACATTTCTTAACATTGAAAACATTACTCTAGTAGCGTTTGAAGCAATCGTTTTGACGTGTGAAGAAAAACGAAAAGACGTGTCCAAAATGACGCCGAGATCACGAACATACTGATGTGCTCGTAACGGAATTCCGTAATCTATCTCAACGGCTGCATTTCCAAGTCTTAGGATTTTTTGAGAAGGAAAAAAAACTTTTAGAAACGTTCACTTTTATCCGCCATTTTACTGCCCAGTTCAGCATTCGTTCTACCGATAGTTTTAGATTTTCTATGACCTCCTGTTTCTCTTCAACATCGTAGGCAGCGTAAATCTTAATGTCTTCTGCATAGGCTGCAATACCAATTCTGGAGTCGGTTTTCAAAGCGCTAGTAGATCCATGGTATAAATATTAAAGAGTATAGGGGAAAGCGCGCTGCCTTGAGGTACCCCTGAAAGGCATGCTTTACACGAAGATGTTTTCCCTTGGAAGCGAACTGTAAATTCGCGATTATCTAAGTATGAGATGAACCAAGCGAGAAAATCGTTCCTTATGCCTATGCTTTCGAGTTTCGAGATGAGGCCGAGGTGATCAACTGCATCAAACGCCTTACTGAGATCAAAATAAACAATATCGACGCATTTCCCGGAACTCAGCGCAGCTACCCAGTCCTGGGAACATTGTAATAGTTGCGTGGTCGTGAAACATCCAGGAAGAAAGCCGAATTGTTCTCCAGGGATACAATGAGTTTTGTGGGTCCACTCCAGCAAAGTCTTAGCTATAATCTTCTCCATAATTTTACACGGCGCCGGCAAAATGCCGATAGGTCTAAAATCTGTCAAGATTGATGCACAAGAAGTTCTGGGTACAGGAGTAACCATGGCCTTTTTCCACAAAGACGAGACTTTATCTGTGACGAGAGAAATATTGAAAATGAGAGACATAGGTCGGCACAGATGCTCAGCGTATATCTTGAAAAAGAACTATGGTATTCCGTCAGCAGTGGCAGAAAAAGAAGCCTTGCTTGCTTTAAAGGCAGGGGCTCACCTCATCCCACCTGTTGGAAGTATTAACATATTGTTGACGTTCTCGCCATGTTGATCCCAGTAATGTACATCAACAGGCTCAAAAGCGACGAAAACCCCATTTTTGAAAGGGTCGAACTGGCTGTAAATTTGGAGCCCGGAGGTGGATCGCTCCAAAGTTCGATCGCTGTGCTGGCTGCCTGTCACGGCTGTTGGCCAACGAGTCTTGGCGTGTCCAGTCAATAAGATCAACGGCTTCACACGTCAACTCGGGTTAGCAAACTGTTACACACGCGATACCGGAAAACGGGTTCAGAGACTGTTTCGGGACAATTTAAGTATAACGCTAGAATCAGCATGTCGAGGAGATGCAGAATCCGCCATTGGCTCAACCACGAGAACGAAGTGGACCCCTGCCTTTAAGGTACTTACGGATTTCGCTTGTCGTAATAACTAGAAGAGAACAATCAGAGCAGGATTGACTATTCAGCAGGGGACAGGTGGAGCTGGGAGTATCAAAAACATTTGAGAAATAATCAGAGAAGGCATTGGGTTTGTCAGTTGCTGAGAAGAACTTATGGCCTGCAGCATCAACTATAGTCGAGGCACATTTCTTTCTGAGAGTTCTTTGTTTAATCAAGGCATTTTATAGGAATTCATTCGAGAGTTGAGTCCGAGAACCACAAACTGAGTCGTTTCAAATAAGAGGAGCTAGTTCGTCTCTGGCAACACCAGTAAAAGAGGAAAGGGGATACTTGTAGTGATTGGTGTAGAATGTGAAAAACTGCGGTTTTGATGCTGATGGAGAACCGCATGAACTTATTGCCCAACATAATAGAATGGAAAAATGGCTGAATTTTGAAAAAGGCCGCACAAACGGCAGCGCATAAACGCAATAGAATTGGCATGTGCAAAAGACGAGATGGTCCAGCAACAATTCAAAGGTCACGGCTTCAAGGCAATTTACAACGACAATGTAAGGACCAGAAACGATGTTGGCAAACTCGTCTCTCAACGCTCCAGGGACTCGATATCCGAGATGGATCATTTCGATGACCTCCTTGTGAAGGTCGTCGTAATTTAAAAAAATTAACGCCTGCTCTCCTTCTTAGTATAAGTTGTTGAAACTAGGTAAGAGTTGACTTCTGCATGTTGTTTGACAAGAAGACAGCGGGATTACCTCTAAAGGACACAATCACTGTCGCAGGAGACCTAAACGACCACCTAGGGTCGACAAATGATGGGTACAGGTGTCACGGCGGCACTGGGTATGAGACACGGAAAGACTATGCGTTTACTCCAATATGCTAAGTCTCACAACTTCGTCATGACGAATACGAACCTCCGAAAGCGCCCGTCAAACTTTGTTCCCTTCTACAGTGGCAACACGGAGCCCCAAATCGACTTCGTTCTCGTACAACAAAATGACCAAAATTACTAGGCATGTGCAAAAGTTCAGGCAGTGACATCTAAATCCTCAAGACGGCATTACTCGGCTCAGAATCAGTAATATTGTTCAAATGAGAGAGATTCTGCATCTGTGTATTGTTATTAATGCGGAACAAGAAGGATTCTTCCAGAAACTTACAGTTCAACAGGTTTATACTGTAAGAGTGACACACTTCCAATTCGAGTAGTTTCTATTCACTGAAAGCTTTACTGGATGGAATAAAATAGAAGCGTAACTAAATGGCAGTCTTTTGGCGACAGGTCCGTAGAGTTTATAGGATGAGTCACGGATTCGATTGAATGGTAGATTTTTTACAAGCATTAAGCTGCAATATGCTGACGTACGTTATCCAGAAGCAGAAGTAGGCCTTGACTGTTCACCGATGTTGACCTTCTTCTCGAGAGTTCCATCCTCATCACTTCTATCATGGAAGCTTCATACGGATATCTCAAATCCCTTTGAAAGTAATTCGACGAAGATGATTTCAGGCTACTAACCAAAGAGTGTCAGAGAAATGTTTAGGGATGATTTGCACGTTTTTTTTTTTGCTTGATTTACTAAAGTGTAGATCCTGTGACGACTTTTGCATATTGTCGTACATGACCCATTTTCTATCAACGATTGACTATTCCTCCCGGAAAAGGAAGAAAACAACGGATTTTTAATACATCTATAGAATAGAGATTTGCATCAGGGATGAGCGGATTGTCCGTATCCGGTTGTCCGTTTTGCCGTTATCCCGTTATCCGTAGGTTTTGTCCTGTCCGTTATCCGCACCGTTATCCGGGCTTTTGGCGCCGGATAACGGTGCGGATAAGGCCAAAAATAATAGCTTTATTTCGCACGTTCTCAACAGAGGATAGCCTCCATTTCAAGAAGTATTACTCAATCAAGCCCACTTCAAGTCATCAGTGGTTTACAATCTTGTAGCAAAGTAGGAGGGGGTAATACAGACTTGTACCTGTCCACAAAGAGATGTTCTTGTCCATGCTTTTTGGGTCCTCCGACAAAAGTCAGGCAGTTACTTCGAAAGCACCATTGACTTGTGAAATTATCAGCAAAGTTGGCTAATGTTTGGTCATTTTATTAGTGGCCAAACATTATCCAACGTGTTGGAATTGTTGACCTCGCAGCTCACCGATGAGCGGTGCCTCTCCCTTTCAAGGTTCATTTCGCCTATTCATTGAACTCTACGGTTTCTATCAATTTTTGAATTTATTGACCAAAGAGTGCGTTTGAGAGTCCATACGTTCATAATAGTCAGTCAATACTAGAATGTTCATCAGGAGGAACTCTACAAAAGACAAATGAAGCAAAGCTTCAGCCCCCTTCAGCTCAACCTTCCCTTCCCCCACCCCAAAACAAAATCAGGGTAGGACCACCTTCGGATGCCTCACCTTCCTACTGAAAAGACGGATACGTACCATCTCAAGCAACAAGTGTGCCAATCATATTAAAGGCAGCACCCGTCGAAACCATCATGTTTGTGATTCCGCCGGATTTTGGGGTTTTTGGGGGTGTATTGCTCATATCCGGTGATCAAATCGCGTGAAACACCGAGGAGGCCAGGAAAACGCTATGCTGCTTTTCGTGTGCGGACGAGTATTCCGGCGGCGCCCTGCGTGCGCAAATGGGTCCCAGCACGCAGAGAGGGAATCGGAAGCAGCCGGCATGCGTTTAAATGCGTAAGCTGGCGCGTCGAGCCCTCCGAAGCACTGGCCGACCGGGCGTGCACGCGACGGTACTTCGCCGTTTTCTTCAAGTAAGCAGGTACTGTGTGTGTTCATTGCAGATTCGTGATGTGCGCGACGCCTACTTTGGGGTTCGCAGCTCAGGTCCAAGTCGAGGATTTCGACTCGTGCTGCCTTTAACAAATATCCAAATGTCACTGGAAACTGTTGTTTTTGGGGAATCCACTTGCCCAAATTTTCCACAATGTCCATTCGTTCCACGGCATCGAAAATAGCAGAATAATGAATCTTATGGTCACCTTGAACCTTGAACAGATCTTCTGGTGATAGCTTCCACCAGTACCCTCAGAAGGGTGTTGACGTTATCAAATTTGATTCTATAACGCTGAGACACATATGTACAAAATTGACTCAGTTGGACCAATATTGGGCTAAGACTCTGTTTGACGTTTCCTCGCTGGTAGAATTCCCTCCCTAGCTGCAACGTTGTTACCGAGTTCAAGCCCATGATTCAGTTTCACACGAATTTTTGTAAACGACTACATTTCGATTCACCTTCGGAAAAGCCAAGGGAAGTGGTTCGGTCTGAATGAGAATGAAAGATCAGTGAGAGAAGGAAAAGTGCTTCCGACTGCATACCGAAAGTGCGGTGGAAACATTACTCTCCACTTCAAAATATTATTCCAAAACTCGTGGTTCGGGAATTGAACACTGATTTTGCAACAACATAGAATGTGGTGTCTCGTAGCATCTGGACCACTTATCCGTTATCCGTTATCCGTTATCCGTTATCCGGTCAATTTCGTCCTATCCGTTATCCGCACCGGTATCCGGGTCGTGGAAAATCTCGTATCCGCTCATCCCTTATTTGCATGCTCCTAGTGCTATTGATTTTTTTTTACTGGGACTTCGCACCGGTCACCTACCCTTCGCTCAAGTGACTCAGATTCCGGGACGGCGAACACAGGCCGAACATGCTTGTACAGCAGTTATACCGCGAGATGAAAGCTTATTTTGTCGCCCTACGAGCTCCGTTCGCCCCGTAAGATCTGTGTTTCGGGGGGTGATGAAGTGGTTTGCATGTCTCAAATCTAGGATCGCAGCTCTATCTGGGCGCAGGGTTGTGTTCATACTGTAGACTTGAGTAAGTGGATGCTTACCCGAACCCATCCAAAAATAGTCCCGAAGGCGTACGCGCTTTCCGCGGCAGCGCTAGGTGGACGCAGCGGTACTGCGCGACCTCCAGTTCCGCGCCGCACTTACACATATCCGCACCCCACGGATCTCGTCTGACCGTTCACTGAACTGGGCCACGGCTTAACCGGGCCTCTGCCGGCCTGACGAGTCTCGCAGGGCTCGCCTTGCCTCCGCCGAAGCGGAGACGCGACTAAACTTTGATGCTCAACCATTGGCTTATATAGACCTCCCAGGGGACGTGTCGCCACGTGGCAAGGAGCAGGTAGAAAGCAGGACATGAGGGACAGAACGCAGGTTTATACCACAGTTAATCGGGCAGCAACTGGCCCCCTCAACGCAGCTGAAACACGAGATTTGCTGCTCTTAGCAGTCACAATGCAGTAGTTCTTCCTCTTGCAGCAATGTCTGCCTTCCATTTATTAAGGGTGTGGCTTAGTAGGTTCTACAGCGTTAGCACTATTCAGTTATCTGAGGAAAGGGTCTGCCGGATCTTAGCCCTAAGTGGTGGGGACGAAAGCCTTCGCTCCGACAATCGCACCTTTGCCCCCCCCCCCCACTCGGGAAATTTCCATTGGTAGTTGACACTGCTTCCACGGATCTCCCTCTTTGGAGGGATCACAGCCGATTTGCTGCGAGGCTACATGGCGCGACCCCGGGTGGCGGATAGGGGGTTGATCGCGGACCAAAAGGAGCCATGCGCTTGCCCAGCGACGCGGGTCGATCTAGGGGATGGACTCCTTAGTTCTGCAGCGTTGGACTCGATTCGTGTAGCCGTCGTATAGGCATGAGCATGCACTCACGCGTGTGGGTGCGTGGCAGTGCTAATTTGTAGGTTGCACCTTTCACATTGGGTCCTTCCAAAAGCCCGCATTCTAACGACCGGGAGGCGCATGAGAGGCGACTAGCGGCCGCCTCTTACAAATAAGTCCCTTGTCCACTCCATGGGTGGGAAGTCCCTCCCTTCTGCAATTCCGGCGTCATACTGCGCGACAAGTGAAGAACATACTGCGACATCTGAAGAAAATCTTGGATTGTGTTCTTGAAGGAATTATGGAAAAAGCTAAGGCGTACCCCGGAGACGACGCGCTTCACCAATGTAGTCCGGGTGTTGCGAAGATTAGAAAAGGACTATTGGCCCTCAAAGGCCACTCAAGCAAGCGGAATAATCGCACGATCCGTCTAGCATGTCGGAACGTTAACAGGGAGAAGCCGTGAACTTGCTGAGACGATGAAGTAGCGCAGAGTCGACATCGCTTGCGTACAGGAAACGAAGTGGAAAGGGGAGAAGTCGCGACACTGCTTATAACACCAACTACCAACTAAACGAAACCAATGCCGGTTGACTTTGTTGATAGGTGCAGAAAAATCTGTCTCCATCTGAGTCTAAGCAAAATTTTAATCCTAAAAAACGTAAGGGCTTTGCATTCCTTATTTACGCTGAACGGAACGAACATATCCAAATATTCCAACCATGTAAACATAAGTCGAGAAGACATTGATACTAGCTCACCTCAACTTGCGATTGTCCCTGTTTGAAGTGCGCCTCATACACCGGGGCGGTATCAAGCGTCCTTTCGCAAGGGTGATGCTGGGAATAACCCCACTTCAAACAAGTGCGACCAGGAATCCGCAAATCGACCTAACGTCAACTATCGAAGATCGAGGACGCTGCGGCTTGGACGAAGTCGATTGAAATTAGCTGGGCCAGACAAGTGATGCACTCAACAATACCCGCTAGACGAAAACCGCGAATAAGCTCCACTGAAATTCAGGCGCACAGAAACTACCACCGATAAAACGTCAGAATTCTTCATAGACTGTCTCTAAATAGAAGTAGGATGGTTTCTGAGTGGACAAAATCCATTGGGTAATGTAGTGCCGATGTCCGCTCTGTGGGTCGAAGATTAAAGGAGAAATGGGTAACACAGGTTATCATTTCTCCTCATGGTTGTTTTTTTTTGAATTGAGCTATCCCGAATCTAAGACTCGTCTTGTTAATATTAGGTTGGTTTGAAAGTTTTGCACCAAGATATTTTTTAGGATCCAGAATTCTATAAACTTTGAATCAGAATGCCACTTCACGTGACCTGTGGGATACACCTGGCTGTTGCCCTGCAATAATCGCCAGACATCTCCAAGCGCTGGTTATAGAACACTGACGACGGCTTGGTTCCCCACAAATTGAGTGCCTTGCAAGACTGAGTGTGTGTCAGTCTTTACTGCTGTGTCCACAGGGAGGAACTTTCGCCACCAACTCATTACTGGATATGAGAGTCGGGTGCTGGATGCAAACCATATGCGAGAGAAAGGTTGACTCCCGCTTGCACGCATCCAACCATCTCCAAACAGCCGAAGGAGAAGTGCACGAAAGAAGTGCTGTGTTGTTTTTTGCAGTTTTGTTGGTGGTATTCCGGACGCGCGCGACAATCTCGCTGGCCGCGAAGGTAAGGCCCCGGCAGAAGCGAAGTTGTTGCGCTTGCGCGCAACAACTTCGCTTCTGCCGGGGCCTTACCTGCGTGGCCAGCGAGATGCCACAACCAGTCACTATCGACAAGGGTCCACCACGTACATGTTCTGATGGTGAATGACCACCTTCACAAAAATGGGCCGCTTCAACCTCTCCATTCTGGGACGGGGGGATAGTGGTTGAGAAAGATTGGCTCCTCACTGACCTTGCCCGCCGTCCAGACCGGCGGAGTCCCACTGAGGTTGCTTCGTATTTCTTGCTGGTAAAGATGTATTCTCGCGCGCGCCTAGCCCTAGCGATGTTGTCGCGCGCGCTGAGCGTGCGTCCTTCGAAAATCATTCCTCGTCTCTCCGCGCCTAGCGAAATTCTGCTCCGGCAGAAGCGAGCGACTTTACCGATCTGCGTCTTCAAAACTGTACTATTTCCTTCTTCTCCAGGCGAAGCGATACAGGGCTCGCTTCCTTCCAGAGACCTCAAACAGGCGCGCGACAAGCGAGGGTTTGTCTGAGTAACTACAAATAATGGGGGACCCAATTCGCCTGAAGCACAAAAAAATGACCATTTGCTCTACTTCATTATAACGCCGGACCTCACGTGGCAAAGCTTACTTGCCAGAAAATTGCCGAACTAGGTTGGCAAGTTCTACCTCGCCCTGCTTATTCTCCCGACTTGGCCCCGTCTGACTACCGCTTGTTTGGAGCACTAAAGTTGTATCTGCGAGAAAAGAAATTTGATGATCATATCGAACCGAAAAATGAGATTTCAAGGTTCTTCGACTCGCAGCTGCCAGAGTTCTTGACTTCTGGACCTGATGGTCTAGTGCAGCTTTGGCCACACCTCGTTGATCATGATGGTGATTAATTTCTTGATTGGCACTGTCCTTTTACAAATTTTGCCACTTGGCCATCCGTCAAGATGAACTAAGTCGGGTGCGTTGCACTAGGCGACAACGTGGGGCGTGTCTCGGACGAGACCTGCAAAACTCTGTCATCTCTGCACTATGCAGAGTGGCGGTAAGTGCTCGCTGAGATGGTTCTCGCACCTCTCTCGCACCTTTAATTAATTACTGGTACATTGGAGCTGTCTAGGTCGACGTCAGGAATGTTGAGGTCAACCGTTCGCATATCGACCATTTCCTATGCGTAGTTTTCATAGCAAAAAAGGAGGAAATGCTCGTCAGTGAAGTTATTTGTTTTTTTCTCTCTTTTTGAACCCGTGAGGGCACAGTTCCATTATGTGAGCAGCAGTGGCGGACGCAGAAAGTAGACGGGACGGGGGGGGGGCGTGGGAAAAAAGTGGGGTCTCCGCCACTTTGGGGACGCAGATGGGAAATAAAATTAATGAAAATATTAATTATAATAATAAATAGTAAATAAAAATTATATTAACAATAATAATAAAAATAAACAATTAAAAATAAATAACACAAGATTTTTATTTGTATTGTAAAGTGATTTCGAAAATTTGGCAACCCATTCTCGGGGGGGGGGCGTCCCCCCCTGCCTCGGCAACTGGTGAGCAGCGTTTCTACCTATGTTAGCCTAATTCAGGATGAGTAACAACACGCGTTAGCATGTCCTGCCTTGAAGTCTGATACAATGGGAAGGTAGTTTCCGAATGTTTTTGCGGGACAGTGCTCAAGCGCTCAGCATTAGGCGGATTCAGAGTGGGGGGAACACTAAGTTCTACGATCTACAGGCTGCTTGAAGCCGACACGGCAGTGGTTTTAGAGAAGAGCAATGAACAAACAACGATAAAAAAGGTTACATTAGATATAAATGAAAACAAAAGTAGAAGTTATTGTTGGAGAAGTTGAAAAGTCTCCATTTCTTCATTTCGTAACTGATATTAGTATAACAGAACAGTGCAGAGCAGTGCTCTTCCAGAAACACGCGTATTGCTACCTGTCCTGTATTATGCTAACATCGGTAGAAACCTAAAATGCTAGCATTTTTGACTGAATTTTTATATTCCGGACTTGCATAATGCATACAGACGTACGCAAAATGACTTTTTGAAAATTCCGTGGAACGTGGATAACTGAACCGAAATTGAGGTTGCCAATCAATCCATCGGTCGCTTTCATTTCCTGGTTTGGATGGGCTGCGTGACAAGAGGTACGCTGCTGGTCTGTGATCGGTCGATTCATTTGCGCGTCGCGGCTGCAACCTTCGAGTGTACGAGCACTTCTGCGTGGATATGGGCAACTTTTCCGAGCTTGAGTGGGGCAGATTAGTGTCATCGGAACCCACAAATTGTAAAGAGGTGGCCACCGATGTCATTTAGTGCGTAGAATTTGAAGAAACACCCCGAACTTGAAAAGCGCATGCGTGCGGCGCGGTCGCGTCGCGGCGTACGTCTTGACCCCCACCCGTTTGGATGAGAGGTTCTGCATATGATCGATATATAGCCCAGATTTGACACAATTAGAATGCTCTTTGTTCCCATCGATGGCACATTTGTTAGAAGAGAAAAAGCTTCAAAACATTAAGAAAGCCAAAATTTGCATGGGTCGCTATTTCGACACGCTGGGTACCAAAAAGCCTTGCCTCTCCATAAATGAGTTATTTCCACTAGTTAACTAATTTTGGCAAGGTAGCCATAGAACTAATAGGAATACGCTGGCTTTGCTATCCTCAGTATGACCCGGTCGATGGTGGCAACACCTGGGGACATATCACATTCCCACGGCCAGGTTGGTATGCATCGACGCTGGAGCTGGCAGGATGCCAGCAACGTCTGCGTCTATGCTGCTGCCATCGAGGTATCTCGTACGGGAACGCCCCCCTTTGTCGCCTAGTGCTTGCCGTCCCGCCAATTTCCATGATTTAGCGTGTGATAAAATGCGCTCTGTGTAATTGAACAAAACACATTGAATTGCTCTGATTTTTGGAACAGACAGTATCTACTCACAATAAAATTAACATTCTTCGAGAAAAGTATGAAATTCGGTGCAGGACTTTCGGACCAACCTAATGTATTTGTGGAATGTTAACTTTATCTACGAATCCTGCTGGCCCACGAGGTGTCGATGCTGGTCACGGGAATGCTTATGTGGTTGTTTCATTTATTATCAACGTTCATTTTTTCTTGGAAGAAGATGACCTTACCGAATCTTTAGGGCAAATCAAGGCCACCAAATCTAGGAAAGGACGCAAAACTACAACCTTCGCAAGAAATTAAGACATGATACGGTTAGGGGAGAAGTTCCATTCTTTGGCAGGAAGGATACCACGAGGAGAAAGAATAACATGTATTTTACCTCTTTGTAACAATAAATACATGTTACCCCGTTGCGAAAGTGTTAAATTAGAAGTTCCTCCGTTAACCTTTGGCATGGCAGAGTTTGCGCCTGTAACACTTCTAATTATGCCTGTTGCATTTCCAAACCACTCAATGGGTTCTGTCCGCTCAGGCAGGTTATACTCGACCTCTGCTGAGCGGTAACGTCTTTGATCTTCGGCTGTCGATGTAAGGTAAATTTCTTGATTCCCTCTCTCACATGCATGCGGCGAATGAGTGGCCCTGTACGATGCTCAAAACTCCAAACAGATAGCAAAAGTAATATCACATGAAGAATTGAAATCGAATATGTTTGATTCTTGTGCCGTGCCCTGAACATTCCAAAAGAAAAAAAAGTATTGCTTTTTTCAGCTCTGTTTCATCTCTGTGAAGGAGAACGAAGAAAACGGTTCCGGATGCAACGAACTTAAAGGCAGGGCTCCTCGCATCCTCGTGGTTGAGCTAACAGCAGATTTTGCATCTCCTCGACACGCTTATATATATATATATATATACATATATACATATATATATATAGGGTGGCGAAAAAATACGTGCGCGTGATATTTGACTTCGTTTTATTCATTGCAAGAAGCATTCGTGCACATGTTTTCCTTCCTAAGTATTCATCTGTTCCTTATTACTGGTTTTTAGGGGAGAAAGTCGTTTTCGAAGCTATGGCGAAGGTGTGCCCACGTTGAGACGCGATTGCACGGTTGGCAGAGAGTGGAACGAAGAACTCAGCAATTTTTTGAAGCCCCGAATCCCTCTAAGAACTGTCCAGAAGATTGTAAAGCAATGGAAAGAGGAAGGACACGTCCAGCCCAAACCTATAAGTGGACGAAAATGGACTGTCAACACCCAACGGATGCGTGGGATAATTAAGAAAAGGATTGACCGAAAAGATGACCTGAGTTTGAACCAGATGGCTAAACAGCTCAACATTTCTCGCAAAACTCTTCAAATGATAGTGAAAAATAATCTTAGACTTCGAAGTTATCGTCTGCTTAACGGCCAAGTTCTTACCGATCAAGAGAAGCAATATCGTAAGGAAAAATGCAAGAAATTGCGGGAACACTTCACGGTGCGCCGCATTGAGGACGTCCTCTGGTCGGACGAGAAAGTTTTCACCGTTGAAGTTTCTAAAAAACTCTCAGAATCACCGCCAACTTCTTAGCCAGGCTCTCAAGAACAATCGCAAGCGAAAAGTTGCCACAAGAAGTCTTTTTCCTGAAAGCTCAATGGTTTGGGGCTGCATCAGTGCAACGTGCAAAACTTCTCTGATTTTTATCGATAAAAAACGTGAAAATTAATGCAAAATTCTGCCAAGGAAGGATCCTCGAGAAAGCTGTGGTGCCCTGGAAGCAAGAACATTTCAATTTTATCTACCAACAAGAGTGGGCTCCACCCTTTACAGCCAAAACAACGATCCACTTCCTGGAGACCGGAATCGGCTCTTTTTTGATGAAAGATTTGTGATCCACCAGTAGCCCGGATCTGAATCCACTGGACTTTTCGGTCTGGGGCTTTATGGAAGAGCAACGTAGGAGTCGAAATGTGAAAAACCTTGTGGACTATTGGAAGAATTGATCGAAATTTGGACCGATCTCAACGTCAACTACCTGCGCCGCACGATCGAATCCATGAAGAAACAAATTGATGCCTGCATCAAAGCTGAAGGCGGACACTTCGAAAATTCGTTGTAATTATGAAATGTTGTGCCTTGTTGTTGTATAAAAATAAATCTCTTCAAATGTTTGTTGGCGAAGAATAAAATTAGAACGCTTCCTATGGCGCACGTATTTTTTCGCCACCCTGTATATATATATATATATATATATATATATATATATATATATATATATATATATATATATATATATATATATATATATATAGTAGGAATTGTGTTTCTCAGAATTCCCTTTGTATTTAAATAGGAGATTGTTTTATAAGCCATTATGAGCCATTAACTGTTGACATATTGGCATGCATTGATATCTCCATGATAAAATTAACCTTTCCATGTTTATATGTAGTTGATATTATTTTGCTGCGAAAAGATGTTGAAGCTTGGTCGCAAACTCAAAATTCCCCTTCACAGCCAATCGAGAGGAAGATCGAAGTAGCATAGATGAGTCTGTTGAGGTGAGAATGAAGATCACATAAAATGAGACAACACACTTCTCAATTTAGGAAGCAAATAGGCGTCACGAGTTTCTCTACTCGCGTTTCCACTGCGTTCAATGGAGTAATCACTGCACTAAAAATTAAGAACACACTTGAAAAAATATAAATACCAGGAAATATCAAGAATATATCCAAACCAAAACTGTCAATTTTAGATAATGATTTCAGACTTTGCGAGTCTTTGCAAATAAGCATAAAGCGGACCCGCTCATGACCTCAATTTTACGAGTGGGGCAGCCGACACTTGACATATATGGAAAATTCATTTGGTCTCCGGATTCGCGCAAGTCCCATGAAATAGAGAAAAATGGATAGATTGTATAATAGAGGCAACAGATTTCGTGAATGTCCTGGAAATTGTTTCCGTGGAAGGGTTTTGAGTTTCTCAAAATTTTGAGTGTTTCTTGCAGCGAGCGTTGCAGCGTTCTTCTGCCCTTTCCACAATCGATGGTATTGCACGAAAGCAATCAATGATAATGCATGAACGTTCACTCAACGTATACATTAAGAATTCAGAAAACATAGTAGTCCGCTCAGAAAGACGCTGCGATCTACGGAATAAACTTATCCGGTACAGACGACTTGAAGTGAAAATGACTTAAAAGAGTCGCGAACGCTCATTAAGGAGATGTTTGATGACCTTATTGGTATGTTTCGTAAGAATGTGCTAAGGAGATAGGTAAAAAAAGGAATGGCTTACAAATACGAAATCCGCAACGGTATGTGGAGCGAAAAATAGGAAGAGCCCGATGACGGCTGAGCATGCAGCGTCGATGGTCAGCACGCGGGTGCGCATCGTGACGAAATGAAAGGAACAGCGATGCGATGTATTGGCGATGCGATCGCGTTGATCGCAACCTCGATTGCTCTGGCTCAGCAATAACATCAGCCTTGCACAGCAAATCCATGTGACGTAATCTTGCAAGCTCAACAAACCAGGCCATCCGGATAGGTACATTTGGCCTGGTACATGCATGTACATGTGCTTTCTACTCATTTACAAGGAAGTTACGAAGCTCAAATAATTTTTTCATTGTAGCTGTGAAAACTGGAAAATTGTGAGCAAATGTTGCGTGTGTTTTTCACCACAGCGGTGTCCTTGCACGCACCGTGACCTTGTTCGCCACAATACTACTATTACTCTACACTCACGCAGGCGCAGTATAGGCCGTAAACGGGGAGTGCGGATGGGTGGGAGAACAGGAAGAGAATCTGGGGTCTTCATGAATCAGGGGCTATTATTCGGAATTGATTTTTATCTTCAATTATTTAAAAAAAAGTGTTTCAATATAATATTAAGTCGAAATTTTCTCTCTACCTAAAAAATCGACAGAACGGGTGTATGACCAAGAGAATTGGTGGAGGACCTTTCTTCCGAACAGCCTATTTTGAGTAGTTATTGGGAACCTTGGCAACGGCTGAGGACAGCAACGGCTGAGCACAGCAACAGCACCAGCGTTGATCTGAAAGATTGTCAACAGATATCCCATAGGACACCACTAATCCATTCTCTTCGAATTACGGAGATATGACCTTTAGCAGCAACGACGTCTTAAATGATCTTAAAGCTGGAGGAATGCTACAGTTCGAAACGCTCACGCGATCCAGGGCAGTCATGGCAACCATTTGAGTAGCCATATCTATAAACTTGTGAAAACGCTCAAATAAAAACGGAAAATATGGAAAATCATGAGCTGTTTCACACATTTTTAAGCAAATTTCACCAGTTTTTTATTGTGTAAAGAGGCCTGGTGCAAAAAAAAGGAGGTTGGTTAGGGCACCGTCTCCTGTACTACCTATTCTACTAACATTGTGCTCCCTGATTATAGCTTGATCTTCCTTTTTGCGACTCACCAAACTTTTTCGTTTGAATGATTTCAAATTGGGGGCTGCTAACGTTTTTGACGCACAGAAGCTGGAGTTCTCGATAAAGTGAATCAGTATGTCCAGCAAATAAAACAGGGTCACTACCAGTTCTCTCCCCCCCCCCCCCCCCCCCCCACCTCCTCCTCCCTTGCTAAATGGTCTACAAGACGCTCAGAAGAAAGAACAGAACGACTGTCATGATTTGATCCTACGACGATGTCCTTGGCACCATAACCAAATTGGAAACAGGTCTACATTCGAATTCATCCGAAATTCGATAAACTAATCGAAAAAAAGCCCATTGTCGAATTCATTCGGAATTCAAGCATTGGATGAAGGTGCAGTTTTTGGGATTCGAATGTTTGGTTGCGGTACCACTTCGTCCATTAAACACCTACTAATTTCGACATAAACTTTCAAAAAGAGAAGCCAGCTACTAGTTGGCTTGTCTCTTGTGAGCTTTATATGTTCGGACGGTTCGTGCAATTGTCGATGTGACGACGGTAGAGCAGCGTACGGACGACACTTAAGGCAATCTTGGCCATAAAAGCTATCGCTAGTATAGTTAACACATTCGG
Organism: Ancylostoma caninum; assembly: GCA_037903475.1. Classification (NCBI taxonomy): domain Eukaryota; kingdom Metazoa; phylum Nematoda; class Chromadorea; order Rhabditida; family Ancylostomatidae; genus Ancylostoma; species Ancylostoma caninum. Next base: position 202,844 of record JBAJFG010000359.1, read on the forward strand.
AGAGGAGCTTCGAATATTCGAATATCGAATATTCGACTCTTCAGAAACCATTCGAACGAATGAATATTATTCGAACGTCCAATGTCAGAAGTATTCGAATTCGAATATTCGAATATCAAGGGTTTCGAATATTCAAATATTCGAATATTCGAACATTCGAATATTCGAATATTTGAGAAGCATTTGCTAAAGAAATCTCTGCGAATATCGCCTGACATCAAAGAAGCTTGTCTCAAGTGATCAGTTCATTCTTCATCGTAAAGCTTCGACAGTAAATCTAGCACAGAACAACGAAAGCAAAACTTCAGTAGTAAGTATCTTCTGCTATACTTCTGAGATGTGACCAGCATAAACCGCGCTATAAGGTAAAATCACACAAAACGTGGTTGGAGTTATGGTCTCTCTCATAAGTGTGGACATTTGCCGAGATATCAAAGGGGAAAAGAGAACGGAGAAATGGGTAGGGGACGCACGGAAGTAGTTGCGAAGAGAAGGTACAATGAGCAAATACTATAAAAGTAGCACGAGGAAAATCTAGACCAACCATACACACTACGATGTTCTGAAAGCATATTGTTCTCCTGGTGCCTTACTGCAGATCTGCAGATATTTCGTAATCGTGGTGATGATGCGTATAATCTGCTTTATTTTACGCGAAAGTTGTGTTGGTAACGTTGTCCGGTTACATCCATAGTACCGCTAAAGGATACGCGCTAGTTTTTTTGCTTTGAATGGCGATCGAATATCGAATATGGGCTTCGAATATTCGAATATATTCGAATAGTGCGACCTGTCGAATATTCGAATTCGAATATGTTCGAATATTGGGCGATTCTCGAATATTCGACTATTCGAATATTCGAATATTCGAATTTTTCGAATAATTATTCGAATACGAATATTCGGTTAGAACTATAATCGCTAGGGTAGGAGGCAGCCTCTGCCCCATTGCCAAGCATCTGTTTTGAGCAAATATCTACCGTACCAACTAAATTCATTGCAGTTGAGACTTACTTTCGAAACCAACATCGACAGAGAACTGAGAAACCACAAAGATTAATGTCCTCGACGTGTTCAGAAAGGAGTTCAAAATTGATTGCATTGCAGAGTTGTTTGAAATACTGGTGTGCGGTGCGTTTACATCAAAAGATTCCATGGCACAACCGCCGGTAATAATTGTTGTGTTGTGTGCTGGCTATTTAGGAACAAGTGGGCAGGTATGTGTTCCAATAGAGGTCCGAATGTAGTATTCAGGAACCACCCTATTCTATCCATTGGCCCTCCCACGCAACTGACGATGGGTCTTACTTTGAGAGCGAAAGAATCTTTGGACTTGAGTTCTCACAAACTTCGGTGTAAAACATCTGGCTCACAAAGTGAACACATCTGAGGGTATGCTAGTTGTGTCTACTTTCTATAACGGATGACTCCACTAAGGCTCCTGGATGACACATCGAGTAGTTAAAGAGGGCGTGGCCTCGTCGGACTTTAGTGGACACATCCGCACCCATGACAATGAAGTCGTGCTAGACATATGGAAGAGCGGAGTGCTGGTAGAGTCATCCGTGGACGTTAGTGGACACAACAAGCATACCCTGGTATGTGTTCACTTCCACTCTCGTCTTGACAACTGGATGTGTCCAGTTCTATTTCTTAGTTCATCGCTGGCCTGAAATTTGCGCGGTTTGATGAGGACATACACAGGTAGAAACAAGTAGATCGATCTTGAGGCAAGCAATTACAATAGCATATATATAATCCTGCTGATTTTGCTCCACAAGCCCACTCCCTGTTTAGTTTGCGGTGCTGGCCGAGAAATTCTCCTACTAAAGATGGGCGATACAAAAATGTTCAGAAGTTGTCTTTCTGTTACGGCAACATCTAGCTGGTGGTGGGTGACAACAAGCTCACCACCTTTACCACTCGTTTACATACTCATCTGTGCAGATTGGAGCAATTCTCGAGCCTTGTTGATACCTTCCCTCTATACAGGAAATAGAGTGAATGCTCCTCCGCCTTTGTCGTGCTAACAAAGGAAGGATACTTCATCAGTATCGCCTTTTGTATCGAGATGTATACTGCCTTACTCAGCTCGCAACGCTGATTTCAAATCTGTTTTTGTCTGCTTCTAAACATTTTTCTGTGAGGATTTTTTAGCACGGAAGATTGCTCATGTAGGGTGCATGATTCTGCTGTTTCGCATTTTTCTTCCATCTAATGTCTTCCTCTGAAAATCCGATGATGCATCCCATAGAATACTCTCAGAATTTGAATGGAAGGGTTATTTTAGACGGTGATCGCGATTATCCACATTCTTTGCATGTCACCTCCGTATTCTCCCCTAAATCGGTGTTTTCTCCCAATTTCCTACTCTGTACCTACCACATCTCTTCAAGAATGGGGTTATGTCAATTAAGCTCTCTATGCAAAATTTGAGATGACTCCATGGAAAACCCCACCCTACCGCAAATCTATAAAAATGGAGCTTCGGTACAAAACGGATACGATATTCGGGTTCAACACCTCAAATTACCCGCTTGGACGACGTTTGGACAAGAATTATACTTTCGAAATTTTGGTGCAGAACTAGTCGTATAAGCGGATAAAAGATCCATTTATTGGTGGAATACCTCATAAACCGCACAAAATATAATAGATTTTCAGAGAAAAAAGTAGGCGAAAGGAAAATGCGAAACAGCACACTATGTATGATGGGGATTGAACTTGCAGTATGATTACTGGCGAGCCAGAGACACCGTTGTACCACGTCTGACCAGGAACACCGCCTTCATGAACCCTACATTATCATTTTGCCGTGCTAAAAAGGGCTGTAATCCTCACAGAGACAAATTTAAGAGCAGATGAAAACAGATCTGAAATCAGCGTTGCGAGCTGAGTAAGGCAGTATACATCTCGATATGAAAGGCGGTACTGATGAAATATCCTTCCCTTGTAAGATATTGCGGACTTGGGCTGCAAAAAATCGAAAGCTCACCTCAACACTGGGATTGGCAGTTTGCTGTTCAAAGAACTCGAAGAACTGTGTAAACATTATTTTAGAACATTTTATATAGCCGCCATTGTCGGTATTTTTAGGTGAGAAACCGGCGATTCGCACATTTTCGTGGCATTTTTTACTCCGTAGAAGTGCAGTATCAAGTAAACATGTAGATATATGCGTAGTAGAAATTCATGATGTTGAGCATTTAATCCCCGTTGAGTTCCCCTACCGTTTTGTGCCCTTGTTTGCAACGTTTTTTTTCCTGCCCAGTTGTGCCTTAGTATTGTAACCGTGAGGGACCTAGGGGGCGCAACGAGAGGACCCAAGTAGGCGTGGCCAGCACTTCATAAGCGCACTACGGGATGCGCGAGAACGGATAACTAGTCCTATTTATAGTGCGCTGACGAAGGAAGCTCACGTTCGAAGCGCAGAAGGACTTGAGAAAGCATCGGTCGGCAACTGCCACTTTAGTAGAGTGCAGTGTTGCGTTAGAGCTGTCAAGCTCCCGATCTTGCGGTCCCGCAAACCCACGAAAGTCTGGTGGAGGCCCGGGGAAACACTACATCTGTAAGTTATCCGTTCTCGCGCATGCCGTTTCTTGGTAGCGGCCGCGTCTCAGTCCTTAATCCCTCCCCTAAGGTACAGGTCCTCCACGAATTTTGTTAGTTGCCTCTTAGTAGCAAGGGTTTTACACAACTGTGCACTTGTATATAGTTTGTACCTGGTATAGTCTTACCTACAGTTAGCCTTATCCTATATTATTCTATAGTGAAGCGCATTAATAAACTTTATTAAAAGTATCTAGTAACCCCTTTTTCCTCATCCCATTTAGCCGCATTTGTGTTGTCGCATGGGGTGTTAAAAGAAACCCCGGGTTTTTAGTATCCTTAATCTTATTCAGGACTAGTGACACAGGACCGCTAAGTTCTGTAAGTGTCTGCGTACCGAACAAGTGTGCGGCCGCCGTAGGCATTGCAAGAAGTTCACGTCACGCAGACGAAGGCCCTAAAAACCAGGAAACCGGGGACCACAAATGACCGCTCTCGGCCTGGCAAAGGGACTACTCCAAGCGTCGGAACCGAACGGCCACGAACAGGCGATGATCGCCTCCAGGGAGATATCCCCTTTGAGCAGGATCTCGCCCGTCCACCTCCTTCACTGTGAGCTCCAAGCCCACAACCCTCTCCCAGCAATGGTGTGTCGCTCCTACCATCATAAACTTCATCAAGGGTAGTAGGCCCCACTCCTTTTATTGACAAGCATATTTATTTCATGTCTTTGTGACATATCGTAAAGATACCCGTATCTATTAACGATGACAATAGTGAACTGCAACAATACAAACACAACAACTATAATAAGCACAGGAAAATGAAGAGTACTACTTCCTTACAAAGTAGCGATCGTTTCATATCAATCGCTCTTCAGGGGGCAGTTTGATTATTGAGTTCATCTGAAAAAAAGACCCACTCAGCTGGAAAAGAAGAGATCTCTGAGAACTGCACGTTTCCTCTATCATTATTGGGAAATTTTGGGTTTATTATCCTAAAAACACCGGAAATAATGCGCACAATCAGACCTGCACTCGAGCACCGTTCCGTTCTTGATGACTTGGGCTATAATGACCATGGAGTGAACGTTTTCCACGAAGGGCAAACGCTAATAAAGTACATCCAAGTATGATAAGCACTATAAGCACAGCAGAAACCGGTCCAGCAATATAGTTCAACGAAAGTACTTTATGTTCAGGTACCTAAAGAATTCAGGAAGCAGATCAATTACAGAAAAGAGATAGTGTAATAGAACTGTATTCTTAACATCACACCAAATGACCACTTCTTAGGGAAGCTATAAATATCCTAATTTAAGAGGATTATGTTTCAAAAAAGATTCGACATGCCATCGGACTGCTTCCGGACGTTAATGTTCGAATAGTCTCGATTTCACTAAATTACTAAGACTAAACTACTGAAAAACTTTCGAAACAAATGGAATCAGCCCAACTTTTCGAAGAGCGGAGTATAACACCGATTCTCAGCTAAGCTGTTCCCAGCAGTTGTTGAATGACGTAATCTTCTAAAATATTTACCGAAGTTGAGCATTGTGCTCCTGTGTATCCACGATTACATTTGCATTCATGGATAGAGGTTTCATAACCAAGATGATCCACCTGTAAAAAAAAGTTTGCTCGTATCAATGAATTACGTATTACACAAGGCAATTAATGAAGCAAATAATGATCTATTATCCAGGGTGATGAAAGCTCTTATACTCACTCCATCGCGCGATCATGCCATACAAAGCAGTAGTTAATTGCAGGAAGCGCTCTCACTTACCTTTACTCCAGGATTCACACACTTTCCATGAACACACGAATGTATAGTTTTATTGAAAACGTCTGGCCGGCATGGATCTCTTATAGAACATCGCCTACCAATGTAGCCTAAAATAACCAAGGTCTTGTCTTGGAAACTCAGCCAAACCCAATCCGTACTAAAAAAACGAACGTAAGGGACGTCACTGACCAAGTTCGCAGTCACATCGGTAACCTCCCTGTGTATTTGTGCATACACCATTCAAGCAACTTGATGAGATCGTACACTCATTAATATCCACACTGCAGTTTTTCCCTGGAATCAAGTTAGTGTATATTGATGAAGTATCAAGTCACATTTCATTGGTCACCAATAAATCCTGTCCCTTCACAGTTGCATTCATAGTCAGCAACTCGATCCCTACATGAGGCTCCGTTCAGGCAGTATCCGAACTGACATTCATCAATGTCTGTTTCGCAGCTGCTGCCTATATAAGATGCAGCTCGATTTCATCAATGAACTAATAATGTCGAAAAAAGTAATAACTACCAGTAAAACCCGCAACACAGTGGCATTTGTGTTTATTTAGAAGCGATTCGCACGTTCCACCATTTGAACAAGGATTCTCCCTGCAGTGGTTAATCCGACTCTAAAAAAATGAGATTATGATGATTCTTTCTTCAGACTATTAGATTGATTTCTGATTTTAATTGTTCATTGATGTATGTGTTTTCTTTTCATTTCATTCCCTTCGTTGCCGACGGATATATTTCAAGACAAGTGCTCCAACTTGCCTCCTGCGAGTCTCGCACTTGCCCGCTTCTCAGAAACTTGGTACTCACACACCTTTACTTTCCATCAAAGCGGACGAAGCAGACAGTTGCGAGACTCGCTGTAGGCGATTCGGAGCACTCGTTGTTTTGATGCATGTTCTTTGTTGGAAATGTGATCTAACATTGCGCGTCTGTTGATAATTATTTCGTTTTCGGACGCAAATATAGAAGTATTTAGTATAATCTTTGTGTACAAATATAGGGATATAACACCGAGTCGATACCAGCACGAAAAAGTGCACGTCACATCGGGGCTGCGCTCAGCCTGACTGCCGTTTGTTAGTGATTCTCGCTTCTTGACCATGGCTATCCGCCACGTGTTTAAGAGTACTGCTTCGCATCGATTTCGACACCCACAGCTCCCCATATGTTATACACTGAGGCAGAGTACACTCTGCCACGGACCTGTGCGCCACGTTACCTCAGGAAGACTCGTGCGCCAAGTGATCTCTGGAATAGCTACACCCTAGAAAAAAATCCCCCAAGCCAGAGCGCCGATTTGCGGCGCTCTGGCTCTGGGGATTTTTTTTTCTAGAGTGACCCGTGCACCATGTTACCTCTGGAAGACCTATGCGCCACGTTACCTCTGGGATACCTACACTCTGAAAAAATCACTGTCAACCACACGAAGCGCAGCTTCGCTGCGCTTAGCGTATGACAGTGCTTTTCTGCGGATCTGCTCTATCAATTTTCTTCGTGAAATTGCTGGGGATGGAATACTCTTTCCCGGTTAATTGATATGAAATGGATTGAATCTTAAGTGACGCTTTCTGTTGATGACAGAACGTTTCACATTTTCTCCTTTAACAAATATTTTCGATTGATTCTCCTTTCTAGAACTGTGAAGTAGTCACTCGATTCGCTGTTTTTAAAGGGTTTCCGAGAAATCTCGGTGCGGGCTCAAAACACTTTTCGGACCCGTTCTCTTCTAATCTCTACTTGTATCCAGAGGAGAAACGCTGCTGAAGGAGGAGGGGGGGGGGTACTGTGGCGTCAAAAACTGTGGAAGAAAAACCGATCTTGGCCCTTAGGCAAGTACTACGTTCTGAAGAGTTCAGCAAAAGAATGAGCACTCATAATGTCCTACATGAGCATCGTTTTGTTTTGAACGGGGCGTGCCTATTTTGTTAGCTTCGAAAATTCTGTGTTCCAAGAATTTGGGTGCGAGAAATGTGTTGCGTATTATGTTGCATGGAGAAAGATACTTCCGAAAACGTTCTTAGAAATAAAGAGATGAAGGAGGCGAGGGTTTCCCTTGCCTGTTTTGTCTAGATTCTGTTCGCGTGGACGCCAAACGTGCTTGTAGTTCAAGCACCTTAACCGAGGGGAATGCACTCACAACACGCTCGACTTTTCGTTCTCGATGGGTTGCAGCGAAATACTCTTTCCAGTAGGTGTGGGAAACTCACTCCTATCTTTCCCTATATTTTTCTGCGAATCTCTACCTTAAACACAGCACTCACGGAAATTTTCACCTCTGAAGGGAGTGGTTTACCGTGTAGCCGGCCACTGGACAATCACAAGAGTAAGTTGAACACAGGGAATAAAGGCTTACCTGCAAAGATACTGCCGTGGGAACACCTGCCGCTCTGAACAAAAGGGGTTCCGTCGCTTCAGCTAACGCCATTGACTGGGTGTGCGTATGTGGGTTAGCGCAGGGTTTTATGTGGAATACGCACCATTCGCAGAGTTTCGTGGCGGGACCCATCACGGAACACTCGTCCACCCTGTGGACGCACATGAAATAGCGCCATCATTTTCTGTATTTCCCACGTGTTTCGCGTTGCTTCATCATTGCCAATGAGTTCGTCGTCCCTAAAAACCCCAATATGCCGCGAAATCTCCAACGCGGAAAATTCCGTGAGTGCTGCCTTTAATCACCCAGGATTCTATTCGAAAATGGAAAAAATCGGCATCCTTGACTCTCTCAGGCGATGAGTCACCCGGCGACAGATAGAGATATGTCGTAATATGCCCTAGCGTTTTATTATAGAGTAGGATTTCTCATTCGCCTACTTTCAAACTATTTGGCAAACCTGCGCTTCGTGTAGATGACAATGATTTTCTGGTGTTGCACTGGAGGCCACAATTCTGAGTCGAATGGTATAGGGTCATGTGCGTTTGTTCTCTGGATCGTGAGATATAAGCGATTACCAACAAACACAAACAGAAGGACTTCACTGTATAGTGATTTTCCCGATATTCAATAGCCGAGTGTCTTCAGGAAAAATTCCCAGACTAGAGCGTTACTTCAGTGCGCCCTATCCTCGTACTGTGCGCCGCCTCATGCTTGACAAGTCCGAAAGATAGCCCAAGTTCACAGTGGCCTTCTGATGATTATCTGTGAATCTGTCACACGCATTTTCGCTACGGAATTCAATTCAACTACGGAAAATCGACTCTACTGTGACACCTAGAAATGTTAAACGTCCCTCGTGCTACATCTTTGCTCGCTTTTAACTAATAATGTGTCGTCTGTCAAGGCCTATTCAAATAATCAACTAGCTAACAGTGGCGGACGCAGGAGGGGGGGGGGACCCCCGCTTTCTTGTATGTGTGCACAAGACGTGCTCACACTTGAGTAGAAACCGAAAACATCGACAGTAGTAGCAGACAGTGAAGGACACCCACTGTATCATTTCGAAGGAAAGTCGTACCTCGCATCCCTTTCCCTCATATCCTACTGGACAACTACATGAATGTCTGTCAGGAGTAAGCTGGAGACATTCACCACGTTTACAAGGGTTTGTCAGACAGGAGCCGTGGACCTCGCAGTGGTCACCTAAAGAAATCGTGCACATCTTAGGAATGGCCGAATTTCTATAAACTCACCGAAGAAGTATTTCCTGCAGTGGCACTTGAATCCGTTTTCCGTGGATTCGCATGTACCATCGTTGTCACATGGAATCCTCATGCACTCGTCGACAAGTTGACTGCAGTGTGCTCCACGCCAACGCTAAGATTGTTCCATCAAACATCAATTCAAAATGGAGAAGTAATATTCGTGTACTGATACCGGATGAGTTTCGCTAACTAACTCGCAGAACATTTCACCGGAGGTCGTGGTCAGTCACAAACGGACGTCATCACACAATGTACAGGGACTTCAAACGGCCAGATGAATACGGACCAGTGTAGCAGTCTTGTTCAGAGAGTATAAGAGCGCGTCATGAATGCATTATCGGTTGAGGAGTGTTGTAGACAGAGTGCCACACCCCACCGTGGCACTGATCCGTATTCATCTGGTCGTTTTGAGTTCCCTGTACAGGGAGTGGCAGATTCTGTTCCATAACCTGACGTCACTGTCATGAAGTTTTCAAAACAAAATATTACCTTTAGTTTTGGGATCTTCCTTCCGTACCACTTTTGCTCCTCACAATCTCACCTCGCCTTGCCAGCTGATGTCAGAGTTTGCACCCTAATCTGCTGTCCACGAAACCTCGCAATAATTTTCATGCATGAGATGTTTCGCACAGGAGAATGTTGCATCGCTGCAGACAGCTACGAAGTACCATTCCTTCCACGTTCCTCATGGCGTACCCCCCCCCCCTTTTTTTCGTGGATTTCTTGCGCATTTCATGCTGTTTCAACGTTAGATATGACTTGTATCTCCCTCGAAACCCGGGACTATGCCAAAATCAACGGCGCGAAAATTTCCGTGAGTGCCGCTTTAAAAAGATCCTCAGCGGTTATAATTTCGTCTTCACCCACTTTTGAGCTAACTTTTCGAGTTCGTTTTTCTTCTTCAATACAACTAGCGACTGCGCAATATATGTGCCATCATTATTGACAGGAGTTCCGACAGTAGCAAAGGGGTTGGTGGCAGCAGTTGTGATTGACTGGTCCCACTGTATTAGGTTGATGCATAATTAATGCGGCGTTTTTCGCGACTTCTTTTCTCATTAAACTGGCGTTTTTTAAATGGTTTTCTCATAATTCTTATCCTCTTTTCACATTTGATACAGGTGCTATCGGAAATCGTATTCACATTTATATGCCATACCAGTTTGAGAGAGATTGGAATTCTTTGAAAAAAAATTGAAGAGTTTCAAATGGTTTTTTTTTCACAAGAACAAACCTCTCTTTCCACTTATCAATTCAACCACTATCGAAAACCACATCCACCATACGATGCTATATCACTTCGAGAAAAGTTGGAATGCTGCACAGTCATCCCGCGATCTCAGAGAGCCTTTCAAAGATGGACTAATCAGCAAGGCTAAGATGAAAGATTATCCGTTGGCCATCAAATTCCAAGCACCAAGATTTTGGGCAGCCTGGAAGAGAATGAAAGCTTGACAACGGGAATGCTTTCCGAACTCTCCAATATGGATCCAATATGGACCATTCGACCATGATACTTCCTCTCGAAAGGCTCAGAAAAGCGTGGAGACTGGCCAAATGGGTCATTACGAACTCTCAGACAGAAACAATGTTCAATTTCCACCGATTTTCTGTAGCAAAACGAGCATGCTCCATTTCTTGGGAATCTCTCAATCGAACCTCCGCCCTTCCCCCCTTCCACGGCTGCCAAAAGTTCCTGGTGGTCGAAATTTGTCGAGTTCTTCCTTCTTCAACAGCAGGATTGTACCTTCTCACTTGAACTACTTAAATATTTTCCGATTCGGCTTTGCCAGTTTTTCTTCGGCCAAAATTTCGTCGAGATCGCGGAATGGCTGTGCTGCTCACCAAGCTTTCCCGAAGTAGTAGAGCATGAGATGGTGAATGTAGATATGATTTCCAATAGCACCGTTACTAAGTGAAAGAAGACGATTGTTAGCATGAAAAGAAGAAGCGTAACTTCTAACGAGGAAGGGAGTCGCGAAAAATACACCAACATAATGATTTCACCAAACTCTGAGCGTTGCTTTCTGAGGAGGTAGTTCTCATTTTGGCAGTGGAAGCTAAGGTTCCCGGTGTCTAAGCCACTCTCACAATTTCTTCTGTAATTGAAGGAAACTACTTCTCGCTACCGAGTTATCCAAGTTTTCGAGCCATTCAAATGCCTGCGGAAAAGTCAAAAACACTGGGTACGCATCCCCCCACTTTCAAGGGTGGTGGCTGCTCAAGTCATGTGAAGTCATGTGTTGGATTCTCGTGCCTGTTTGAGCCGATGCAAATGAACGGCTTTTTTGTGATGATGATGTTCCTCTACCTTCTAACAGGTATCACTCCGTGTGTTCTCTTGGATGAGCTTCAGGGGCGATCACCAACTACTTCAACCGATGGATCAGATTCTGATCTATCTTGAGCTGAAACAGCCTCATTTGAATTTCCGGGGTCAAACCTCCAGAGAGTAGTAAAAAGGAACGGAGAGACCTATCGTAGAGCTTATGTCTTTTCCCGTACCGCTTGCTGTGTTTCCTGAATTCGCAAAGCGGGAGCAGCCGAACATGCTAGGGGTCAACCACGATTCAATCGGGCGTAATCGTGATGGAATGTGAAAAGAAATTTTGGCTCTAGAGCTTTCTATCCGAACCGTATGTAAAGGCTGGCCAATAGTATAATGTAATGTATATCTACAATACTGCTTATCCGCGGAGTCACAGTCGCACACCGTCGCTTTGCCATAACTTTCGTAGAACTGAACCAATTCAAACGATTTGGTAACCATTCGATTTATCTTAAAGGAATCTTTCAGATGATTACTTACTGTCGAACAAAACTTTAGGTGTACTGGTTTTGGCCAAGTAATCGATATATCGATTCATGCCGTAATGGATAGGGCTCGTAGTAGCTCAAACATGCGGCGATGAAGGATTTCAAGCTTAGATCCGATTGTATATTATGAATTGAAACAGAAACCCAACTTCGTCAAAAACTGGGTTTTCTTGAATTAGTGTGGAATTTGCCAAGATCAGCTCCCGGACGCTTGACTTTGGCGGTTTCTGTTTCAAATCATAATATATAATTGGATCTAAGCTTGAAATCCAGTTCATCGCCGCATGATTGCGCTACTACGAGCCCTATCCATTACACGGCATCAGTCGATATATCGATTACTCGGCCAAAACCGGTACATCTAATGTTTTCTTCGACAGTAGGTAGGTCATCTGAAAGATCTCTATGAGATAAATCGAATGGTGACCAAATCGTTTGAATTGGTTCAGTTCTACGAAAGTTATGGCAAAGCGACGGTGTGCGACGGTGACTCCGCGGAGCGACCGTCGGTTTTCACGATCCCCGTGAACAGTTCCCATGTCCGACTGTCTTTGAACCTCGGCATTATGACAGATTATACAAAGCATAACCCGAAACCCTGAACAGTATTGCACTATAATAAAGCGCAACACCCCCCCCCCCCCCACAGTCACGTGGATGGGTGGTTGCCTCACCTACTTTCCACGCCGCAATTGGGCGACTTGGCGTGAACAAGGTGGATCAAAGGACACCCGATGGTGAATGTATGTGTAGCACATGGGTTGCAAAAAAGTCTGATTGGATCCAAGAGGGGAACATTCACTCACGAATATGAAGGTAAGTTGGGTGTTGCCTCGTAATGCTGACAAAATAGGTTTACATGAATCGCGCAGATGCTACTTGAATTATCCACACGAAACAACCTTAGAGAAGTTGAAGTTTCAAGTGTGGTTTGCAAATGCCTCCCGGGAAATGACCCCACAAATTGGTGTAAATTTGCCCATAAATTAGGCTTTAGCCCACAATATCGCTCGCTTTTTACTCAAAAAAGTTGCGCCCAGCTCTTAGACAGTTAACCAATGTCATTTACTAGTAGATGGTATTAACATCAAAGAAGTGGTACTAGGAATGGCTGAGGAGCCCTTCAAAACGTAAAATTACAGATAACTTTTCAACTTAAGAAGAAGAGCAGAAACAATATCGGTTTAAACTTGAAAAAAAATGAGCAGCATCCTATAGATGGAGATCATACTTGTTAAAGCTAGCGTCTAAATGAGGTAACTCTGCAGAAAGAATCAAATCGTAGGGGTCTACTCATCACACCTCATAATAACATCGAAGCCTACCCTTGACATACAGTCAAACTGGCCCTCCAAAGAGTTTGATTGATAATGTTCTTCTGTCTTTATATGTAAGCTAGACGGCATGTCCGGCTTCGCTCGGGTGTTTTACTACCCTTGCTACTTCACATTGATGAGGAAAATATTTTTTTGATTAGTGTCTCAACAAACCTAAGTAACAGACCTTTTTTCACCAGACCATTAGCGAAAAGTCACTAAAGCTATTTGGGTAATAACTTCGTGTAAAGTGTTTGTCATATTTGTATTCAGCGTGTACGGGATCCCCAGCAAGCGTGTTCCTATCCATTCAAGAACCCGTCTTCACCGACTCTCGGTCAAACAATCAAAAAATCAACAAAGTCGATAAATCAATGAACAGGCAGTTCTGTGCGAAACGCTTGTCACATTCGTGTTCGGCGTATTCGGAAACCCCAGTGAGTATTTCCTCACCGACCCCCGAGCAAAAACGATGTAAAATCAATAAAGACGATAAATCAATATTTTCGCCCAGAGTGGTTGTCATATTTGTGTTCAGCACAATGGAGAACCTCAGTAGACATTTCCTTGCGTTCTCCTGAGCAAAAGTGGCCGGGGATCGATAAAATCAGTAAATATATAATTTCGTGCGAAACGGTTGCCATATTTGTGTTTAGCACATTAAAGCACCCCTATAAGCATGTCACAGCGATCCCCTGAACAAAAATAGCGAAAAATCAATAAAATCGACATCATCAATTAGGCAATTGATAGTCTCGGGTATAAAGTAACCTCCGCCGGCCCAATAGTAACCCATATGCAAAATTTGGTCCAGATCGGGGCAAAAAGGGAGTTGGGGAAGGCACCCTATAAAAGGTCATAGCTTCACCTAGTAAGCCTAAGTCAAAGCACTAGCCTAAGGCCTATGGCACACTTCACAGCGACACCGTCGCGGTGAAGAAAATGAATGGAAATGATGAGAACAAAATATTACAAGTTCTCAAATCTTATCACACAGTTTGCACGGAACACCGTGCTGGCATACGAGCCACTGTGAGTAAGCTTGTGGTGGTGAACGGTCGCTGTGAAGCATGCCCTAGGCCTAAGCCTAAGCTAAGCTTAAGCCAATCCTATGCTTAAGCATGGGTATAAGCCTAAGCCTTAGGCTTACGCTTCATAGTAGCAGCCCACTCCAACCACATTTTGACCTAGATCGGTTCATCCTCCGCGATTTCTATTCGGAATGTACAAGCGTACAGACACACAAACACGCACACAAACGCACACACAAACACACAAACTTTCCCGTTTATATATGCAAATTCGTACAAATCACATCTTCTTCCGCGATATTTAAGGCGCTTACTTCTACCCATTTACACAATCAAAGGGATATTCGTTTTGATTTTGGCCCAAGGAATATCTCGTGACGGTTCTTGGTTTAGAAGATCGGCGTAGCCTGGCTGCTATCATCCAACAGACCCACCTTGTCACAGCGGCACACGGTCGCATTCCACACTGGCCTACACTGCCCTTGACCATTGCATGTTGTTTCGTTGCATTTATCAATTACGTCGGAGCAGGTCCTCCCTCCGTATCCTAAAGATACAAAGAACGAAGAATATTTAAGAATTAACCAATGATTTACCAACGAGAATTCACAGCTCACCGATTCACTAACAAACCAAGTCAAATTTGTCTTTTTGACAAAGACGTTGGCAACAAGAGTACATTTGTTCTGCTGATATCAAATATGAAGTCTATTTTAAACGCTAGAGCACTTCTGCAGTGTTACGATATTCAGAGATTTTTTTTCAAAATTTGGCACCAGTTCCCTCGAGTTCCTGCCGAGGACTTCCAAATTCATGTTAATCGCGTAACAGAGGAGAAGCAGTACTAGATATGCGCATGCCAAGATGCTACCCGCAATGAAAACCTGAGTGAGAATTTAGTCTTGAACATTAGCTTTAATTTTAAGTTTTGACACTAATTTTCTCGCGAAAATGTTATAGATTTCCGGAGGCGCGAAGAAAAAACTATACTGGACTCTGTTGATGTCATAGGAACTGGAAACTGTTACACTTGAGAATCAACCCTATACTTCCAGGATCGGGTAGGCTAATGGACTAATAGCCGCAGGCGAGAAAGCTGATATGACTGTGTATTCATTCAAGGAAGTGTAGGCCTGTTTTTATCAGATAGCACACCGCTCTAGTGGGTGCGCGGCGGTTGATGCGGTCCGGATTTTCGCACCTCTTCCTCCCTCTTGTAATTATCACTTGCGGAAGTCGGTTAGAGGTGCGAGAAATGGCCCTGGAAAACTGATCGGATCAACAGCGGCACAGCTAAAACTGAAGGTGTTGTCCGTAGATAACTTTTACATCGTTTCATGCAGTTATGAGCTGAGACCAAAGCTGTATGCAGGCAGGAGGGTTGCAATGCCTCAAGTACCTAATTGAAATAAAAGGATTGACAGTACTCCAAGCGCTGCTAGAGCATTCACTATTGATGGGAACATTCCTTTTCATGTCGATAAAGCGCTGATTTTTTTTCACTTCTGAGAAAGCGCGACCCAGTACGAATTAAGTCTCCAGAACTTTAAATGATCACTTGAGATAATCAGAGACCCTTTTTTTACTTTTTCTCCGTACTCATTCTTCAACTTCAACTACTTCCTGCCTATCCTTACTCCTTAGCCAGCGTTGTTTTTACCGATCATGGCATCTTAGGAGCTCAGAGAGCAGAACCTACGGAGACGTATGTTCAGAATAACGACTACCCCCAAGCTATTTAAGCATACTGGATGTATCACAATTCGTCCACAAATTCGCGTCTGCGGCATAATTATTGGGCACTGATAGTTCTGGCGCTGTTGATCCGATTGGGTTTTTTTGTCTTCCTTTTCACACCTTTAATTGAATGCCCTCAGTTGGTAATTAGCAGAGGGAGGAAGAGGTGTGAAAATCCAATCAGATCAACAGCCTGTTCCCCCGCTTTAGTAATCACTGCGCTGGTGTTTTCAAGTTGTTTTTTTTTTGTTATTGTACGTGTTCTCGTTCATCGAAAAAACGACGACGGTGAAGACCAATTTTCCACCGCCCGGTATGAATGAGGCCTTGCTTGTTTCACGTGAATACAACAGTGAACAATCATCTGTTCAAATGAGCCGAAACCACTGATCCCTAATGATTACCGTAGGAATCAAGGAGATCAATCAGAGAGAACGCACGCACTTGTTAGAATCCCCTAATTCACGTCCCAGCAAAGAATTTATACGGGACGAGAAAGCACTTATAATCACAAAAAGTCTCATACCCTCTTCGCATTCACATTCAAATTCAGCAGCGTTGCTTTTGCAGTATCCATGGACGCAAGGTCTGTTTTCACAGGGATCTTTGCGTTCTTCACAGAAAGGCCCAGAAAATCCTGGCCGGCACAGACAAACAATGCCTTTCCCGTTCGTCTAAATGAGAAAATGTTGTTTGCACCCGAGAATCAAAAGATGGTTCTCAGCTTACGTTTTCACACGTTCCGCCATTTCGGCATATTTGTTCGCTGCATTGAGAGCCATTCTGAATGAACATTTGAACTACCTGGGAAAAATAGCAAGTGAAGATGATCACATACTTGAATTTCGCAGGTCCTTCCCACCCATCCATTTCTGCATTCACATTTGAAAGTTCCATTGGAGGATGTGCAGAGCGCCCCATTTTTACATGGCATCGTAACGCACATGTCCATTTCAGAATCGCACGTCTCGCCACTGAATCCAGGATCGCAATAACACCTGAAACTGTGCTTCCTGCATTTATTTAATGCAGGTCTTCACCAGGAATGCGACCGATCCCATTCATACCTTGCTTCACCAATACCATCCACGCAGTAGCCTTTTCCGCAGGAAATTCGGGAACAATCGTCCAAATTTATCTCACAAAGTTTTCCTCCAAATCCAAGAGGACATATGCAAGTGAATGTGTTCCAGAGATCACGACATTCACCACGAACACAGGGAGAGGCACGACCACACTGAGGAGAAGACAAGCATGTTGTAGTGACCTATGTGAAGGGCATTTTTAACAAGAGCGAACAGTCCAGTCTTACAGTAATGAATTCTTATTACCTTCTGACGTTCCTCGTTAGCCCAGTATGTAATGTTAGACCCTTGACCTGCTTTCGGTACCTTATAGAAGGACAAGGGTGGCAAGTCCCCTACCATGACGTCCTTCAGACAACCCTCGAATGAAGGAGAATCTGCTGAACCAAATTGTAGAGATCCTGACCAGATATGGGATGGCAATTCAGCTGATGGGGGCAGACCTGAAATGGGCAAGAACTGAAGACATCTAAAACTAGGGAGCATGTACGAGTTTTGTGCCTCATGTGGAATGAGAAAACAAGCCCTCGTTTTAGTAGTGTGACCCACGGAAGGTAAATACCACTGCCAAGTGCGCGGGAAGAGGAGGGGTGGGGGGGGGGAGGGAAGAAAAGTGGGGTGAAGTATATTATAAGTATGTTATGTCATATACTATGTATTATAAAACCTGGCAGATAAGTAAACAGTGAGGCCGTTGAAAATTCCCCCTCCAAATGGCACTAACAAACTACTGGCAGAAATAATGAAGGACAAATTGTTGAAATCCACATGCACATAGTTGCCACCTCGAGATAACTAACTAGGCATTGTATAAGTAAGATTAGCTTTAACAATGTGCCTAAAGACGAGTGCCAGATAGACTCGCACCAGCCAGCAACGCATCATTCGGCAAATAGTCTTCAGAACATGTTGGAACATCGGGACGCAGGTATATGGGCTGAGAACCCTACAATCAACATGCTGATTGCGAGTAGCCAGCAAACCTCTGCGACGTAGCAAACAGTGAGTGTAAGAGGCCAGAAAAATTGGAATTGAGGTGAAACTGGTGGTGCTGACGTGACTAAAAGCGAGTAGCTGACAAAAGAAACATTAAGGGTTAGTCCTACTTCCTGGGTAACCAAAATTCACAAAAGTAGGTCAGTTGGTTAAAACAAAGTTTAATAAGGCAGCATAAAGAATGAATAAAATGAACTAGAAATGGTGTTAGTAACGCAATTAAATAAAAACAAGTAAAATAAGAACTTGAAAAAGATGGAGCTGATTTCAGTTAATAATGCTAGATAGACCAAGATGGTATGGAAAAATGTCGATTCCCGAAATGCAGAGTATACTAGTATTTTTGGGACAAGAGTGAAAGTTTAGTAGGTGAGCAACAAAGGACGAAAACTCTCTAAAACGTTAGCACTATAGAATGAGTGTGGTCACACAGTGATGGTGAAGAATAGGTGAGAAGCTGAAAAGAATGATGTTGATGTTAGTGGTCGCTGCTCGTAAACAAGTGCAGGATGTCTAATTTCTTCATTTTTTTTTTGTTAAAATTTCGAAAGTATTGGCTTGTGACACAATCCGTGGAAAGCGTAAGAGCCATCTTGCTTGAATATACACGAAAAACTTTTGGATTTGATCTTTTAAGAGTGTAGGCTGAAACCTCTGGACCTCTAAGTGATAAGCCTGAATATCGAATATTGGCTGGTTTGCAGTTTCTTTTCTTAGAACACAGAAGCACAAGACCAGGCCAATTAGAGTTCTAAGAAAGGTCAGGCTACTCATATTATATTATTATATCTCGTATTGAACTTCTTCTACTCATATTATATTATTATATCTCGTATTGAACTTCTTAAGTCCTTCATTGTATTACGTGTTGGCATAAGTCCTTGCGCTTTTTAATTGGATGCACTTTTCTCGACCTATTTGTTATCTTTTAGGTACAGCTCATATAAGATTCGGAGGCGCTAATCTTCCTCTACAGGAATGCAGTGAGGAGTTTTTCTAAAACGACAGCATGCTTGAGTTTTAAGCCTGCGAAGTGGAGCAGTGAGCCAATGAAAAACAGCGCAGCCAACAACTACCTATCCTGGCATTCAGTCAAAGCTCGAAAGGCCATCAAAATTACGCAAGCGACCTCTACTAAGTATGTAAGAGACATTTCACTTGAAATGACTAGTCATCAGTGGTTTTCTAAGGTCAAAGAAGACATATTTGGTCTCAATGAAAGCAACCACTTCCGAACAGATTCCTTCGATGAACCTTCCATTCCAAGATCTCATGATCTGGATGAACATTATACTTCTCAAAGCTACCAAATAGCTGAGGAAATCCTGCTGAAAGGATCGAATCGTAACGGTGGAATCTCCTGAATCTTCTTACCCCGTGATAAAGTTGGACCCCACTCCTGCCAACATCGCCAAACTGGCCGTGCAACAGTTCCATTGCTGACTTTCTTCCGCGTTTATATTCTTCAGAGCCTACACGTTAAAATATCTCTGCTGAATACTAGGAGAAAAAGGTGTTTCTTCGTAAATAACGCTTTTCTTCTTAAGCTTGAAGATTAAGCAATTTTGAAATTTGTGAAACCGCATGATGATGGGATTGTAGAGCAGAAAAAGCGCTTCCAGAAAGTATAGAGCGCGTTGCGAAAAAAAAGACATTGAGTCGGAAATGTCGGAAAACATCGCAACTGAAAAAAAGCGCAAGGACTTATGTCATCACCAAATAGTTAGGCATAGCATCATAAGGTGAGCACCGCCTCAATAGAAGTTGTGCG
This sequence comes from Ancylostoma caninum, assembly GCA_037903475.1. Taxonomy (NCBI): domain Eukaryota; kingdom Metazoa; phylum Nematoda; class Chromadorea; order Rhabditida; family Ancylostomatidae; genus Ancylostoma; species Ancylostoma caninum. Next base: position 222,590 of record JBAJFG010000359.1, read on the forward strand.
AAAACTTGCTGCACTTTGTGGATCTTCAGCACATCCTTTTCTAGGTAAGGATTCCATACCATTGAACAATGCTCAAGATATGTGAGAAAGATTGATTTTTTAACGCGATTGACAGCTTATCCGAGAATCACTCCAAGGTTTTGAATGTTTACAACTCGATACTTAACATTGTGATTAAGGAGAAGCGACGTGTTTTTTTATTCCTCCTTGATGAAATGCTGTGGAAAAGAAGAAGCGTGCCGACGTTACCTATCCCAACAACTTTGGAGGAGGATTGAGAGTGAGTCGAGACGAATTTGTGATTCTGTTCGGTCTATGGTCAAGTCTACTCTTCGCGCTAAATACGATAGACTTTTGAGCACGCCGTGATAGTCGTCCTGGCAGAGAAAGCTGCTTGCCTACAAACCACCGATCCGATAATATTGCCTGTCCAAATGAATCTGCAGCTGAGAAGGCAAGGGATACGGTAATTGGCAGCACTCAGATCCAAGAGAATGCTCTAGAACTTCTTATTCTCGGTCCTCGTTTCTCACCGGCTCGTAAGTGATAAAGGCGGAGGGTTCGTTGTAGTGCCGCAAGTGCGAGATCACGAAATCACTTGCACTTGCAAGATCAAACTGTATACCGTCGCTCAGCCGAGAAAGAGTTCGTGGCACGATGTAGGCGATTGAATGACGTGTGGATCCAGACTGGAAAGTCAGCAGGTCTCGATGAAAGATTTGTTGTTTGCTTAAAGCTCGACAATTCAAGATGTCCTGTGTTCTACAGCCTTTTAAAGACCCACAAACTATCTCCGCGTGATACGGAATCTATCCCTGGCAATATCTTCAAGGTTAGGCCTATAATAAGTTGTGTGGGAGGTCCAACCGACCGCATCTCATGGTTTCTGATAAAAAGTGTAAGCCAGTTGTTATCAAAGGTGCCCTCCCACTTGACAAACACGCATGAATTCCTTGAAATTTCTTAGCAGGCTCAAGCTCGACAATCCTGATTGTCCCGTCTTTTACAGCCTCATCAAAACGCACAAACTCTCTACGTCGGATATCCATTCCATGTCAGCTGCGACCTACAAAATTCGACCGATAATCAGCTGTGTAGGTGGACCAACCGATAGAATATCGTGGTTTCTGAACAAAATTGTCAGCCAATCTCTAGATAAGGTACCTTTCAGTTAACAAATACGAGTCAATTTCTTGAGCACTTACGCAGCACGAACTTCGATCAAAACTGCGTCATGCAGTCATTCGATGTAATATCGCTCTACACTAACTTAACAAACAGTTCTGCTCTACAAGCGCTCTCTGAAATGCTTGGATTGCATGGTAGAGAAATGCTTATGTATGGGCTCAGTAAAGCACGCGTAATGACTCTCGTCAAGGAATGCCTTAGTTGTAACATCTTCAAGTGGTCAGGTACGTATTTTTCGCAGATAGGAGGGTTGGCTATGGGTCAAAGACTAGCACCGGTGCTCGCTATATGCTTCGTGAGCAAAATAGAAGAGCCTGTGCTGTCAAGGCGTCCGCTAATGTACTGCCGTTACATCGACGACTGTTGTATCGTGACTTCAACACAGTCCGAAGTGGATGAGTGTTTCAGAATACTCAATCAACGGTCGCAGTACATAAGTTTCACCAGAGATAAACCCTGCGAAGGTTGGCTAGCTTATCTGAACACACAGCTGATGCTCGCGAATGGCATGCTACATGTAAAATGGTACCGTAAGGAGAGTTCGAAAACATCATCTTACATGAGCACTCAGCCCACCCAACGGCCGTGAAAAGAGCCATTGTTCGCAATGTGTTCAAAACGGCTTCCAAAACGGCGAAACTGAGCGACAGGAATCACTAAGGCTGGCAAACGAAATAATCAGCAGCAATGGTTACTCACCACGTCCTAGACGAGCGAGAAAACCCAGAACTACGATTACAAACGACGGAAACGAGCGTAGGCTTCCCTCTGCTTACCTTTTGTTTCCGACAGGGTGAGTGCTGCAATAAAACAATGTTTGATCCAAGCACATCTTCACGATGTCGTCTTGGTGAACATTCCGAATGCGAACATCAGGCGGCAGCTTGTCCGTAACAGCTGTACGACAAAGCCTGCGTTTCATGAAACTGTGTCATTTGCCCTAACGGAAAGTTGGTGACTGCTCTAAGTCAGGGGTTGCTTACCAAATAAAGTGCGTATCCTGCCATGCCACATACACCGATGAGACCGGTCGCTCTTTGAAAGTCCGCATGAATGAACATCTGGCGAGCAAAAGAAGGCAGAGCTTGATAAGTCCTCTGGGGAAACATAGAAAGGAAGACCATGACGGAAATGACTTCGACATAAGGTGCACCATTTTTGCGCTCGAAAGTGATATTCCGGATAGGAAAGCACTTGAGGCGTTATAAATTTTTGCACGTAATCCCAGGTTGAACAGCAGGAATGAGCAGATGTCTATAACTAGTGATCTGATGCCTTTCTTATCATTATGTGAGCTCTAAGATCGTCGTGATGCTGATGCACGTCTTATCAGACCAGGGCTGCACGATGCAGTGTTCATTCCCCATCAACTGACGATCATTTACTGTCGCGGTGGCATTTTGCTCCGCTCTATCGTTGAACACGTGGTGAGTTCGTCCGTCGACTGGATGCTGAGTGCTGTCTAGCTAGGATGAGTCGAATGTACGGGTGTGAGGAGGTCTTTGGTGGTTTAGAGCGTGAATAGATGAACTTGCACCACATTCAGGCCACTGGAGACGACGTTGAGTCAAAACGTAATAAACGTGTCCTTATAACAACCTGAGTGGCACAGAAGAATTATCGCATATAATCAAGTAAGGGTGCCCAGGTTTTATGACCAGAGCCCATGGAAATTAGAAGCAGTGTTGTCTATACGTTCCATCGCGGGAAGCGGAGCTATGGTATTCAACCCCCACAAACAGAAAGATATCGATTTTCTGAAAATCGTACAAAACAACTCTACTCGTAAACTAATCATGAGGTGTTTTATTACTTCTCAATTCCAAGTGCGACAGAAAGATCGAAACTAGGACTGCCAACGCTCAAATATAGGAGCACAAAAAATTACCTAGTGATGATGATCAAAAATTTAACGGATAAGGTTGATATTGATGCTGCTGAATTCTTCATGTTTACAGTTAGAAGAACTAGTAGAAGCGGTGGCCGAAGGCTTGTCGAATCAGTGGCTAGAAGTCAAACCAGATCAAAACTTTTCTTACAAAACGATCGGATTATTTACTCCATTACTGAAAGATGGCGAACAGAATATGTCTGTTAACAGATGTCTTCGATCGAGGGTCGAGCTATACCTTGACCCTCGATCAAATACACAACAGTAGATTTTTCTCTGTTTACAGTGTAGACACATCAAGTTTCGAAGATGTGTGCTTACTGACATTTATTCTTAACTGTGCTAGATATGGATAATACTACATGCGTAACACTAGTCCACGCCTCAAAATCTTAGTCTATATAAAGCGCAGACCCCCCCCCCCCTCCTCCCCATCGCCACGCGAGGGGTGACAGGTCACGCTGCCATTGATCGCCTCGCCTCGCCCCACCTCCTTTGCCCGCTGCCACAGGCTCAATTGCGAAAATTGACACGCCCAATGACACGCCCATGGTATATGTATGTGTACAACATGGAAATCTTCAATTAGGACATCTAATTGCAATGAAAACGGAATATCTTGGATCTTCAAAGCAGAATGGGGGAACCACTGATGAAGCGAGTGTGATTTCGCAATCAGAGCCTTGGATCATCCAAATACAGCAGAGTTGAACGGAAATTTTTCTGCATTCCTTTAACGGCCAGGGGAACAAATGGTGCACTCCATGAAGTTGATATTGTGCTTACAAAATAGGAATAGAACGTTTACGCAATTTTTTCCTGCTAGAATCTAATTGTGCCCGAACCATAACAATTTGGACTTTCAGCGCTATCACAAATGAAAACGACTCGACCACGTGAGGGTCCGTGTTGCTATTCATACAACGGACCATGTAGAAGCCCTTCATATTGAACATAACAAGACTTAACCTCCAAACCGTCTAGGAGCTATGCAGCTTCGCTGAAAATTACTGTCATCCGCGAAGCACGGCGAAGCTGCGCTTCGTGTGGCTCGGGGTTCTTTTTTTTTCAGAGTTTACCTAGCTCGGAGGTAACGTGGCACACGGGTCCAAGAAAGAGCGCCGCGAAGCGGCGCTCTGACTCGGCAAATAAATATGTGAGAGAAGTGTTAATATGTTAGTGAGTGTTAAAAAGATATCTGGAGCAAATAAAATAGGATAAGAAATGAAGAAAAAAAGTGATGAGGAGTAAAGTGCAAAGGCAGAGTCTCGCGATGAAGGAGGTAGGTATAAAGTTTTTACCTATCTGTAAAGCAATGTTAAAAATTCGTCGACTCCTTCTCGGAGGAAGGCGGCCGCAGTTAGCCATTACAGCATGATGATTTCAGCGGATGACGCGGCCGCATGTCCGCAAATTTGTCATCTTTAACGACGCATTTGCTCACTCAGCGCTGATTTACAAATCTCTCTCTCTCTCTCTCTCTCTCTCTCTCTATATATATATATATATATATATATATATATATATATACTAGACGGTATACCCGGCTTCGCTCGGGTGTTTTACTACCCCGGCAATTTCACACCAATGAGGACATTTGCTAGTGCCGACAAATTCATTGCGGATGCCTATAGTTTTGGAGGTAAACATATTAGCAGGCTCATGTAACCGTAATCGAAAAGTTAGTACTGTTATTTCAGTGTCAATTTCATGGAAAGCAGTTGCCATATTCGTACTTAGGGTTTAGCGTCTTCGATTGATCCAGTGGACACAATGTTACCCTGTCCCTTTCCAAAAGCGGAGAAAGAGCAAAAGAAGTTACTGAGTCGATATACCCGTGGAGAATAGTTGTCATATTCGTGTACAGCGCAATGGAAAATCCTAGTAGACACGTCTTTACCGGCCCGTGGACGAAAATGGCGAAAAATCTTACCAATAATTCGAAATTCAGCGCAAAATTTTCATCATATTCGTGTTCAGCGCATCGACAAACCACGGTAGACCTGTCCCTACCGACTGTCGGGCAAAAATATCGAAAAATCAATAAAATCGATAATTCGATATTTGGTACAAAACGGTTATCATATTCGTGTTCAGCGCATTGAGAAACCCCAGTAGACCTGTCCCTACCGACTGTCGGGCAAAAATATCGAAAAATCAATAAAATCGATAAATCGATATTTGGTACAAAACGGTTATCATATTCGTGTTCAGCGCATTGAGAAACCCCAGTAGACCTGTCCCTACCGACTGTCGGGCAAAAATATCGAAAAATCAATAAAATCGATAAATCGATATTTGGTGCAAAACGGTTATCATATTCGTGTTCAGCGCATTGAGAAACCCCAGTAGACCTGTCCCTACCGACTGTCGGGCAAAAATATCGAAAAATCAATAAAATCGATAAATCGATATTTGGTACAAAACGGTTATCATATTCGTGTTCAGCGCATTGAGAAACCCCAGTAGACCTGTCCTCGCCGCCCCTGAGCAGAAGTAGCGAAAAATCAATAAAATCGATAAATCAATCGATAATGCCTGACACGAAGTATCCTAAAACCTCCGCCGGCCTCTGATGGGTATGTGTGCAAAGTTTGGTCCCGATCGGTTAACCCTCCGCGATTTCTATAAGGAACATACATACATACACACACACACACATACATTCTACTTTATATATATATATATATATATATATATATATATATATATATATATATATATATATATAATCTATACATAAAACATGGGAACGCTTACGGCACTTTTTTTAAAATCTGGACGACGCGCGTGGGCGCCAAATTTAAACGATAGGAATGCGTCTCTAAGCAAGATAGTGAAGAAGGGGGTCTGAGGTGGAGCTGTACCCATAGGAGTTTTTCACCACGCTGATCACAAATCTAATGGCCACTTTGTACGGCGTGCTTATTGACTTGTTGATTTTATTGATTTCCCGAGATTTGTTCTGCAGTCGTGGTGGAACCGTACCCACAGGAGTTCTTCACCACGCTGGTCACGAATATGACTGCCACTTTGCACGCCGTTGCTATTGATTCATTGATTTTTCTCGAGTTGTGCTGCAGTCGTGCTGGAACCGTACCCACAGGGGTTTTTCACCACACAAATCTAGCAGCCGCTTTGCACGGCGTGGCTATCGATTTACTGGTTTTATTGATTTTTCTCAAGTTGTGCTGCAGGCGTGGCGGAACCCCACAGGGGTCTTTCATCACATGGTCACGAATGTGACAACCCTCTTGTGCAGCCGTTATCGATTGATTGACTAATGATCATCCACCCAATACTCATTCCCGGTTGAATGGACTATATGTTGCATGAGGTGTGCAACCAACCTCCTGCGGAACCCGACCAATCGAAACACTTTAAATGACTGTTCTAGATAAGTTGATTTTGTAGTGCCGAAGCGTGCTCGATGCTACAAGTGCTCGCAAAAAATTATCCTTTCCTCTTCGTCATGCGTCGACGCGATAGCGACGAAAGCATATGCTAGGTCAGCTATAAGCGCGAAACCAACATAGTGGAAATACCGTCTTTTGTTTGTGAAGCTTAATTCTCAATTGCAGTGGTAAGCACATAAGCAGCAACCCGAACATAGCCAAACAAGGCGATCCATTATGCTTCAAAAACTCAAGCGAAAACCAGGATATTCGCGGCACTTACTCTAACTTCTCTGATAACTGTGCAGCACGAACGTAAGCTTTCGTCCCTTTAGCAATTGCTGTGGGATGGCAGCAATTGAAGGAAGGATGGCGGCAACTGAGAACAGTTGCTGCTAGGGTTTCTACTTGTACCATTACGTCATTTGGACTGCGTTTGTGCTGCAGTTATCAGAGTCTGTGCACGACCACATCGATTCATTGAATTTATCTATTCCCATGCATTTCGTTCCAGCGTGGTCATTGGCGTTGTCTGGCATGCTGAACATGAATAAAGGCGTGAGCACAATAAACGGTTGGGAATACATTGACAAGGTCACTGAATCAACATCTGCACGCGAAATGTTATTCAGTTACGCCCAGGGTCAAGCGTCCGATGGGAATTTCCCATGAGGGGGTCGTATGGGAGGGGGCTGGGAAGGGGGGGGGGTCGTATTGAAGAGGTGTGGGTGGGGTACGTAGAGGGGTGGCTTGACCATTGAATGTAAATTCATGACTGTTTCATGACGTGACAAATGACGTTCCGCCCAAGAATGATCACGTCATATCGAGTTGAAGCAGGACTGGTTGGCAGCGTATGAGAGAAATTCGCTTCAGCGCACTCACAGGTTCGATTCCCGGCGCCTTCCATAATTTTTTGCACGGGTCGGAATCACTTCAGAACCAAATGTGGAGTAAAGAGGGTGGAAATGTTCGAAAAATAGAGTGTGGGTAGCGAGATCAATCGACTGCACATGCTAGGATTCGCCTACAGGGCCGGTCGAACGAGGAAAAGTAGGGTGACCTAGACCTCGTGCTGAAGTCCTCTGACTCAAAATCAGCAAATGCTTTTCTACATATCCATAGAGGACGATCAGCTCTATCTTTTGCCAGAGTTCCAATTTTCTAGACCTTCATATTTTTCTGGGAGCTCGATGGGAAATTTTTCAATTTTTCGGGTCTCCGAGGGGAAATTTCCCATCTAACTCACGCAAGCAGGAGCAATTATTGGGGTGCGATAATGGGGATGAACAATCAATGCTTGGAGCTCTATTACGTAAAGGTAGTGAAATTTCGGTAAAAGGTAAATTCCTTTCATGGGAGTTGAAGAAGTGAAAATCTCGCAATTTGAACAGATGATGCAAATGGAGCAAATCTGTTTGGCAAATCACTGAGAAGCAATTTGCAGATATAACAAGAACTTTTCTTTTATGAGTTTTAATTGAGGAAATTTCCCACTCTAGTACAGAATCTGGCCCCACGAAGTTCGCTCGTTTTCCCGCAATTTAGATGGGAAATCGATGGGAAATTCGCCAAATTTCCCATCGATTTCCCATCGAGCTCCCAAAAACAGATGAAGGCCTAGAAAATTGAAACTTTGGCAAATGATAGAGCTGTTCGTCCTATATGGACAGATAGAAAAACATTCGCTGATTTTGAGTCTAAGAACCTCAGTGCGAGGTCTAAATAACCCTAGTTTTCCACAAACTGGCGTCCCTTGTAGGCGAATTCTCGCATGTGTTATCGATCGATTTCGCTTCCCTCACTCCATTTTCAAATCTTTAAATCCTCTCTACTCCACACTAAATCCTGAACGGTTCCAACCTGTGCAAAAATGTTTTGGAGGCGCCGGGAATCGAACCCGTGGGAGCGCAAATGCCAACGCTGAAACCGATTCCTCGCATGCGCTGCCAATCAGTCCTGTTTTGACACGTAATGACATGATTGTTCCTGCTGGCAGTCTGGTCCGATCGGATAAGGAAGGATGTGTATCGTCATCAAGGTTGTTTTAGTTCGAATTTTGGGTTTTTAATGTGTTTCTTATGTGTGTTCTTCCCTGAAACTGTTCAGTGTTTCAGTGTGCAGAGCAAACATGCGGAAGCAGAAGGGGGGGGGGGGGTCGTGAAAAGGTGACGGTTGGACGAGGGAATAGGCGGGGGGTCGTATTTAAGGTCGGTTATTCCCATCGTCATGCTTGACCCTGGTTACGCCAACTACACAGGCCTCGAAGGCAGTTGATGTATGAAAATTGTTGCGGCGTGAGCCAAGACAATTTTCACATCTAATATTTTGAGTTTCAAGCCTACATTTCAACCGGTTTGACAAGCCATTTTTAACATCAAGCAACTAGTATTGGAATGCTTCGCGCTTGACATGGGCATGAGCGCAGTAGCGGTAAGAAGTTTCAGTAAAGAAAAGTTATTGCACGTTAAAATCATATTGGGCAGGACTATTTGTTACAGAAAATACATCTCACCATAACCAGAAGCATCGACGTAGACCACATTTCTATTAAACTCAACCATATGCCACTGCCCATCGGAAATAGTTTTCCGGATCGAAGTGGGAGCGACACCGGTGACAACTAGTTGAGCATTTGCCAATGTGAATTTGAAAGATACTCCCTTGGATTTCTGCAAACAACTGCCACCATTTTTGAACCCCTGCCATTCTTCTAACGAAAAACAGAACCCACCACCGTGAGCACGTGACCGTCTTGGGAGTGTGTTCGTATGGAGAATTTTATTACTGAAGTGGTCTCTTCAGGCCTCGACATTCTGAAGGTCATTACACTCGTTTTTATCAGCGTAACTGGCGAAGTACCTGAAGAATTGTCTCTCGGTCATGTTACTGAAAAGAGCATATCCATACTAGAGTGATCGCTGCTCCCTGTTCAGCAACAACTATGTGGAATACTCGCGATGGATGACAGTATATCTAGAAAAAACAAAAACTCACAAACATAACCATCGCCAATGTTTTTGCATTCGGCATTAACAGGGCACGGACCACTAGCACAATAATCATTCCGCTCGCATGTCCTACCATAAAAACCGTTCTGACAAAGACATTCGAAATCGTTGAAAGTATTGTGACACTCTCCGTGCACACAAAGCTTTTGTGCTTTGCAGATATCATCCGAAACAGAGCCCTGAATCACCGAAGATTGTGATTGTAACAGCATTATTGTTAGTGCTGAGGCAGAATAAATGATAAAGAATCTAATGAATTTTTTCTTTTCTTGTTGTAACGTTGTTCCGGTTGTTGTAATACAGTATGAAGACACTACTGAGACATGCGAAATTATTTAACATATAAAATACTAAAGAAGGGTGCAGCTTTGAGTATTTCACGGCAGGGCGGTTTCGTCATCGATTTTTTTCTGTCTAGGTTTCTAAGGAAGAAGCTAAAACTTACAAGGGAAGTGCGAGAGACAAGACCCGCAGATTGGAATGAAACGTATATTGCTTGAGGTCTTTGTCTGACAAGGTAATGCGACACACTTTTCATTTTTGCCTCAGACTCCAAAAAAGCGGTTTTTGGAGAGGTTTCACCACAGTGTCGAAGGTGTGCCCTGGCATGGTCGCCAGCGGCAAACTGGCTGGGTGGGTTAGTTACTAGAGTATTAGATTGAGGAGAAAGTAGTTGAAGAAATTTTTCAAAACTTTCACATTCCTCACTACTGATGATTCGATCGGGCATTCCCTGCTGACATAGTAGGAGACCCTCCAAAGTATTACCCTGGGCTACTGAAGGACCAGGAGATGCTTGTTGCCACAGTTACGCCTCCAGTTGCGAAAGGATGAATTTCACTCAACCTCTATTATGAGTTGTTCTGCAACATCTTGGCTAGCACTGGGGTCAATAACAACATCAGTGCAATCAAGGAAAGAGTGGCCAAATGTTTCACAGTATGGGACTGTCCCACTTACTTACAATCTGCAGATATGGGCTTTTATGAGGAGCCATGCCTCGGATGGTCTCACGTCACAACGCGAAGTGATTGCTGTGATCCGAGTTGCTCGTGCAAAGTAAGACAAACACGGCTACCGTATGGGCTGGCTAGGTCATAAAATTGAGGGGAACCATTGGAGAAAAATCACAAAAACGAAAAACCCTCTCCACTCCACTCATTTTACATGTTAATCTCCCCACTTTCTTCCTATCCCAAACTGGCAGGACTGTCCTGCACTTTGGTAACTTACTATTTATATTCTCCTGCGCTGTCACTCTTTGATCATTGTCTTGACCCACCCCTCAGTTTTTTCTTGGGCAAAAAAAAAGAGCCCGTTGATTTCAACCATTTCTAAGCAGCAGTCCCTTTGCATGACCAGCCGCAGCCTGTGCAATCATGACAAGAGAGAATCGGCCTTCTACGCATGAGTTTGAGTAATGTTATAGATTTGAAAGATATATACTCGGTTCATTGGGAAAAACTCCCTCAAAAGTTAGAGATGAAAATCTGACATGCCATTACTTTCTCCTCAACCTAATATTAGGTGCGAGATGGAGCGTTTGAATTCTTTCGCTGGCATGCATCTTGCATTTTAGTGTTTTGGGCTTTTTACCTCATCTGAGAAAACCTTAAATGTTTAGATGAATCATGGGCTCTCATAACTATTCAAGATTTTGAGTTGTAAGCAATAACGACGAGTCGGAACCCAGCCAAACACATATCCACCTCTTGCTATAGGTCCCCTTTCTGTTTAACGTGTAAAGATCACCATGTTATAGTGACACCAGTTAACGCTACCCCGATCAGTGAACTACGTTTCATGTAGTGCAGTAATTCTGTGGCTGGTTCATAAACTCCGCCGTGGCTGGTTCCAAGCCCGGATGAGAAAGGAGGAGGGTTGGGCAACGGGTCAGCAACCCGACCCCGTAAAACTTCCCAGCGCTACAGAAACGACGAGCAAATGTAATACCACTGAAAAGTGAAAGTCGAGTTCCAGCTTTGTGACGGGCTTCCTGATTCTGGATTCGATTTTCTCACCAAGGAACATCACGCGTATCAGAACCTGGAACGTGCGCACGCTAAACCAGACTGGGCACCTCGCCCAGCTTCTCCAGGAATTCGACAACTACCGACTGGACATCCTCGGCCTCAGCGAAGTTCGATGGACGGGAAGTGGCTGCTTCAACAGCACCAACAAAAGCATCTTATTTTCCGGTTGCGAGGAAAGGCATGAAAGAGGAGTCGGATTTGTGTTGAACAAACGGGCAGCCAAAGCACTGGTAGGATGGAAACCGGTGAATGAAAGGACCATTACAGCAAGATACTCAACTTAGCACATACGGATCACAGTTATACAAGTCTATGCGAAAACGTATAACTTGGAGGAGGATATGAAAAACGAATTCTACGGGCTTCTTCAGGACACCATCGATGAGGCGCCACAACGAGATCTCAAAATTGTCCTTGAAGACTTCAACGCTCAGTTGCGCGGTGACAGACATGGAATCAAAAGAACTGTTGGACCCTTCTCATCATCAGAGCATCTCAGTGACAACGGCGAGCGACTGATTCCCTTCTGCGACCGCAACGATCTGTGCGCCGGAAACGCATACTTTCAGCATCGGTGCATCCACAAGAAGACTTGGATCCTGCCGGATGGCATATCCTCGAACGAGATTAACTACTTCAGCCGCAAGTGGAGAACGTCTCTCTGCGATGCATGGGCATACCGTGGTGCGTCGGGTCGAATCCTCATCTGGTCAGAGCAACCCTCAAACCCAAGTTGAAACAGCAGAGACCTCTCACCATCACGAGACCATTTGCCGTCGAAAAATTGAAGGATCCCGTCGTAGCCAATAGCTTCAACCTGGAGCTGCGGAATAGATTTAAGTTGCTGAGAGATACAAACGACATCGAGGAGAACTGGGCTGCTTCAAAGGCATTGATGAACAACTGTGCCGAAAAATTCATCGGAGGAGACGAGGCACAAGAAAAGAGCAATGAATTCAGGAAAGAACGTGGTGGCAAATCGACGACAGGTAACGTTTGAAACAGACCAAGATGCAAGTCAGGACGGAAGAAGAGCTGAAAGAGGCAAATAGAAAATATGCAGAGCTGGATTGCAAAGTAAAGAGGTCATGCCGTGGCGACAAAAAGGACTGGCTGATGCAGAAGGGAGTGGAGGCGCAAGAGGTCGCGAATCGTGCAGACTCAAAAACCCTCTACCGCATCGTCACCGAGCTTACAGGAGCGCAAAACATGCCGAACATACTGATCAAGGATAGCAGTGGAAAGCCGCTTATGACGGTGGAAGAGCAAGTCGAAAGGTGGATGCAACATTTTCGTGGGATCCTCAATCAACCCGATCCATCTGAGACGTACAATTTCGACAACGAAGAAGAACCGCTTGACGAACTTGACGTCAACACTGGTGAAATCAGTACTGAGGAGACGGAAACTGGTAGAGGTCTTAGGAATGGAAGAGCGCCAGGTCTCGATGAAAGCACAGCGGAGCTGCTAACGAGCGGTGACAGAATGTTGGCAGAACATCTCACGACGTTGTTCAGCGACTGCTGGCAGCAAGCAGAGGTGTCGGAGGACTGGAAAATGGAAGTCATCGTCAAGTTACCCAAGAAGGCAAACACAACGGAATGCAGTAACTGGAGAGGCATTGCCGTCCTTACGATACCAGGGAAAGTCTTCTGCATGATACTGTTACGGCGTCTTCGGAGTGCCATCGATTGGCGACTGCGAGAAGATCAAGCAGGATTTAGGAGCAACAGATCGTGCTGCGAACAAATCTTCTCTCTTCGCAACGTCATCGAACAATGCATTGAATACCGTCATCCATTGTGTGTGAATTTCGCCGACTTCCAAAAGGCGTTCGACAATATTTACCGAGAGTCATTGTGGGCTATTCTCAGGATCTATGGCATACTGCAAACCTTCGTTGACGTATTCAGAAGCTTGTATCTCAACTCCTTCTGTTGCGTAAAAACAGATAATAAACACAACGGCTTTTTCGAAATCACCACAGGCGTGAGACAAGGATGCATCTTGTCTCCAATTCGGTTCAACATCGCGTTGGATTTTGTAATGAGGAAAACAATGAATCTTAACGAATCAGGCATCGGCTGGAATAATGAGGGACGGTTAACAGATCTGGCCTGCGCGGACGACATGGCTCCTGGCCGAAAGCGACAGCAAACTCCAGGAAGTCACTATTAGTCTGAACAGAGAAGAAAATTGGAGTGCGCATTAGCTCTGAGAAGTCCAAGCTAATGATGATAGGGACTACGCATGCGCCGATCAACGTTGATGTGGAAGCCATTCATTTGGAGAATGTTGCTGGGTTCAGTTACCTAGGAAGCACCGGTGCCTGTGATGGAGATGCTGAATTCGATATTAGCACACGTTTCGCGAAAGCAGCAGCCGTTTTCCTAAAGTTACAACCGATCTGGGTCACGATATCCATCTCGAACAACATCAAGATGCGCTTGTACCTCTCAATTGTGATTCCGACGGTTATCTACGCCAGCGAAACATGGAAGACGTCTGCAAGAATCATCAAGAGGGTAAATGGTTTCCATTAAAATTGTTTGCGTAGGATCATGAGGATACCGAGTCAGCAATGAAGAAGTACTGCGACGCTGCGGCATGACGAGTCTGCACATGGCCTAGCACAACGTCGACTCCGGCTTGCTAGCCATATCTTGCGAATGCCGCAGCACCGAAAATCTCGACGTGCTATGTTGTGGATTCCTCCGCTAAGCGAAGGACCCAGAGGCCGTCCAAGGAACATGTGGTGACGAACGTTCGCCAATGACCTCAAGGTAATGGATATTTCCAGGGAGCAAAGCGAAGCACTCGCACAAGACCGACAGCAGTGGAGAGAGTTCTTCGCCCGATGTGCCCAGCAGCACAGGAGAAACTCAGTCTAGGTAATTAAGTCATTAACCCGAAAAGGTAATGTGTACTTACCTTTCAAACATCTTTTGGTAGGGTAGAAGGATTAAAAAACAGAAAGGCAAACAGAGTATCCGCCAAGCAATCCAAACCCTGCACCTTCCGCTTGATAGTTCAGTGTATTCCCCATTCGCCACACCTCCGCTGGTGGGAGGTGCTGTAATGAGTATAGCAGTCCAACCGAAGTTTTTTTTTTCTTGGAACCCAGAGCAGGAATGAAATATGTACTGTAGCACCTTGTCCAGCAATGATTCAAGCCAGATAGATTGCATTCCGATCTGCGAGTCTGGCCTCTTGCACTTCCCATGGTAGTTCTAGATCGAACGTCAAATGAATTATTCAAAAGTAGACCAACCTCAAGAACATTTTCCAACTTCGTGACCTTGCCCAACGGGTCAACCGCAAATGTAGGTTGCTGATGAAGAACCACGGATTTGTCGTTTATTCGTATGTCTTGCAATGATCCTGACAATCGGTAAAATCTTAGCAGATGTTACATGGTAATAATTGGGAAGCGTTTAATGATTAAAAAGCATACTAGCGGGGTTGAATGAAAACACAATATTATTCATGGTTTCCAAAAGTATTTATGATAACTGTGCAGCACGAACGCAGCCCGAATGGCGTAATGGTTCGAGTAGGAACCCCAGCAGCAACGGTTCCCAGTTTCTGTCATCCTTCCCTCAATTGTTGCCATCCCTCGGCAATTGCTGCTAAAGGAAGGAAGGCTTGTGTAGCAATCGAAGGAAGGATGGCAACAACTGGAGAACGGTTGCTGCTAGCGTTTCTACTCGAAACATTACGCCGTTCGCGCTGCTTTCGTGCTGCACACTTATCAGAGATGAAGGACAAACACAAAGAAAGCGGCTCCCTTGAGGTGATTTGAGTACACACTGTGTTAAATTCAGCACTCATGGCACAGCAGCCACAGCTCAGCCCTCAGCACATCCTGGTGTCGGAGAGGAAGCCATTAGGGTGATAAATTATGAAAGCATGTTTTTGCACGGTACAAAATATTTTCTGAAAAACAAAGCTACAACACTCCAGTCCAGATCTTACCCAGAATTAAGTATAGATCATCTCCGACGAACAGAGTTGCAGCTCTTCTTAGGGATGTGGCAGTGACGTGGCCTGCCGCATCGCAACTCACCCAATTTTGGTTTCGTTGCAGTCACTAGATTTTTTCTCTTCTATGCTTCGGTAATGAAAGCAAGCGGTTGTGTGATAGTGAAAACTCTGCGCTATTCGGCGCTCACAAGCAAAACTTCTGATTCCAGATATGAAGAACAAGGACGCTGGCGCATGGATTTAGCCAGTTTACACAGCAAAAAAATCTAATTTTTTTATAAATGTGCAAAGTAATTTCTGCGCCGACTGAACTCATTGAAAAGTTTACTCTCGAGCTAAAGCACCGTGAAACAGCAGTTCAACTCGGACCCGTGTGCAATGTTACCTCTGGGCCAATTAAACTCAATAAAAAAGTTTACTCCCAAATCAAAGAGCTGTTTCGTGGCACATTGACTCAGAGTCGTGCGCCACGCTCCCTTCGGGCTAACTAAACTGGAGAAAATCACTTTCACCCGCGGAACTGCATAAGTCTTGACTGTCTCTAACGTTAATTCTTG
This sequence comes from Ancylostoma caninum, assembly GCA_037903475.1. Taxonomy (NCBI): domain Eukaryota; kingdom Metazoa; phylum Nematoda; class Chromadorea; order Rhabditida; family Ancylostomatidae; genus Ancylostoma; species Ancylostoma caninum. Next base: position 238,649 of record JBAJFG010000359.1, read on the forward strand.
TCATGTTCGAAATGAAAATTGTATCCACGCGGTCTGTGCCATAAGTACCCACAGTTACACAGACCTTCACATGATCAAGTCGTCGTCACACAAGCGAGTACTGAAACTCGAACATCTGTATATGTGATAGGTTGGTCCGAGAGTTTTGCACCAAGATATCTTTTAGGATCTAGAATTCCATGGACTTTGAATCAAAATGCCACTACATGTGGAGTGTAGGATACACCTAGCTGAGGCCGTACAATAATCGCCAGACATCTCGAAGCACTGGGTTACAGAAAATTGATGACGGGTTGGGTCCCCCACTAACTTAGTGCCTTGCAAGACTGAGTGAGTGTGCCAGTCTCAGCTGCTGCGCCCACACAGGAGTAACTTTCTCTGCCAGCTCATTACTGGAGATGAGAGTAGGGTGCTGTGTGTTAACCATACACGAGAGGAAAGTTGACTGCCGCGTGGCGAACCATCTCCAAAACAGCCGGAAAGAGAAGGGCACGAAAGAAGGTTTTTCTGTGTTGTTGGTGGAAGTTCGAGGGAATACTGTATCGAGAAGTGCTGACACCAGGGCGACCGTCACTGTCTAGTTCTACTCTTCTTAACTACAGAGAATGGCAGACACAACTCGCCTGGAGCGGGGAAAAATTGACCATGTTGCTCCACATCATGATAACGGCCGACCTCACTTGGCAAAGCTTACCCGCCAAAAAATTGCCGAACTAGGTTGAGAAATTCTACCACATCCTGCTTATTCTCCTGACTTATCCCCATCTCAAGACCACTTGCCTGAGCCCTGAAGCTGCATCTACGAGAAAAGAAATTTGATGATCGGACCAAACCGAAAAGTGAGATTCTTCTTGGACTCGCAGCTGTCCATGTTCTTGACCTCTGGAGCTGATGCTCTAGTGAAGCGTTGACCATACCTCATGGATCATGAATGTAATTATTTTGTTGATTGATATCATTCACAATGAACTTGGCATTCTTTGGAAACAGTATGAAATTAGGTGCAAGACTTTCGGACCAACCTAATATAGAAAAGTGAAAGTTTGTATGTATTATGTGTGTATGTATGTAATGAATAGAAATCCCGGAGAGTGAAACGATCCGGACCAAACTTTTCATGCATGTCTTCCACGGGCCGGCGGAGGTTATAGACTACATGAAGTTGATTTTTTGAGTACATTTGCTAAAGTCGCAACTTGTTTAGCAATAAATCACGTCATTCCTTTCAATAAGACTATTTGTTACATTATTTATCACAAACACTAATATAAACAATGAAATGGCGAGAAACCCAATATGGAGCGGCTAATCAACCTACCCTTACCACCACCATGCGCGATCGGGCGAGCGGCGAGACCCAAAGCGGCGAGCGGCGGGCCTCGAAGCAGCGAGCGGCGTGCCATTACCCGCGTCGGCCGCTCGCACGCACTGAGTGTCTGAGTAGATGGTGCGTGCATCGACAGACAAAGTAAAAGTTATCCCAAACTACTCTAGCCGTCCGGCTGAAACTTCCAGACTCTCCCTGAAGCTCGCTTCGCTCTCATCAATAAAGGCGTTAGTGGGGCAAAAATAAAATACAGCTCCACCGAAAATTGTGGTTGGATTCTCAAAAGAAAAAGAAGGGATGTCTGCCACTGCCCTTTTGTTGCTTCCCTCATAATACGCTGGATCCGTTGGAGGGTGGCAGCCAAGTCCCTTAGTGCTATTGCACCTTTCTTTTGTTTAGGATGGCTGATAATAATCGTGAATAACAGGTCTGGCCTACAGTGATCACTAACGATTGTTCACACTTTTCTGCCTGTTTCGATAGATCACGTGATAAGGGTTCGTTTAGGTATAAAAGGAGCCGGGTTCGGTCTTCACAGGCAGAAATGAGAGGACCTGAATGGGGGATGTGATGCATAAATGAAATCTCGTGCGTAGATCTTTTCTACGCCTTTATGCAAACTCACGTAACCTTCCATATCAACGTGCTATGGTCCGCAGCGCCATCGCACAGTAGTGGTCCATTTGAGCAGAATACTTTACACTAAAGACATCAGCAACCTCTGGTCCCGTACCCCTTTCAAGTGTCGTAACCTAAGTGATGCTTTGCCCTAAATCGCCCAGCACCTGGATGGAGGCAATCCCTGTGCTCACCTTTCGTGCATCTCCCCTCCAAATGAGCGTGCATTGTATTGATTAAATCTTTGCATAGCCCGCCCAATGTTTTTCAATGGGCCAACTCAACTCAGAAAAATATATACCCGAGTCAAAACGCCGTTTGAAAGTGCACCTAAGCCTACTGATGAAAGGGTCTCCGCCCCGGGGGCACCGAGAAAGCCACAAGTCCGGTCTAGCCCTGAAACTGTTTAGTGTGAAAACTTAGGAGCTTAAGATTGTTGTGCTTTCACCTGTTTAGATATGAATCTTTCTCTAACACGTTGCTCTCGGCTTTGTATTCGAATGAGTTATGAATATCCGTTTAAAATAGCCGAGAGAAACCTTCATCAAGTCTTTCTCTCTTTTTTATGTAAATCGGCACATTTGACACAAAGTTTTGTAAGCTACTCGGGAATAAGCCGCTGTTTGAGCTGTTGTAGCACAACAGCGAAGACTCCTGTTCAAAAGCTAGTCCGTTGGGTGGGTCATCTGCTGTATTGCCAAGTCACATCCTCTTCCATCTTTCTTTCTCGTCGCTTCTTTACACACATACGTTTACCACGCCCCTTCCATTAATAGATAAAATATGGGAATGGAAATTCCGAAATTTTGACGGTCTTCTCTGAAAATCAAGAGTGAAGAAATATTTGATGAACCGTACAAGAGGAAATTTCCCATGAATCGCGCTCTTCCAGATAGTATCAAATGTTCGGCAACACATTCATAAAGACGTCAAACATTTTTGCGCACTTCCTTATTTATCAACTTAATATGTATATACGCTCACAAGGAACCCTACCTTACGTAGAAAAAAAAACTGGCACTGAATCCAAAAACCTTCGAACCTTTGAATGCGACATCAGTTTTGAAGGCGTCTTTCGATAAATCTCGGCCGGTGCCGAGCTGCAGCTTTTCCACAAACATAGGATGATCGAATCTTGATGGTATTGTTCCTTCCGAATCAAGTTCTCCGTCTATATTAAGCTGAAAGATATTCTATGACTAATCAACGAATATTCATAATTATTTCACTAGGACTGTCAATACAATGCAGAATGCCAGCAAGGTCTAGAGAAGGACAAGACACAAGCGTGTTGCGTACGTGTTGAACGCTGATTGATGCAGTATATACTGCAGAACGTAATTAAGCGGTATGAGCGGTGGCGGAAGGTCGTCCAATTACAAAGAATTATGAGAATAGAGCAGAGTTTTCTTTCATCTTATTGTTCTGTCACGAGTTGTTCTTAGATTTTTGGTTAGTTTGTGCCATACAGTTTGGAGATGTTTATCAATGCCGCCAATAAAAGTGCTGTAGTTTGAATGAATGGAATCCACAAGATATTCCAGTTCTAACGGGCTGGCTTTGATATCAACTATTCTACCAGCTTCTCATTCACAACTATTTAGTAAGGATTTTTTGATATGGCATCCACCTTTGGCCTCAGTGTTATTCCTAGCGGCACAGCACAGCGCCAAAAGACACGTGAATGCGGACCAGTGCCGCGGCAAGGGGCGTCACCTTGGCTGCAATCCCCCCAAGTTTGTCACAACATGTACGAGCCAGGCTCGTAATAGTTCGGAACAAGGCACGAACATTCCACGAGCTTGGAGTGAGAATGTCAGGAGCTGGCACACCTGCCTGCAAAACCGCTGTGTGGCCAGAGGTTCGAACCCCAACATGCGCAGCATTAATGACGCGCACATCCTCTGCGCTATAGTACATGTTGTACGCAATACACTATAACTACTGAGTAGATCATGTAGAGTGGCTGACATTATGTGCACTTCTCAGTTGCTTTTGGGAAGATCGGTCCATTGATAAGCGGCACTGATTAGCGAGATCATGAGATCGCAAGATCACTTATGAACAACACTCTTCTCTTAATTCCTTAATTACCCAAAACGGTAGTGGTGGTGGCGAGCAAAATTGGTGGAAATTTGGGTTAAGGAACATACAACAAGTTCTCGCTTAGGTACCCTAGCATTCCTCATCCCTTAGAGATGAGAAGTGTTCCTGTAACTCCTTTTACGTGGGCTAACATGTGTGCATGATGGCATTGTGGTAGTGTCGGCTGCTCTCACATGTACCCTAACGGGTTCGATTCCCGTTGACGGAAAGCCGCTACAGCGAGATTTCTTGATACTATTGGGTTGGTCCAAAAGTTCTGCACCAAGATATTTTTTTAGGATCTAGAATTCCATAGACTTTTAATCAAAATGCCACTACATGTGAACTGTAGGGTATAGCTGGCTGCTGCCGTACAATAATCGCCAGCCATCTCGGAGCGTTGGGTTACAGAAAACTGATGACCGCTTGGCTCCCGCACAAATTAGGTGTCTTACAATAGTAGATGCGCGTCAGTCTTTGCTGCTGCGTCCGCACAGGAGGAACTTTCCCGCCAGCTCATTACTAAGGATGAGAATTGGGTGCTGTATGTTAACCATACACGAGAGAAAGGTTGACTCCCGTTTGGCTAACCATCTCCAAAACAGCCGAAAGGAGAAGTGCACAAAAGGGGGTTTTGCTATGTTGTTGGTGGAATTCCGAGGGAATGCTGCATCGAGAGCTGCTGACACCTAGACCACTGTGACTGCCTAAGTCTATCTTCTCAACTACAGAAACTAGCCGACGCAATTCACCTGAAGCACGGAAAAATTGACCATGTCGCTCCACTTCATGACAACGCCCGACCTCACGTGCCGAAGCTTACCCGCCAAAAAATTGCCGAATTAGGATGTGAGAATCTACCACTCCCTGCTTATTCTCCTGACTTATCTCCGTCTAAATACCACTTGCTAGGAGCCCTGAAGATGCATCTACAAGAAAAGAAATTCGATGATTGGGCCAAATCGAAAAACGAGATTTCAAGCTTCTTAGACTCGCAGCTGCCAGAACTCTTGACTTCTGGAGCTGATGCTCTAGTAAAGCGTTGGCCATACCTCGTGGATCATAAAGGTTATTATTTTGTTGATTGATATCTGTTCACAATGAACTTAACATTCTTTGAAAAAAGTATGAAATTAGGTGCAAGACTTTCGGACCAACCTAATACATCCCCAACATGTCCGGTTTCTCTTCCCTGCATCTGAATGGGACCTACCCTTCTCTCTCGTATATATACCCATGCTAGCCGTTATCATTTCCAGCTACTATAATTCTTGACAAAACATGTAAATCAATGATAGGGCAGCCAGGCAAAGTTGTCCAAACGGCATTTCTCGTTCGACGTTACCCATAGATTCTTGCGGAAGTTTGGAGGAAGTTCCGCAAGACTTCCGAGCAGGGAAAAATAGTTTCGGAAGCTTGATTTACTATCGAAGGCGCATGACGTGTGCAACTTTCCGCGGAGCCATGACGTCATTTGGAAGCTGCGCGGAACCTCCAAAAGGACAATACGGCAAGGATTATTTCGGAACTTCCGCGGAGCTTCGAGACAAATACAGAAGGTACTGACGTATCGAATAGCGTATTTTCACCCAATTTCTGCAGTCATCTGCTCATGTTTGACATCCGCTAGCCACAAAGGAGGCCGCAATAAAAAAATGGAAATTTTTTGGTTGATAGATTTTAACCAAAATGGAGTTCTTCCATGTTATCATTGAAGCTGAAACCTGACGCAGACGAGTAGCACAGTCAGAAGGCAAACTTGGAGCAACTAGTGCAAGCAGTTTTGCTGGTGGGAAACAGCTGGTGGAAGCAGTTTTGCTGGGGTGACACTTCACCCTTGGTTTCGTGGCGCGTGAAGATGTTCGTCGCCACATCTCGGTCATCTATGGAGGTCACGTGCTCGGGGCCTCCACAACTGGAGTCTTCTCTAGCTATGTGAGAATCCTATCTCTCTGAGTGACATTATTAAAAAGCATAGTATGATGGCCGGATCCCTCCGCGGCCCGCCCACCCCTGGCACTTTACAGTACGTTAACATTGACCGCGGGAAAGTCTGGATGCAGCCCGACACATCCGACGAGAAATAGTGAATTAAGCCTAAAAGGTTATGGTATTGAGAAAAGAATAGAATTAGATAAGAATCATTTGAAAGGGGATGGTATACTGTATGCATGTACAGAGCAACGGAGAGCATCGAGTTGCACATCGCTGCAACCCGTAGTTGAGAAGGTAAGCAGAGCAAGCATTTTCTTCTTGTATGCCAGTGATATGGCACCTATTGTGTGTGTGTGTGTGTGTGTGTGTGTGTGTGTGTGTGTGTGTGTGTGTGTGTGTGTGTGTGTGTGTGTGTGTGTGTGTGTGTGTGTGTGTGTGTCTGTGTGTCCGTGTGTCTGTGTGTCTGTGTGTGTGTGTGTGTGACACAAATGAAGAGAAATTAACTTACTCTTACTTGACGTGGCTGTCGGTGCACTTGGATAAGATGATCTTTGTTGTCATGCACGAGCTTACGAGACTTTAGTTCGAGAACTGATTTACTTCCAGCTTGAGACCGAACTGTAAAGGAAACTCTAACAGAACCGATCATACCTTCGTTCTGGACAACTAGAAACAACCAAGAACATGTCCATCTTCAAGAGAGACAGATGTAAAAGTCGTCAATTCGCCCGCTTCGCCTAAGAATAAAATTGAACTATTAGGTCGACTCGATCGCAAAATAAACTGGATCTTAGCCGAGAAGCGTAGATTTTGTGAGGTCTCGAAGGGTATCCTGGAAACGTGAACTGCTTCGGTCATTAAATATATATATATATATATCATTATATGATGACATGTGGTAATAAAACGTACTGAAGTTCAGCGAAAGAAGTCTGATTATTGTGGCCAAATGTGCTAGGAGGCAAGGAGTGCATACATAAAGGTGGCAAAAATGGTGGTTGACAAGTACAAGACGAATGAGTCCACAGATCCACGCATGAGCCTCCATTCAAGCATGAATTTCGCAAGCAATGCTCCGAGCGTTTGCAGCCTACAATAAAAAGAGATGAAATGAACCAAGGTACGCAGCCGCCCTTGTTCTACTACGTTATCGGCAAATGCTTGAGATCCCCACCGAGATTTTTTTCTCTCCCACGTGACCTTGGCTCCAAAGCATTTGATAGGACCGAAGACATACGTTAGGACCAAGCCATTTCAAACTGTCCCAGACAAGTGCGCCACTTAACCTTTGGGCCAAGCCGCGGCGCTGGCAATTGCCTTGGAGAGCGCGAGCTGGCAGTAAAGTACCAGAAGCCACTCCATGCAGGCCCGGCGCTGTCCAAAGTACTGTAGCCAGGCGCGCGGGACCAACGCACGGCCACGCGCTCTGCTGGCAATGCAGCCAGCGATCGATTGATCGTGCGAGCAACGCTTGGATTCGCAGTTTTACTGCTATTTCTGCTGGAATTGCCGTGCTAGGCGTAATTCTATTTAACTCTATCAACGGTAAGTGGATTTTTCAGGGATTTAGGTGTCTTTTGATACACCCATCTATTTCTCACCGTTTCCTCGAGGTTTTCAGTGGCTACTGCGTTGAATCTGATACGCAAATCTACTGCCAGTCCTTGAGAAAGGTGATAGATATTGTTCTTCAACCTCATTCATCTCAAATAGGTCTAATATGGAAATAGAAACATAGAAGATGCCATTGGCGACTATCGGACTAAAGCCCCACACAGAGTTTTGCCGCCGGGCGAGTCGCCCATGTCGAAGCATACCGGGCTGCTACGCAGCGCGAGCTCGCCGCGGCAAAACTCGCCAGGGGGGTCACTCAGAGTATTTTGCCGCGGCGAGCTCGCAGCGAGCTCGCCCAGCGAGCGGCGACAAGGAATGCCTCGGACCATTTTTGTCGCGCGCGGCAAAACTCGCCGATGGTATTTTTCTTCGTAGTTTCGCGAATCTTTTAAACAAATTGCACTTCTCCAGTGATGAACATTTCGTTATGTTTGTTTATGTTTTTAGCGCTTCTCACTTGACGTTTACGGTGGGTGCCTACCCGTAAACTAGAACATTTGATGCGGTATCCTTCATGTTATTTTTTGTATTCCTGGTATTTTAGTCATTGATGACGACGATGTAGCGTAGTTAGTCCTAGAATGCCATCTGGAGGTGGTAGCCAGGAACAGTATGGATTACGTTAATGAGGCACACGTTCCCTAAGTGGACACCAGGTTCAGAATACTAATTTATAGGATACACAGAAGAGGCGTTCCTCGTTTGTATCGTTCAGTTCTAACAAGGAATTCTTCAGAAATTCAAAAGAAGTGGAACAATTACTGCGGATATAGAAAAGATGCCCTAGGGCTAACCGCCGCGCTCCCGCCCGACTCTGAGTATCCCCAACGTCGCTGAGCGGCAGAGGCTCGCCACGCCTCCCTCTTGCCGCCCGGCGAGAACTCGCTTGGCGGCAAAACTTTGAGTGGGGCTTAACGGGACCCGCATTCATGAGCATCAAAGTTCAAACCAGCTGGTGTGAACAGATGCACAACCGCCATTTCTATGGTATGAGGATCGTATGAATGTACTAAATTATCTATTGACTGCTGAGCTTTGGGGTTCAATGTCAATGTTGAGGGCTTACGATTTTCAATGTCGCCTCATTCTCACTCAGTGTTTGTGAACACCAGTTTTACAGAGATAATTCGACTGTGTGTACGAGTTTAGGTTTAATGTCCTCCTTTAAGTTTACGTGGCGTACCGTCAGCGGTAAAAAAGTTCAGTTGAAGGTGCGTTGCAAAAACCTTAACATCAGGTCAAGTAATGATAAACCGATAAAATAGCAATTGGTGGGCATACAATAAATGCAAATCAAGGGCTCATTTAGATTGTTTGACAACCAGAAACTGCACGATCTGTGAAGGTACTTACGAACCAACCGGGTAAACAATTACTGCTTAGTAAATAGAGATACATGTTTCCTTCAACATCATTGCTTTCTACTTCCTTTTTTCCTCACGCTATTGTATGTTATTTATCCTAGATTATTTTTGAAATTTAATGTGACAAGTTTCTGGATTAGGCTGGAAGGTCCTTCGTTTCAATGCATGCATAGTTAGTTTTTATAGTGACAAACTGGTGAGTTCAGCAATAGAAGTCCTGAAGCATGACCTCCTTCAAGTGCTGGCAATGGAATTGCGTGTCAGAGTAAGTGCAACTACCACTGACAAACTCGAAGAACTGATGATAAGTAGATCAGTATAAAAACAACCATTTCTGGTCATGCAACTGATTCAAAATGAGAAAAAGAAAAACCATGCAAGTATTCGAATGAGTAGAGGGAAAAAAACTAATCATATCAAATGCAAGAAAAAACGGTATCAAAAGACAGCTAAATCCCTCAAAAATCCACTTACCGTTGAAGGGGCTAGTGGGGGAAGGAGTGGAGAAGGAGTAGTAGCAGTATAGTTAGATAGAATTACGCGTGGCACGGCATTTCCAGCAGAAATAGCAGTAAAACTGCGAATCCAAGCGTTGCTCGCACGATCAATCGATCGCTGGCTGCATTGCCAGCAGGGGGCGTGGCCGTGCGTTGGTCCCGACGCGCGCGCCTGGCTACAGTACTTTGGGCAGCGCCGGGCCTGCATAGAGTGGCTTCTGTAAAGTACCAGCCGCCGCCGGCTGCGGATACCCAAGCTCACTCACCCCCAAATGAACTAAAAAAAAACCATCTCCCGAGCCAAAGCGCGGAGAACACACGAACTGCAGCTTCGCCGCACTTCATGCAGATGACAGTAATTTTCTGCGTGGTAGCATAACTTCAGACAGCTTGGGTGATCAATTTTTGTCAAATTTTGAATCGAATTTTGAATCAAAATGGATATGTTGGTGGACGGATGGAACTGATGTCTTTGCGTGATCGAGTCATTGTCGTCCGTACAAGGACTGAAACTCCAAGTTTTTTAGTGCTTATGGGCACATTTATTTACTTATTTATTTTTGCACTCAAAGGTGCACTAAGAATAAGATTCTGTGGTTGCAAAGCAGGGAACATATGTATGTAAGTTATTGTACATAAAATGTTTGCTCAGATGTTTCTCCGCCTGGAACCCATGCTTTGCCCTGCTCTTTTCTGTGCTGAAGAGACGATGTATACTTCAGCTGACCCTCGGTTCTGTATTAAGCTTCTGTTTTGGAGCAGCTGACTTCACAGGACGTTTTCAAAAAATGTGGGCTGTTGTGGCAATTTCCAATGACAAATCCACAAAATTCTCGAGATGAGCTTTAGTTTCTAAATGATGCTTGAAGCGCGATACGTGCTCCTTCCAATGGTGCCTGCGGTTTCCAATGAGAACGGATTATGAGCAGTATGGGAGGGAAAACCACGGCTACTCTATGCACCCAGTGATAGCCAATTTTCACCAAATCTGCTTTGGAGAGGTTTCTCCGCTGAGAAACAGGAAGAAAACAGGGAAAAAAAGGCCAGTGGTGAATGTTTTGTGAAAACTCTTTTAAAAATGCTACAAAACGAATCATACAACTTCTCGAAAGGGTCTGGTTGTAGGCAAACTGTGACTACTGAGATATGACTTGGTTTTCTCATCCAAGCAACTTTTTTAACAGCCTCGTTCCCTGCTCGTCTTAAAAAACGCTAATCTATGCTTTACCCCACTTGAGACCGTTGTGAAAAGATAGAGCGACACCAAAATGGACGGTGGAAGAAGTCAGAACAATATTGAAAAAAGTGAAGAAAGGAAAGGCTGACGATCCTGACAACATCCCTTTCGAGGTATGGAAGTCCTTGGAGAAGAAGGTCTCACATGGCGCACGGAATTTTTGAACATCGTCACGCGTGCATAGATGCCAAGAGCATGGAGGGAGAGCATCATCGTCCCAGTCTTCAAGAAGAATGGAGACGTGCTGGAGTGCGGCAACTACCGCGGCATCAAACTGATCTCTCATACCATGAAGATATGCGAGCGCCTTGTGGACTGATGGTTGCGGGAAATTGTGGAAATTTCAGACGATTAGTATGGCTTTGTACCAGAGCGATCTACGATTGACCGCTTTTACATAGTACATCGGATGATGGAAAAAGTACAGGGAGAAGGAAAACAAATCCACATCGCATTCCTGGACCTTGAAAAAGGTTATGATAGACTGCCAAGAACAGTATTATGGGATGGGATGAGAAAGCTATTCGTGCCGGAATATATGATACGACTAGTGCAAGACATGTATGATGGTTCAGCAACCTTTGCTCGCACGTCACTTGGAGACACATCCAGCTTCAGAGTAGCGACGGAGTTGCATCAAGGATCAGCATTAGGCCCCTTTCTTCTCTAGCTGTTGTAGATAAAGTGACGCAACAACTATTGGAGGGGTCATTGCTCTCGTTCCTGTAAGCTGACGACATCGCCTTGTTGACTGACACGAGACTTCAGCTGCAGCTAAAGTTCAGACGTGGCAAGTCAGTTTGGCAAAGGCGGGTCTGAAGCTGAACATGAAAAAGACGGAGTTCATGAGCACCGGTAGAGACGCGGAACCTGTTACCGATGCGAACGAGGACGCGATTCGGCAGGTGGATGAGTTCCGATATCTGGGAAGTACCGTGAGTGAGGATGGATCTGTCGATGCGGCTGTACAAGTGAGAATAGCGTCTGCGTGGAACAAATGCGAGTGCTGGCCACTAACTAAGGCTCTGGAAAGAAAATTGAATGTGGCAGAGATGGGCATGCTCAGGTGGTGTTGCGGGATAACTCATCTTGATAAACTATCTAACGAGGAGGTGCGAAGAAAAATGCAAACCGCCCCTATTCAAAAAAAAGATCACAATGCCTGAGGTGGTATGGACACTTGCTGAGGAAAAACGAACAACATCCAGCCCGTCAAGTCTGGTGCGTGGAAATGGCCGGGGAACGACCAAGAGGAGCCCCGAAAACCGATGGAAAGACGTGATTAAGAGAGAGAAGAAGATGCCCAAGATCGAGCTTTTTGGCGTAGTAGATAGAACGGACCCTGCAACATAGCGGCACAAACGCTAAAGAGAAGAAGAAGAAGAGTTCGTTGTGAAAAAGTGTATTTTCCGCCTTTTGCACGGAATTTGCGAGTTGAATCAGTGCATTTGGTGGCATCGAAAAGAGAGGCAGACGAATGTTTTGTTACAGAGGTTCCACAACCAATATTCCGTAAAGAGGGTATCTCAGTCAACAAAATCAAAGTATTAAACATATGTGTTAATGAAACTACAAGTTCCCTAGAAAGTTTTCTTGAACAAAAATTCAGGAATGTTATCAGCCATTTTCGAGAGGAAGCTCTTGGGACTGTGGAGTGTTTTACGAAATTCGCACAAGCTGAACGAGGAGATATGTAGGACAACTAGAGGATACCATCGCGTCGCATCGCGCCTGCTAGCAGACGCGACGCGATGGTTTCGCTGATGTTGCGGACTGGAGTTGACCACTGTTCTATACTTTTTCGAGTGGTTTTGGCCCGAAACCTACGGAATAAGACGAATTCAGTTGGAGATGTGGATTTGAACGAACTTGGACGCGTCGTATGTGTTCTAGGTAGTGATTTTGTGAGCTTTTTATGTATCTAATGTTGTCTTCTGTTTATGAGCGGTTACTATATACAATTTGTCAGCCGAGCTGTGGAAGAACACAATGTTGGTATACATGTTGCATCTATCTATTGATCTAGAGATTTTGTTCTGAATTTGAGTTATCGGAATCGTCTCCCTTTCATGTAGACATCGTTGTACAGGTGCTTCAGAATAGTGTTCGATCAGTGCGGTATTGATTTATAGGTAAATGTAGGATAGTCCTGCTCCGACACTTTTCACGTTCCGGTGTGATTTTGTGCAAGACCCCCCACCACACAGAAATCACAAGATAACACGTCTAACCAGTGAAAGATTGGAAAAGATCAAAAGCACGGGGCTAGAATATGACTTAGTGAATGAAACTCCCAACCAGGTCAGAAAATCACACATTCGACCAGCACAGGACCAAAAAACACCAAATTGAGGCACTGGGACAACGTACACCTTCAACAAGGAAACCTACAACAATGTATGCATAGGAGAAAACCATTCTGATAACTCAAATGCAAAGAAAATCTCTGAGCAAATAAATGAGAAGAACCCGCAATGCGTTCTTCCATATCCTGGAAACAAACATCCTTGTCAAAGAACACTGCGCAAAATTGTAGTCTTCGCAAAGACCACCCCTGAAAATCGTTGAGAACTTTTTCTGAACATTCCAGACCACAAACGATACCACGAGGTCCGAAACAGTCCATGGAAACCCGTGATCCCCGCTAAGTCGGGGTGTGCATGTGATTTTGCGTGGGTACGTAAATTTGCGACGTTCAGCATGGCGCGACGGGGCGACGCGACGGCTTCGCTACCCGTCGCGTCGCGCGTGTTATGGCCGTCGCCGCGACGCCATCGCGTCGCGAAAAAGTATAAACACTCCTTATTGCACTCACTTTGTATGATGGTGCATCTACTTGATGCAAAATAGCCCCTCTAGCCTAACCATCATGAGAATTCGTATTCGGAGATAAGGGTGAGAGTTGGAAAAATTGATTAAATCGATACCGCTGGACGAAGTGAGTGTGACATCCGTAATCAACTGACTCAATTACTCCTTTGTGTAGGTTTTCAGAGAAGTCCAGGACTCCGAGCCTGTGGGGCCACTGAAGTGCAATAGCACCGCTTCACCTTATTAGTGGAAGTTGTGTTCACTAGGAAACACAACTACTTTATTGATGGTTGGAGTTAATGGGGACCACCTTTGACGTTCCTTGTTATGCAGCAACAATGCCAAGTCTGTGGAAACATTTCAACTACCTTGAACCAAGAGTCAACATTTTCGCGCCACTTTAGTAAAAACAGGGTAGCAACTGAATATGATGAAAATACGATTGCGTTACTTAACTTACCGCGAGCAATGCCAGCGCCTCTGCTGGAAGAGGCGAGGTCGATTTCACTGTCCGCTATAGAAAGGTCCGCAACACAGCCCACATAGAACTCGGAATTGTTGATTTTGCCAAAACGAGTAGCGAAAACGTCAAAAGTAGCTTGCCGAGGGAATGATTGTAACATTAGTTGATAGCCATCCTCGTTTACAGCAGAAATGATGACATCCTGACAACATCCCTGCAATTCTCTGTCCAACAACAACACAAAAGCAGTTGCAGCCAACCTGGTCGTTCTTTTCAAATCTTATGCTGTACCATGAGCCGTCATTAATAGAGAACGGGATAATCCTCTTATAAGCTGCTCCTTGGATTGTGATGGAAAGATGACCATCAGCCAGAAAAATGGAAAACAGCCGTTGCCCAAAGATGTTCTCTCCGGAAGCAATGTGCACGTTAGGCACAGTAGTTTTCATGGAAAAGCTGAGCTTGTATGGCAACGGACCTGATGATGACCTAGAATTACTGAACTAGCTTTTTGAAGCATCCATTATCGAGAAATACATACCCGATCATGATACTAGGACTCTGATGTATAAATAGGCTGTTCTCATCAAAAGATGATACAGTACTCTGATGACATTTGGGACCAGTGAGCCCAGTAGGGCACCTGCAACTCGTTTTAACACCTCCGATGGTAATTAACGGTCTGCATGTCAGTGGCCGAGGACATCTCACGAATTCGCATGGCTAAACAGAAAGAAGTCCCTTCCCAGATTTTTTTGGGAGACTCATGAGCCTACGTTAACACATGGCTTACAAAAAGTTACCTCTCCATGTTGGTCGCAGCGACGTCCTTGATATCCCGACCGACATACGCAAAGCGCTCCTAACGCTGAATCTACACATTTGTCAGAGTGAATACAGGACAGACATGAAGACACCTAAACATATTGGTTGACTAAACTAACCCTTACATACAGCCAATTAGTTTCAGCGGGTCCAATGCCTGTGCAGTTTTATCGACATTTCGTAAACAAAACAAAAAACTCATTGCAGAAACGTATTAAACACTGTTCCATAGAGGAGGGATCACAAACAAAAAACAAACTCATTGCAGAAACATATTAAACACTGTTCCACAGAGGAGGGGAGGACTACCATGCGCATGTGAATACCTCGCCTCCATTGGACTCTGATGTTGTAGCCACTATTACCGGAGTAAGATTAGCTGTCGTTGTTTCATTTACCAGCATTGGTATTGACGATGAAGACATATTAACTTCTTCCACACTAGACACCCATTCAGTAACCTGGTCAATATATGGATTTGCTACGTTTTCAAAAATAACAAACAAAGAATGCTCATGAAATATCATACTGTATGCTGGCAGAGACTTCCTTCAAATCCAGGAGCGCATCTACACGAAAGTCGATACTCTGGCGGATCTGCTCGAAAGAACTGTCGTTAACATTACTTCTAGCAGTATTTTCAACTCACCTCCAACAATTTCACAGCTGCCACCGTTCCTGCACGGATTTGGATTGCAGATGGTTCGTGATTCCAGCTCAGCACACATTTGTCCACTAAATCCTTTCAAACATTCGCATGTAGCAAAATTACCATCTGCGTGGCAAGTCCCTTAAAACAAATAAAAAATGACATTCATAGAAAGGTAGTGCAATCGACGGCACCTCAGCTATGAATACATTACAAATAATAAAAAATGCAGCTACAATATATACAATAATGCATAGGCCTGAATACTAATTTTTGAATAAATAGAGGTTTCGTGAAAGCATAGGCTTGAACATTTATGTATGAGTAAACATCTAGAAATCCAAAATATTAGGTTAGCGTATAATTATTCAACTTTTTTCCACCTTCTTTTCTCCTTAAAAGTTAATGCGTTTTGATTTTTTTCATGGAAACATTTCTTTTTTTATTCCACTCATTAAAGGTGCCATCGAAATCATACCCATATTAGTCACTACATACGCTACCCATTCGGGAAAGGTTGTGATGCAACTCAGTCATTTTTTTCGTATCAGCTTCCGACTTACGTACGACTGCCCAGCTCTTCACACGTCATCGCTCGTTCCCTTTATGATAGCTGTAACTTTGAACAGTTTCTCCGAGCATAAAGCAGTTCTCTCCTCAGTATTTACGTAACGCAAGGGTCTCAAAGGTGCTATGTGATGCTCACAATAGTCTCACTCTGTCTAAGGAAAGTCCGGCACCAGATCATTAGGTTTAGGAAATACTTATTGGCGGAAAATCTTCGGATTTTCCATGTACGTCTTCATTTTTGGAACTGGTGATCTTTCTAACGACATCCACCTGCTTTCTTATCTGGAAGTATTTGTAGAGCTCACTTAAAAGGGCTGCATGACTGCATGAGCATTTCTTCTAAATAATAGTTGTATTTCTGATTTTCAGAAATAGTCACGTGCCTTCATTTGGAACGGGTCTGTTCCACTTCCATACCACTATCTGAAGTTTGTTTGAAGGATTTCATCGCATCAGTATTGCTTCTCTTTCAAACTTTTACTAGTATGTCGTTTGTATCTCTGGTTTTCTGTTTCTCCTTAATTCTTCTTTCATCTCACTAGAATTTTTCTTTTTGAGAGTGTAAAACTGTCTTTCATATATTTTCTGTTCGTTTCGTTGTGCTGATCTCGTAAGGTACACCTTATCGAGCACATAAACATACAGATAAAGAAATAAATATCAGATTGACGGGAAAACTCTGTCCAAAATCTAGAACAGTCTCTACCGTAATTTCGGCAGTTGGTTAAATCAATGGTATAACAAGCACCGTATTGCTACGGTCTTCTTGTTGGACTGACCAATGTTTCCCTCGTTACACAATTGCGTAGTTTGTGGGTCGAACGAATTTACAGTGCCTGATTTAGCAACATCAAAGTGAGCATTCCCTATACGAAAAGGATAAGATGGATAAATGGCAATACTTTTCCAATAAATTGTCAACCATAGAGATTGCTGACATCTCGCTGATAAGAAAATGAAAAAGGGTCACTTAGGGTCGCTAATGTGCTGGTCACCAAAATGATGAGCACTTTGAAAGAATTCACCGGTATCAGCAATTGCCCTTAAAGAACCGGAAGAAATAAAGCACTAAATTAATGTCGAGGTACATCGTCTAGTAAAATTGTGATTAGAGAAGGCTTCCCAGGAAAGGAGGCCGGGAACGGTAGGGTACCTTGATGCAGCCTCGATAGCTCTCACTGTTTTTCTCAAATCAAAAAAGAGGTGAGCTTGCTTACGAAATGCGTATAAGAGAACAGTGTTATCCGCATCGGAAGCTCTTCGTCGACCGCGTCCGCCTTGTTTCTAATCGGAGAAGTGAATGAGATTAGCAAAGTGAGTGGAACTTCGATCATGGAGATGGCTTCTCGTCAGGTCCGCAACTAGCGGTGGAGTCAAGCTGAGTTTCTGAGGCAATGACCCAGCAGTGTCTTACATTTTCGAAGCTGCTGCTCAAAAGGCATAAACCAAGGTTCAAGAAAAGGCTGCAGACTGAACAACCGATCAATGCATTTAAAGGGAGAGGAAAATTTGAAAAGTTCTTCGCTAAACTGTCTTGTCAACGTAATGTAAGTGAAGTCGAAGTGATACCTCCGTTCAAGCATGGATTCGAATCACATGGCTTGGCTGCAGTTAGACGTTGCTCACAGTGTCGCCCAGTAGCATTATTTGCACACTCGCAATGATTCTCTGACAATCCCCGAATGCATCGACCTTCATTGAGACAAGGACTGCCTGGAGACGTAGATGTTCTTTCACATTGGTGCATACAGCCAACAACAACTGTTTCTTAAGGCTTTTGCCACATCATACAACTTACCATCAACGAGACATTGTGTTACATTCTCACATGTATCACCTCCAAAATCAGGTGGACAGTAGCATCGAAATCCACCCGGAACGTTCTGACAACTCCCTCCATTGCGACACGGCTCTGAGCTACACCCACTGGCAGTAATGGTGCATTTGTAACCCTACATATACCATGGTTTAAAAAAAAAATGATGTTCGCCTCATAACTTGGCTAGTTAACTCACACTGAACCCTTGGGGACAGCTACAAGTCGGTCTGCCATCAACTAGTGTGCAGACATGCCATGGGTTCGCACACTGGCACGTTGATGTCGATTTCTGAAAAGATATGGTTTAGTGCAAGTGTCAATTTTTCAATATTGTATTGTCATAAAGCTTCATTATATCGTATCTTCTTTTTGCAGTGTTCGATGAGAGCTTCTGAGGTAATGTTTAATTCCAATAAGCTTTCGGCGCTAGGCGCCTTCCTCAGACCGAGCAAGATGAGAATCTTTGATGAACAAAGTTGGAAAAGTAAAAAGATGATGATGGAAAATATGGAAAATATCAGAAAACTACCAAGATAGAAAAATCGAGGAAATTAGATCTGCTCCCCTTTACATCTTGCTCCTTCTGAGGAAGGCGATAAGCGCCTAAAGCTTTTTGGAATAAAACATTAACTCCGAAGCTCTCATCGAACACTGAAAAAGAAGATGCAAGCGCCAATGTTAACTAGCTTGCTTCACAGGGCGCAACGAACCATGGATTTTACCCAGGTAGGACTTATCACGTACGTGTGGGATAAGTATTCTGAGGCCTCTTCGGCTTGCAGCGACCACGTACCGAGAGGAGGAATATTATCTCGCTCATTGATTTTGTACACCTATGAGTTGCCAGAATTAGGTAGTTTGCAAAATGGCGAAAGCCGAGGAATCATGCGCCGTTCGAGCAGCTATTTATTACATAAATAAAAGGTCTGATAATTAGGAACTAACCATTTCATCTGAGAAAAAAAAACAGATATAAATATATATAGATATAACTAAAAACTTTATATATAGGGTGCATAAATACTGCGCCAAAAATATTTGTTAATAACTTTTGTCACAGAAGCTGAAACTCTAATTCCTCTTCAGTATTATTTACCTAAACTTTCAGAAATTAAACACACTGGGATACGCCTAACGTGGTCTCCTTCTGCCTTCGCGACGGAGGTTACACCTGAAGCATGTACGACCACTGAGGCCCGAAAAAAATTCCGGAGGTTTTCTTCCTCTTTCTTTATTGTGAGCGATCCCAGATTCGTAGCAGCAGTGGGTTAGTGAGCGCATGTCCACAGCTCTATGATTACAAGTTGACACATCCATATGATCGATGTCAAGGAAGTTTGCATACGATTCCTCTGCCGGTATGTGTTCGTGGAGTTGGTGCACCAACGGTCACTTTTTCTTCTGCGCCTCGTTTCTTGAAGCGCTGCCGTCCTAGCGGACCCATCTTCAATAGGTGAACTGGCAGCTATACCTACTTTACAAAACTACCCCTTTTTCCAGCAAAAAGCTGTTTTTCCAACTTTAATTTAATGTCGACCTGAGGCTTATGGTCACTTTCAGAAACATCAGCTTCAGTGATGATATAGGCCAGATGTGATCTGCAACAGAGGCCTTTCCTACCCCATCTGATGTCTTGGAGAACAACTCTTACACTACGCGATTTTCGCTGATGAAGCTCTGTCCCACATTGAAAAAAGAACATCGTCCTAAGGTGCCTACCTTTGCGGCCCTCCAAGGTAACATAACTAAATTCTGTCTTCTCTCGTGCTGATGCGCTTCGTTGTGAACATGCTGCTCCTAGTGCTTGTAGTGTTCCGTCTGGACTTCCTCACTAGCAGGTGAATTAATCGCCCTTTGGAGAGATCACGGCTCTCTGTGCACCTAACTCTTCTACCTCGCTTTTTTGTAACGAGTTCGTTTCTCGTGAATTTTCTCGAAAATTAGAACTGCGACATTCGTGTGGCATGTATATGGGAACAGCCGTTCAACAGCAGAGCATCGTACTGCAAATTGGACGGTGCAGTTATATTGCTGCAAAAAATAGGCGATCAAGAAAAAAGATTGTACGGTGATGTTTCATAGCTCGATCTTAGTTCTTTTTAAATTTGGAATTGTTATAACGTGGAATGTTGATGTGAGGTTACGAAACGAGAGAAGTGCCCCAGGACCAGATGGCGTTACAGCAGACCTACTAAGAGCCGGATGATACACGATGCACAAGTTACTAGCAGACCACTTCAACTCCTACCTCGAAGCTGGAATCATACCGAACCAATGGAAGTGCTCGAAAACAATTCTGATCTTCAAGAAAGGCGACAAAGAGGATGCAGGAAACTATCGTCCAATCGCTTTGTTGTCGATCCCACACAAACTATTCACGAAGATCATACTGAATCGTCTGAAGGCCACACTTGACGCATATCAATCAATAGAACAAGCTGGCTTCAGAAAAGGCTTCTGTTGTATTGACCACATCAATACCGTTGTCCAGCTGATCGAACGCTGTAGAGAATACACGATGCCTTCGGTCCTGACATTCGTCGACTATAAGAAGGCCGTCGACCCCGCTGAAACGAATGCTGTCCTCAACGCGCTCCTACAGGCTGGCGTGGACCCTACCTATGTGAACATTCTAGAGCAGTGCAACGTAGGCACCATGACCACTATCCGTTTGACAAAAAGTTGCGTACCCCGGTCGAAAAAGGCGTACGACAAGGCGGTACAATCTCTCCAAAGTTGTTCACGTCTGTGCTCCAATACGCCATGTCTCGACTGAACTGGGAGGACAATGGACTCATGATTGACGGAAAGACGCTGACGAATCTAAGGTTCACAGACGACGTCGTCCTCATCAGCAACAACACGGCAGAGATAAACCAGTTGGCGAACGACAGGGCGCAGCACCAGGTGGTTATTGACCACCAGGACTTAGTAGCGTCCTGCAGATTCAGAGGGCTTAGCACCAGTGTCCGGGGCGGAGCCAACCGCTAACCGTCTATTGATGTTAGAGACAAGCAGATTTCATAGAGGCACTTCTGGAGGATCATCAGACTCGTGGCTGAAGACCACCGTTGTTTAACCATTTACTCCATCCCTACCCTGCCCTCTGGTGCGCTCCAGTGATAATCAGGTGTTGCTCAACCTGTAGGAGACGTATCATGTTGGAATTTTGACTGTAGATGCGCACTATACCAACGAGTATCACCCCAAAGTGGCACCTTTCGTTTTTGAGGAACCCTCTTCGTTTTTGAGAAAAACCGTCATTAATGGTCAAAAAGCGGTTTTTGACCATTTTTTGACCATTAATGACGGTTTTTTTCAAAAACGAAGACGGTTTCTCAAAAACGAAAGATGCCACTTTGGGGGAGAGTTGGTACCACGTAGGCGCATTTCTTGGAGTTGACAGCGTATCGGAACACTTCCTCAAATGAGAGAAATTTCCCGGGAAAGTTCCGGGTTTGAGAGAAAAAACCACGCTCCAATGACAATTTCTTGTATCTGACAGGTCCTACAACAAGTTTCAACGAGTTCTAGCGGCTCAATCAGTTCCGTACTGAGATCGGTTTTTCGAGGATTTTAGCTTGAATTTGAGATGATTTAGGCTGTCTTCGCTAAATGGTACGCATTTCTTGTTGAAACATCATTCGTCGTCTCCCTAACACTTATTTAAGTCACTTTTTTAAAGTGCTATCTGCCTTTCCTGAAAGAACCCTAGTGTGTAGGTACTCAGTAGTCCATTTCGGAATCCGACTGGACTTAGTACTCCCCAACCGACACTGACCACCTTGTGCTGCGCCCTGGCGAACGAGCTCAATGAAGTGGGCAAGACCATCGAGCTGGAAATCAACATGAATAAGACACAGATGATGACCAACCAATGGTAAGACAGGGGGACAGTACAGCTCGATGGAATTCCCTTACAGAAAGTTGACAGCTATGTTTACTTGGAACGAGAAATAAATATGATGAATGACCTGAGAGGCGAAATCGAACGACGAAGAAAAGCAGCATGGGCTACCATGGACAAAATTCGAGAGATCACTATTCAGATCAAAGGCGGGCTCACCTATTTGTACTTCCGGCTCTATGCTACGCTACTGAAACATGGACCGACAACAACAGCATCTTCACTGCTATGAGAACAACACACAAAGCATTGGAAAGATGTCTTCTAGGAACTAATAGGTGGAAGCAGTGGAAACAAGGCCTCGGTTGCGACGATTTGAGGGAAGACTCTAAGATAAGGGATCCGTCAAAATACATGGCCATGTAACGTTCACCTGAGGCCTAATGCTGGAACGGCCGTCGGCCATAGCTGCCTGGCCCGATCTGAGCATAGCAATTTGCCCAGCGATTCCCACACGGTAGTGCTTCCCAGGAAGCACGCCGCAATCGCGCGCAAGCTCAGGCCTGCGCGGAAGTGACCGGTGATTAAGATATTCGTGCATTTTCACAGTTTATTGAGTTTCCATCAATAACATCTTCACTTCCGTCAAACTGCAGGTTCCCAATACTCTTTTTTCGTTTCGTTTTTTCTGTTAGAGCCTCATTTAGGAGGGTTCTCCAATGTGCAGTGCACACAGAGAACCCTTCTTCCCTTTACAAAGCGCTGACCAGATGGTGCAGGAATCACGTTGACGTGTGCCATGTGGCTCCGTCACTTTGGCCACGTTTGGCCAGTGGCCAGTCCTCTGAAGTACGCCGCCTTTTTACGGGTCTCGTTGCCCGGCCAGTAGACGTGCTTGCCTGCAGGCTCTGCTGGCAAACCATAAACTGGTCAAGCAACACCCGAAAACTGTTCAGGAAATTCGGACCCGGAGTCTGATCAGGCAGCCAGGAACACCCGGAAACTGTTCAGGCAACACCCGGAAACGGGCCGGCAGCACCCCGGACTTCCTCACAAAATCAAGATGACGATGATTGTGAGGTCCTACGAAGTCTTATGGAACTCTGCCAACAAGACTTCCGCGGACGAGCCACTCCTAGCCTTGTGTGCATAAGCCACTCCAGGACACAGTCTTTTGTGACTCAAAGCTGAAAATACAGCTCCCATCGCGACTCTCCTCTTCATTGTGCTGCGAGGACGTTAAGGACACATCCATCTGACTTAAGCTTCAGCTCTAAATGTCTCCGCACTATAGAAAAATATGGGTCCGGTCACAAAAATTCCCTAGCAACACCCGTAATCTAGTCAGGCAATAGGCGATACCCATAACCTGGTTAGGCAACATCCGTTTCCTGACCAGGCTGCAGGCGAGACCCGTAATCTAGTCAAGCGACACCCGTTTCCTGGTCAGGAAAAAGCGAGTCCGGGAATTTGATCAGGCAACCCGTAAATTGAGCCGATTCAGATGTTGATCCGTAAAATGTTCAGGCAACATCTGAAAACTGTAAATTGATCAGGCAAACTTCAGATCTCCTGTTTCCTGGTCAGGCACATCCCTTTTCCCGCCAGCTGGTTGGGCGGCGGACTTCAGAGCCGTGCCGGCATCAGACTTATGTGGTCAGGTCATACAAATTCTGAATTATCAGGAAAATGCCCTCTGGCCTCCGCTCTGGCCGTGCTCGGTCCGCGATGTGGCAGCGCTACGGTGGGTCCAAATGGTCACGCCTAATGTCGGAAATGAGAGCGTCCCCATTTACTCTCCACAGAAACCAACAATTGAGAAATCCGCAGAAGACATTAGCACACCCATATTTGCACAGTTTACTAAAGCATAGTGCATTTTAATGAAGTAATGATGAATAACGTTGATCCTTAAGCCTGGAATCTCCGAATGGATATGCTTTAGTTTGTGATCGATTCATGGGGCACAAAATATGCACTGGGAACTCCAACCATCAAGGCCCCCACGGACCAGCACAGCACTCCGACTGTCGTAATCCATGCGCGCCCTTTCGTTCCCTACAACGCTGCGGCGTATTCTATCGGACCGTAGGGGTCTCAACGTTTTGAGCTCCCAGTGCAGTGAGCATTGATGGAGGTGACGAATTTACGGGCTTGGGTGTCCACAGCAACGCGAGCATGCCACGTTCTACAATCGCTACATTGCCCCGTCGCAACCTTAAGTCACTTTTCTGTGTCACGAAACTTTGGAAATTTATCCAAGACCAACTCTTTCCTAACCAGAACAATTGCGTCTCTGAACGTACGACAAAAGAAGGTGAGTGAGTGAGCCAAGGACAGCAAATTTCATGGGCGATGAGCACAAACCTTATTCTGACATGTTTTTCCTGCAAAACCATGCGGACACATGCAGTGGAATCCATTTTGGGTGTCAATGCATGTAGCTTGATTCAGGCAGGGATTTACAGCACAGGTCGCCCTTTCTTCCTCACACCGTTGTCCTTTGAAATCAATCAATGAAGAAATTCCACTTGTAAATCTAAAACTTTACTCACCACTGAATCTCATCTCACAAAGGCATTCAAACGAGCCCTCTAGGTTGATGCACGTTCCACCATTTTGGCAAGGTGTGAGCTCACATTCGTTCACGTCAGCATCACAGAGTCTCCCAGCAAATCCAAGTGGACACAAACAAACAAAAGAATCCTAGAAATATTTGAATGAACATTGAACCCATGAACTATCCTTCTCTGCAATGAACATGTGTGTCTCATAAGCAAGAATGTACGTAAATATTAGAGTATAAAACTACAAATGCGCATTTGTGAGTCAAATAAAAATCATTTCAAAAATGGTGACACAACATTCAAACCGATGTGTCCTTGGTAAGTATCAGTGACCCTTCACCATGTTCTGCTCGGAGAATAAGGGCCTCTCAGAAATAAGTCGCTGCGACATGAGACAAAATAGCGAGTGGTCCAACTTCTGATTTCAGCACGGTATTGAACTTTTCTCTCCCGAATAATGCTTCTTGGACAGGAACAAGACCAAGAAAAGCTAAACCTCCACAGAAGAAAAGTGAAGTAGAATTGCACGAATTCACTGTAATCCGCAAAGTGGCGCTCCGATTCGAGATTTTTCCGAAGTTAAGCTAACCCAGAGTAACGTGGCGCACGAGTCCGAGAATGATTGGCGACGCTCTTATCCGCTAGTCTTATAGTAGTGATGGATGATCAGCTTATTATATGCAGCACACCTCAATTCATTTTAAATTTTATGCTAGTATTGCTTTCAGGGAGCCTTCATTGTGTGAGCTATTCCTGGGTTATGACCAATTCAAGTATGGAGTTATAAAAACAGTGACTCACCACTGATGGGTCTCTCTTATGATTGATTCAATTGGTTATAAACATGCTGGCTCAAAGTGTTATAAGCTTACGTTGTCAGCTACACAAGTAGCATTGTTCCTACACGGTCGAGACTCACATGGATCACCAGTGCATATTTTGAGGCCATGATCGTTTTCGACACATCTGAAGACGTGAATCATCAAAAGTGCAGAACACACACTATGCATGAAACACGCATAATCTCTTCACAAGTGTCGTTGGCTGAGGTATCCATCGAAGAAAAACGACTCAAGATCTCTGAGCAACTCTGGGAATGTTTTATTTAAGGTATAATCCAGTTTGGGTGCTTTATTGTAGTGTAATGCATGAATGATTACATAAAGAATATTATTTGCAACATCTTCAAGCATGCATAATTTTGATGATCATTTTAAGATCTGAGCCATTGTTTTTCGACGGCAGCAGGCACGGTAAATGAAAACCGAACAAAAACACATTTTTATGTTCCTTTGATCTGATGAACATCGTTGGCCAAATCCTCTAAAGCGTCATCCAGGGTTTTGCCGCCTAGAGGGTTGTCAGCGGGCGGTAAGTATGGTGGGGGGCAACATGTCGCCGGACGCCGGCAGGATCTGCCACGGGCAAAAATGACGCAGCACAGTGCTTGTCGTCGCTCGCTGAGCGAGCTCGGTGCGAACTCGGCGCGGCAAAATACTAACTCAGACATTCGGGCGTTTGGAGCGCCGGTGAACCCCTCCCACTTTTGGCCGATGCAGGCTTCCAGCAGTTAGTTGCGGGTGGAGTAGGGATACTTGCTGAAGGTGCGGATGAAGCAGGAAAAACAGGTGTGAGCGCACATTAGATAGGGTATACGCAGGTATTCCTGCACCCTGTTTTTATTTTCTTCATTGCCACGTGGCAACCGAAGTGTATGTAAGCTGGCAAACGGCCGTGAAAGCTTAGTCTAGTCTCTGCCACAGCGGAGACTAGACGAGCCCTACGGGACTTGTCTCGCCAACTGAGGCCCGGTTGAAACTGTGGCCCAGTGTGCCGCTTGGCCAGACAAGATGCGTGGCATGCGGTCGCGTGCCGACACGGCGCGGACGGGAAAATCCGCTTGCCGCAGATGCCCGGCTCATCGAGCGCTGCCACAGGAAGCAGATGCAGGGTGCAGCAAAAGTATTGTCCGCTCGAAATGGCTCGTGAAAACCTCAGTATTTGGCATAGATGTGACGGGTTTCTTCACAACACATAGAAAACAATATGGCGAACAATATGAGACTATTTCCGGTCAATTTTATCTCCATTCTTGGGAACAGCTCTAAGGAAAACACAAGGGAAGACGTAAGTGATGCGCCGTAGGAACCGTTGTCGATTTCATTCTTTGTTTCTTCCAAACAATCCACATGCCAGCCCATGCTGTGGTGTGGTGTAGCACATGCTTGCTTCTTCAAAGGGCTCATGTGGTGCAACCCAACTGAACTGGAGGAGTACGGTGGTCGCTAATTTGAAACTGGAGAGCTCACGAATGATTTCTTCTGCAAAACCCCTTCACTGTCTTTACGTTGTAAGCTGCAGAAAATCCTTCTCAGAAAAGGAACGGCCCACTTCTAAACATATAATC
The DNA here is from genome assembly GCA_037903475.1 of Ancylostoma caninum. Lineage (NCBI taxonomy): Eukaryota > Metazoa > Nematoda > Chromadorea > Rhabditida > Ancylostomatidae > Ancylostoma > Ancylostoma caninum. The sequence goes on from JBAJFG010000359.1 coordinate 265,284, forward strand.
GTTCCTACGTAAAGTGCATTTCTGCCGAATATCGTTTCTCGGTCATGCGGTGATCTTGGCGCTAGAACCAAAGGAAATGATATGAAGCTCCTCTCCGCCGTTGACAAATGCGTAAACAAAGTTAAACCATAGCATAGACAGGAGCAGCTGGTACTTTTCATTAGCGGATTTAAGGAAGGCTTAACATATGCTATTTTCTAGCACTGTTCCCATTCCACAAAAACATCTCAGAAAAAACTCTGAATCAAGTCAAAGACGACTACTTGCACCGCAGTAGTAAAGCATTCTCCCGTCTTGTCTGTTGACGATGGCAAAATTGGGGATAAAATGGATTGAATTCTTGTGTGTCTTGGTTCTACGTTGTTCTCAGGATTCTAGGCAGCAGAACGGTCACACTTGGTCTTCCATCCAATTTCGATTTTCTATATAATTTATGTGTCACAAAAGGCGGTCAATACTTCTGCCGCACCCTGTACGTGCTCGGCGAACTCATTTTTGTACTATTTTTGTAGTCTCCGTTGCAATAGAACATGACCTGCGTTAATCTTGTCATTCCCGTAGCAGGATTACAGCAGGTGGTGAAATGCAGGATAAGGCGCATCTAATGGCGGAATAGGCGCACCAACTCCACCCATTTTTGCGTTTGTCCCGTAGGTGTCATGCCGAGAGAAACGGTGGAGGCCGGCGCTCCAGATGCCGAAATTTCTGAGAACATGGGAAGGATACCTGATCAATCTCTGTATCTATCTGGTCATCTATAGCAAAATGTATACTGCCGTAGGCAACTTGTGACGCTGATTTCGAATTTACTTTCAAAATTGGCCAATCTCTCCCCGTGATGACAATTATCAGAGATGAAGGACAGGGACAAAGAAAGCGGCTCCTCTGAGGTGATCTGGGTATAAACATTGTGTTAAATTCAGCACTCATGGCACTGCAGCCACAGCTCAGCACTCAGCACATCTTCGTGTTGGAGAGGAAGCCATTAGGGTGGTGAATTATGAACGCACGTTGTGGCACGGTACAAAATAACGTGCTGCACAGTTACCAGAGCTTGTACAATCGCAGAGATTAATGTGGAAGGAGGGCTCGTAGCGCAAACATAAGTTTCTCGTTCTTTACACAAGTCGAATCCTGTCAAACAATATGCAAGGTTGTCACAATAACATGAACAGCTAAGGTGCCGGTGTACGCTCCTTCACGTGGTGCCACCGGAAACTTCACCGTTTTGGTGAGGCAAGCCGACAGCGGACAATTTCGATCCCGGCGACAGGCCTAGTGACAAATCGGCCGAGTTCTACCCGGTCACGTCATAAATGGATGAAGTTGTCAAAGAATCTGAAGAAAGCTAAGGCGTACCTCGGAGCGACGAGCGGCTACGGACCACAGCAGAAGGGTCAAGTGTGCGAAGGTCACCGAGGTTACGGAGAGGACGTCAGGTAAACAGGCTAGTGCCAAAAAATTCGTATTGCCCCACTGAATGTGGGCACGATGACTGGACGCTTACGAGAGTTGGCTGATATGTTGGAACGGGGACGAGTTAAAATCTGCAACCTTCCTGGAGACTAAGTGGAGCGGGGTCGAAGTTAAAAGAAATTGGAGACGGCTAAAAAATGATGTACCATAGCAGCCCGACGACGAAGACAGGCGTAAGCATCATCGTTTTTGAGAGGTTTCGTGATGCCATCACCGAAGTATGGGGCTATGATGAAAGGCTGATTAAAATAATGACTGTTTCCGGTTCAGTGAAAATTGACTTCTTCTGAGCATACAATCCATAATCTGGGATCTCTGAGAGCAGACCACTGCCGTCCCCAACGAAGATTTCGTCGTAGTAGCTGGTGATTTGAATGGGCACGTTGGCGCGGAAAAGAACGGAAGCTGTGCACATGGCTGGATTCGACTCAGAGAAGTGAAAGCTAATGAAGAACGAGTCCTGGAAGATGCAGATACCCACGAACTCGTGATCGCCAAAAAGCGACTGGCCCCGGATGACGTGGCAGCAGAACTGTGGCGATCACGGCACTGGTATCTCGCCACATGACCAGCTCAGCTCTCTAACATGATAATCCCCATTTATGATCGTTTTTAAAAGGAAAGCAGCGGGCGAATGGAAGCGCAGCACCACCGTACCGATCTGGAAGAAAAGAGGTGCCCCGGCAGAAAGTTGTAACTACCATCCCGTTCGACTCCTCTCGCGGCTTTTATTCCTCTTTCGAATGCTGCTCGAGCATTCTGGCTAGCTCTTTCCTAAGGATTTTTATGAAGTCGCGAAGAAATGATGAGCCGACGCGATTTTTGGCTGATTATGGTTAATGGCTCCAAACTCGATCAGCCTTGGTTGGAGGTATGCGGTATTCTTGCTTTTGCTTTGGCTTGGAATCGCCTTCCAAATGGGCAGTATGCTATTCGATCGCATATTTTTCTTCCATCGATTTTGATCCCCAAAGCAACCATGGTCGTAACCGCAGGTTGTTGCCTGACGATCAAGCGTTGAGGACAGTTGTGGAACCTAACTGGTGGGGGTCCCACCATTTGGACGTTGACGGCAGGTATGGATGCTCACTATACCACAGTTTCAAAACATTCGACTTCAATCGACATGGCATAAAAGGTACGGAAGTGAACACCCCACGATCTGACAGATGACCAGCGTCTCACCCGCTGTGATATCTTTTGCAACATAATTTTTCTCCTCAAAAATTACCCATTTCTAGAGAGTGTAGTAGCTATAAATGGAGCTTGTTTCCTGAGCGATAAAATGAAATGTGAATTTGTATCGATAGTTATGTCCTCCCATCCTTAAGTTTTGCTAAATAAAATCTTCGTACTATGGAGGTTGTGTCAGGAATTTGATGGCGCTGTAATAGCGTGATCCACTGCAGCCTCCTCCAACCTGGTCAGGCATTGACAGCAGAGTCCTGGTATTGTAATTTCGAGTTGATGTCCGCATATCTGCTATAGATATGGTCGACAGTGGTAAGCAAATGCCTGTTTTTTCCTGCTCCAGGGTAACGCTGAGACTCACATTTCAAAACTCACCCGGCAAAAACTGATGAAGTAAGGTATCGAGGTTCTCACTCATTCGCCTTAATCCTCAGACCATTACCCTACTGTATGCCATTTTTTCGAGCTCCAGGTACAATCCTGCTACAGCAGCAGATAGCTGATATGAAGCATGCATAAACTGCCTTCCAAAAGTTTGCGAACTCTCGTGATCTCAGTTGTTGTTGCTGAGGTGTGAAATCCAGGCAGCATTGTCGAGTAGTATATACCGAAATGAACGGTTGCTAAACTGATGAAAAAATGTGGTGTTTAAGCCGAGTTACAACACTTTGAACTGAAGGGTCCATTTCAGCAATTAATTTCGCAACGACTAATACAAGAAGCCAAGTCTGGACCCTGAATGGTACCTTGGAAGAGTTTTGCGTGAAGGTTGGAGTGCACCAACGCTTGGCACTATTACCGCTCCTGTCCATCCTCGTCATGGATACTTTTACGACAGACATTCACAAGCTTGTCCCATGGACACTGTTGTATGCCAACGTCGTCATGCTGGCTGGGGAAACAAAGGCTGAACCCGAACAACAGGTACAAACATGACACGATTGCCTGGCAAACTTTGATCTATGGCTGAATGTGAAGAACACAGAATATCTGACGACGGACATGAACAAGAAGGGTACGATGCGCGTTAACGGTGATTGCCGTAAACAATGCCTTCAAGTGCCTCTCCATCTTCATCAGAGATAATGCCACCTTACCGACCGAACTGAATGAGCGCATGAATGCTGGCTGGACTTGAGGCTTTACGAGACTTGATTACGTTCGGACCAAAGACGTAAGAGAGCGTTATGGCGTTGTAGAAAAATGCGCGAACAGCTTTCGCGCTGGTTCAGTCATGTGGTAGTGTCACTGAACAATCGGGCGAGAAGATTGATCACGAGGTTGAGGTTCCTGGAAAGAGGCTTAAAGGAAGAGCGGGGCACCGTTGGACAGACACGTTGCATAAAGACCTGAACATCATCGGTCTACACGCTGAACAAGCGCACAAACAACGCAAATGGCGACTGCGATCCAGAAAAGCGGACCTTGCAACAACACGGACAAACGCTAAGGAAGAAAAAGCTAATAAGGAAATGATATTTGCACTACTAGATGCAGTTTTTGCCGATTCTGATTACGAATCCGAAATCCAAATTTCTTGCGGAGTTCTGTGCAATGAGTTACAGCCATTTCTTTTCGCGATGATTTGACATAGCGTACTCATATATGGGCTCCGGGTTGTCCTTGATAGCTGTTTTAGTGTCTTCAAACTATTGAGTGCTTCAGGAGAGAACAAGGGCATTGATTGTGGGCTGCCGATGCAGCTGCCTGACCCTGATTTAAACTCATGTATGGGGACCGCACTCAGAGTCACTGACTGACACACACACAGCCCTCACATATGGGCATAAATCGGGGTGAGGCAGCTGCATCAGCAGCACACAATCAATGTCTTTGTTCTCTCCTGAAGCACTCAATAGTTTGAAGACACTAAAACAACTATCAAGCACAAACCCGAACCCATACAGTAACTCATTACATAGAACTCCGCAGGAAATTTGGATTACAGATTCCAAATCAGCGCCGAAAACTGCATCTAGTAGTACACATCGCAATGGCTGCCATTCGTGATGCGATGTGTACTATCATATGCAGTTTTCGATGATACGATGCGTACTACTAGATGCAGTTGATGATATTATACGATGTGTAATACTAGATGCAGTTTTCGGCGCTGATGCAAGTATCCTTTCCTTGTAAGAAGAAGATCTTTTCACAGCCGCTATGTCCACAATAACCAATCAAAACAGGAGCGAATAAATGAACTCGATTAGAGTTCAGATTCGCTTATGTAGATATACGTCAGAATATCCAGCTTCACCCTAAGAAAGTTCCGGAAGCTGTCATTCAAGTGAAATCATAGAAAAACGAGTATTACATATTCCTTGTTAAGTTCTTGAAATTTCGTTCGGTGTTATGAAATCAGTGGCTGTGACGAGATTTTCTCAGTTTGCCGTTCTTCTTTTCAGAAACACCTGGGTTCTAACCACTTTGTAGCATTTTATCATCATTTTATGACTTTAAACTATTAGCTCTACACAAATACGCAATAGTTCTACCGCTCCCAAAGGTCGATGTAGTGAGAATTTCTTCAAATTCTCCCAAACTTGCATCTAATTCTAAGCCGAAAACATGATAAAACCACTTGAAAGTGGCTCCTTAAAACAAATTCGATGTTATGAATACAAGGAAACAAGCGATTGGCTCTTAAAAAAAAGCAAAACTCCGAGTGAGAGCAGGATCTGGACCATTAACAGCCTGCACGAAGAACAAGCCACTTTCCTTTGCACACCACAAAGTTATCCCTGCGTGTCACTGCGGAAGAGGTGAATGATGGTCTTAACCATTTTTCTACCATTTGTATCATTCGACAAGGTTCAAGCCACCATATGAACCAGAAATGGGCATAACTCATCGCGATTGGGAGATTTTGGAAATTGATTTGAAGTCAACGTCGCAAGTTTCATAGGGCAATATACACTTCGTTATGAACTGCAATACTGACCAAGTATCCTTCAGCTTGTAAGAGTGACTCCCTCCGCCCACCCTAATGGCGAATTTTACTGCGGCGAGCTTGCGCTGAGTAGCAACTCAGTATGTTATGACTTCGGCAAGTTTGTCGGTGGCAAAACTGTGATTGGTGGTTAAAGACATTGTCCCAGCTCGTTTTCGTTATTGAAGATATGAAGAGCGCCCCGATCTACAGGCCGCCTGATTCCAACAATGTAAGTCAAAGGTCACCAAAGTGTCGAAAACCTCGCTTTTGAAAGGATAAAAGTGTGTACTTCTTGAAGCCGGGAGGTGGATTGCTTCCAGCAGTGCTGGCTGTCTGCCACAGCAGCAGCATCAGCCAACAAGTCCTAGACGTCTGATCCATAACATCAACAGCGATGCAAGGCTTGGCACATCAAAATATTTCTGCAAAATGGAACAGACCTTATCCCGAAAAATAGCCTCAGAGGTGATTTCGAAATACTTCAAGTACATAGCCGGTGTCAGCGTATCAAGAAGGATCAGATTCTGGCAGTAGTTCAACCACTAATGTGAGGTAAGAGGTAGGACACTGCCTTTAAAGGCATCACCCACGACTACATATTTTCGTGTCTGTGATTCCCAGCAAAGAAAACGCTAGCCATACCGAGACAAGCCCTCGCTGGTGCCTCGCACCTGTTTGGAGTCTCCGCGTGAAGCGAGCCCTGTTCCGCTTCGCGCAGAGCAGAAAGAAATGGTACAGTTTCACGGACACAGGTGGGTGAAGTTGCTCGCTTCTTCCGGAGCACAACTTTGCTAAGCGCGGAGCAGGAGAGAGATGGTTTTCAAAGGGCGCAGACGACAAAGGACGCTAACTCGGCGCGCGCGAGAACACATTTCCACCAGCAACAAATACGATGCACCATCAGTGATACTCCGCCGGTCGGTGCTGGTAATCGTTTTGGTTTCTCAGCGTAGCAGATATTTGCGCGGAGATGGTCATGCACCATCAGTACAATAGTGAGGTAAACCGTTGTCGCTCAACGCTGAAAACCAGATACCATCATCCGGTATAGACCGGTTGTGACGTCATTGCTGGGCGCGGTCACCTGTCTCGGTCGTTCGGCGCGCGCTACAATCTCGCTGGCCGCGCGCCCCAATCTCGCTAACCCCAGGGCCTTACCCGCGCGGGCCAGCGAGACTGTTCCACGCGCCGAGCGAAGGTTTGTGTATGTAACGACTCGAAAGATACGACATTCTGGAAGCGCTATCACCTTGCTCCCAAACGAGCAGGGGTGTGACATGAGTCAGCTGTCTTCGCCTGCAATCATTCTTTTTTTCTATGATGAAGTTTGCTCACCGCTCATTTAGTTGAAAAAGCTGCTCATTCAGGCGAGTATGCAAGGATTTCAATCGTGACGAAAAAGGAAGCGTTATCGACTATTCTCGTCCTATCTCAATCGGGTATCAAAACGTTTATTACCTTGACCTGCTCCATTCCTTTTTCTCAAAGCTTTGAGTGTGTTCGTATAGCTCGGGGTTCTTCATGCTATTCTGCTAAGTTTCACAATATCAAGTTGACGCATTCAAAAATTATTATGCTTTTTCTAACCTAACCATGAGTGGATTCTCGTGCTTCCAGACAACGCATCCATCCACGTATAAAGAGTTGCGGTTGCTGCCTCACGAGAATGCTATTTCGAATTATTGAAGCACACTATCTACAGAGAGCTCCAAACAGACGCAGACAAGGGTCAGGACCGCGGCGCGGCTCTCTTGGGCAGAGTCACGGGAGCTCAGCATAGTGTGCGCCTGCGTCTCTGCCCAAGAGAGCCGCGCGGCGGTCTCGACTCTTGTCTACGTACGTTTGGAGTTTCCTATATACCCCAGGCTTGGTACCCAGCAACCGTTTTCTGTTTGGAAATTTGTAGCAGCATCTTCGAGCAATGAGAGTCAAGCAAGAAAACGAACTGAAATTGAGCGCTGGATGCTACTCTGACTCATGATAAAAATGATAAAAAGAGCTATTTCAACGGTTCTAAAAATTGAAGTTGCAGTATGAAAAGTGTATCTGTGTTATAGAGACCAATATTTAATTAGAACAAAATTCCGTCACCGTCTAGGTCGGAATCTTTTTGATACCCCTTTACCAACTCGACCTTTTGTTCAACCGCAGTAAACTCGAAGCATCCAAAGACCATTTTCCCATAAGTTTGACAGAATTGAATTGCAGTGAACTAGTTGTAGAAGTCGAGAATTCAAAACTGCCTCGAAGTCTCGGAGATGAAAATTTTCGTGGATGCCTCCTCAAGAAATACATTTGGAGAGTAATTAGCACTCACCGTTCGCCCACGCCACAGTCATCAGCTTTTACACATCCTTCCAGTAATGATCCAGACAATTCACATAATACTCCAGACCAGCCTAAATGTCAGATTCACATTAGTATTGTGGCTCTGTTTCGCTCTCAGGCAAATCAACGTTTTTGGGCGATTTGTTGCTGGATTAGGACAAAACCTGTCTTGTAATCATTACAGGTGATGGGATCATACGGGGATGGCATGCACATTTCTTCTCGAGCACGAGTGGGAGTGCTTAGCAGCGAATCGTCATGTGCATACCTTTTCCCAGCTCACAAATCACTGAAGGTTCTTTTATATTAGTGTCGAAACTCATGAAATTAAGATAACATTGCGTTTTTCCTAATTCTTTACACTGCAATAAGTACAGCTCACATGCTCAAGTTCTTGTAATTGGCATACTGTTTCATCTTTTTGGACTATGACTCTCAAACCTATGTATTTTCACTGGATGTGCTACAGGAGTTCTTAGTACGTCTCGGGGCAGAAGTGCAATTGTTGAAGCACAAGAATGGCTTTCTATGGGAATTTTGTGTCGTCAAACATAGTGATACTTAATCGGCCGGTTGCGCTACCTCATGGAGTGACAAAAACATAGGGATCTGGAAACTGCACAAAATTACTTCATTTTTAATGGATCAACTTCCTTATTCAATCGAGCTACAGGGGGCTTCGATGGAGGTGGCCCATGCGCGGCCTCGAGACGTCGCGCAACACGCGCAGCACGCGCGCCGGAGTCGATGCCGTCTCCTGCCGTTATACTATTTCTAGTAGCTTTTCTATCTAATACGGAGAAAGATCACCAAATGGGGGAAGAAAAGCGCCTAGCAATAGCATTCTGGTGGCAGAGTCGGGCGTGCGCGGCGCGGTTGCATGGTGTCTTTCTCGAGGCCGCGGATGGGCCACCACCATCGACGCTCTCTGTATGTACTGATTATGGGAAAATAACTACAGTATGCATCAAATTTAGGGGTACCAGATCAATTTAACGTTCCGCACGAAGAAGCTATAATTTCGGGGAGGTCTCTGACATGGAGCGTTAACTATTCTTACAGCAACAATAATCTAGTTTTGATTTCGAATGTTACTTTATCAGTGCCGATATAGGCCCTTGTGATTCACCGGGAAAGTGTTGACTGCGGCACGAAAGTAATGATCCCTATCATTCTTGAGCATTTCTGAAGAGCCGCCTTATACTCATCAAGGCTAATGTGTGGTTCCTAGCATGAATTTTATCTAGGATTCGCTTAGATAGAGTGATCCTTTCAGCGAAGCTGAAGGAGTGAGTGGGCCAAGAACTGAAGTTGACCATTTAAAGAATTTGTTCGAAGTTGACAACGTTTTGCTGTGGGCCAAGAATATGTAGTATCGATGATTATTACGGCTAACGCTTCGGCGTTCTTGCCCTCGTCAGAGCCTGGAAAGTCGAGACATTTGCAATCTGTCCTCTCAAACACCTCATCTTCCTACAGAAACATAACTCAAAAGAAAAGTAGACTCAAAAACAACATCAGAGGCGCAAGTAGGTTAGCGTTCACATAGTAACCGGACTGTGAGTAGAGTACAGGGTGCGGCAAAAGTATTGACCGCCTTTTTTGGCACATAAATTATATAGAAAATCGAAGTTGGATGAAAGACCAAGTGTGACCATTCCGCTCCCTAGAATTCTGAGCACAATGTAAATCTAAGACACACATGTATTCAATCCATTTTATCCCCATTTTTGCCAGTCGTCAACAGACAAGACGGGAGACGGCTCTACTACTGCGATGCAAATAGTCATCTTTGACTTGATCCAGAGTTTGTTCTGAGATGTTTTTGCGGAATGGGAAAGATAACATATGTTAAGCCTTGAAATGGCTCGTGAAAACCTCAGTATTTGGCGTTTGGCGTTTTAAGCCTTCCACAAGTCCGCTAACGAAAAGTACCAGCTGCTCCTGTCAATGCTATGGTCTAACTTTGTTTACGTATTTGTCAACGGGCAGAGGAGCTTCGTATCATTTCCTTTGGTTCTAGCGCCAAAATCATCGCATGACCGAGAAACGATATTCGGCAGAAATGCACTTTCCGTGGGATCGATTATATGTTTAGAAGTGTGCCTTTCCTTTTCTGAGATTTTTCTCCAATGTAAAGACAGCGAAGGGGATTTGCACATGAAATCACTCGTGAGCTTTCCATTTCCAAATTAGCGACCACCGTACTCCTCCAGTTCAGTTGGGTTGTACCACATGAGCCCTTTGAAGAAGCAAGCATGTGCTATACCGCACCACAGTATGGGCTCGCGTGTGGATTGTTTAGAAGAAACAAAGGATGAAATCGACGACGGTCCCTACGGCGCATCACTTATGTCTTCCCTTGTGTTTTCCTTAGAGCTGTTCCCAAGAATGGAGATAAAATTGACCGGAAATAGTCTCATATTGTTCGCCATATTGTTTTCTGTATGCAGTGAAGAAACTCCTCACATCTACGCCAAATACTGAGGTTTTCACGAGCCATTTCAAGCGGACAATACTTTTGCCGCACCCAGTATTGGGTCAGCTAGTACCAAACCTTGCTGTTAGGTGTATTTAAGGTGCCTTGACGAGCCGCCCACGCAGATCAAACTGTGATGTTTGGTGACGATACTTTTGGCAAGAGAATGTGTTTGGCAATACATTTCACGGGATAAAATTCTGCTTGGCAATATATTTTACGGGAGAATGAGTGAAGAAGCTCTTTGGCAATACAAAAGACAAGGGTATCTTTTGGCGATACATTTTACCGGTGTGTGGCGATACAAAAGGAAGAGAATTTGTTGGCGATGCACGTTGCGGGTGTTTAGCAGTACGAAAGGCAAGGTTCGCTTGGTGATACATTTTATGGGTGTTTTGATGAGGCATCCATTTCATTCTTAGTTGGAGGCTTAGCCATCGACGGTGTCGACCCCGATGGCTCAGCTGGTAAAGCAACGGACTCCGGAGATTGGTATAATCGCACGATATCCTGGTGATATCGAGATTTTTGTGCTGTTGATAACTCTTTTGTTTGACGATACAATTGGCAAGGTTCGTGTAGCGATATATTTGACGAGGTTTGCGTGGCTATAAAAATGGAAAGTTTTGCGCGGCGATACATTTGAGTTTTGTAACCCGCAGCGGTTTTGAAAGGGTGCAAGCTCGTTGGTTATAGCTAGGCACTCCTCCTTCCTATTCATTTTTGGACTTTAAACTGCAAACCAAAACGTTTCCAATGTTCCACGTTCTACGATATCGGGTTCATATGACAGGATCCTGGCGCCAACTTCAAATTCCACGTTATCATGCGATTGCTTGCAATGGGCACCTAATGGGGTGGAAGGTTTTGATTTAGTGAGCCCGTCAAGATGTTCCCTTATCCGAACGCAATCCGAACTACGACGCCCTGTTAGCTGTCGATGCAGGATCGTTTACGGACATCCAATACACGGCTTCAATCCTAGCCAATGGTGGCGCGTGCGCAAACGGTCTTTATTAGCACTTTCTGCATGCAGTTACGTTAAAAGACAATTTGCTTAGTCGAAGATATCAGGTCTTGGAAGAGTTTCATAAGAATTCTGTAATTGTCCTAAAAGTGCAAAGGACTTTTAATCCCATTCGGATCAATTTGCTGAAGGGACGCTAGGCCTAATTTATGCAGAAGGCCTGCAGCTTAAAGTCGACAGGCAACCTCATCCGGAACTTCTTGCGGTGCAAAACTTTCAACTAGATCGACCTGGGTGGTCCTTCTGGAATGCTCGCGTTTGTCTGCATAGAACTCTGTGATCAAATGTTCTGAAGTCGTTGCCAATTAGTAGTGCTTGGTACATGTGTTAGGTTGAGGAGAAAGTAATGAGAAATGACATTCAAGTCGGATTTTCTCCAACTTTTGAGAAGGTGTTTCTCAGTGAATTGAGCATACACTTTTGAAATCTATAATATTACTCCAACGCATAGGTAGAACGCTGTCTCTCTCTTCTCAGAATTGCGCAGGCTGCAGCTGGTCATACAAAGGGACTCCTGCTCGAAAATGGTCAAAATCAACGGGCTCTTCTTCGCCCAAGAAGAAACTGAGGGGAGGGATGAGATAGCGATCAGAGAAAGACAAGGCAGGAGAATAAAAATAGTGGGTTACCAGAGTGGAGGAATGTCCCGCTAGTTTGGGGCAGGAAAAACGTGAGAAAATTGGCATGTAAAAAAAAGTGTCGTGGAGCAGGTTTTTCGTTTTTATCGTTTTTCTCAAGTGGTTCCCCTCAATTTTCTGACCTAGCCAGCCCATACGGTAGCCGTGTTTGTCTTACCATGTGTCTTACTATTACCTACTCCAATCACAGCAACCACTTCGCGTTGTGACGTGAGAGCGCGCTAGGCGTGGCTCCTCATGAAGGCCCATATCTCAAGATTCGAAGTAAGTGGAGGAGTCGCGTACTATGAAATATTTAGCTACTCCCTTCTTTATTGCACTGCTGCTGTTACTTACCCCAGTGCTTGCCAAGGCTTTGCAGAGCAGCTCATAATAGAGGTTTGGGCAAAAGCACCCTTTCAGAAATGGAGGCGTAACTGCAGCAGCAAGCGCTTCCTGGTCCTTCAGTAGCCACAGGGTAATACTTTGGGGAATTTCCTACTATGTCAGCAGGCAATGCCTGATCGCATCATCAGCAATAAGGAATACGAAAGTTTTGAAAAATTTCTTCCATTACTTTCTCCTCAATCTAATATTTGGCCCGTCACGCCCTGGAGCAAGTCGGATATTAGATGTCCCGCAATACCGCAGGGTCGGCTGCTTGAAAGGTATATCACTCTTGAGGCCATGCAGTCCGATTCTATCGAACGGACAAATGTTGCAGTTTAGCGTTGTGCATAAACGGTCGTACGCTCTATTGCGAGCCAGCTGCTTCTTTAGGTTTGTGAGCGGTATTTTCACAACTCTAACAGTGTCTCACAGACCGGCGCGCCGCCGGCTTCCCCGCACTTCTCTGTTTATTCCATGCGAGATGAATGGGAGACAGAACGCTCCCACACCCTCGAAAAAAAGGGACCTATACGTTAGGAAGTCCCTTGATGTGATGTAGCAATTTTATGAGCCAAATTTAGGGAGTTTGTGTCATCGCTCTCCTCTGAAGAGACCCTTGCTGCTATGCTGTACATGCTCCCTCATGTTCCCTATGACCGACTGCTTGTTTTCATTTGGATGTGCAAATAGGAAATGGATCAAGATATTTCTATTACTTGAGTATGATACCACCTTGTTTTCCATTCCCAGTTAGATAGATGCACCTGCACATTGAGCAACGCCAGCAAGTTTTTGTCAGGCTTTCCCTGGTAAATTTTATATGAGGGAATTGTTGGTTGAGGAGAATGAAGCAAGCGTTCATTTCCGTTTGTGTGGAACATACGATGCAATAATCCTCTACCGGCAGTGCAGCAAGGGCTTGCGCTCCAACGCCGGGTTTTGAAATGGATATGAAAGCAATGACCAACTTTTGTGCCAGCCTTTGCCCCATTGATAGTCCCATAATTTGTTTACACTAACGTCCCGACCTTCGAAAAATAGAGCAGCACAGGTTTTCGTTAAACAGCGTCATTATGTGCCTAATACTAAACCCTTAGAGGTTTTCCTCCTCTTTCTGGAAGACCGAATGAATGAATTATTCGAATAGTCGAACACTTCCTCGAATACATCCCATTCGATAACAAGTATAGTTCACACGTTTTGCACTATAGTGCACACCACACCACACGCACCACAAGCACAAAGGAGCTTTCTCCGCTCCGTAGATGAGCATATCCAGATGTCATACTATGTTCAGACTGATTTTTTTTTTTGGAAAAATGTGCTATTTCTCTCACAACAATCTAATATTTAAAGTTCCGTGTGTCCAAACTATAAGGATTTGTAGGAAACGTCGGGTTTCTTTTTATAAGAGAGAATCAGCTGTAGGTTACTGGAAAGCTTCCTTTATCATGCTGTGAAGAGGGATTTTTTCAAGTAAGCTCTAAAATTGAAGACCCAGCTCTCAAAATCGTTGCAAGGACTAACACCAATGAACAGTCCTACCTCTTTGTGACATTCTTTATTTATGTTTTGCTGGCAGAAAACATAAAGCAAATAGCAGCAACTTTACAGATCTTCACTGTAGCGTTGTGCCATTTTTCTGACAACAGACATATTGTGGGAGTTGTCAGTTTTCAGAAGAAGCTTGCGAACTAGCACATGCGTACTAACCATTTGGCAGCACAAATGGATACTATCGCAGAACGACATGAGATCTCGTAAAGCTTCAGAAATTTCCAACGCACTGTTGCGCTTACAAAATTGAGCGGACTAAGGTATGAAGTCTACTGTGGAGAACCACGATGTACGCGAAAATTGTAGAGAAATCTGATACCTTGGGTACACTGGCACTGCTCCTTTCCGAAAGCTCCTTTTACGCAAACACCATTGGCGCACTCGAGGGTGCATGCTTCCTGACAAAGCGACCCGGAAAAACCAGGTGGACATCGACAAGCGAATAGTCGCGTCGTGTCATCCACATGACATGTTCCGCCGTTGAGACAAATATTGCTTGCACATTCACGATCCTCGCATAGAGCTGAAAATGTAGAATTGAAAAAGAATTGGAGAGAATGATTTCTTGAAAGGGTTATTCATGATGCAGTTAAGTTGATGTAATATGAAAATGTTCACAGGATTTATACCAGTGACTCTGCCAATGATTTAATCCTGCACAATAATATTATTCCAAAACAAGTTGAGCACAGGTGAGGGTTTGAATTGAAGAACAAATTAAGCAAATTGGGTAATCGAACCAGCCGCATAAAAATCGTTTTTGAAAACTTCCTAAAACATTCTAAGTAAGAGCTCAAACAACTCCTCACTGTATAACGCCATAATTTCGCTGGTTGATGAGGTTAGCGGTGGGGGAGTATAGCAACATCATAAGCTCTTCGCTCATGCTGAGATTTTGATGGAGGACGAGCAATGTAGATCAATGCGCACCCAGCGATGACGTCACATAAATCAGTTGGTGGTGTTGAAGGTTTTCAATGTCGGAAAAGAGTCAGGAACTGATACTGTCACAGGACCACCTTCTCGATGGATAGAGATGCATGACGACCCCTACGGAAACCTCCATTTGGACAATTCTCCCGACGTCCACAAGCGGCTGCACAACAATGGAGGCGCCTCTACAAACTGAACGCGGTACACAACATGCGACGAAGGTCCATTTATACACCCTTGCATTGCTTCCAAATGTAAATTCATTTTGCCGCACGTTTGCATCTCTCCAACCAATCTCTTAACTGATCCGGGCTAAGCAGATTTTTCGCGTTATCACTTTTAAAAAAACAGTGAGAAGAACTAGTCTCAACACTTTGTGGCTCTTTCGTCTGGTTGACACATGTTCGCACTCCCTGGTAAACAAAAACAGTAAGATGGACAAGAAGCATCTGGGAATTCTTTGAGAAATTAAAATCTAGGACCTGATTGGCTTGTCACGAACACACGGAAACTAATCAGACAACATAGCACCAAACGGCTTCACCCCAAACTTGTAAAAAAAACTGCACTGCCTACGGCAGAAAACTGCTCATTACTACATACTTATGCAGTCCCTTTTATAGCCTGCTCTTTCCACCCGTCCTTAGTACTGAGCCTTAATTTCAACGTATTTCTGAAGTCTCTTTGCGGGGGCAGCGGCAGCATCATGGCGACAAAAAGGCTTTTTTTTTACTTTCACCGCTGTGAAAGCCGGCCATTGTTGAGCATACATAGGTCGGACAGCGACGTCGCCCAGGCACGAATTTGGCGGCAGCAGCATTCACACTTTTAGGCGCGGCGACGCTTGCCGGTGTATAACTATAAAGAATGCAGAAGAGAGGGTGAGAGCTACAGTGACGGCCACATATTTAGCACACCCACGATTTTAGATTACAGAATTTTCTGCATATCTCAGCCCTAGGATGAGCAATCAAAACCAAGTTAGAGCAATGTTGGGGCTCTATGGGGGCTCCCGTCCTGTTGCTCACCACGAGCACAGAGACAGTCGGGAACTGGATTAAAAAATAAAATTCCAATTTCGTCGGTTTTCTCGAACAGGTATAAAAGTTCTGTAACTACCTATGTAGAGAAGGGAAAGGGTGATTTAAAGGCAGCAGGAGCTGAAATTCTCGTCTCTGAGCTGAGATGCGAGTGGTGAAGTACAGACTCTACACATTATAAATGTGAAACGAACACAGACAATTATGGCTTACCTGCAGAGAAAATAGAACATTCGTCGCGAAACGCCTGGCCGTGTTCGTGCGCGGACGAGTTTTCCCCGGCATGAAAGCCATTGCGGCGCGTGGTTTTGGCCGAGTCTCGCCATGAAACCCTGTGAATTGAATGCATTTCGTTTTCCCTTTGCGCCAAACCACGCGCCGCAATGGCTTTTGCGCCGGGGAAAACTCGTCCGCTCACGAACACGGGCAGGCGTGTTCGCGACGAATGTTCCATTTTCTCTGCAGGTAAGCCATCACTGTCTGTGTTCGTTTCACATTTATGATGTGCTGAGGCTGTACTTCATCACCCACAGCTCAGCTCGGAGTCGAGGATTTCAGCTCCTGCTGCCTTTAATTTAAGCACTTTCATTCCTAACATTTTGCTATGAACGCTTTTACCGTACTCTCCATTCCAGCTGGACCCCACGACAGAAACAAACTGCTGAATTTGTCACAAATTTCTTTCTATTCAGTCTTGAGAATAATGCAAGAGTCGGAATTTTCCGGTGATTACCCGAATGCCTGCTAGTAGCACAAGTATGTAGAAGAAAAATCGGCAGCCGAATTGCATGCTTATTGCTTATTGCTTATTGCTTATTGTAACCACCATCAGCCTTTCTTTTTTCGCATTTTTTAGCCATGTTGACGATCCTCGTTCTTCCCTGAGGTGAACAACTGCACATCAAACCTACTACAGCAAAATGCGCACCAATATTGAGAATAAAATCACATTTTCCTTCGACTCAATAAATTGACCCAAGAGAGTAACCAGAATGTTAGATTGTTGCGAAATCAATTGCCGAAATGGGCCTTTCAGTTCAAAGTGCTGTAGCTCGGCTAATCAGCACTTTTTTCATCAATTTAGCAACCATTCAATTCGGTAGTTCCTCCCTGACAATCCAGCATGGATTGTATGCCTCCATAACAAAAATGGAGACCACAAGAATCCGCAGTGGAAAGCAGTTTCAGCATGCTTTAGATCAGCAATCTACCGCAGGATTGGATCTGGAGCACGGAAAAATGGCATGCAGTAGGTTAACGGTCTGAGGAATGAGGGCATTGAAAGAGGACCTCGATGCCTTACTGCATCAGTTTTTGGCGAATGAGTTTTGCAATGTGAGGCCGAACATCACCGTGGAGCAGAGGAAAATCAGAATTTGTTCACCACTGTCGATCATATCTATAGCAGATCTGACGACGTCAACTCGAAATTGCAATGCTAAGTCTCTGCTCTCAATGTTTGGCTGTGTTGGAGGAGATTGCAGTAAATCACACCTTTACAGCACCACCAAAATCCTAACGCAACCTCCCTAGTGTGAAGATTTGGTTTACGGAAACTTAGAGATGGGAGGAAGTGTCTACCGTTGCAGATTCACGCTTCCTTTTATCGTTTAGGAACCAAGCTCCATTTGTAGCTATTACGCAGTGTAGAAATGGGTAGTTTTTGGGGCGAGAAATTAAGTCAGAAAAGATGACACAGCGGGTGAGACGCTGGTCATCTGTCAGATCGACGGGCGTTCACTTCCGCACCATTCTAGTCATGTCGATTGATGTCAAATGTTTTGGAACTGTAGTATAGTGAGCATCCATCCTTGCTGTCAACGTCCGAATGGTAGGACCCGAATTAGGTTCCACAACTGCCCTCAATGCTTGATCGTTAGGCAACAACCTGCGGTCACGACCATGATTGCTTTGGGGATCAAAATCGACGGAAGAAAAATATGCTATCGAATAGCGTACTGCCCATTTGGAAGGCGACTCCAAGCCAAAACAAAAGCAAGAATACCGCATACCAACGACAAAGAGTATTCAAGTTCGAAATCATTAACCATAATCACTCGAAAATCGCGTTAGCTCATCATTTGTTCGCGACTTCATAAAAATCCTAGGTAGAGAGAATATTCAAGCAGCATTTGAAAGAGGAAGAAAAGCCGTAGCATTACATAAGTTGAGCTTAATTTGCTCGAGTTGCGCAGAAGAGAAAATTCAATTGAGCGTACTCCAAAACGGCAATTATTTTTGCAACAACCTGATATTTCCAATAGTGTTGCATTTTGAGCTCCAAATGCGAAGAATGAACATGAATCCATTGAGACATATTCTCTTGAGGAGTAGAGTAGAAGTAAGAAAGAAAACTCTATGCCTCACCACATTCTCGAGTATTATCCTGATAGCTCATTCCTAACTATAACTACGGATTTTATATATTCATCGGCTGATCGCTCAAAATTGGGTGCGTGCTAAATATGTGCCGCCACTGTATAAAACCCATATAGGGGCTCAGTTTCCTTGTGGCTAAAGAAGTTGCCGCTATTAACCACCGAGGTCGTGACTTTTGCGTGAGCATTCTCCATGTAATGGTTCCACCAGACTGAACTGGTTGTGGAGCACGTTGCTGCGAGACTAGCATCGCCATAGTTATTCAGAACCGCAAAAACAAATTGCCAGCCCAATTTAGCTCCAAAACAATTTGCAGGCAACTTTTTAACTAGTAAGTCGTTGTCAACTAGTTTGGCACCACCATGCCAACCAAAAACATGGTTTTAGACTACCTATCGCAAGTAGCGATCGAGTGATTTATCGATTACATCAATTTTGCTAATTTTTCGCTGATTTTTGCCCAGCGTCGACGAATGTCTGCTGGTGTTCCTCAACACGCTGAACAGGAATATGATAACCGTTTTGCACGAGGATATCGATTTGGCGACTTCATTGATTTTCTGTTATTCTTGTCCATTAGGGCGGCAGATACATGTCTACTAGAGTTCCTGAATGCCCTGAATACGAATACGAGAATCATTTCGCACGAAATGTCGATTCATTGATATTATTAACTTTTTCAACTTTTGTCCGGGGATTAGCAGGGACATGCCTTATGTTTAGCTATTTTCGAGTACGTGTCGATGAAGACGTGTCTGCTGGGCATTTCCAATATGTTGCACGAATAAATCGGCTCAGTGATTTCCTCTGATCTTTTCCCGGTTCTGGAAAGGGACAGTAAGAATGTGCATACTGGATTAATCGAACACGTTAAAGGCAGTGTCCAAGCAAAATTTTCGAGTACTGGGTTTCTGTGGTTTCTAGGCCAGCTTAGCTCACTCATATCAGATGTGAAGATCACAAAACGCTCTAAAAACCATTTTTCGAGCCCCTTTCTGACTGATGCGGACGAGATGTCCGACAAAACTCTCGTCATAGAGGGCGCAAGAAATTTTTCTATCGATTGATAGCGCCAGTTCACTGCTTCAATCTTAGCTTCAACCAGTGAGTTGCTATTCCTTTAGGGGTCTGCATCTCTGTTAAAGTGCTACTTTTTGACAAGTTTAAACAGGTAGAGGTAAGTTTCGGTATGAATAGCCATCTCCCGACATTATGTGACACTCCATCAAGTATAGACCCATAGCCTGTAGATCCAGGATCATCTAAAATGAAGAACTGGAGTTTTGAGCAACAGTACCTGGATGCTTAGAACACATAAGCGAACTTGAGGCGCGTACACGGGGATGAATCAATCACAAAATTGAAACGCCCCACAATCAGTCCGATTTTTCTCCAACGACGCTCCACGTTACGCCAATTCCACGCGCAAAATGGCAGCCGCAGGAGGGTGCACTGGAGATGGGTTCGGGTACTAGGTCTAAGGCGGATATCTCGCTTATTTCTGCGACTTTTTCGCTGAAACCTTGGCATTTGCCTGTGGAGTCGACAAGCCATCATAATCTAATGAGCATTGAAACTCAAAGGTTTTAATTGGACACTGCCTTTAAACACCTAAGCACGAATATGACAAACGTTTTCCATGAATTTGTCATCGAAATAACTTTACTGACTTTGCGCCTACGGGTGGGTGAAGAAGGGTCAATTGACCCTCGCTAATGTGCTCACCACCATAATTATGGGCATTTGCAATGGATCTATCGGCAATAGCAATTGTCCAGATCAGTGTGAGAAAGCTAGGGTAGTAAAACAGCCGAATGAAGCCGGATATGGTGACTAGTGCCTTTGATTTTGGATTTTCTCATTAAGACTAAGCGGAAACACTAGCCTCAATAAACGTTGGCTACGAATCTTGAACCAACTATTTACGAATATCGCTGCAGTACAGTCGTACTTTTGTTGAACGTGTTTCTTTATGATATTATGAAAAGAAGTAAAGTAAAGAGAAATATGATGTGGCTGCTGAACTAAACATTTTTTTTTTGCAGCCTAACAGCAGTCCAACAGTACCCTTTCCATTGCACACCAAATGTATTATTGACGACTTTGGATGAGACCGTTTTTTGCAATGGATCGACCTTTTCTGACGACCACCATTTGTTTGGAGGTCCAACGAATTGCGGAGATGTTTTCTTCGGTCAACTCTGTCGCGCTTACACGGCCAACACTTGAGATATAAGCAGGAGGTCGGTCGCGTCCACACACATATAGTGACCCGCAAATAACGTTTGGAAACGCTGTCGTTCACCAATTTGGAGGAATCGGCGATATTTAGATGGTTAATGGATGAATGCTACGCGATGTACCTCCAACGGACATTTGAAATATCACTTCGACCAATTGCAGAATAAAACACGTGCTGGAACCTGGACCCCAGATAACTGCCTAAACTCAAACAGTAGGCATTCGCTGCCATCGTGATGCAATTATAGCCACTCATGGAATGAAATAATAGGCGAGCTATATAACAATTATCGATCGCGCAAGGTCGCAAGTGCATGAGCGATTGCATCGGATGTGCGGTGTTGTAGATGGGATGGCTGTGGAATAACAAACCAGAAAAATTTAAAATCAACTATGAAGGAGATTATAGATCAAATGTAGGTGATTATGTCAGTTCGTCGCCTTCCATAATGCGCCTTTTTTTTCTCGCTGCTTCTTTTCTCGTGAAGAATAAGGGTTCTCAAGTGGTTTTTTTTCACGCAAATAATCGTCTTCTCTCACGTAGAAAGAGTGCTATCGAAAATCGAATCCACATTCGGCATTATATGCTCTACCGATTCGGGAGACGTTGAAATGCAGAGCAGCCATTTCGCGACCTCAGCGAAATTTTGGGCGATGATCAATCAACAAAGCCAAGTCGGAAATTGCTTAAGAAGTTGAAATAGGGCGGCACACTCATCACAGCTAAAGAATCAAGAGCTGGACGATCTAATTTAGACGATCAGGAACTTTTGGCAGTCGTTGGAGAGACAGAGCTTTGATCGATGAGATTCTTCAGAAATGGACTCTGCTCCTCTTCCCGCAGAAATTCGTACATTTTCAGCTTTTCTGTCTGAGGGTTCATGAGGACACATTCAGTTTATATATCCATGCTCTTCTTTTTGGAGCTTTTCGAAAGGAAGAATGATGGCCGAGGTGATCCATACTGAAATATTCTATCAGCACTCACGCTGACAAACTTTCGTCCTCTTTCACTTGCTCGCCCAATGTTCTGGTGCTCGAAATTTGATAGTCGACCTCTTCTTTCTTCAACTGTTAAGTTTTTATCTTATAAATATGACTAATCTTTCGATCTGGCTTCGCTGATTGTTATTTCGCTAAAGGGTTAGCTGAGATCACAAAATGATTGTGCTGCATTCCAACATTTCCTGGAATGATAGAGCATACGATGGCGAATGTGAATGCGATATCAAACTGCAACTTTGATCAAGAGAAAAGATGATTATTTTTACGAAGAAAAAACCGTTCAGAAAGCGTTAACGAGTAAAGAAGTCGCGAAAAAAGCCGCATTATTTATACACCCACCTAGTATTTGTGTATGTGTTACGCGTCATTATTCCTTCTAGCGCTCCTTTGCAAATAATGCACAATATTTTTTCTTTTGAATGGAAATGCGATTTATGCACTTTATAGTTCGAAGAAATTGCAGATATTTCCTAGGAATTTATTTATTTATTTACTTGGAGGCGTAAGCAAAAGCTGACGCGGTAGACGGAATGCAGAAATGACTGTTTATACAATAACTGAAACTCATGATTTGTCGATAACAATAAATATGCCCAACAGTAGTTACTATACCTGAACATTTTTCGAAAGATTTCCAATATTCGAATAATTGAATAAATTCAGAATTAGATTTTCTCGATCATTTGAGTTTCGGATGAACTCAGGAAGGAAAATTTCACAATATCAGGTTGTTGCGAAATTAATTGCCGTTTTGGGGTATGCTCATTTGAACTTTTCTCTTCTGCCCAAATTCAGCAACTTTAGCCCAACTTATGTAACCGACTGGTAGTGCTTTTCCTCCTCTTTCGAATGCTGCTTGAATATTCTGGCTCGCTCATTCATGAGGGTTTTTGTGAAGGCGCGAACAAAACATGAGCCGGCGTGATTTTCGGATGATTATGGTTCATTATTTCAAACTCGATCATTCTTTGTCGGATGCTTGCGATAATCTTGCATTTGTTTTGGCTTGGAATAGCCTTCCAAATGGGCAGTGAGCTATTCCTCTTAAATTTTTCTTCCGTCGATTTTGATCCCCAAAACAACCATGGTCGTGACCACATGTTGTTCTCTGACGACCAAGCGTTGAGAAGAGTCGTGGAACCTAATTCGGGTCCAACCAATTTGACTTTGAGGGCAGGAATGGGGGCTCACTATTTTACAGTTTCAAATCATTTGACTTCAATCGACATGGCAAAAAAGGTGCGGAAGTGAACACCCCACCGATTTGACTGACGACCGACATCTCACCCTCCGTGACATCTTTTCCAATCTATTTTTTCGCCCCAAAAACTACCCATTTCTAGACCGAGTAATAGCTATAGATAAAGCTCGGTTCCTGTAAGATGAAAAGAAACGTGAATTCGTTTCGGTAGACACGTCCTCCCATCACCAAATTTTTCTAAATCAAGTCTTTGCACTAGGGAGGTTGTGTCAGGAGTGTGGTGTGCTGTAAGAGTGTGATCCACTGCAGCCTTCTCCAACCTAGTCAAGCACTAACGTCAGAGTCCTAGTATTGTAATTTCGAGTTGATGCCAGCAAATCTGCTACAGATGTGGTCGACAGTGGCGAACAAAGACTGATTTTTCCCTTCTCCAAGGTAACGTTAAGCCTCACTCTCCGAAATTCACACGACAAAGCTGATACAGTAAAGCATCAAGGCTCTCACTCATTGACCTTATTCCTTAGACCATTACCCCACTGTATGTCTTTTTTCCGAGCTCCAGATGCTGCCACAGCAGCAGATTGCTGATCTGGAGCATGCTGAAATCGCCTTCCAAAAGTTTGCGGATCCTTGTGATCTCGGTTTTAATTGTGGAGGCATGCAATCCTCGCAGAATTGTCGGGGAGGATCTATTGAAATAAAAGGTTGTTGAAGCGATGAAAAACGTTGTGTTTGAGTCGAGTTACAACACCTTGAACTGGTGTGTCCATTTCGGCAATTAATTTCGCAATAACCTGATATTTTGCTTTCCAGCTATATTCGAAATCTAGGTTTTCCAAGCATTCAACTTTTCGTATAATTGAGAAAGTCAATAAGCCATCCGAATGGTTTTTGGTCTAAAACTGATTCAGTGATCAAAAAATTCTTTTTACTGTTTTCTATTGCTCAGACACACACATCTTTTTTCGAACTACATCCACCCTTCATTCCAGTTGGAAAAATATCACATGTGAACATATAAAAAGGTAATTATAACTTACAAGATGGCTGAGCAAAACCTCGCAATAAGCTTGCACGCGACACCATCAAAGCATGCACGAAGGCTTTTTGTGAGTTGAAATTTAAAAAAAAACTCTGAGCAGATCACCGCCATTTCAACGCGTATGATCATTGAAGTATACAGAGGCTCTAGTCTATTTCCACTCTTAAAATTGAGAAAAAAAGTCCCACTAATAAATCGTCCATTCAATGGCAGGAAAGGAAAGGTGTGAGCTGAAGGGTTCGATGAGGAAGGAGGAGAAATTGAAATGCATAGCTACGAGTCATGAAAACCAGGCCAAGCATGTACTGACGGTGCATCAGAACATGTGGATTACCCCACTCTGTTACCCACTTTGTTTATACCTCATCCTTTGTGTCGCCTGTATCTATGTAAAGACGAACCGCCTCGTGCGATAGTCTCCACTTCAGCGGGGATGTGCCACTTACACGGGAAAGTGTTTCACAACAAGAAGTTAGTAATACAAAGGAGTTCGACGACGCCAAGAGCATTATCGCATAATTCCAGCCTATCAGTTGTGATTCTAGAGTTATATTCTGTTGGAAATACACTATTCCTAGTATATAAAGTAGTATTGCAAACCTCGTAAGCTGATTGAAGCTGACTAACTCTCACATCCTTTACAGAAATATATCCAAAACGCCAAATTTTGGCTTTCTGGAATCACGTCACTTCTTGGAAGAAGGACCTATCTTAATAAGCTCTACATCGGTCTTTAGTATAGATTCAGCGCGAGGGATGCCGACTGATAAAAGATGATCACGAAAAGATGATTGGTAAGGAAATCAGGAAGATTTGAGTGATTTGAGCTCGAGTTCTTAAATTCTGACTGTCAGCTGGCTACAGACAGAAACTCGGCTACAGACAGACACTTTCGCAATAGCAGGGTAGCGCTTGGGCAGGGGAGCCAGCCGGCGACAGACGTATGTACAGCTTCTCAATAGCTTCACTGTCTATTATATAAAGGGATTTGAATACACATTCGTAAACAAACTTTTTCAATTTTTCGGTTTTCAAACATGTTCGAAAAATCCGATTTTTGACTTTTCGAATAGACCGCATTTGAATGATCTGCTAGCCCATCGATTCAGTTACAAGCATAGTACCCACAAAAGGCTAACATCTCGATTTTTCTCTTCACCTTGCTAT
This sequence comes from Ancylostoma caninum, assembly GCA_037903475.1. NCBI lineage: Eukaryota > Metazoa > Nematoda > Chromadorea > Rhabditida > Ancylostomatidae > Ancylostoma > Ancylostoma caninum. Next base: position 290,292 of record JBAJFG010000359.1, read on the forward strand.
GATAACTACTGTCTTCACATAAAAGCTCAAATATGGGAAGTATGGAAGAAAGAAAAGGAGGAGAACCATCTGGATATGTTTGTTTGCGTTTTTTTTTTGTTCGGATTGTGTCCCACGCAAGCTGCTTCACTAATGGAGAGCGCCTTCTATCTACTCGAGCACAGGAGCAAAAATCCAATGATGCGTTTGCTGATCCGACGTACACCTAAACATCTCTTCATGCGTAAGTATAATGCAAACTGCTAGTTTGTGCGAGACGTTTTCTGTTCCTTGCAGACATAGCTAGAAATTTGAGACATTGCAGAGTTCAAATCACATGCATGCCGTCCACGCTGAACTGGATTTATTCCTCTTTCTAGAATGAAGTTTTGTAGTCTACACTAATTTCTCTAATTTTGGTGCAGTGAAACCAATTGAACTATCGCACAATAAAGGAGATATTCTGAGAAATTTGTATCAGCGGCGGCCACACTATACAATACCCATGATTTCGCATGATAGACTTCACTGAGTCTCACCCTCATGATAAGCAGTCAGAACCTAGCTTGAGTATGTATTGAGGCACTATGAGGCCCTTCTTCCGTTCCCGGTCACTGCTCTTTACCACCATCTTCCTCATTACATCGCTAAGCCTGCCCCCCCCCCCCCCGGCACCCTGTTCCGCTTACATTTTTATATTGCAACTATCGGTTTGTAGTAGTTAAACCCTGCCTGTATTTTGTATGAATTGCTTGTGCCGATATTTGGCAAAATAAATGGACAAAATTTGTACAGAATGTTCTATAGTACTGTTTATATTGTATGAACTTTAATAATTCGAACAATGACACCAACAAACTCCATGACGCCAAGAAATTTCATGCTTGCTGTTGTTAGTGCAGGAATTATTAGAGTTTAAAAATATGCAAAAATTATTTTGGGGAACTGCGTTCATGTCACCGTTGCAGTTGCAACTGCCTTTATTTCAGTGAAATAAAAGGCACATAGCACTTGCACTTCCAGTTTGGCGTAACTTTCAGAACCCTACGACTTAAATGACCACTCATCCAAAGCTTCCATCAGTTCGGTGTTGAAATCTCCTTGAAGACTTTGGAACTGCGTGGATACTTCAAAATCACTCGGAGATTCCACAAGAATCACATTGATGAAGTTACCTATTAGGATAGCAAGGATTACCCAATCGCTAACGAGCAAAAGTTAATTCGAAATGAAGCTTCAGTAATCAGGATTCCAGCAGAAATGTTCAAATTTTTTTTTTACAATTCACCATTTTACTATTGCTAATGTTTTAAAGTTACACTGCCCAGAGTGCACATTTCTTGCGTGACGTTTCACCTTGACTTGAGAGTATTTAGTAGAAACATGTGGAATTTTGAATATACACGCCATGAACATATGGAAATACGGAAAAACTAGCTTTTTAAAGTGTGCGAAGTGGAAGGAGGTCCCGAAGCAATATGTACAGAGAGAAAGCATTGTGTTCCTATGAAAATTAACGAAGGAAGTTTGCGATGCAATGTTTGCACAGGAGGAAAGCACCTTGCTTTAACGGAAATTCTAAGAATAACTTACAAAAAAAAAATACCAGCAAAAGGTCTCATCACGCTGTCTTGCTCATACCCCGAAGAAGATGATCAAATTCCTTTCGGATCACATAGTGTGTCACCGCTGTTCGCAGTGCAATCATTGTTCCGAGATCAATATGAGATTGATTGCGAAGGCCATGCTGGCCTTGATAGCCACCACTTGTCCGCACCATGTTCAGCTATGTTGGATTCCACATAGAAATAAATCAGCTCATATCAACATTGGAATGCTACATATATCTGAGTACAAATCCTTTGCGCATCCCTCACTAATGACCTGTACGAGTACAAACGAGTACCATAGTAACTATTCATGAATAATCCTCACTAATTGTGATTCCGACGGTCCAGACGCGGATTGAGCACTCGCACAAGGCTCATAATGATAAGTCGTGATTGCCTATCGCTCATTTGAATACCAGGACTGTTTGATCTGTCCTCGCATTCATGAGGGCATGACGTATTGTGGACAGGACAATACGTCGCTTTTCGCGGTCTCGGGGTGAATTTTGGAGGTCTTCTGTCCAAAAATTTTAAAGATCGAAAAAATCATAGAGATGTCAACTTGTGACTTGTAATTGGATGGGGATCTTCATTACTGTATCACAGAGTCCACGGCCATGCATTTAGTAATACATTTCTTTATAGGCATTTACGTGTGGAAATAGTAGGTTATGACACATAAAGGAAACCATTTCACATCACCAGTAATACCAGTTGGATTCGATGACTAAGTCCTTGTTTGATGCCTTTTCCGGTAAGTTAAAATAAACAGTAGAGCATATTCATCGGGTGAACCACAAACTAAACGAGCATTGAACATAAACTCAAAAAAAAAAGCAAATAAGTAGTTTATCTATCTTTATGTGATCAAGAAAATATGATCTTTCAACCTTCGCAATCAAAATATTTTACTAAGGAACCGCATTTCCATCACCCCTTCTTGTATTACCTCACATCAAAGATGAGTGATTCGCCAACACAAACAAAAAGAAACAGGTAACACCTAGTTTGGTCAACGGTGTTCGGCCCTGGTCTGATTTCTATAGAGGGTGTGCAACCTGAACAAGAGTAGCACTACTGGCTCATGGTAGCTATCCTTTTTCCGAGTGTCGACCTACACATAGTAATCCTTCTAAAAGTCTAGTGAAATGGTAAATACGAGCAATATCCATTTAGATTGACCGATACAAAACTATCACACCGAAACACTCACCTATGTTAATCAACACACTTATAACGACGAGAATCAAACGCATAATTAGCACATGAGCACGCGGGAACTAGGGTTTTGAACCTTCTTTCTAGTTGTCCAGCTGAAAGAGCAATACATACGAGATGTCCCGTCGACGCAGCAGATCAATAATACTCAAACCGTGATCGAATAGTGAGCTGTATTCAGAGAATACTCTCTTGAGCCGAAATGTGGTATTGGCTCCTGCAGACCAAAAGCTTAGAGATTAGGATGAGCACGAGGATTTTCGAGAGAAGTGACAAGGGGCAGAGATGGGCGGAGCAACGCTCGACTATGGTGATGGTGGTGCGGTACAGGTGGTACAGGGAGTGCCGAGGTGCGAGAGGGCGTAGACAGCTGCGAGCGGGGCCCTAGCGTTCAGATGACGCCAGAGATTATTATGACGTCGAAGACATGTGCCTTTGCTAGTTGCGTGTGCAAAAAGCCAGCGTTTAAATTGGCGCACTAGGCCACACTTGATCATTATCTGCCCACAGAGAAATCAATATTAGTGGACCAGAGACAGGCCCGAGCACGGGTCTTCCCCGGGGGCAATCTAGGCTTCGTTAAAGGGTCAAAAAGCAAAGGAGATTTCGTACCGATGTCCGCGCGAAGCACCGGAAGAAATTGGATTTTGCTGGTTGCAGGGAATGCATTACGTTCATGGAGGCGTGAAACGGAAATTAAATAAGTTTAGAGACCGAATCATAGAGTCGGAAGAAGACTTACAGGAAGGCTTCTCCTACTTTGAGCGGGCAGTAAAGTCGACTGAAACTGAAGAAGTTCACCTGGAGCATATATAGGATGACAAAAAAATATGGAACTAGTTTGGAATGATTCCTGATTTTCTAGCGAAATAATGTCATTGAATGTACGAGAAAAAATACGTTTGTGGGGGGACAGTCCTCATGATGATCACCATTGGCATGAATGCGAATGCCCTTTTTTATACCGGAACTCCATGGAAATCCATTACAGGCTGAGCCTGAAGTATTGCTCACCGCTATAAAAGTCGTTGTTCGAACAACATCTCTGATAAATGTGCAGGACGAAAGTAGACCAAACGGCGTAGTGGTTCGGGCAGAAACCCTAGCAGCAACGGTTGCCAGTTGCTGCCATTCTTCCCTTGATTGCTGCCGTCCCTCAGCAATTATTGCTAAAGGGCCGACAGATTACCGACCATTACGCCCTTCGGCCTGCATTTGTGCTGCACAGTTATCTAAGATACTTCAATACGCACCAGCTAACATGACTTGTTGGACATAAGTACGGTCATTTCGACGATGAACCACCTATATTCGAATGCGGGATTTTCGTGATGGAGACAAAATGTTCCTTGCTTTGAATTTCTGTGTGTTTTCAAATTTATGGTTTAGGCAATATTATGTTAGAAAGCCTATATTTTCTTGTTAAAATGTTCTCACGCAGCAGCCAAAAGCAGGTAATGTAGCGCAAGAAACTGGAATGGAAACTCGGTCCCATAATTTCTTGCCACCCCGTCTTGCACATGCTGATGACACATGACACACACACACACATGAGCATCCGATGAATTCGAAGGTCTCCTACGCGGTCAGAGCTGCACATATTGACTTGAAATCTTCAATGACATAAGAACTGGGAAAATTACCGAAGTGTTCCGAAAATCAGCCCAAACCTATGTATCGCACGAACGGTATATGTACGCGAAGAACACCAACCTTTCGTCCTACAACGAATTTCGAAAAACTCCTGTGATGTCCACACTTAATGAATTCCTTCAAAATTCGCTGTCAATATAATATATAAACCTCCTATTGCACGTGTTTCAAATATCAGCCAAGACTTATGTACATCACGAAAGACATACGCGAAAAAGGGCCCGGCCTTTCGCTTTGCAAGGAAATTCAAAGGAATCCTGTGAAGTTCGGACTTTGTGAACTACCTTGAAAATTGGAATTTTGAGAGGTCTTACGGATCACTAGGAGTGCTTGGAAAATCAGTCAAAACTTAAGTACAGAGCAAAGAATGTACGCGGGAAGACCTCAGGTCTTTTTGAAGTGCACGTCTACTGGTGGGGTGGGCAAACCCAGACAAGTTCACGTCCAACCAAGAAAAGTTTCTTTGAGCGAGGCATTAGTTCTCTGCTTGGAGCATTATGATGGCCGGACATTTGCCTGATAGAAAACCCTCTTGTACATGCAGTGAGGATTCTTTTTCTCGAGAAAACTGACGTGAATCAATGTGCACTGAAAATTTACCCTTCCTACTTTACTGACTGCAGTGATTTAAGCTTTCTTCTTTTCATGGATTTCAAAACACGGATCCGTTCAGTACCAATCATAGCATAGTAAGGTTAGATGCTTCTTCAACTCTAATTTTGAAAACAAACCAGCCTGATCGTCTGGCTAACGCCAAGCTCTCAGATTTCTTTATGATCTGGCTTCGCTTGCTTTGCCTCCTCCTTACACCATTTTGACCATTCCACATCTCAGGGGACTTGAAAACCGTGTTTTGCATGAGATTGAAATATGCAAATCCCACGATTAAAGGCAGCAGGAGCTGAAATTCTCGACGCTGAGCTGAGCTGTGGATGGTGAAGTACAGACTCGGCACATCATAAATGTGAAACGAACACAGACAATGATGGCTTACCTGCAGAGAAAATGAACATTCGTCGCGAACACGCCTGGCCGTGTTCGTGCGCGGACGAGTTTTCCCCGGCGCGAAAGCCATTGCGGCGCGTGGTTTTGGCCGAGTCCCGCCATGAAACCCTGTGAATTGAATGCATTTCGTTTTCCCTTTGCGCCAAACCACGCACCGCAATGGCTTTTGCGCCGGGGAAAACTCGTCCGCGCGCGAACACGGCCAGGCGTGTTCGCGACGAATGTTCCATTTTCTCTGCAGGTAAGCCATCATTGTCTGTGTTCGTTTCACATTTATGATGTGCTGAGTCTGTACTTCATCACCCACAGCTCAGCTCCGAGTCGAGGATTTCAGCTCCTGCTGCCTTTAAGAGATAAGTGCTCATGCAAAACACGGTTTTTTTAATCAACAGCTCTATACCGGCAATAGTCAATCCATGCAAAACCCATGCACACCCATGGATATGCATAGGTTTCGCATGGGTATGCATGGATTTTTTTTTTGGAGACGCATGGGTATGTATGGGTTTTGCAGGGATAGGCATAAGGTTTGGATGGATTGACCATTGGTGGTATAGAACAATTAATTAAATGATTGCATTCTTAATCGTGGGATTTGCATATTTCAGTCCCATGCAAAACACGGTTTTTAAGTTTCCTGAGATTTAGCAAAGCTCTCGTTTTTCGCACTTTCGTGCTTTCTGGTTTCGAGGCGCCCTTTCCACAACTGTGCAGCAGTTGGATGACATCTTCCCACCTTGTATAGGAGCCTTGAACCCGTCTGCATGCGTTTCCCACTTTTGGACGCCGGTGCACCCTTATCACCCCGTTCGACCCAACTCCAGGCGTTTCCCCACCTCTCGACGCCGATGCACCCTTATCACACCTTTGGACCCAATTCAAGGCGTTTCCCCACTCCTGGACGCCGGCGCACCCTTATCACACCGATGGACCCGACTCCTGGGTTTCTCCACTTTTAGACGCCGTTGCACCATTGCCGCAAAAGTAGAGCCTTTGCGTGGCGTTATCATCACTTCTGCACGCCGGCGAAGCCCTAATGCAACAATGGACCCGTTGTGGTTACACAGTTACTAGCTCATCCCTCATCCGTCTCATTTCTCGTCCTCGTGACTCCTTCTCTTCGATATAAAGACATTCTACCCGTCTCACGGTCTTGTTGTCATAGGCTTATCTCATTCATTCCAATTGTGGTGAAAACAACTTTCGGCTATTGAAAGAACTTAACATGTTCGAATATGACGAAAGTGGCCCGAAACAACTGTAAATTAAAGTAAAAATGAAAATTTACCACATTTTCAATATAATACGACGCGCTGAAAGCGATGATGTAGTTATTTTCGTATGCGTGGTGCATCCCACAAATCGGGATTGATTAACACCGACCACTTTACCCACCTTATCCTTTACATTAACTCCGGTAGATCTCCACTTGGTATTATTCTGTTGGCTTGAGATCGTCGCTTTTATCATTTGGTGAGCGCACAGTTTTTAGCACGGAAGTGTGTAGAAGATGTTCAAGAGTCATACTTTTGGGATCATACCTATTCCAACATCTGCTGATTGCATTATAGCGCAGAAGAAGAATGTTCCGAAGCAATGAACAAAGAATGTTATTAAGCAGAGAAGGTGGTAGTGTAACGATTACTTGGACATTTCTTGCAATATTACCAGACCGGTATTATCAAGCTTTTTTTCATGGGTGGAATTCTTTAGCATAGAAATGACTCATGTTTGTGAAGACAGATATCTTTAAGCTTATTTTTTTCCTCGCAATAGATTTGCTGGTGCCAGTAAATGCTAAAAAAAATTGGAGAAATACAAACTAGTCTGAATAGCTTGGTTTGATTTACTGGGATATAACACTCATGCGCGGAATTATATAAGTGGCGGCCACATATTTAGCACACCCACGATTTTCGACCACAGAAATTTTTGCATATCTCAGCACAAGGATGAGCTATCGAAATTGAATTATGTGTTGAGGGTCTATGGAGGCTTCCTTGCTCTTGCTTACTAGTGGCGTGGAGTCAGTTGGAACTGGATAAAAAAATGAAATTCCAATTTCGCCACTTTTTGCAAACTAGGTATAAAAGTATTTTGTATCTACTTATGGAGAGAAGTGAAGTCGTGATTTTAATTGAGCATCTTTCTGCTTAACTTCTGGTTGAACGCGATTAGCATACTCTCCGTCCCAGCTGGAACCAGGGACAGAAAGGAACCGTCAAATTTGTCAAAGATTTCATTTTATTGAATCTCGAGAATAAAGCAAGTCTTGGGATTTTCCAGTGAGTACCTGAATGCCTACTAAAAGCGCAATTCAGAGAAAACTCTACACGCAGGATTCAGGCCTTCTGTCTGTATTCACTATGAATCTTTTTTTTTTCGCAATTTTGGTTACAACACATTCTGCAACATAACAACTATCGTTCGTCTGCTATAGTGGAGAGCTCGTGTTCTTCCACGAGATGAAGAATTGCGCATCAAAACTAACATGCCAAAACTGGCACCAATATTGGAAATCAAATCGCATTTCCTCTTGATTCGATAAAAAGGAACAAGAGAGAAACAAAAATGTTTTTGAAACTACTGCATTATCAGCTCTAAATGCAAAAAAAAATGAGTAATTGCGTTGGGAAACATTTCCTTGATGGAGTAGAGATTAGAAAGAGAGTGTTATGCCTTATCAAATTCTCGAGTACTGTACTGATAGCTCACTCCAATCTTGAAATATGGGCCTTATATTTTCATCAGTTGATCGCCCAAAATTGGCAGCATGCTAAATATGTGGCCGCCATCGTAATTCTGTCAATGAGTGCACAGGGTGGGCTAAACATACGCTAACAACACGTGTTTTGTTCTTAAAAGCGCATGTTTTGGATCCGTATATATGAAAATGTGTGTGTGCGTGTGTGTGCGTGCGTGCGTGCGTGCGTGCGTGCGTGCCTACCAAAAAGGACTATAGCAGACGAACGATAGTTGTTATGTTGCAGAATGCGTTGTATTGCTGCCAGCAACGAACACTTGAATATCTGTAACGCTGAGCTATGTGGGCAAAAGTCAAAAAAGTTGCTACCAGTTTTCTAGGGATTATTAAAGTTCTAATAGTGTGGACATTATTTCGGGACACTCTGCATTATTCTGCTCTAACTAGAATTCGAAATGTCCTCAACTGATTACCGTCACAAGCAACTCATCTTCGTTCCTTTCTCTTTAATAAAAACGTGAGACAAAATCTGCGCTGTTGTAAGTGTAGTAAGAGATCTTATGTCGTTTTTCTACTAAAAAGCTGCTGATCTAGTGAGCTTCTGAGTTAGCTCAAACAATACCATAAACATTTTCCGATGTTCGAGACCACTGTCCGCTTCTGAAAGATGTTAATGATTTATTCCATACATGTTACACTTCAAGAGACTAACGTTGCATCTTCATAACCACTATGTGACAATTATGAGCAGAGCCTTTGTTGCACGGAAGACAAACTGCTTGTCTTTGCTCTTTTGTTAGCATGGGCAACGGGTAACACTTCTGTAGAAAGCATAGCCTGTCCATATCCCTAATTGCTTGCGAGTAGCTCCTTCAGAGTGGGTAAACACGTGACATTGACTTAGTGCGTCACACTCGATGTGGAAGATGACTTTAAGACTTTCCGTGGATAAAATGAGGGGTGGGAGGAGAGAGAGAGAGAGAGAGGGAGAGAGAGAGAGAGAGAGAGAGAGAGAGAGAGAGAGAGAGAGAAATCGGCCGTCATACATACGGTATGCATCTAACTTGAAAGTATCTAGTTACAGTCGTTAATTATAGCCGCTGTTTTGCACATTTTCTGCTCCACAAAATGTGCATGTGAACCCACAAGCCAGAAGAAATATTTTCAAAGTTTCCTTTCTCATAATTTATCCTTTCCCAGTCACGATTAATTCACTGTGTGTCGGCTGTTGTTGAGCTTAACCTTAGGTTAAGAAAGGATCGAGCAGATTACTATAAAATTATCTAGTGGTGAGACTCTTCTCTTCTTCTCACTGGACTCACTGAGATTCTCACTGGAGTTGGTCAATTCGAATTCTTATCCAGTTGGTCAGTGCGAATATTCAAAGGTCAAACTACGAAAATGCTGTGCTGCTGATCTCTAGACTTTGGTTGTTTCACATAACAATAGAGTTCTGCGTATTATATATCCTACTGCAGAGCAGCTGGCCAAATAAGACAGCGGAGGCGTAAATCCCGTTTGATTGGAGCGTTCTTCTCGTCCAATAAATGTACCTTTTCCCTCTGACAAAATCTTACACTGTTAATTTTGATCGTTTACAGAAATAAGGAGAACTTCCGTAATCAGATGATCCTCATTTTCTTCGGCCTTTTTGTTGCGACACAGATGACAAGTGCTCAGTCATGTGAGGACCACGTCGACTTTTGTGATACTCTTCAGCCAGTCTGTTTTGGCAGTATAGCCAAGTACCATGTACAACAATTACAAATTCTGACGGACCAACTATCAAACAGGTCTCAGTTATGGCTAGCATTAATCCATCATTTATAACTAGGTTATATTTTCAGCACTTCACTACCAGCACTAGAAAGTTTCTTGCCGTTGATGCGCTTAGATGGCTCTGGTTTCCTACCGTATGTAGGCACAGGTACAAATATTACGGAATCAAACGAGTTTGATCAAAAAATAAAGGTAAAGAAATGTCGGTAGTAGGAAGACCTCAGCATCAGGTGTACGATTCTTAGGATACTCTGCCGCTTCTGAAGGAGACGCTGCCATTGATCCGAGAGTCGCTTCCACTGATCCGCGAGTCCCTCCCCCTTCTTCGCCGTATCATCGACTCGTCTCATTACAGCACCGACAAGACAACCTGCCAGCAGAAAGCCACTTGCAAAAGTTTGTGATAGACTTTTCTTTCGTTGATATTTGACATTACTCAAAAATCATTGGTGTCATGAGGCAGCGAATTATCGCAGCACTAACAAAAGACATGTAGCGATGCAGTTCCAGTGCAGTGCATTTCATCCCTATCGATACTTGACCCTCTCAGATGAAAAACTGGACTGACCGGAGTTAGTTATCGGCCTGACAGCAGCCATATCCTCCTCAGACAATTCCAGGGGAAAAGCTCGATCCGCTCCACAAGGTTTTTCGGGCAAAAAAAAGTTGATCGAGGGGCCACAGCGGGCGAACTGTGCAGGAAGGTTGGGTGCGTTGAGTGCTAATAGCGGGCGTCGCTCACTTACACGCCTTAAGAGCGCAACAATCAGGCTAATGCGCTACTTCTGCCGTTCAGCACGGAACACGCTAAGTCGCTTGCATGTGACCGCTCGTGCACAGAGGCCGACCGAGCAGGTTTTTTTTGTCGAAGTAGCGGCTTGAAAGACACCTCAGTTTCAGCTGACGCCAACAGACACTTGCAAATTCAAGCATTTCCGAAAATTGAAAAACCTTCCGAGTCATTCTGCTTCGTAAATTTTATCGACGTGTTGCACACTGTGGGAGGAAATTGCGCCTTTCGCGGACTTGAAAGGATTGGTGTGAACTCTTTTCGACATTTTTTTTTGCATTTCGTTGTCCGCCTTTCCATTTTTTACTGTTTTAATTGTTCGTTGTTTGCTTCACTGTATCTTCTTCAAAGTGCCTTGTCTGTCCGTCTTGTGTATTTTCCTTGTCATTACAGCTGTTGTTGTTCCAGATGATGCCTCAGCTATTGTTGAAGATGAGGTTTCAACCGATGAGGAAACTCTCACGAAGTTGGCTTTCTTCAGTGGGAATTCCACTTTTTAAGTAAAACAGGGAACAAATGCAGCTGTAGAAAAGAGCTACAACAAAAATACACCAGAGGTACGTAGTAGGCACTAGTAAGATGACAAAACGCACAAAAGTTTCGTTCGTTCGCCATTCACTAATTTGCACATCCATTCATTCAGTTATTCATTATCAACTCCATCGTTTCTAATGTTGTTTGATTATTCTCTCCTGATTTGGAAGGATTTTTTCGTATTATTTCAGGTGCGATATGCGCTCTACAACTTTGACTACTACGACGACAAAAAGAATTTCCGCTGGTTGGCGAACAACGTAAATATAATTTCCATTTGTAAATTCGAAAACTTTGCCCTGAAATACTCTCTTTTAGAGGCACGCTGAACGTAATCGTCGATCACACCAGGCGGAACGCGAACAAGTCGCCTCAGGCAGTGAAGACCCCGAGAAGAACCACGACATTTTCTCCGAGGACAACCGACTTCGCCAATAAGCATCGCCACAGAAGCCATTGCCTCTCGGACCCGGCCGCTCTAACCGCTGACCGTATCCGCGCACGCGCGCCGGGACCCAATGCGCGTCTCGCCCTTTGTCAGCCCCCATTATGTACAGGCTCAAGCGTCCGATTTCCCATGAGGGGGTCATAAGGGAGAGGGCTGGGAAGAGGGGGGTAGGGTCGTATTAGAGAGGAGGGTATGGGGTAAGTAGAGGGGCCGCTTGGCCATTGAAAGTAAATTCATGATTGTTTTATGGCATTATGACAAATGACGGTCCGCACTTGCCAGCATGAACCACCATGTCATTACGTGTCAAAACAGGACAGATTGGCAGCTTATGGGAGGAATCGGCTTCAGCGCACGCACCCACAGGTTCGATTTCCGGCGTCTTCAATAGATTTTTGCGAGAGTCGGAATTACTTCAGAATCAAGTGTGGAGTAAAGACGGTGGAAATGTTAAAAAATGAAGTGTGGGTTGCGTGATCGATCGATTGCACATGCGAGAATTCTACTGCAGCGCCCGTCAGAACGTGGAAAAGTAGGGTGACTGAGACCTCGTGCTGAACTTCTCTGACTAGAAATCAGCAAATGCTTTTCAACGTTTTCATAGAGGACAAACAGCTCTTTCTTTTGCCAGAGCTTCAATTTTCTACAACATCATATGTTTTTGGGAGCTCGTTGGGAAATTTTTCGAATTTTCGGGTCTCCGAGGCGAGATTTTCCATCTAACTAACTCAACCAGAAGCAAACTTTGGAAAGCGATAATGGGCATGAAGAATGAATTCTTAGAGCTCTATTACGTGAAGGTAGTGAAATTCCGGTAAAAGGCAAACTCTCTTCATGAGAGTTGAAGAAGTGAAAACCTCGCAATTTGAAGAGATGGTGAAAATGGAGTAAATCTGTTTGTAAATCACTGAGAAGCAGTTTGCAGATATCACGGAAACTTTTCTTCCATGCGTTTTAGACTGGGAAATTTCCCATTTGAGTACAGAATTTGGCTCTACGAAGTTCGCTCGTTTTTCCACAATTTAGATGGTAAATCGATGGGAAATTCGCCAAATTTCCCATCGATTTCCCATCGACCTCCCAAAAACATATGAAGATCTAGAAAATTGAAACTCTGGGAAAAGAAAGCGCTGATCGTCCTCTACGGATACATTTGAAAGCATCTGTTGATTTCAAGTCAGAGAACTTCAGTACGAGGTCTAATTCACTATAGTTTTTCCACAAACTGGAGGGCCATGACCATCAGGCGAATTCTCGCATGTGTAATCGATCGATTTCGCTTTCCTCACTTCTTTTTCAATTTTTTTCAGTCCACTCTACTCCATATTGAATTCTGAAGCGCTTCCGATCCGTGCAAAAATTTCTTGGAGGCGCCGGGGATCGAACCCGTGGGCGCTAAAATGTCAGCGCTGAAACCGACTTCTCGCATGCGCTGCCAATCAATCTTGTTTTGACACGTCATGAAGTGATCGGTCTTGCTCGCTGTTTGGTCCGATCGAACTAGAAAGAATGAATATCGACTTCAAGATTGTTTTAGTTCCAATTTTGGGCTTTTAATGTGTTCAGAAAAAACATGCAGGGGCAGGGGGGGGGAGGGGGTCGTGAGAAGGTGGGGGTTGGACGAGCGAATAGGGGGGGGGGTCGTATTGAGGGTTGGTTTTTCCTATCTTCATGCTTGACCCTGATTATGTATGAGAAAAGGGCGAAACCATTGAGGCAGCCCATGAAGAAGGTGATCCAACTGTAACCAAAGTGAATAGTTGAATGTATTAGTGAATCACCTCAGAAACGTGAGATCTTTTTGAATTTGAGTTGAACACCACTGTAAACACTATGATAAACTCAAGTGGATGTTGAATACAAACGTAATAGGATTATTTTAGCCTCGATGGACTTGCAGGTATACGCTGCCCTACTTTTCAATTGTTTTTCCATCTAAAAACATTTCAACTGTTTTTCCATCTAAAAACGCTTACAGTGGTTGTGTTTTATCACATCATTTCTACCACACCGCTCAATTCTTACGACAAATGTCTGTCATTCTTGACTTACTCTACGTTTGCTTCTGCTAATTTGTAGCTTGCACACTAATCAAAAGATGAAAGGTTTCATCAATTTCAAGTACTGGTTGCGCAAGCAAGGACTTTGTTGTTGAGCATCTGCTCTCCAAAGATTTTTGTGGTGTTTATAGAGAATTATTCGTTGTGCGAAAAGCAATTGTTTTCCATAACACATCCAACAATTACTGACTTGTCATTTCTCGCAATGAGCAATTCAAAGTAGTTGAATCGTAAACTCTTGAGCACTGTGGACCATACTTCTTTCCTAGGTTGGCTTCGAGCTGTTGTATCTATGAATGCATGTATGTACTGTTGGATCAACACTGTTCAAGGACTGCCTCAATGGTTTCGCCATGTTTCGCATGCATAATGGGTGCTATCAGATGGCGAGGCGCACAGTGGGTCCCGGCGCTCGTGCGTGGATACGGTCACCGGTTAGAGCGGCCGGGTCCGAGAGACATGGCTCCCGCATCGCCACTCGCCACGTTCCTAACTTCTAGATATTTTTTTGCGCTTCTCTTTGCCTTCGGTTTCTTATAATGATAGAAGAAATTGCAAGAACACTTTACTTTTTCTTTTCTCTCATTCTAAACGGTATCACTCATGAAAAAATGCTTCACAGACTTTTCTGACTAAAATTTCAACAAAGGGACGCTTTTGTTTCAACGGAGCCATCAGTTCGACGATGGAGACTTACAAATTTTTCTAAAAAATTTCTATCTCACCCTTTCTTGGTATTTATAGAAAGGAACCTCCGCAACGGTCTACCGCCTCACAGAGGGGCGGGGGTGACCGTGGGCGTCGAACTGCGATGCGCAGCGGAGCTACGTCCTCCAGTAGGGTTTCCCAGGCTGAGAAGGAGTTCGACTTTTCCAGGCGAGTGGAAGCCTAGCTAAGAGTAAACCACTGTCAGGAGTCTCTACCGTCTGGACAGTATGAGTCGCAAGGTGGCTCCCTGATCCACTTAGGTCGGCGACTACCTGTGGTGACAGCTGAGCTCGCCGCGGCAGGGCTGCTCAGTAAGGGGATAACTTTTATTTGCCTGTCCAGCACACATTCTGCCTCAGTACCCGCACCCCGCGCTTTGCCGTCTCAGACGTGGGACGGTACGGCAACCGGCGAAAGGCGATCTAATCTCGGGTTGCGCTGGACGTCTTTGACTTCGGACCAAGGCGACAAGGGCACGACACGCCATGGAGACTGTTTCATGTTCTGTAGGTATAACGCCAGAACTGCCTCGACAGACGCCGACCTCCACGCTCTTCTCGAAGCTGCAGGACGCATCAAATTCCACGCGATTGATTGCAGGAGACCAAAAGCAAGAAAAAAGATGTTCGACAGCCGAGTGACTGAGCACTCGTCATCCGTGGTGAAGAGTTTCCGTCACGAAACGTTGGAGGCGTTGGCTTTGTCGTGCACCCATCTCTCGCCCATTTCGTCGACTCAAACGAGATCCTGTCACCTCGCCTTCTCCATCTTCGCCTTCCGCGTCACAAGTCCGTCAGTATCCTTAATTGTTATTCACCAACGCTCGCAGCTGATGTGTCGGATTTTTACGCTTTTCTACGACAGGTTAGAGAATGTCATCCACAACAAGAAGTTCTTCCACAAATTCGTTGTTGGAGACTTCAATGACAAACTTGGGAAGGCTGAAGGAGACGAGTACAGGATAGGAAGGTTTGGATTAGGAGATCGAACCGAAAACGGTAACCGTTTCGCTGGGATTCTGTCCGCCGTACGCCTTTATCATGGGAACTCCATTTTCATGGAGAAAGATCATCGTCGGTGGACATGGGAATCGTACAATGCTGCGACTCACACGGAGATCGACCACATCTTCACAAACTAAAGATGGTGTCTATTTGATCCATGAGTGGTGTCATCATTCTGATGTGGATCCGGTCACCGTCTCCTCCGTGCAAAAATCCGGTTCAGCTGCATGATGAAAAAAAAACATGTGCCATCGCGGAGGAGGAAGAAAAGAAATCGTGTACGACGGCACCGTTCTTGTAAGGCCCTATCTGAACTAGACTGGCACATTATGGAGGACCCAACCGAAGATTGCGAGCTGCTTCTCCAAAAGCTATCACCCTGTGCCGAACGGGCCTCAACACCCCGAGCGACAAACTTGGGACATATTTCAAAGGTCACCAAGGAACCGCTCGGGAAAAGAAGGGCTTTGAGGCTTGACCCGAGAGCATATCATATCGAGCAGTTGCTAGCAGAGGAGCGTCGCAGGAGGATCTCCAAAAGCACAGGCAGAAGAAGTCTTTGGAGGCAGCAGAAGGAAGGAAAAGTCTGAAGAAGTGTCGGAAGGACCTCCGTGATCACAAACTCCCGTTGACCGCACTGCTGAATGAACAGAGAATCGTCACATCTTCCCGTCGTGAGATGGAATCATCGCGGAAAGGTTCTACACAAGCCTTTTCCGCTCCTCAGTTTTCGTGACGAACCCACATATCCCTCCTGGTAATGAACCACCTCGGATTCTTCCCGCAGAAGTCCGCGTTGCGATCAAAAGCATGGAGCCTGGAACAGCTCCAGGACCTGACCGTATATCAGCCGATCTCCTGCGAGTTGGAGGGCATCGACTACATGTAATTCTCGCGGAACTTATGTTATCGTATCTCCAGAAAGAAAGGAATCCAAACCAGTGGAGAACCTTGCGCACCGTTCTTCTTCACAAGAAAGGTGATAGGGAGGACCTCCGGAACTACCGTCCAATATGTTTGCTGAGGGTGCTTTACAAGCTTTTCACAAAGATCATTCTCATGCGAATATCGAGGACCTTGGATGAAGCCCAACCACAAGAACAGGCCGGATTAGGACAGGTGTTCATTGCATGGGCAACATCCAAACCGTTTCGAGGGTTATGGAAGTTTGCCGAGAATATCGCTTACCCCTCGTCCTAACCTTCGTCGATTACTGAAAAGCATTCGAAAGCGTTGAAACAAACGTAGTAGTGTCAGCACTAGCCGACCAAGGAGTGAATGCATTATATGTGAGGACATCAGCCGACTGCTACCGTCCATACCCTGCAACGGTGCAGCTTTTCCAGCGCTCTGTTACCATTCCGGTAGCGAAAGGAGTGCGTCACGGCGACACTATGTCGCCTAAGCTGTTTACCGCCGCCTTACAGCGGGCAATTGAAATCACTCGATCGGCACGAAGGGGGTACTCGAGTCGATGGGAGATTCCTCTCAAACCTTACTTTTGCAGAAGACATCGTCCTCTCTTCGATAGTACCGATGAAGCACAGGGGATGCTCAGCGAGCTAAACTAAGTTGGGAAGAGGAGAGGGCTGCGAATGAACAGGACAAAGGCCAACATTCGAATGTTCGAATATAATGTATGTGTGAATGAACAAGACAAAGGCAAATGATAACGTGTATAAGGTATCGGAAAATCAAGATACTTAGCAAATATTCTCACTCGAATTCTTATTTTCACCACATTTGCAAACTGAATATACACATGCACACACGCTTTGAGAATATTTTTTGTGCAATTGCTCGTAGTGGCAGCGTCTGCTCACAAGCTATTGTAGAAATTTGATTGTGGGCCGCTCGCACGGCAACTTTACTTGTGGCCCACTCGCCCGGCGATAGGCTCCGCCCACAAATTTAGTCGTCTCGCTCGCACGGTAGGCCCCAAATGCGGCTCGCTCGCACGGCACTTAGCCCTGAGCACGGATGGACCAGCTGAACGCTCAGCTGGAAACGAGTCAAACTTTCTCGTCAGCGTCGGCCACGGTGCTTCTGGATGACGATGGCGAAAGAAAGAACCGGATGGATGCGATGCTAGGGCTCGCACAACAAGTGAAGATGGGACATGGCCATCTAAGTATCTAAGTAGGTATAGAAAGGACAAAATTTTTGCTTAAATGTGCGCATTTCTTTCTTCTACGAAGAAACGGAAGTCAGTGAAACCTTCGCTTTCACAGGGCCTTTTTTGCTTGTAATTTTCTTTTCTGAAATCGGAATCTAAACTAACACTGAAGCATAACTTATCTCAGATAGGGAGAAACGACGAACTTTTTGATGATAGCGGTCTCCAAATTACCACATCTCAAAGTGCTCTGATTAACTTGCCTAATTCTGCTCTGGCATCATATTGGATCCCTCATCTCATGCTCAAAAGTAATCCTGGAGTGTTCAAATACTAAGTACTGAATCCGATCGAGCTTCCACTCATTACGAGCTCCACTAACCGTTTCCGTTTTTCCGTCTGACAGTGCCTGTGGTGTCTGATTCATACTATTCATATCCTCAGCTGCACGTTCAGCAGATGATCTTCCCTCATCGTTTTTTTTTTGAGCAATGCCTTCTCTTTCTTATTTATAGTAACTTCCACTTTTTTGATTACGTGCTTATTTTTTAGTTATGTATGTAGTTATGTACTCACCAGTTTCCAATGAAGCGCAGCTCCTGTGTTAGAGTGATTTCTAATAAGTATATTTGCTCATTTAATCGTTTAATTGTTTCAGGTGTCATTCATCAATGGTGCTAACCAATTGAACTGCAATGAAACAGTTCAGTCAGCAGGTTAGTACCTGTGATGAATAACGCCTTAAAGCGGTCCAAACAAGCGGAATTTGGGCCCAATACCAGGGCGTTCCGGTCCAAACGCGTGAGCGACATGAGCGAAAACGGTTTTGCTCGTTTCCTGTGTCTCGTTCGCCCCC
This sequence comes from Ancylostoma caninum, assembly GCA_037903475.1. Taxonomy (NCBI): domain Eukaryota; kingdom Metazoa; phylum Nematoda; class Chromadorea; order Rhabditida; family Ancylostomatidae; genus Ancylostoma; species Ancylostoma caninum. Next base: position 308,756 of record JBAJFG010000359.1, read on the forward strand.
CGCTTGTTTGGAGCTCTGCTTGCCAGATTGTTGCCCCTGGAATTGTCTGAGTCGGTCAGCCCGATAAGTGAGGCCGGTCAGTCCGTCAGTGGCCGGCGGTCAGCCCGGTAATGATCATCTATCGATCCACACTGTATAGGATTTTTGAGGTAACAACTATGCTGGTTGTTAGTGATTGATTCGTTATCGATAAGAGACAACAACAAAGAAGAACTTGTGTTTAATACATCGGGAAAAAATACTAAGGAATCATCTAGAGAACACTCATGGAACAAGAAAACACTTAGGAAATACACTAACAAATTCGAAAAATACAAAACAAATTACAGGAAAAACTCCCGAACAAAAAAAAGCTCATTGATCTGAACGAAATGTGTACTTCATATGGAAATCAATAAAGCTCATCGATCTGAACAAAATACTTCATATGGAAATCGATGAACACAATATGGAAAACAAGAGGTAAAGGAGCTGGTTAAGAACAAGAGAATACAAAAACTGGCTATCACCTACATCTTCTAGCAGTGGCGGACGCAGAAAGTGGGCGGGAGGGGGGGGCGTGGGAAGAAAAGTGGGGTCTCCGCCGTTTTGGGGACCCAGACGGAAAATAAAATTAATAATAATATTAATTATAATAATAAACAATAAATAAAAAATATATTAAAAATGATAATAAAAATAAAGAATTAAAAATAAACTAACACAAGATTTTTATTTGTATTGTAAAGTAATTTCGAAAATTTGGCGACCCATTCTCGGGGGGGGGGCGCGCCCCCCCCCCGCCCCCCCCTGCGTCCGCCACTGTCTTCTAGGTCTCCACGTTTGAGTTATCGCTGGAATCTCCGCCCAGCGCGAATTCCCCGTCTTTCGCAATTCGTCCGTCATCTTCCTCTTTCCCTTCTTCTCCTAGAACAAGACGTCTTCTTTTCGCTTTCTTCTGAAGTAGCTGATAAATGCAAATGATAATTGTGAACGAACAAGTATGAACCATGTACTCACGCTGCTGGGGATAAACGTGAAGCTTCCATTTAAGATTTCATGGGAGTAGCCCCTTACGTCTTTCCTGAAAGGATAACTCATGAAATGCTTGGTAATATTGCGTAATGGCAACACTCGTAATGCCTTCTGAAGTGCAGGGAATGCTCAGCTTCTCAGTTCCTGTCGATCCTTTATACGCTTCTTCACAACTTCATTCCTTTCCTCCTTCGACCTCCCAACAGAGATGTAGTGCCTGTAGTAGATGTTCAAGGTCGAATGTTATTCTCTTCGTGGAATCTCCATTTCTTTTAATAAAATGAACGTACATCATATCACAATTCATGTCCATTGATATTGACCTTCTCTGGAAGGGCTTCTCCGGAATTTTCCCTGCTAAGTGTTAGGTTGGTGGGAACGTTCTGGTATTATATTTGAAGACAAAAATACTTTCAGATGCAAGTTCTATTCCGTGGTGAGAAACATATGATGGAAACCATGCTATGAGTGGGAGAGTGCTTGTATTGTTAGGACTAATGAAAATCTAAAGATGCGGAGACAGCGCAACACCATTTTTCTCCATTTTAATAATTTTTCCATAGCGTAGTGGGCAACCCGTTACGAAATACCCGCTTTCCCTACCTATCCCACTGCTTAGCTCTAACACAACCTAAGATTCGCCACTAGACAAGCATAGATAAACATCTTCTTGAGTATTTTCTTCGCCGTTTCTAGGAGTTTTGCCATATTATCTACTATTATCTACTTCACGCTTATTCTTCGTACCTACACACTCAAAGGTACCAATTGTGGATTGTCTCAAAAAGTCACCGACAGTGTGGCGAAAATAGTTCTTGAGGCGTCCGAAGCCTTATCTGCCTCACCATAGCAGCCGGTCAAATTTCGCTTCTGAGCAAGCGGTTCAACGAGTACCAAATTTCTAGGCATCGTGAGAGCACCAGCTACTAGTGATACTTCTCGAAAATGCTTGGCTAATTTGACAACCCTGAAATGGTATTCTGTGATTTTTCGCTTTGTTATTGTCCCAGTGCTGAGCGTGAGCATGAATGAACTATGCATTTGCGGGGCAATGGTCTTAGCTAATTATATTTATGATGCGGTTCACGAAAATTATAAACTTTATAGTCACGGGAAATACAGAAGAAACAAACCTTCTCAAACGAGCCCTTGTACCAATAAAATATTTTCTTGAGAGCGATTCACATCCAAAACAAGAAAACTGTCTATGCGTTCACTGTTCTTTCTCAGAACTCCAAGTGAATCGAGCTATCACAATGAACAACGCCAACAGAAAAGACAGTCCTAGAAGCAGTGAGTCCTTCTAAACATGAGGTACTACAGAAAGCCAGAACGCATGCTTGATGTAAATATGGCAAGAAAACGATAATGGGATGCCATAGGTTCCCGGCATGAGTTATGTCTTCCTACACGAGGCCGTTGTTGTTGCTCAGCCTTGCATCCTAAGGATGGACATTCTTCAGTACGATTATACGTACATCTTGCAGCGTAAACCGAAAATGGGACTATGGTACGAAAGCAATGTGAAATTTGTGATAACCCTCTCATTACCTAACCACCTTTCACCACCATTCAGCAATGAACCTATAGCCACGAGTACAGACACGCATATTCTCTCGCGAACGCAGGACAGAATGTTTGCAACTTTTGTCAGGGAGTTTAGTAGAAACGTAGAAGAGAACGAATTATCTCCTCTGACGTCTCGAACTGTCTTCGAATATCGAATATTGGCCTCGAATATTCGAATATATTCGAATAGTGCCATCTGTCGAATATTCGAATTCGGATATATTCGAATATGACGACCTCCCCGAGTATTCGACTATTCGGATTTTATGAATATTCGAATTTTTCGAATATTCATTCGATTACCAATATTCTATTATAACTATAGACTGCAGCGTAGCTTTTAATAGAGCTCACTTCGGGAGCAAATATGTCCGTGAATGTCGCTTTTAAGATTCGTGCAGTAACCGAAACTAGAGAAAAGAGATATGTGAGGTGAGGGATTTGCAAATACACGACTAAACTCTAAAAAGTCTCGTAGAGCAATGACCTCCTCCGCTCGCTAAGTTAAGGGATAGGACTCAAAGGATAGGAACACGGTTTTGATACGAGGAGAATAGGAAAATTGAGAACGGCCGAAGCGGAATGATACAACTTCGCCGACGGAAATTTCGAATTTTGTGTTTGCCAGCCAGACGTTTATTGGCAGGTTGAGGTCAATAGAAATGAGCTGTCCGCCCGGTTTCGGTTAGCAGTCAGCCCGACGCCCATATTCGGTACCGCACTTGGTCTGCTAGGCCAGTTTCGGTGAGCAGTTTGCCCGATAGTCATTCCTTGGTATCCCGGTCAGCCCAGTTTCAATGTGCAGCTAGCGCGATAGTCATTTTTGGGTACCCTGGTCAGTCCGGTGTTTTTCACCGTCTTCGCGTTTCCACTTTCTTTGTGATGGTGCTGTAACTCTTAGTTGAGGAGGTGGTTGCCATGGTCGAATTCCTCCACTTTTCTCCACTCCTTCCCAGATTTTCCACTGAATGTCTCCTATTTCTTCGGCATCTATGGAGAACTTCAATACTCTACAAGGATTAAAATATTGTAGGTTGCCGTGAATGCCCAAAACTACGTGAGGCGGTGACTGCCATGGTCGAATCGTTATGTCCGAACACTTGCCGTGTTTGCTCTAATGGTAAGAAAAGCTTCCAATATTGAACAGGTCCGTTTTTAATTTTGAACAGTATTTCAGCCATTCCGGCCAAGACCACTGCAACCACACTCCTGCACTACTATATGTAGCGCTTCTCTGCCTCACAAGAATTGTTCGTTGCCGGAGCTTAAATACAATCTTATTCATTTCCAGCTTTCTCTTATAATTTTTCGGTGAATAAAATTTTCAGCGCTTGGGCCCTGAGAGCAGCTCTCATCGAAATCTTTGATTCTGAGTTGTGGATTGCAGCTCTAGGTATGTCCAGAAATTGATGACTGATGAACAGTCGTTTACTATCAAAATGCAGAGAAGAGAGAGGGAGATAAAGAGGGGGATGGAGACGGAGAGAAAGAAAGATAACGAACGAAGCAAGGGGTTACTATGTCGAATGAAAAACGGTAAGTCTCATTGAGCTCGCCTGTGGGAATACTCGTATACTCGCATGTTTCCTGTGGAATACTCGCATGTGAGGTAAAAGGCCTAAATCACGACAATGCAAGATGGTTGTTAGCGAAAGGATCCAAACGCTCCATCTCGCACCCAATACTCCAGTAAATAACCCACCCAGCCATTCTGCCGCTGACGACTAGGTCAGGGCAACACCTCCAGCATGTAGTGAAAGCTCTCCAAAACCGCTTTCCTGGAGCCGGGGACAGTGTCATATTAACTTGTCAGACAAGGATTTGAGCCATATACATAGGTTTCATTACGATCTTCGAGCCTGGCCTCTTACACTCCCTTCGTAAAAACATCGCTATTGTACAGCCCGTTTTACAACCGGCGGTTCTGGTTTTTATACAATTGATAAAAATTTCCGTTCTTGAACTTCATCATAGGAAAAATAGCGGGCGGGATGGCGGGTGGGCTCATAAAGTCTGGTGATGCTATATGATGGTGCTCTGTGAGTGAGTGGAATGTTATAATAGCACCTGCGGTTCTTTATGGTTTTGGTTCAATTTTTGGAGAATTCGACAGTTACACTCGAAAAATTTGGGGAAAATTTGGGAAAGTTGCAAATAACCATTATTCTTTATTCTTTACTCTATACAATCGCAATGGAACGGGTGACATATTATATTCGCGGAGAGTTCGGGGGCTCGCTTAAGCTCTGCATTCATCCGTCACGTCGACTTTGACATTATATGCTTGGGTCTTCTTCATCCGGACTCATCTATGCCACCAAGCCATCTTTGTTAAACTCTTCTGCCTCAAATCCTTATCGCAGACGTAGAGACGACATAAAAAATACGTTGTTCGTAGAAACGTCAAAGCCACTCTCCATCTTGAGGCTAAAGTAAATCAAATAACAAACATACGGCGGAGATGTAGGCGATCCATGAAGAAGTGGGCATACGACCCACGATGGCCCATTGCGTATTGGTTCGGAGTTTTCCTTCCATACTGGTAGTGTTTCATAGAAGCGGGATGAGATGGTCGACCAATCAGCGCGACAGCACAGTGAAGACTAAACACTAAAGCAGATAAACTTAGTGTCCGAAATTTCCTCACTCTCAGAAACGAAGAGTGAGGAAATTCCGGACACTAAATTTATCTGGCTCTTACCCTCCTGGCTTTTCGTTCTTAGGCCACTATGTATCTCGTCCTACTCCTCAGTTCCTTCTTGTTCTAGAAAGAGCCCCTTAATTTTGACCTTTTTTTAAAATGTTTCCGTTGTATGTCGCGCCGCAGCCTGCGCAACTTGGAGAAAAAGTTGCAGTTCAATCGGGGCGAGGATGGCAGTTCACGTTTCAGAGAACAGACTGTATATGAAAGATACTCAACAATTAAGGTCGAGAACAGCTATTCTAGCACCTATTCGTGCCTAGTTGGAGATCCGCAGGGTGGAGTTCTCTCCCCTATTTTATTCTTGATATACACCGCTGATTTGGCTGCCAAATTGAAAGTGCATCCACTGTTGCAACATTGTAGCCCAAAGGTGGCTCCTGAGATGACTTTATCTGCAATTACGACTTTGTCCGCAGAATGCGTCTTGGAGGAGATTTTACTAAATGGCAGTAGGGAACATCAGAGTGGGAGGAATCACACCACATACATATCAAAAAAAAGTGTGAAAATTTGATTACAGGGTCAAGCGTGATGATGGTAAAACGTCGATCCCCATACGACCCCCCCCCCTTTGAGCCACCAAAAATACGACCCCCCCCCCTTTGCACACAAATTTCCTTCTATGCTTACAGAATTTAGATATTGTATCCCATTTCAGGTGTTCGTACTGCGACAGGTGTGGTGGAGCCAGAGCATAGGAAGGAGAAAGAGGCTCTTTTGTATCTAACTAGTTGTTTGGAAGTTTTTTGGAAAACGTTGAAATGTACGCGGTGGACAAAAAACGTGCATTAACTATGCAATTTTGCTAACGTAACTAATGAGGCTCGAACACATCAAGAAAAAACATCTATATACATCATCTACATGGTGAAGGGTTCGATCCCTACCGAGGCTCAAATTTTTGCTGAGGGTTAAAGCGTGTGCGGTGAGCGAATTTCAGTCTGAAAGCGTCAGTACAGAGTTTCTAAACGAAATACCTTCGTATTCGTTACGAAAAACAACCATACACATCAGCGACATGGTCAAGGGTTCGATCCCCTCCGAGCCCAGAATTTTTGCATGGCGTGAAATGACACGCGCTTGTAGTAGATTCGAGATGATCGACCGTAAAGCACGAAATAACTGTTTATAGAGGTGGAGGACTGGGTAGGACTTTCAGTACGGACGTGCGAAAATTTCAGCCTAAAATTTTGACTCGTTCAGAGACATGGTTGTAGTCGGACACGAATATCAGAAGATCTAGCCCGTTGAGGTCCCAATTTTTTTCAGGTTCCTAATAGTCGAAGGTTTTCGCTTTCAGGCCGTACAGCTCGTTTTTCCGCAGCTGCTTCCACCGCGATTCAACTCCGTCGATAAAAACATGGAAAAAAGGCCATTTTTATCGACGAAACCTCATCTCCGTAATTCCCGTGCTGAATCTTTCCTCTTGAAGCTGGAGATCTGAAACTTCGGGGTAAAGCACTATTGGGTAGGGTCCATAAAATGACTTTTTACTGGCCTGCAGGACTGGGTAGGACTTTCAGTACGGACGTGCGAAAATTTTAGCCTATAACCCCCCACTTTTCACTATTCAACTCATACTGTTAAAGTCGTTTAATCACGTCAAAACAAATCCCGTGTATGGATAATTCAGTGTCCCACTTCTTCCGTTTTTTCTACCTTTTTTTCTACCTCCTATTCCACACTAAGGCACCCCCTCCCGACCACGACCTCCCCCTTACGACCCCCCCCCCTTTCCCCCACCCCCCCCCCGTACGACCCCCCTTTGATAATTTATCGACACACGCTTGACCCTGTTTGATTATCTGGCCGACTTCGGGATGAGGTCGTAATTGCGGACAAAGTCGACCCAGGTGCCCTCTCTGCGCTACCAGACTGTAAAGGTTCAGCTGTACTTCAGCTGTACGCTGATGATGTAAAATTTATGCCTGTTATGATGAAAAGACGGCATCTGTCACCCATTCCGTATTATCTGACTCGGTAACTGCTATGAAAAATTAGTCAATCCGCAGAAATTACCTCTTAACATGTCTAAGACCGCGACACTTCATTGGGTGTCCTGCCCTCCTATGAATATACAAGTGACGGTGTATCATTGTCCCGTAGGGTTGAAGTTAAAGACCTTGGTGTAATCATAGATGAAAAACTTGATTTCCAAAGCCAAATTTCACATGTAGTAGAGAAAGCATACAAAATTCTCTTTTCATTCCTTCGGAATATCCATTCCAATGACCCTGAAATTTTGATGCGTGTTTTCAAATCCTTTGTTTTGCCTGTTCTTGAGTACTGCTCTCAGATTTGGAGTCGAGCTCTTAAAAAAGACATCGCAAAAATAGAGAAGGTTCAGAGACCTTCACTCGAATATTTTTCTACAAATTATACCCTAATAAAGCCTATCCTCAATTGATGCCTTCCTATAAGAAATAGACTTGATCATTTCCATCTTCAAAACTTGGAGTGTAGGCGCTTATTTCGAGACCTGGTATTTGCGTTCAGAATTTTGCATGTAGAAATTAGGCTGAAATCGAGCAAATATTGGACTTTCAGACCTAGTAGCCTACGAAGAGGTGAGTATATCATTCATCAAGCTGGGTGTTCGACTCAACATCATAGAATAGCATTTAATTTTTTTTTTCCATGAGGACAGCGCGGTGGCTTAGAAAACTTCCATTGGACATTATGTGTTCTTCATCAAGCGTACTATTTACTCGTCGGTTGCGGAAAATCAATCTGGAGGAGTTGCTGCAATAATTCCGGAGGATATCCATAGAGCCAAAAGAAACTAACATTCATGCTTGTTCCTTGTGTTCTAGTTCTTTTTCTCTTTTTCTTTTTTTTTTTCAAATTCATTTGTTGTTCATTTTGTCCCTCTATCCAGTAGTTGGCGATGCTTGGCGGATACGAAAAGAAAAAACTATTTCCACCATATGAGCTGTTGTTCTACTTTAATTCTCAATACGTAAGGAAAGGCCTTCCCAGTATTCAACTTTTCTGATCTTCCCTGGTCTTGCCAGCCATTTACGGTTCGTTCAGCGAGCTTCCCCCAAGCCAACGCCCGAGGTTTGTATCTAGATTAAAGCTCTTGAAACACAGAGCTCGCCTCGGGACACTTAGTCCGATAGCGTAGTCTGGGCGTGAATATCTCAAAGACGCCGTGGTGGTGTACCTAGATCTGGTTAACAGTTCACAAATGGGTAGCCAAAGAGTGTCCTTCAATTTGATCAAAATTCATCTGCTTCATATTAGACCGAAGCATCGGCAAGCTACGCCTTTTCTGTCGTATCGGTTTCTCAGTTTTATTTTAGCTGTCCGTTCTGAAAATTATTACATACTGCGCTTGTTTATTGGGAGCACCTCGAGTGTATGAATGAATTAGTAAATAAATAAATAAATACCGGGAATTCCATTTCCGGTATGTCTCGATGATATTTTGAGGTCGCTAACAAGAGTGGAGGAAATTTAGATCTACTTTCCCTGTACTTCAATTTTCGTCAAGAAATTATTTGATTCCGTGAATTGGTCTCATAGATATGAAACGGTATTAAAGTAAAAAGCATTCATAAAAACAACAGGGTAAAAGGTGCTAAAATGAAATTTTGGCCACAATGGTTTTTCAAAGTGGGAAATTTGTCATAGATAGCGGAAAATTCCGCCGATTGCTGTGACTCTCCCCATAAATGGATCACGGTCAGTGCTAACGATTATGAATATTATGAAAACTAGACGGCATGCCCGGCTTCGCTCGACTGTTTTACTATCCCCGGCTACTTCACACTGCTGAGGACAATTGCTGTTGTTGATAAATTTATTGAAAGTGCCCATAATTTTGGCGTACTGCGAAACCACAGCAGAGATGTTCTTGCCTGTCCCCAAACGGAAATGGAAAAAAAATCGATAAAACCAATAAATCGGTTTTGCCGTTACACCGGTTGCCAAGTTCGTGTTGAGCGTATCGAAGAATCCTAGCAAACATGTCCTCACCGATCTCCGGACAAAAATTGTGAAAAATCGACAAGATCGATACAATCGACAAGGTAATCGATACGATGAGGTCAAAAGTTGCCTATGACCGCCGGCTCCTGGACGGTCTACCTGCAAAATTTGGTTCGGATCGTTTAATGTTGCACGACTTCTATAGGTAAAACACACACACACACACACACATTGCACGACTTCTATAGGTAGAACACACACACACACACACACACACACACACACACACACACACACACACACACACACACACACACACACACACACACACACACACACACACACACACACACACACACACACACACACACACACACACACACACACACACACACACACACACACACACACACACACACACACACACACACACACACACACACACACACACACACACACACACACACACACACACACACACACACACACACACACACACACACACACACACACACACACACACACACACACACACACACACACACACACACACACACACACACACACACACACACACACACACACACACACACACACACACACACACACACACACACACACACACACACACACACACACACACACACACACACACACACACACACACACACACACACACACACACACACACACACACACACACACACACACACACACACACACACACACACACACACACACACACACACACACACACACACACACACACACACACACACACACACACACACACACACACACACACACACACACACACACACACACACACACACACACACACACACACACACACACACACACACACACACACACACACACACACACACACACACACACACACACACACACACACACACACACACACACACACACACACACACACACACACACACACACACACACACACACACACACACACACACACACACACACACACACACACACACACACACACACACACACACACACACACACACACACACACACACACACACACACACACACACACACACACACACACACACACACACACACACACACACACACACACACACACACACACACACACACACACACACACACACACACACACACACACACACACACACACACACACACACACACACACACACACACACACACACACACACACACACACACACACACACACACACACACACACACACACACACACACACACACAGATTTTACGAATGGCTTGATGAGTAGAATCTTGATGAAAACAAAAATATGGGTCAACAAAACCTTGGACAGAATTTTACCGCCAACCTGGCACCTAACACGTTTACCTTGAGAGCTTGGTCTACTAACATGAACATTTCCTCCTAAGAATCAATCACCTATCCTAATATCACCTATCCTGGCATACTACTAAAAAACAAATGAAGTGCGTGCACTACGTACTTGTTTCCCTGCTTCGAAGTTTTCATCTCCGAACGTAACAAACGACAGGAACCGTAAAAGTATAGCTTATTGGTTTGACAAGTCAAGCGACTGGATTGGACTTGTTTGTGTTCAATTTAGCAGGAGCGTCGACTCTTATACACTGTCGATACTCTGTCATTTTTCCCGCAATCACGTACAAACATGTCAACGGTTCGCATTCGAACTCGTCCGCCGACCAATTCACGTCAATGTTGCTACATATTTCGTCACAGTTTGAGCTGTGGAAACCCTCATTCCCTATTTTTATCTCATCTTCCTGATTCAATCGTGTCACGAATGTCAATGCCGCACTTGTGAGACGTGTCTCTGGTTCGGACAGAAGGAATATTTACCTGGAAAATTAGAAAATTCATCGCACGGGATTCCGTGGAAATGGCACAGAACGTAAGGTGTAACCGTAGGGATGGCAGCAGTGAAAGGTCACCTTACATTGCCGAATGGATTCCTCAGAAGTTGGTGGTTTAATCTTATCTGGCTTGTTCTAGTTCACTTCGAAGGGAAGTGGGTGATATTTTAGTTTTCCATGATGACCTTGAAGTTTTGTGTTGATACTGCTCTCGAAATCTTCAGTTTTTAGCTCTGAAGTGAATTCCAATACCTTTCAGTAACCCTGGCTAACATCACATATGTTGCATGGAAAGTTTTTCGGTTGTATTTTACTCAAAATCAAGAACTTAGATTAACATGATTTCATTCGAGAACTAATACTGGTCCTACATAGAGGTTAAAGATGTGCACTTTTTCCTCATTTTATTCTTAATCCTTCATGGTTGAACCAAATTTAGTCACTCCAAATCACGCTTTGATAAGTACATATGTGGAATTCGGATGCACTGAGACACAAGATGATTTCTTCACGACGTCCGCTGTCCGTCTGTCCGTAGTTTAGGCGTGAAATTGGATGCATTGGCGAGCTGCAGGCACACTGTTTGCTCCATATTCGACACCAAAACATGAATCCGACTCAATCTATTTTCGCGAGGAGGAATACTAATATGGCCAAGTTTGACGACAAATGCCCTTTTAGCAACATATGCGAGCTGCAGAAATATTCTTCCAAATCGTCCAAAAACGGCTTGTGTTCAGTCACTACATCACTTGCGTGTAATATCGAATTGTCCCATCTGCCTTTCCGACTGGGCTTTAGCCGTTTGGACAAGAAGAAGTGTCCAACGACGTGTTCAGACATGTATAATCACGGTAGAGCATGATTTTCCTGCAGTTTGAAAGCAGTGCCCAGCTCTTTCTTTTCCAATTTCCCGAGTCTACGGAAGACGTAGCACCTTTGACGCCTATGGTAAATGTTCTTCATTGCTGTAGAGCAACTTCAGCTACGTTGTATTATGAGAAAGCCTTAGGGCTAGAATAGAAGTATGAATAAGGTAGACTTTGTTTGCAAATCACAGGTCATCAAACCCTGCCCCGGTTATACATGTCTAAACACGTCGTTGGACACGATTGCACACGTCTAAACACAACAAATAAGTTCGGTAAGACACTTTTTGTTGTCCAAACAGCTGAAGCCTTCCGACTGCCTTCTAAAACAAGAATGTTCTCTCAGACAAGTTTAATCACCATTCACGTGTTGAACAAGTGAAACCGCACTTTCAGTATTGATTTGTCGTTGAATATAGAGCCCGTGGTGCACTCGCAGTCTGCCAATGCATTTAATTTCACGCCTAGGATACGATCACACTGGCCGCGGGCGTCGCGAAGAATTCATCCGTCGCTGAGAAGGGTGTGGAACTAGACCTGTAAGGTTAATTAAAGATGACATAGATATTTGTTATTTTGAGCGTGGTGCGTTATACCCTGAAATGGGGTGCGGCCAAGCTCTATGACTGGTCTGTTCAACAAACCGGCCAATGGGAGTGCTCGTAAATGGCGCCCACTTCAGGTATAACGCTCCGCACCCGTTATTTCTACTATCAGGAAGGTTTGCGCTTTCTGGTGCATGTCTTTTCACGTTGAAAAATTTGGTCTATTACGGTTAAATTCGAGTGGAAGTTCGTTGATAAAAAGATGGGAAAATTGCCATTTTTACCAACGGTTTAACATCGGTTTGTCAAAGGTTTGATTCTGGGAAACCGCCTCTATAAGTTCGAAGCACCATGTGATTTTCAGACATCATCCATCTAACTAGGACATGAAATTGCATTTTGAGCAACATATTTATTGGACGCAGGGATTCGATTTACAGCCAAATAAAACGTTCAAGCCTGAGAAGAAAACGCTGAGGATTTTACACTTGTTACTTCTGGTACTAAAAGAAATGGAGCATTTTGAAGTGTTTGCAAAACAACCGTCCTCGCGAGTTATCGAACTTGGAACTCGCTGGTGAAAAACAAACTTCCCTACCTTGCTGTTACGTACTACCCTCCTCAGGCTAACCCGCTTCCCCCCCCTCCCCGGGCGACCCCTCACGTAAAATACCATCGTAAGATTAACCCTGATAGGAAGATTTGCTCTTCCGAACAGTTTGCAACATCCCCTGATTGCTTCCAAATAAGGCCGGAATTCTTCTCCAAAGTTGGACAGTTTTCAAATTTGGAGCGCGTTTTTGAGGATTCACCAGAGTTCTTTTCGGATGCGAGATTGCCAGCGTGTTCAGCACTCTTTTTCCCCGTTCTCTTTCTTCTTTTCTTTTTTTCTCCTTTTTTCTTTCCCCTTACCCCCCTCCCCCATCGACGCCTGGCGCCGAGTGACCTTCACTCAGTTACCAACGATTTTTCTCACTAATGTTTATTTTTACGGACCCGTTCTAGCAACTATTCCACGTATGGGTGGCAATCCATATAACTTCATGGGCTTCATCTTAACCCATTGACGACCGCGCCCATTTTTGCGTGTCTGGCTCGTGGGACCAATGCCCCTTTCAAGAGTGCGGCGCCCGCGGAGTTCCACACCGTTACGATAAGATAATTAGGACTAAAGCAGATCTTTTTGCAGAAATTATTTGAAATCTAGTTCCAGAGGACTACTAGTATCATCGGACCAAAAAGGAGAGAATCTAAACGCTTCTGGATTCCATCAAGGCCGAAGGAAGTTTGTAGGTGTTTTTAGTGTTATAAGGGAGTGTTCAGAAAGTATACACGGCTTTAACCTGACAAATAAGGAAGTGCAGGGTGTAACATACGTGTTTCTATGTAGGAAACGTGGCTTTTCTTCAGAATATTCCCATCCACTACACAAAAAATGTAAGGCAATCTCCCTCGATTTCAAAATCTCATCCTTTTTATGATATTTGTTAAAGGAGAGCTCTTTTTTGAACCACAGTTGTTTTAGACCTTTTTAGGAAGTATTGTACACATTTCATATGGAAATACTACAAAATAGTTCGAAAATATGGTCCAGTACTTGATAATAGGAGCGCGGCTCATCGGTGAGCCGCGCGGTCCCACGCGACCAAAAAAGCGCGGCTCGCCGGTGAGCCACGCGGTCGCCAATGGGTTAAAAAAGCCTAAGCCTGATCCTTTGCTTAACAAATTGCAGATCGAACCCCATTTTGAATAGGTGGCCAATTAATATTTGAGCTTCGGTCGAATACATACAATTCGTTGTCTTCTGTACTTAATAAAATAGTTATGCAAGAGGGCTGTCGGGAAAAATCGCAGTTTTTGAAATAAGAACAACATCGTGTACCATTTCCATCACAGGACCCTTTTCTTCGACTCCTCTCCAATTGCAGCACAGTTTCCTGCATTCTTCTTCCCTCTGCTGTCCACCGTCCCTGGTGAAACATTATACCATGCCAGAGGTCCCGTGATCTTGTTTGTCGCTCATGTTCAGTTGATTTTTTCATGTTCAGTTGAAGTTGTGAAATGTTTCCTTGAATTGGATATGGTAATATAAATTCCTTCAGGATCAGTCCGTTATTTACAATGGACTTGAATCAGTTCAATGAGTTGATTACGCGCATGCAGTCGTCGGATAATGAACAAAGAACTCAGGCTGAAACTATTTACCATGAAATCGAAATAAGAACACTAACCCTGTTATTGTATTCACTTTACGTACAACAGGATGCTACGCCAGAGGTGAGTAACCGATTTTATCACGAGATAAAAGGCATTTAGTGAAAAAAATCAGAAGTGGTCAGATCACTCGATTTCGTTGGAGTGTGCTTGGTAACAACGGTTAGTTCTACCCTATCAGTTCTCAGTTCTTTTACCTCTTTGACTGACCTACTTCTTTTCTCGAATCAGCTTCCAATTTGCTTTTTTTTTCTTTTTACTGTTTGTAATGTTTGTGGTGTGGAGGTAGCTGTGAAGTGACCACATTTGTTACGTAATGCAGTACAAACAGAGAAGGAATCAGCAAAACGGCGAAAGCCAGAAGGCACAGTTCCAGACAATCGCGTCAGGACCACATGGCGAAATCAGCCTCGCCCTTTGAAGCGGTTTTTGTTCTAACACGTTAGCTCACTGTATGTTTGTCAAGTGCGTGTTACTTTCTTCCTTCGTCTCTTGCTGCCTTTTCAGCATAAACCTCACCGATCTCGATGTTCATTGTGTTAAAATTGCCGAAGTACGAATGCTAACTAATATAAGCGTCATGGCGTAGAACAAGTTTTATAGCACCACCACGAAAGAGAATATGGTCCCCCTCGGGTGATGGAGGTGTACAGTCGCTTAGAAAATCACGCACTGAGGTGCGCCGATTGGGCACTATCAGGCCTGCAGATAATTTCAATCAAAAATGAGAAACGACAGCATATCGTAGCCTCTGTCGTCGTGCATAGTTGTACCTCGTGACTGGAAGAACCAGCCACTGAGTTGGCAAACTACATTGAGCCAACGTGTTAGAATAAGAAGCCCTTTAAAGGGCGAGGCTGATTTCACAACGTAGTCCTGACACGATTGTCTGACCCTCTGAAGGGCGAGGCTGATTTCACAACGTAGTCCTGACACGATTGTCTGACCCTTTAAAGGGCGAGGCTGATTTCGCGACGTAGTCCAGACACAGTTGTCTGAAACTGTGCCTTCTAGGTTTCGCCGTTTTGCTGATTCTATTTCTGGGCACTGGCTAATTCTGCCCCAAAATTTCGAAGTAAAAATTTTCGCCCAAACTTCGTATAAAAGGGTTATTTGAGGTGCTGAACGTGTACCTATTTTGTACCGTAACTCCGTTTTTGTAAGGTTACGGTGGGTATACTGTAGACACGATATCTCGCAGAATCCTCTCAAATTTTGCATAGAGGAGTTCTTTTGGGCGCTGATCACGAATTTCGTATCCGTTTTGTACCATAACCACGTTTTCATAGAGATACTATAGGTACACGGTGGGAAATTGGGAGAAAATGCCGATTTCGGGAAGAAAATGGAGGAGGCATGCAAAATAACGTTGATATTCGTGATCAGCGCCTAAAACAACCCCCTATGCAAAATTTGAGAGGATTCTGTGCGATACCATATGCACAGTATACCTACTGGGTACTATTGTACTTGAGCGGCCCCACTACCGAGCCCATACTCAAAATCATGGATTCCTCTGAAAACTTGCATACAGGGGTAATTTGATGTGCTGGTCACGAATATCACATTCATTTCGCATGACATTATCGATTTTATTGATTTTATCGATTTTTTTCCAAATCCGACTCGTATCTCAAATCTCTCTGAAAAAGTGCATTTAGAGGTTTTTGAAGTTGCTGATCACGAATATTACAACAGTTTTGCATCATAGCCTCGATTTCGTTGGTTTTCTCCAGGTTTTTATCTGTAGGGCGATGTAATCGCCGACTTCACTAGAGTTTTCCCCATCAAGTCGACCTTTTCTTGCGAAATCTTCATCATTTTTGTAACCAGCACCTTCGGAAACCCCAGCAGGCAAATTTTCAGAGCGATCCGAGAGGAGGTCGGTACTTGGGAAAAAATCGATAAAATCAATAAAATCGATACCATCATGCGGAATGAATGTGATATTCGTGATCAGCACATCGGATTATCTCTGTATGCAAGTTTTCAGAGGAATCCATGATTTTGAGTTTGGGCTCAATAGTGGGGCCGCTCAAGTACAATAGTACCTACCTACTGTAACCCTACAAAAACGGAGTTACGTTACAAAATGGATATGATATTCGTGTTCAGCACCTCAAGTAACCCCCTACACGAAGTTTGGGCGAATTTTTTCATCGAAATTTTTGGGGCTGAACTAGCTCTTTTATGGAGCACATGGTCCTATGTGGTAGGAATTTTTCCTCCTCCGCGTAATACCCCGAATTTGCGGAAATCTGAGCCCGATCGTCTTCTCTTTTGTGATCGTCAGGAGTTTTTCCAAATGTTTGTCGTCCGTTTACTTGATACTGATTGTAGTTTCTTTTTCATATGTATCGTTCTCTCTGGTGTATGTTTCAACCACATATTAAAAAAAAGTTTGATTCAAGATCTGTTCTGCCCAGTGCATGTTTAGAAGGCTTCAATATTTGTTAGTATAACACTACATAGAACTTTTCTAATAATGACTGCTTCACAGAAATATAGCTCTGGAAAGAGCGTGCTCACCCGGTTGAGCACGCGGTCACACGCGTCCTACCATGCGTGTCCACCGGTTGAGCACATTGTCGCGAAGTTGTTTACTGCGTTCCAGCTCTCCAGCAGAATGAGCTGTGGCATGAAAGGAGTGTTTTTGTTTACACTCTTTCCCTGTGATAACATTTGCTTTTATTCCCACCTCCTTCATGACAAGCCCGGGCCACTCTGCCGTTCTTTGCAAATCTGGTAAACTGGTAGCAATAACAATCGCCCTTTTTGCAGGATCTGACAAAATTAAACATTGTGTTCGTTTTCACTATAGCGCTAAACCTAGGAATATAGCAAAATCTGTGAGGTCAAAATTTCCGTGGGTGCTGCCTTTCAGTAATACTTGTTCTCCAGAATCGATTAATTATTGATACTGCTTAAGTAATACTTGCTTTCCAGAACCGATTAATGTCTCTTGTTCTGCTACGACGATTAATCCAGAATCAATGGGACGAGTTCAAGGAAGGTTTGGGTGATAACCTGGAGATCTTCCTCGACCAAGTTCGTGAGGTGGTTCACGTGTACATTACTTCGAGAGGACATTTCCATGTTTAAAGATTCTTCGCGGATTTAATGACGAGAGCGATAACGGATTCAGGAAGAAGATGTTAATGGTGATAGCAGAAATGGCGCGTAACACTATTGGTGAGATCAAGGAGGGTCTAAGCGAGTGTGTAGGGAATCCTTCTCTTCTGTTGCAGATGAGGACACGGGCAAACAAAAATGGCTCGGAGTGATTGGTCTTCTCAATCATTGCATGAGTAGCAAAAAAGCAGAAGATCTTATTTGCGTTGCAAGTATTCTTGAGTAGGTTTTATTTCTTGGATTGTTTTTGATCGTTTGCCAAAGCAGTGTAGTTATTACTGCGTTCCTTTTGAGGGCTGTGCCGAACGTTTTTGGATCTGACTACGACCAGTATATGCATGATGTAAAGGTGAGTGTGATAAGTGCTGCAAAGAGGTTGCAGTTTATTTTTGTGAGGTAAGACTTCATTTCGAAATAAGAGATAAATTAAGTATCCACACAAATAATTTCTCCTTCAATGTTTACGTATCCAGCGTGGAAACAGCTATCAGTGTATGACTATTGCGAAGCAACCGTATAATATTGTTATAGGCAACGTATGTTTGCCGAAGTGTTCCACAAGATAGAAAGCACACAGAAATGGTTCAGTTAGCTCATAACTTCTGGTAGTATAAACATTAGTTAGTTTTGTGCTGCGCACGATATTTTGGAGATATGTTCCTTGGAGGTATGCAAAATTTCACACTGAATGGGTTTAGAAAAAAATTTCGACTGATGTGAAAAGGATGATTGATGGTTCGGTGTTACCCCATAACTTGCTCTTACTTTCTGGATCTTCTCTATGTATGTTCTATACTGGAACCTTCCGCTAGAATATGGAATTTCTTCACGAAGAGAGAAGTATTGGGAGAAAATCGATGTGAACTACCCACGTCTCTGAGCCGAGGTCTCATCTCCGCTTTTCAAAGACTGCAGCTACGGAGGATGAGTTTTCGAGTATCAGAATAGCATTTTTATTCGCAAAATAGTCCCAAGCAACAACTTTTTTTCAAGTACTTTGTGGTGGTTTATTGAGGCGGTTGGGTGGCGCCTGTGTTTTGGAAGGTTGGGTGGCTTCCTTCCCGTGTGTTGTAGACGCTTCGTCTGTTCGTCCGACTTGCACCTGGTTGCGCATTGGTAGAATGTTACAGAGAAGGGGCGTGGTCAGACATAGTAAGTGAACTACCTAGGCAGGACACATAGCGGTGAGCTCATGAGTAATGGCCCTCTTCTGAGCAAAACATAAGCTTACTAGATACTAAAGATTACGTGTAAAGAAGGTGCCGCTTCAACGGCACATTCCGGCGCGGCAAAGCAAAGAAATAACAAGTGTAGTCTTTATTTCACTCGTGGCCAGTTTTTCTAGAGGGTTTGGCCCACCGATTCATGGTTTCCAGACAGTGAGAATGAACAGTTGCTTTTATTAATCTTTATCCAAATAACTGCAACAACTCAGGCCTCTATAGGCCAGGTCCTGCAACGGTTAACACGATTAAATGAGGCTTCAGTAGACCGGTAAAGAGTAAATGAATACAATACGATGAGACCAGTTAACAGGTAATCTTGATCCGTGGGGAAAGCACTAATTCCGAGTGTTGTTTCTTCTAATCCAGAGTCGAGGCGAGGAGGTAAATTGAGGCTAGGATGAGTTGAAGGCGATCAATTCCAACTTCTACGGAGCCCAGCGATTGCAAAAGCTTTACTAGCTGTCATAAGCGCGCGTTTGCAACACAGTGTCTACTCCGAGGTGAATGCCCTGTACCATTGGTTTGCTCCGCCTTTTTCTCATGGCAGGTTGAACTTTCTCATGGTCGCCTTCCTTTTTCACCCTCTAGTGCCTCTCCTCTCTCTCTCCATACTTCGGATAGGCACGTTTTGGCGTTGCTGGCCCCCAGCTGTTCCTACTACAACTTGGAGGGAGGGGGACCTTTCATACGAAAGCAATTAACGAGGTCGTCTCGCACCTTGCTCACACCTCGTTAGGTGCTATCAACTTTCCTCTTATGTATTCAATAATTCCGAACTTTCCTGATCGCTCGCTGGATGCGACTAACAAATACATACTTCAGTATCCTGCTAAATATTGACTCCCTGAACAACTTATCAGTCACTATCAATTAGCATCCTATGAGCACTCTTGCACCTAATTTGGAAACCGTTTCTGCTATGGAATGAGTAGATTTCTTCGTTCTCCATGTACAATCAAGCATTCCATGGAAATTTCTTTACCTCAGCCCCCTTCCCTTTTCACTTTTCGTTCCTTAAAGGCAGCAGGAGCCGAAATTCTCAACTCTAAGTTGAGCTGCGGCTGGTGAAGTACAGACTGGGCACATCATAAATGTGAAACGAACACAGACAGTGATGGCTTACCTGCAGAGAAAATGGAACATTCGTCGCGAACACGCCTGACTCTGTTCGCGCGCGGACGAGTTTTCCGCGGCGCGAAAGCCATTGCGGCGCGTGGTTTTGGCCGAGACCCGCTATAAAACCCTGTGAATTAAATGCATTTCGTTTTCCCTTTGCCCTTTAAAAAGTAGTTTATCGCCTTTACTGGTAGATTTTTGCCCTAACATGAGTTGAGTGCTTATGCGCAACAGTCGCACTTTTCAACATGATAGCAAATTTTTCATTCTTGACATTGCCGCACTCATTTTCTTCCATGTTTTATTTGAAGAATCGTGTGCAGCACACCTGTGACTGCCTGTGCTAATCAGAGGTCTAAAATTTGCTCCTTCTGGACTAGATTTCTCAACGTTTCTTAAATCCGAAGAATTGATAGTCTCACTAAACGATTCATTTTATTGACTCAGCGATGTATGTGAACAATTGTCACTGGAATGGGGCACACTTCCGAAGTCTGTGTCTTTCGCAAGCGGTGTTATACTGAAGAGTGGGCGGAGTTGGCGCGCCTATTCCGCCATTAGATGCGCCTTATCCTGCATTTGACCTGCTCTGATCCTGCTACGGGAATGACAGGATCAAGGCAGGTCATGTTCTGTTGCAACGGAAACTACAAAAATAGTACAAAATTGAGTTCGCCGGGCATGTATATGCTCCCTGCGCCAGCGCTCGACGAGCAGGACATCAACGACGCGGCGGATTTTCTCATCCGCGCCGCGTTTGCACGTGACCGCATCCCACGCATCTTGTCTGGCCGAATGGTACACTGGGCCACAGTTTCAACTGGGCCTCAGTTGGCCAGACAAGTCCCGTAGGGCTTGTCCGCTGTGGCGGAGACTAAGTTGTCACAGCCGTCTGCCGGTTTATATACACTTCGGGTGCCACATGGCAATGGAGAAAAAAAACGGTGCAGGTTAACCTGCATATCCCCTGCCTCATGTGTGCTCACAGCAGGTTTTCCTGCTCCATCCGCACCTTCAGCGAGTATTCCTGCTCCACCCGCGACTACCTGCAGGAAGCCTGCATCGGCCAAAACTGGACGGGTTCACTGGCGCTCCAAACGCTCGAATGTCTGAGCAGGTACGAGCCGCTACAATAGTCTGTACGACTCACGAAAATTTGCCTACAGTTGATCTGTGTTATGCACACTCTGGCGTCAGTGGTTCGCTGTACAAGTGTTTGTATGAACAATTCTGCTCTCTCGCGGATATTTTCGATCCTATCAACTCCTGATTGGAGTGAATTTATGCTTGCTGTTAGCTGCGAAACGCATAAGGTTAGTAAACGCAAATTTTTGCAGCATTTGTCATACCTCTCTTTGTCATTGTCTGGATAGGTTTTCTATATTTCTTAGCATGGTCGCGAGTGCGGCCGGACCGTATTTTGCTGTTTTGTGAGAACAGAACGACACGATGGTACTCATGAGAGTGGTTTCTGCAAGGGCTGCTTTTGAGCCTATAAATTTGCAACCTTAACCTCTTCCTGGCCTATGTTTGGCAAATTGATTAATTCTCAGCTCAAAAGAGGGAGTGAGCCTGTTGTCACTTCTGAGCAAAAAATCTTAGACAGGCCAAGGTTAGACTTAACTAATCAGCTGTGCAATTGCTTAGAAGAAGATACGATGAATTTAGGGCCCGGGTGTCCCAAGATTAGGCTTGGCTAACCTGCCGTGCAGTTGCTGGGGAGCGAGGCACTAGATCGGTTTGTATTTGACGGATCCACCATAAAATACGGTGGCTTATTGAGGCGGCTGGGTGGCGCCTATGTTTTGGGAGATTGGATGACTCCCTTCTCATGTTTTGTATACGGTTATTCTGGATCTTTATTCATCTGAGCAGCACCTGGTGGTGCAATGGTAGAATGTTACAGAGAAGGGGCGTGGTCAGATATAGTAAATGAAGTACCTCGGCACGACTCATAAACATGTCGATGAGGTCATGAGTTAGATACTACAGAGTACGTGTAAAGGAGCTGCCGCTTGAACCAGCACATACCTTTCAGCTTTCCTATGATTTCAGCCAACGCTTATGTTTGGGAACTTTTGCCTCACCTTGCATAAAATGAACGTCGACGTGGCTGACGAATATGTGGACCTGAGCGTTTATAGCAGAGCAACGGCGCCTCGTACGCAAATCGCTGTCTTGCGTTGCTGTAGTGCCTAATCATGTTCAGTGTTTTTTTTTGTGTCATTTTCAGTGCATTCACGATGAAAACGCACTCAACATCGATATCATACTTTATATATGTTACAGAAATCATGTGCCATTATACACGCGTGTGCACTACTGCCTGAGATGGTGCAGCGTATCCTGTGCGGGGGGAAAGAATTAACTCTAACACAGAGTAGTTCAGCAGCGGCACTGCTACGTAAATGGAGACAGGCCCACCCGGTTGTCATAAGGGTGCGTCGGCGTCCAGAATTGGGCAATCCTCTGGTGACGGATCGCAGCGTGTGATAAGGGTGATCCCGCGTTCGAACGTCCAAAAGTGGGGAGAACGCCACAAGACGGATCTAGCGTTGTGGTAGTGGTGCACCGGCGTTCAAAAGCGGAGAAACGCCGTGACATGTGTCCGTTTCTGGATGAGGGATGTGCCTACGCCCGCTTTGCCCTCCTCTCCTGTATGTTATTTTCACAACCTGGATGTAAATCATTTTCTTCCACATTCTCCTCCTCCATAGTATTCCATTTGTTTCTGAACAGATCATCCTCTTCGTCGTGTTTATAGACACCGGTGCACCCTTATCAATTAAAGGCAGCACCCGTCGAAATCCTCGACTCCGAGTTAAACCGTTAGTAGTGGAACACATTGTCAGCACGTCACAATTAAACCGTTAGTAGTGGAACACATTGTCAGCACGTCACAAAAGTTCAATGAACGCAAAGAATCATGACTCACCTGCGAAGAAATCCAAATTGAAATCGTGAACCCCGTCAACACAGCTCCCTTGCATGCGTCAACGCACACAGGCCGCGAACGCTCGGTACAAGCGTGTGTGAGTTTCGCGTGGCGGTACTCACGACTGTCAGACGGAGCGCGCTTAGTCGCATGAGAAACAACACCTCGATTTCGTGAATTTCTCGTGTGTTTCGCGCTATTTCACTGTTGGATATGAGATCCAGGTTCCTCATAACCTCAAAATCCAGCAAAATTTCAAACAGGAAGATTTGAGCGGGTGCTGCCTTTAAGCTACCACAACTGCCAGGTAAACATAAGTCGTTTTGAGAGATAATTTGCTTGTATTTCTTGCGTAGTTTTACAATTTCATACTGATTACAGCTTGTTTTACACTGAATTTAATGATATTATGCCTCTTTTTGTCCGTGCAACCACCTGTAATCAATTCCAAACATCGTATTGATTCAACATGCTTAGTACAAATTAACTTAATTTGGAACTTGGTGCGTTATTATACATTTTACCATGTTTGAATTTACCCGAGCTGTAGCAACATTTCAGAGCAGACAGTCCATAAAATCCATTGGCGGAGGCTTTGAACATTCTTTCTATTTATTTTCTTCACTTCTACGACAGAAAACGAAGAAAAAATGGGTGTGGTGTGCTTGAAGTAATGTTGCCAACGACAAGTTGTTGGACGTGCGCTAGGAAGTCTTTTTCAATTTACCATTCTGTTTTTGCGAGGACGTCCCTATTTGGTTGACACCACAAGACCACCGTACTATTTCAGGCGAGAACATACCCACCGAGAGTAGTAAGGTATCCCCTTCCGCGCGAGAGTGAGATATGCACACAGCCCGGGTCCAAAGACGTTTAATGTATATGCCTTGCCGCTCTGGTTATGATTAGAAATGTGGGAACAGGTTATGATCAGGAGTGTGGAAATTAATTGGCGTTTGCGTTCCAGAACACGTTTGCCCTTCTGTTCAAGGACCACAGCTCTGAAATTCGCTCAGATGCCTTCAGATCTTTCGTGACATATGTGATCGAGAATGACGATGATGATCGCCTAATAAAAGAGTTGTCGCCATTGATGTGTCATGTGGTCGAGGTAGCCTTTCACCTTCCACCCATTTATTGATCATTTTTCCGTCTTGATTTTTTTGTTTGCTTTGAGCTTTGTCGTTACACTTGTATGAATGAGGATGGTGGAGATGATGCACCGCTTCAATGCCTTGCTGAGCTAGAGTCAGTTGCGCCTAAACTTGTGAATCCTTACATGAGAGATTTCTTGGAGATGTGCGTAACGGTAAGTTGTTCATTCCGCATCTCTAATTATTTTGTTCTGTTAAAAACGACATTGTTTTGTTCCCTACTGTTTCACTAGTTTTTTTTTCATGTTTTCTAGTGCGTGCTCAATACCGAGAAAGATGAAGCTTTCCGCCATTCCGCCACCGAGGTTCTCGCAACTATATGTGAATGCTCAACTGCTGTGCTTAAGAAACGTCACTCTCAGTCTATCGAGTTCATCCGTAAGTGAATTTTGTGGTTATCATTCTCCTTTGAATATTTTTTAAACGATTGTTTTATTTGTAAGCTTTCGGTGCCTTCTTTGGACCTTAACAATAACAGTGAGTCGCAACATCATCAGAAGCTTACAGAAACAGTCAAACACTTATTATGCTAGCGAGCAGGCGATTTTCAACTATTTCGACTACGTCAGCCATGTGGTAGTTGTTAAAGAAATAATTAAGTGCCCTAAGCAGGGTGCCACTATTGTATCAATGAGAAAATTTGCCAGCTACGAGGCACGGTTTACGTCATCAGGTGCAATGACTGTGGAGATAAGTACGTGAGTAAGACGATGAGACCATTACAAACACGAATAGATGAGCGAGCATTGTTGAATCCTACGTTCTATCTATCCGTTGAATAGTCTCTCATGACACCGCACATTGAGGCACATGTATGAGTGTGCTCTGGGTTCCACAGTCGTCCTCCATCGACATCTCACACAGACTTTGGAAAAGAATGTTATATAGGCGACGGAAATGAGGAAAAACAACCCACAGTCAACAGTAGACAGGGTCAAGCTTACGATGGTATCTTGCCGAGAAGGGTCGCGTCGAGGGAAGCGGAGGGAGGGGTAGCCTGAGGAGGGTAGTATGATAACAGCAAGGTAGGGAAGTTTGTTTTTCACCAGCGAGCTCCAAGTTCGACTACTCGCGAGGACGGTCGTTTTGCAAAGCTTCTAAATGCTCCATTTCTTTTATTACCAAGAATAACAAGTGTAAAACCTCAGCATTTTCTTCTCAGGCTCGAACGTTTTATTTGGCTGTAAATCGACTCCTAGCGTCCAATAAATATGTAGCTCAAAATGAAATTTCATGGTCCTAGTTAAGTGATGTCTGAACATCAAATGGTGCTTCGAACCTATGGAGACGGTTTCCCAGAATCAGACCTTATGGGGACACAAAGTACCACAGCTTTTCGTTCACTGGAAATTTTTATGGCGTTAATACCACATAAGACATTTTGTTAAATTAGAGGTATATTGGGACTCATTAACCGACAAAATCGGAAGATCCTGTAAAAAATGATTCAACGCATGGGAAAGAGCAAATATTCCTCTATTGTAATGCGTTGAAGCTGTTCCCTCATACAAAGTAACTATGAGGTTATTCGCCTCAGATTAACACCACATTCTTGAACTTGCAAAATCTAGTTTTTTTCATAGCTTTTCTCAGTGTATGTGTAAAAGCTGACAAAACCTTAAAGATGATTCTCAAAGGGGAAATCGAGCTCTATACTCATGTAAAATTTCAGCTTCCTGATAGCAGAACAACTCAAGCTATTTTCCCAGGTCACATGACTTTCGCAGTTCGAAAAAAAGCTCCTCACGATTTGTCTCTGTTCATACACATAGGTACTTGACGTCCTACTGCTTCAAATGCATTCTTCCATTTTGCAAAAATTAGGCTACGGCGTGGATCGAACCCTGGATCTGTTTGAGCATGGACAAGACTTCTGCGTCACTCCATTTGCTTATAATAAGTGTGTAGACGTACGACATAGATATGAGCGACAACTGACTGTTTCATTGATGAAACTTAAAATTCGAAAAATAAAAATTATAAATTGAAAGGTGAAAAATTAATCCTAAAAATTGATTTCAAAAAATACCCTTCGAATATTTTCAAAATTGTTGAATTACAATAACTGAAGACGTTAAAAAATGTTCTGGAGGGGGTCGCATTTTTCACGTCTACAGGGGTGGGGGTCGCCTCGGGGTCGAATTGTTATCAACGCCACGCTCGACCCTGACAATTGGGAAGATTCAAGAGACGTGTTAAAGGTAGTGCTCACCTCAGCAGTGAGAATACCTACTCACACACTCGTAGAGGGCCGCCCGCGCTACCGTTAGCGACCGAGTAAACGTAGCAGCTGCGGGTCGGCCGCGAATGGGTGATAGGCCCGGCCTCAGATGGTAGGCTGCTCGGCCGGAAGAATTAGCAGTCGATCACCTTTGTTCTTTAGGGATGCCCCATGGGGATACAGTTGACCCTGAGTCTGTGTCATCAATGATTTATTGTCTTTAATGCTCTACTTCAGTAAAATGAGATTTTTTTATTAAAGGCAAAACTACATGAAATCAGAGCAAATAAAACAAAAACGTGCAAATTGCCTAATGTGTTCTATAAAAATATACATAGCCTCGATATAATGCAGTATGTAAATGAGATAACTCAACTATGATTTCTAAAACATCAAATACATTAGGGAAGGGACTGAGTTGCCTGCAAGGTTAGATAGAACACTCACAGTCTCACTGAATAAAAACAACACAAATACATAATATGGTCCTTCATTAAGACGGGCATGGCAGTGCACTGGTACGTACTTTGTTTCCTTTTCATGGAATGAGGGTGAATTCCGAAGATGATCAATCAAAGGAGAATAAGACGTATGTAATCCTGTGCATTTGAAGATCTCGTTCGAAGTAGAAGATTTGAAAGTAATAAAGTACCATCTGAAAGTATCTAGAACACATACGATGAAAACCCACAGTATCCAAAAACTTTTAACGATTAGAAAATAATTTAAGCCCATGTCAGTACAAAATAAGCGACGAAGAAAACGGTAGTGAATACTTATAAGCGAAAAGAATCGATATTGCATGCGTGACATCGCGCAACGGCGGCGTCCTCTTCGCGACGCTGGAGGGTTTTGCTGGACACTGCCTTCAAGGCTGATTCCATAAGCAAAAGTGGGTTGATCTCTAGCTGCCGCATGGCTTCTTCAGTGGTATTAAAATAGCAGGGGTGAAGTCGCTTGCTTTACATGTTATGAATGTGTGAAACCATGAAAATGTGTCCTCAGATTTTCCATGTGTAGTATAGCAATCACCGCATGGCTGACGTAGTCGGAAGGCTTAAAAATCATGTGCTCACCGGTATTGTTAGTGTTTGACTGTATTTTTGTATGTCTCTGATGAGCTTATGATTCATCTATAACGTCCCAGTCCGAAGAAGGCGTTAACATCGGAAGCTCACAAATAGAGCAGTTGAAGAGACTTCATTATACTATTGAAGAAGACCTAGCGTTTGAAGTTCAAAGACAACAATGCTGAATGAATTAATTTTAAACGTTGAAAGGCATCATCTGCGGAGATCTTTCACGTGCAAAGGGTTGATAGAGTACTTCAGCAGCGATACAAGCCCAAGAAATTACCTTTTCGGAAAGATGCAGCCAATAACTATGGAACGCAACCGTCTTGCAATGAAGTTATCTGACGGAGGGTGAGAGAGAGGGATAGGAAAGAGAAATTGGGATTTGGGCTCTCCACGGAAAATTATCCAGACGATCAAGTTCGCATAAGAATGTTCTTGAAAAGTGTTTTCTTGTTTTAAACGATGTGTGCAAAAGACATTGATAAGGCTGAGGGATTCAAGGTAAAACATGACAATATTTTCATCAATTTTATAAAAGCTGTAGTTATAGTACATCGGAAACCGATCCGGTCGGATAAGAAAAGATACGTATCGATCCTTGTCGGATAGATGCGGATAAGGATCGATACTATTTCTTCTTATCCGACCGGATGGGACTCTGATGCACTATAAATGTAGCCAAAGTAGGGGAAGGGGGGAGATGGCGACGATCGAGACATTACTTTGTGGGCTCCTTGCTTTTCTCACCCGGACAACCGGCTAATTAGAGGTGTAAGCCAAGTGTGAAGCGCCTTAGGCAAGAACTGGTACCAAGTCTGCCGGATTGCACTGATTAATCTCGAGGTAATCTCCATCACTTGCCGCTCTGCCAATTGCGATTATTGCGGCGTGCCGAACAACTCCATGCGACAATTTTCCAATGACAAAAACAGCAGCAGAATCGTGATATTTAAATGCGGCGGCACCTTCTTTTTGTATCTAGGTTTTCAAATTTAAGAAAATCTCCAGAGTTGAGACCCATTATGAAGTTTTTGATATCGGAAGATATTCCTATTATCGCCTCCGACATCCAGTTTGCTTCAAACTAATCTATCATTAATCCGGCCAAAATTTGTTTCTCACTTTGCCGTCCTCGTTTTCTGGCAAATTTGTGAACATTTCAAATCAACTCTCTAATTATTTCTGTCCTTTTTTCCTACATTTAATTTTGAGATTCCGATGAAAATATCACTGTTGTCACCCCTACCTTCAAGGAGGCGGAAACCAGGGGACTCTTTTCAACGTAGCCTATTCACTATGTCATCCATTGCCAGGTATAGGGTAGAGAATGCCTCTCAGGTATGCACTGTACCTACAGGCATACTTAGGAGATAATGAAAACATTGGACTCGATTCACCATCCGATTATTTTTTGATACATCGACTTTTGGAGCTAACAACACAAAGAAATACGACGATAGATCAGTGAATAAATAAATAAATAAATTCCGACAAAATCACGGAAGGATGCACTTTCTGCTGTTTCTTGGACGCTATTACACCAACATGAAAAATCGGTTAGAACTTGTGCCGGAAACCATAACCTGAATGCTTAGTCGTAATAAACTTCATGTTTCTTAATGGTATTTGATAAGGAGTATGAATTGCAAAATATTAAACTTGAAGAACTACTAGATAAGCGGTGTGAAAGTGAGTCAGACTTCGATACCACAGTTTTCCTCTGCTTGGCCTTTTTTTGGTTAATATAATCTTCATTTTTCGAGCGTTGAGGTTGCTCTGATTCTTCTGAGATCATTCGGATTCGCTTGGTTTGATTCCAGCCCCTGCCAAAGGCGTATCACACTTGGCCTGCACCTTTAATGACCCATCTTTCGGGAGTGAGAAACGCTACTCAGCCGGTATCTACCGAAGTTCGGTCTGCGTTCGTGCTGTTACTAGAGTAGCAAGACGGACTGTGAATGGGAATCTTAAAATTGGCTCGAATACTGATGCGCTTCCATTATGCTCGCTTCGTCCTCGTCCCTATCACAATCTCTATTAAATCTCCTCGACCACCCACTTTAACGTTTCTGGAAGCCAGTGTCCTGCTAAGGGGCAGTGGGCATGGAGGAAGGGCATCAGTTTTCGGGCCAGTTTCGAGATTCGCATTCACAGTCCGTTTTGCTACTCTAATAACAGTGCAGCACGAACGCAGCCCGAACGCCGTAATGGTTCGGTAGAAATCCTAGCAGCAACGGTTACCAGTTGCTGCCATCCTCCCCTCGAATGCTGCTCAAGCTTTCGTCCCTGTAGCAGCAATTGCTGATGGATGACAGCAATTGAGGGGAGGGTGGCAGCAACTGGGAATCGTTGCTACTAGGATTTCTACTCGAACCATTATGCCGCTCAGGCTGCATTCGTGCTGCACTGTTATCAGAGCAGAATATTTACAGCTTGAAAAAAAAAGACTCTTGAACGTGTGTTAGCGTTTCATTTCTTACAGTCGTTACGACCAAGCCATGCTGTGAACCACCACCCTAATTTTATTGAAGCGAAACAACATTTTTCTGTAGTGGGTGCTAGCCAATCTGTTCTCCAGAAAATCCTATCGTTGAAAAACCTGATCGAATGTCATGAAGAAGTGGTGATGTCAAAGGACAACTCCACTGTGGAAAGTTTTTGCTTCTGTCTGATCACGGGAGGAGCCACTGCGTTCTAGATCACATAGTTCTATTGGTAGTACTTCAACTAGCAAACCTATAAATTAAGTTGTTTGCTCATTAGATAAGGTTTTCGGAGCAGATGAGAGAAATTCATGGCTCACCCCACATATAGAAAGGTCGAATGAATCTGTCAAACTTAGATTAACTGCTCAATAAAGAGTTGGATGAGGAAAAGTCATTTTGCAGTCGCTAGCTTTGAATGTCTTCAGCGACGTATCTGGTATAAATGACCTGAAAAGGATCTTGTTAACGTCGGTTTTGGAGAATTCACTGTTAAAGATTCACGATGACCAAATTATTCATCACGTACATCCCTGGTCATTTCCGAGACTGCGATATATGAAACCAAAGCAGCCGCGACTAGATTAAGTAACCATGTTCCTTGAAAATATTTCAGTCAAAGCTGTGCTACTTCTCATGACTCATCTCACAATGGACCTCGACGAGTGGCTTGATGTGGATGATGTTGATGACGAAGACGAAGAGGAGTTGGTCAAATCAACCTTTTAATTTGATACATTGTTGCTACTTAGACTGGTGCTTGTCATCGCAGGCAGCAGTTTATCCAGTGGCTGAAATATCAGGCCAGTGCGCAACTAATTGCCGAAAGGAACATTCTCGTTCAAACACTTTCGTTCAAAGTGTTATATCTCGGCTCAAACACAACAACTTTCATCAGTTCAACATCCGTTCAATTCGATACATCCTTCCTAACAATGTAGTAAAACTGTCTGCCTCTACAATTAAAATGACTTGGGTGTGGGTCATGATGAGGCAAAATGGGGTGGTGTCTCCCGCCTTTCGGCGTCAACTCGTCCCCACTCACATTCAGATTTGCATGGGCAGCAGGGATGGACGGAATTCCGACTTTCGACTTCCGAAACTTCAGATATTCCAGTGTTTTTTGGACTTCTGACTTCCGAGAAGTGACGAAAAAAGCCGGAAGTTTTTGGAAGTCTTGGACTGATGCAAATTGCATTTTGTCTCAGGGTTGCCGCTAATTCTTTGCAGTTTGTCAAGATCCAACCGGCATTGTTTGAACAATACGGCAATCGCAAACCAAAAGTAACGCTTCCTAGGCGTGAACTGTTTCCACACAAGTCTTGATGTCTTAAATGGGATATCTTACAGGATAGCAACAGTTTGACCAATACTTTCTTTGTTTTTTTTCTTTTTGACGTTTCTGGAAATGAATTTATTTTGTTCTAATGGCTACGTTTTTGTTGTGGGTTCGATACTACAGTGCGTTTCATAATTATAGGAACACCCGATTTTTTGCTGTAGCGCGCTTCAACGTGAACCAATCGATCTGTTTTTTTCTCCATCAAATTCAGGATGTGAAATACCCTCTATGGACTTACCATTCATCAACACCATCGATATATAAGATTTTTATAGAGAAAGATAGAAAAACTAGTGTTTCAAAATTATAGGAACACTTGGACTTGATGAAACGATCTACCCAGAAAACGGAAACTATCAATGCAGCTGTTACCAGTGGGTTATTCCCTATCCAGTGCTGATCCAAATCATTGGTTCTTAAACTCGTGAATGCGTTCCAGAAGAGGTTCGGCCCAACATTGATTTTGGTTTCTTGAACTGTGCTTTAAAGTTTTTCAGCATAAAAATCCTAGATGCTTTAAGCATGGAACCATCCAGAATTTGTTTTAGAACCATTTTCCGCTAGAAAGGAGTGTTCACAGGCGTTTTTCAGGAACAAGGCGTCGAGTTTGCGGTAGCTTTATCGTGCTGTGGTGGCTTTACCCACGAGGATAACTGCACTTTCTTCAACCAAAGCAAACTTTTGTCAGCGATAACCACCCGGATGTGGTGTAGAATGATCAAACAGGATTTGCTAAATGTCACTACTCTAAATTCTAATTGATACATAGGCGATGAGTAGCCTACGACATGCACGAGATCCAATCGACACTGCACAAAGTCGCTTTCTAAACCCCACCGTAAAAAGGGAACATATTCATGGCCTTAATTCTTCAATAAGGCTTCTTTTCTGCTTGAATCGATCAAATTCTCCCATATCCATAAGGTCAAATAATATTTCTGAAGGAAAGAATTTCTCAAGACGGTACTTTGGAGGCGAGCATGTCATGTCATGCACGGCGTAAGTTGTTCAGACTCATTGTGTCAACTGAAATTCAACGTAGGGACATTCATCAAATCCTGCGTGATCATTCCATACCACATCTGAGTGATTATCGCTGGCAAAAGTTTGCTTTGGTTGAAGAAACTGCAGTTATCCTCGTGGGTCAAGCCACCACAGCACGATAAAGCTACCACAAACTCGACGCCTTGTTCCTAAAAAAAAAACGCCTGTGAACACTCTCTTATAGCTAAAACAAATTCTGGATGGTTCCATGCTTAATGCACCTAAAATTTTTATGTTGAAAAAACTTTAAAGCACAGTTCGAGAAACTGAGATCAATGTTGGGCCCAACCTCTTCTGGAACGCCTTCACCACTTTGAAGAACCGGATGTTTGAATCCACTGAATAGGGGATAACCCACTGGTAACAGCTGCACTGATAGTTTCCGTTTTCTGGGTAAATCGTTTCATCAGGTCCAAGTGTCCCTATAATTTTGAAACACTGGTTTTTCTATCTTTCTCTATAAAAATCTCATATATTAATGATGTTAATGGAAAGTGTGTGTCTAGAGGTTATTTCACATCCTAAATTGAATGAAGAAAAAATAAGATCGATTGGTCCACGGTGGAGCTCGCTGCAGCAAAAAGTCGGGTGTCCCTATAATTATGAAACGCACTGTATTAGGTATGTGAAAACGTTTTCGCCCTTTTTTAAGCGAAATTGAGTGTTTTTTCAAAATAGAAAGAAACAGATAGATCAATCAAAGTACTGGCCATCATTAGCTATAACCTTTGCCCATCTTTCTGGGAGGAGACGGCTGCGCGGCGGTAGAAGGCCTCGTCCTTCGACTCGATCCATTCCCTCACCCATTTTTCGACGTCTCCGAAAGACTGGAAGTGCTGCTCGGAAAGCCCGTGGGCCATCGACCGAAACAAATAGTAGTCTGACGGAGCACAGTCTGGTGAATAAGCCGCATGTGGTAGCACATCCCAGCGAAGTGCTTCAAGCGTCTCCTTCACTGCTTTTGTAACATGTGGACGAGCATTGTCATGCAGCAAAATGACTTTGTGCTGCCTTGTCTCGTGTTCCGGCCGTTTCTGGTGCAATGCTCTGCTCAAACGAATCATTTGCTCTTTATAGAGATCGCCCGTGATCGTCTGGCCTGGTTTAAGCAGCTCATGATAGATGACTCCCTTCTGGTCCCACCAGATACACAGCATTGCCTTCTTCTCATGGATATTGCGCTTTGGCGTCGATTGTGATGGTTGGCCACGGTCGCAAATGGCTTTCCGGCGCTTCGGATTATCGAAATAGATCCACTTTTCGTCTCCAGTAACGATACGATGCAGAAATCCCTTCCTTTTTTGTTTGTCAAGCAACATTTCACAGATGGTTTTTCTTCTTTCCATGTCGCGTTCTGTCAAGTCGTATGGTACCCATCTGCCTTCCTTATAAACCTTTCCCATGGCTTTGAGACGCTTGAAAATGTTGGATCTGTCAACATTTAGAGAGTTGGCAATCTCTTCTTCTGTTTGGCGTGGATCTTAATCAATTAATGATTGAAGTTCTTTGTCTTCAAAAACTTTTGGCCTTCCACTGCGTTGCTTGTCCCCAACATCGAAATCACCACTACTAAAGCGTCGGAACCATTCTTTGCATGTTGTTTCTGATGGAGCATGGTCCCCATAAGCTTCCATGAGCATTCGGCAAGATTCGGCGGCAGTTTTCTTCAAATTGAAACAGAAAAGTGCTTCGCGCCAATGACGCTTACTTGGCTGAAATATCGGCATGATTATCGCCATAAAACACAATGATGTTGATATAAAGCGAAACAAATATGTACTGAATATTATTGACAGATGTCAAAGCAACAAAATGAAGTAGGATTTACAGAGTATTTGTAAGGATAGCTAACGATATAACCACTCATCGCTAGAGGGCGGAAACTTTTTCACATACCTAATATAATACAATCAGTATGTGCATTAACAAAACCATATTGCCTAAAATTCACTAAGGAATATGAGAGGATCTGCTAAACATTTAGCACCTAAAAGAATCCATGAAAAATTTGAAGTCTGATCTCATTGACTTCACACATAATGTTGACTAACTAAACAGCATAGAGTTAAACCAAAATCAGGCAACCGTCAGTCCTTTCACAGTAGAAGAGCAGCACAGAGTACCGCTGACAAGGTATAGTCGTTGTCATCACGGAACAAACGTCTGCAGCAGCACGGCCACGGCGGAGGCCGCCATGCATCACCGCCGCGAGGCTGCTGCAGGCGCAGTGGCTGGCATTTCGCCAGCTTTCCCAGCCAGCTGATTTGTCGATTACTTCGTTGCCACTGGATTTTCGTTGTTTTTCTTTTTTTTTTTCAGTCTTTTCCGTCTTCTTTTCCGTCTCGCTGATTTTCCATCTACTCCGAGCCAGAAAGAATGGAGGACAATGACATTTTTTCTTTTTAACTTTTTACAGCTCTCTTTGAGACAGTTTGTCCTGACGTTATTTTCTCGCTGATTTTCAACAAATCAATCTCTTAGTGCAGTGGCTGTTCTTATACAGAATGCAATTTTTAACGGGTCAGAATTGACTCAGACATGGAGGACAATGACATTTTTTCTTTTTAACTTTTTACAGCTCTCTTTGAGACAGTTTGTCCTGACGTTATTTTCAAAATTCGATATAGCATTAGAATGCTTGATGCTGGTGATAGTTCTCTAGAATCTATTCTTCGCATTCGGGATTCAACATAATTGACATAGCGGCACCAGAAATTTTCTACTTAAGGATTTTGTATAGGACAACATCAATCTCTTAGTGCAGTGGCTGTTCTGGAGAAAGAATGCAATTTTTAACGGGAAAAATTGAC
Organism: Ancylostoma caninum; assembly: GCA_037903475.1. NCBI lineage: Eukaryota > Metazoa > Nematoda > Chromadorea > Rhabditida > Ancylostomatidae > Ancylostoma > Ancylostoma caninum. Next base: position 344,016 of record JBAJFG010000359.1, read on the forward strand.
TCAGACAATCGTTCAGATTTTGCCTTCTGTAGGATGAAGTCGCAGGAAGACGGATTGAAATCAGGAAGAACGTGTATTTGTACTTTGGATCGTGACTTGATGCCAGCAAACATGCATACATAAACACAAATGGGTTCCACTATAAAGTGATGTTAGTTCGCCATTCCTTCTGACCTGGAATAGACGAAACATCAACGAGACGGAAAAGAAAATGGAGAAAAAAACCTTGGGAAAAGAAAAAGAAACCAAGACTGGAAAAATTCCAGCCACGCCGCCCGCAGGGACGGCGGTCAGGAAGAACGATATGTCGTGACAGCTGCCAACTGCACCATGCATAATATGTAAAGGTTGGCACGCCCACCTCACATGATGCGCATGTAAGCCTACTTTTTACAAAGGACTGAAAACTTTATTTTGTTCAGGACTAGATTGAATGCGGATTTTTGGGGTTAAGAACAAGGATGTAAGGACCCGTAGTGAGTTTCTCACATTTCAGTGAAAATTAAGCCTTATCTGTTTTCACCCTGCTAACTTCCGTTCAAATAGATCATAATCATCTTCAGCAGTGGAAGATAATTAAAATACACGTAATTGCCAGCGCCTGTGAATTCCTATAACTATCTAGGGGCGGGGCTACAATTGCACGGAATATTGACACACGGGTTCATAGCAGCCAACTATTGCCAGCTATTGTTCATCCTGGCATAAACTCCGCCCGCAGCATCCTCGCGGCTTTGATGCGCGGCGGCCTCCTCCGTGGCCGTGCTGCTGCAGACGTTTGTTCCGTGGTGACAACGACAATACCAGAATTTAACAAGATGAATTCCTAGAAGACAGTTTCGTAATGGAGGGCTGATATGAAAAATGGACAATATTACTCAACATTCTTATCCATAGAACATTTTTCTGTGCAAAATATAATCTAAAGCACTCTGAGGAGCTTTCGTTTCAAACTTATGGATTCCTACTATGTGACGAAATTGTTACAGTTCTGCTCAACCACTTAGGTTTCGTTGACCGATCCTTTAATTTTCATTTATCCTTTAATTCAGAATTGATACTATTTATGAAAGTAGTTAGATAGAATTATCAAAATGAAAGCCAGTTAGTCTAACAATACATGGTTTACACCAGCCCTAAGCACCCTTACATGCATTTGTATCATTGGACTTTCCGTGCTTCCGACTTCCGGCACTTTCGATATTCCGGTCTTTTTGGGGCTTCCGTCTTCCGAGTTCCGAATTTTTGAATCTGACTTCCGCTCATCCCTGATGAGAAACTATGGGGTGGTAGTAAGTTGGCCGAAACCTCGAGGTAACTGCGAGGTGAAACTCGGAGTCACTTCGTAGTTTCACATCGAGACCATGGCCTGACCTCAAGGTGACCGAGCTGAAACCGCGAGATGGCTAATTTTAATTAAGCAAAGCATTTTGTCTCGGGAGGATTCGAACCCATGAGGGTTTGCCTTGGAGAGAGCCCACACTGGAGTCAGCCATTTGTACCTTTTCGGCATTGAGTAGTTTTGGACTATACGAAACTTACCAAATATATCAAAAGCATATCATCATTAGCATTGGATGTTAGGGTATACACTATATAGAGGAGGACCAAGCGGTGGTATTCTATTTTCAACTTATACAGGTATGATCTTCTCATGAACTTCTTGTCACACTTACTTGTCACCATTCACTCAACAATTCTGAAAAAAAAAAAACAATACAACAAAAAAGAAACAACAGAAACACTCAACAAAACAACAATAGTGGACATGCCCTTGTCCTTCCCCGGTTGAAAAAGGAAAAATCAATAAATCGAGTTTTCGTGCAGATGGTTCTTATATTCGGGTTCAGTGTTATAAGAAACCCCGGTAGACAATCTTTCACCGATCTCTGCGCAGATATAGCGAAAAACCAATGAAATCGATATAATTGGTACATCAATCGATAACTCGCCGCGGAAAGTATCCTTATATCCTAAAACTTTCGCCGGTGCTTGGGTGAAACGTGTGCAAAGTTTAGATCGAAAGTTCTGGAACTCTCTAAAAAATCGGCTCAACACTATCTTACCACCCCAATAGGTCTGAAAGATTCCTGAATTCCTATCTTTAAAATAACCAACTGCCTCTGTAAGAGAGAGTATTCGTGACATTTGAGTGAAAAGTAGCTAAGAAGTCCTCTGAACTCGAGAGGAACCACTCAACTTAGAAGATTCCCTTCAGAGCTCAAGACCTGCAGGTTAGAATGAAAAAGTACTGCTGAGTACTTTTTCGAGACCGATCTGCGTGTCTCGCCCCAGGATACTATTTTCACAAACGTGTGTGATTAGGGGGAGGCGGCACTGAGGAACCCGCAGCAGTACACACACACACACACACAAACACACACACACACAAACACACACACACAAACACACACACACACAAACACACACACACACAAACACACAAACACACAAACACACACACACAAACACACACATTCTACTTTATATATACAGATCAGAACTATTGATTGAATGGAATTTCTATTCCTGAGTAATAAAAAAGTCAGGAAATTTCGACTATTCGAAATATGAATAATCCGATTAGTAGCTTTTTTAGATATCCAGATTTCTGAATTGTACAAATAAAGCGGATTATTCAGATATCGGACTTTTAGGTTAACGAAAGAATAAAAATAGTATGACCGCCACTTCAGGGAAACTGAGTGAATGAATAGTTCGGTTAGTTCGAGTAGTTGCAGGCCAATCACCACGTAATCGGTATCGCACTCGCTCGAACGCGTGTTTTCCACGCACTTCCACATCGTTTCCGAGGTCGTTTTAACATGCCATGTAACTAAAAACCAGTGGGACCAACGGGCTAGAACGTGCGCGACTTGTCGAAAGCGCCTCTGCACTCACTACGAGGGAATTCACCCATACTGAGTCGATTCACAATCGCCTGTAGAGATTCTATGGATTAATCTGTTTGGCTACCATTTATCCCTCCATCCTTTTAACACTTAAGTTTTACGCCTCTTTTACTATTAATATTTTACATTATTATTTGTGAGGGAGGATTATTTTACTTATATGGCATCTGTCACGTAGTTTCGGAGGCAGAAATGATAGCCTCTTAAAATGACTTTTTTCTTCACGAAACACTTTTTCGATACTTCGAATGGATGATAATTTAAACGCACCCATTCATCTTCTTCATAATTTTTACGCTTTCGAATTGATCAATATACTCAGAATCAGCCTTTGGATAACCACGTCCAAAGATATATCCACGATGTAATAGTAGGTATACTCAAGACAACTTTGGCGCGTCCTGGTAGTCAGTGATGCTCTGATTGATCGATTAGTCAACAAAAGAACATCCACATCACAACTAAAAATTTACTTCCCAGCATAAAAGGATCTGTAGCAGACACTGGTAGCATTGCATATCCACAGAATCTTCAATTAATTACGAGATCAAGCCTTGAACTAATAAAAAAAATGAAATTGCATTAACCTAAGCATTAGAACTACTATGTGTATTCGAAATCCACACGTCCACAAGTGCAACCTCTCATATCTCTAGTACTTGCATCATACTCTCAATTTTACTGCATTTAATTCGCAAGGAAAGCTTTCCGACTTCGACTAAGTCGCGCAACCCAACGCGACGTACGCGGCAAAGCGGGTGGGATGCTGAGCGTAACCCAAGACTGTAATGACGCTGCCCATAAATCCGCAGCAGATTTGCTGACAGTTCCTGACCCCCATTAGCAGTATCTCTGCTTTCCAGGTGCATGGAATCCCCGAACTTGCTACAGGCGCTATGCGGCTGGCCGTAAACTGATACGGTCTCGCATATCCATGGGGCATCGTTAACCACACCCATTTTTCGACCGGACCGAAACGCTACGGCGCTCCAAACAAAAAAAAAAGAACTGCGATCACAAAAATCTACTGTAGAAAAGTAGCATCAAAAACCATGTGGACGGTATGCAAAAAAGAATTTTTGAGCTAATGTGTAACGAAGAAGTTCTTAGAAACTCATGGAATACAGTTATCCCAGAAAATTTTTGGTTCTTTCCACTGCCCACATATTTATAAAACGCAGAACCTTTCCGCTGCTGATCACATCCGCAGTAGATTTTAGGACATCGACTCGAAGTTACAATACTAGGACCCTGCCCTCAATGCTTGACTACGTTGGAGATAACAACAGTGTATCACACCTTACAGCGCCACCAAACTCTTGATACAACATCCCTAGAGTGAAGATCTGGTTTTATGTTTTAATTGATTTAGTAAAGCGTAGAGGTGGGAAACCTTCCTACCAATGCATATTCGCTCTTCCTGTCATCGTACTGGGACCATGCTCTATTTAAAGGAATCAAGGGGTCTGGAAATGGGTCGTTCTTGGAATGAAAAATTAAGTTGGAAAAGATGTGACAGCGGGGTGAGACGTCGAACATTAGCTCAAGGCGTGTTCACTATTGCACCTTTCTTGCCCCATCGATTGGAGTCAAATGCTACGGAACTATAGTATAATAAGCATTCATTCCTGCTTTTAACGTCCGAATGGTAGTATTTACCTCTCACTGGTGCCCTCAACGCTTGATTGTCAAGCGATACATTGCTACTACGACGACGGTCGTATTCAAGTTCAAAATTTCCGGGAGAAAATTTGGTGAACTAGTGGCTCACTGTCCATTGCAAATGGAACTCCAAGGCAAAACAAACGCAAGAAATGAGCTAGCCAGAATATTCAAGCAGTGTTTGAAAGAGGAGGGAAAGCCTTATCGGAAAGTCATAGAAGTTGGCTTGAAGTTCCTCAAATTTGATAGAAAAAAGTATTATTCATGCTTATAGCAAAACGGCAATTATTTTCGTAAGAGTATGATAGAAGGTAACCTTCCATCCGATTAAATCGCTTGTAGAATGGTATTGTTAGCTTATTTAGTTTATTTTGTTAATTTTAAGATCTTGTAGAATGTGAGTCTGCACTTGATTTAGTATCCTGTTAATTTTTAAGATGGAAAAGCAATACTAGCTGCACCAGGATATCCTGTGCTTTAAATGGAAAAGCAATACTAGCCCCGTTCCTCAGCTTAATCGACAAGATGCGACATTCTGGTGAGTAGTTTAGGTCAACATGGAGTTGACTTTCGCAAAAATATCTTTACCATGCTGTAATCATTCCATCGATTTGAGACGATTGGCGCGAGCGTCACGTTGCTCTGATGGGCTTCTCGGTGATTGGGGAAGGTTGCCAAAGAACCATGGAGCCTCACATCCAGAATTATGTTCGAGAAATTATACCGTTCCTGAATGACAAGGTGAGTTTAGTTGTTTCGTCCTTCAGAATGTTCGAGAAATTATATCGTTCCTGAATGACAATGTGAGTTTAGCTGTCTCATCCTTCAGACTGATGTGTTTTCATGAACCCGAAACGGAAGTGGTAGCTTGCTAGGTTACATTGGATACTGTTTGTTCCAAAAATTAGAGCAATTCAATGTAGTCTTTAACTGCACAGCGCACATTTTATCCCACGTCAAACCATGGAGATTGGGCCCTCAATCAGCGATCGATAGCTGTAAGCGCGTCAAAACATGTCTCGCCTATAACAAAGTGGCGAGACTTACCTCATCTTGGCAGCCGGCCAAGTGGCAATATCCGTGGAATAGACAGTACATTGCCCAGATGCGTTGCGCGTGCCGAGAAGGGCCCTGGGGATAGACAGGGGGGAGGGGGGTACAGGGAACCGTTGGCGATCGGAAATGCAGACAGCGAGATGGCTCACGGTGTGCGGCTGGTCATGGTTGGGGGACGTATCTCATGCAACCAGCTTGCTAATGATAAACTTTATCGTCAGCTAATTTAGAATTCAGGGATTATTTTGTTTCCATTGTGATCTGGAAAAAAAGAAGAAATTGAATTCTCCTTTGTTTTAGATTAGGTTGCACGTTATTACGTCTTGAGCGGACTTTTCACGAAGAAGTGATTGTGGGAGGTTGGACGAGCTGTACTGCTAAGTATTATACAGGGTGGGCCAAAATTATGGGTACCAGACAACTTCCTGAACAGAGAAGCTATAATTTCGGAGAAGCCTCTAGGAGGGAATGTTAGGTACTCTAACAGCAACAATAATCTACATATGAACTCGAATTTTACTATATCAGTGTCGGTATAGGGCCTTCAGATTACCAGGTGGGTGTTGTCTGCGGCACGCTAGTAATGGTCACTATCAGTCTCGAGTTTTTGTGAAAAGCTCCCCCAAACCCACCAACGCCAATACGTGGTTCCTAGCAAGCATTTGATCTAGGAATCGCCCAGATAGAGTAATCTGGTCTGCGGATAAGCTGGGAGTGAGCTATTAGGACAGTACTCGAGAATGTGATATGGCATAAATTTCTCTTTCTACACTGCTCTATTCCTCAAGGAAATATTCCAGAATAGATTTGCACACATTCTTTGCATTTAGAGCTGAAAACGCGGTACTCTTGGAAATATTTCCGTTTCTTTCTTACTCGATTTCATTGAATCAAGAGAAAATGCGATTTTATTCTCGGTGTTAGTGCGCGTTTTGTTATGCTAGCTTTGATGCGCAGTTTTTCACCTCATGGAAGAACACGAGCCGTCCACATAGCTAAAAAATTGCCAAAAAAAAGGATTCACTGTAAACACAAAAAGAAAACATCCATTTTGGCTGTGGATTTTTCTCTGATTTGCGGTTTTATCAGGCATTCAGGTACTCACGAGAAAATCCCGAAGATTGTTTCATTCTCGAGATTCAATAAAATGAAATTTTTGACAAAGTTGACGGTTCATTCCTGTCCCTGGCTCCAGCTGGTATGAGAAGTACGCTAACAGCTTCCATAGCAGAATGTTGAGGAGAAATGTGCTCAATTTAAATCATCACTTCACTGCTCTCCATAAGTAGATACAAAACATTTATATCTAGTTTGAGAAAACTGACAAAATTGAATCTTTATTTTCTATCCGTTCAAGCTCATTCTGTGCCAGTGGTGAGCAACAGGAATAGAGCTCCCCTAGAGCCTCGACATATACTCAAACTTGGTTTTGACTGCTCACAGTCAGGCCGAGATATGCAAAAAATTCTGTGGTCCAAAATAGTGGATGTGCCAAATATGTGGCCGCCACTGTCAGTCGCACGCTTGTCATTGGGATAAATCCAGACATCAGTGGAAGTTATTCACCAAATGAATATGTGCAAATCCTCGTTGAGAACCCATGCACTTGCGTTACTCTGGTTTAAGCACACCGTTTCCTTTAACCAAAAAGATGCTCCAGTCGCGATCACAGGATAGGTAGCCGAGACGTACAGGGAACTGCAAACACCAGATCGGTACGGATCAGTGCCAGCTGACCGTTTGGAGTTCCTCGTAGATGGCCTGGGCGAGTGTACCCATGGGCTTAATACAAAAACAAGGGAGCAAGGTGAGGCTTGAAACTATTCCTTATTTTCTAAGGATACCCTTGTACATCACTTCAGCGCTAGGTAACCTCACCTCTCGGAGAAATCATAAAAAACTTGTTATTCTAATGAAGGGCAAGACTACATTAACCAGAAATCGTTTTACCTGAAGATCATCTCCCTCAACGAGCTGTTTATTAGCATTTCTACGTCGTTTGGGACAACATCCGAAACTCTGGATCACATCTCTTTCCTTATAACAAATCATAATCCTCTGGAACCAGTCTTAATTACCTACGGAAATAAACTTCGATGAGAAAATAGCAAATGAAAAGGAAAAACATCAAAAACGTTATTAATGACAGAAGAGTAACAACTGTAAGTAGGGACTATCCGTACATTTTCAGTTTTGGCTCCTTCTCAGATGCTTGGCGCGGCCGGGCGCTCGGCCGGTGAGCGCCCGGCCGCGCAGAGAGCACGCTCCAAGGGGAGAGTCTAGACAGTGGTTCCGCAGCGATTCTGCGGCCGCGACGACATCCGTCTAGATCCTCTCAGGCCCCAGCACGAGCCTGTCGTAGGGTCGGACCCGAAACGGACCCCCCTTTGAAAAACCCAGATTTTACGAAGCCCCCTCTGAAAATAGCTAGAGTGGCCTAAAAGTCGAATGCAGCCTTTTCGAATGTTGAACAGCTGGCTTCAGCTATCAAGAAAGTTGAAGAGGTATTAGAGAACCATACATACAAATATGCGGTACAGTCAGTCCGAAACGACGAGTCTCCCACGCACGCGGAGATCGAGAAGCAACACGGCTGAGACGTATGCTGTTAGCTGCCACGTCGTCCACGTCACCGCCAAATCATTGTGAAGATAACGATGAAACGTGATACGCATATTGGAGATGATGACGTGGAGTGCTGGTCAGCGTGGCAGCCTCTGGATCCCCGCGTGCGTGGGCGGACTCGTCGTTTCGGACAGACTCCTCTAAAAGAAACACCAGAAAAGAAACTTGCTAGCTTGAAAAAGAAGTTTGAAAAACTTGGGTTCCCGCGCAGCGAGTCGATTTTGTCGGCGCCTGCTTTGGAGCGCGGCAGCGCTCCACTAAATGGCTCGCGATAGTACCTTGGAGCGAGAAAATACTCAGAAGATAGGAGATGATAAGTGATAGTATGTGGGGCGTATGATAGCACACACCTACTAGTACAGGGTGCATGGTAGGAGGTTGGAAGTTTATGTGTTTGAATAGGGAAATTATGCTCCCGACAGGCTCAGCTTATAGCCCAGCCTGTCGAAAATAAGCTGGCCCCTTTACCGAGCACACAATTTCTTGATTCACATAAGTTTTGTGATCTGACATCATACATTTATTGTGGGTACCATGACGCTTCTTCGCCCCAGATTTGGTGTCAATCGGTTAGGTTTCGACTTAACAGGGAGCCCTGCAATCACTCAGACTCAGAATGTGTGCATACACTTTTTTAGTTTGCATAAGTTTAGATTGTCTTTTTCAAAAACTTTAGTGTTCCCTTAGTTCCTATCTCACTGAAGATTCCAACTCAATCCGTGCAGATTCCGCAGCGCAGGAGGCGTTTGAGTCCTCCGAATTATGGGGACCTGTACATGATCTGCTCCAATCGAACTTCTCAATCTGGATCGCCGCTATAGCTCTGCTCAAGTTACGAGCAGTTCTTTTGCAAGCCTTTTTCGTCTTTCATCGCCTTTATCAACGCATTCCTTTTCTTTGGACTAACGAATTCCCCAAGTTTTTTTTTTCCGGGGCTCGGCCGCGAACCCCGTACGAAGCCCCTTTCGCCTTTCGACCCCTTTACGAAGCCCAGCTTGCCCACCGACAAGCCGTGCTGGGGCCTGGATCCTCTCCTTGGAGCGTGCTCTCTCCTCAGATCTGGCGCGGCCGGGCGCTTGGCGTTAATTGAATATGTAACCACGGATTCCTTCTTTAGTACTTTAAGCATTTACTTCACCTAATTGTTCTTGCGAAAACTGCAAAAGATGAATGCTTAGTCGTTTTTGCTCCACGTAACGACAATAGCAGGAAGTATAGCTAGCAGTAGCACTACCTTACTTGAAGTCATGTCAGTCTCTACAAAACTTTTTCGGTAAGAAATAGTGGCAGACCTCATGTGGCGGCCCCGCTGAGAGCGAGCCCATCATTTTCAGGAGTAAATACACCCCCGCTGTCGTCATCTTTACCGGAGAAATTTCCACTTTTAGCAGAATATAGAGGACTGTATTAAGCACCAGTTGCAACATTTCTCAAGTCAGTTCTCTTTTCCTGGAGAGAGTTACACCAACTTATTCAGTGGAAGGTGGCTATCTTGGGTAGTTCCTTTCAAAGATTGTCTAAGCGGTTAATATTGCTTGGAAAACGTAGGAGATGCTCAATTTCAGATAAATTTCAAGCATTTCAATACTTTTCCTGCAAAAAATGAGCAGCGGATGGGGAAGTCGATTTTTGTACCACGCTTTTCCGGAAATGGGCAACTGCACCTCCGCACTAGTTTACCTTTCCATGATGCCATTTTACTCGAAGACTTTGGCATGGTATCTAATATTAAAAATATGTTGGCAGCGATGTATGCATCACAACCAAGAGCATTGCCACTAATTTCTTATCGAAGTTCTTAGGAAAAATTCTTATGGAATTTCTGGCCAAGGACTTTGTTATTACCATGTATCTCGTTGGCTGGTGTCCTGTCTTCCAGAGGAAAAATTTATCGAAATCAAATTAGGTGAAAATTGGCCGTCACTGGGAGCATGGAGCAGCCACTGTTTTCGCTCCCATACATATACTACGGTGCGTATCATAAATATACGGGCACCCAAAAAAATCATGGTATCTGCTCTCCCACATATTCCTGACAAAAGCCACTGCTACCAGTGAATTCGGCGTGCCCGAAAACCTTATGTGACTTTATTTCACTTTGGAGAATGGAAAAAAAAAATAAGTGTAGCCCGTGTTTGGCCCGTTTGCCTCATCTCCCAATGTATCATAATTATACGAGCACCCTGAGTAGAAAATGGCAAGAAACATTCACTCATCCGGAAATTCTCAAATTTGCAATAAGTAGTGACAAGTGTTCCTCAATCGGACTTACACTCACCGAGATCGGAGCGTTCTGAGGCGGAACAGGAGCAGGTGAAGACAATTCACCATTTAAGCCTGTACAGACGCAGGATGGCCGTGCAAGATCGCCAGGATTGAAGCACCACCGGCATTCCCATGCAAGATTTTGACTCCAGCAATCAGAATAGAAAATATGACAGGTGAAAGACGCCATAACGATCACGTTGTAACCCCGAAACCGTTCCTTCCTCGAATGGCCGATGTAGATGTTTGCATTGTCCTTCCGGAAAATCAGTGGCTTTCCACTGTGCTGGCCTACGAAAAGTAAGAGCCAGACTTTGGCCATCTGCCACCTCCAGGTAGAGGACGAGCTCATTGGATTCGAAACGAAGGCGATGTCAAACACTCCTTCGCAGAAGCCACCGAACAGCCGAACAGAGCCAGTCCCAAAGTTCCGTTTGCTGAAGAACTGCATAGATCACTCCAGTAGCAGATATTTCTATCTGAGATATCGAGGTCAAACGTTTTCCCATTGGAGAACATCACGTGATCCCGATTTTTAGTCTTCTAGAGCCTCAGAAAAATTATACGTCTCTTTGACCTGCCCATCTTCTTGTTCTCTCTCGCAAACTGCCCGCCCTGGAACAGACGACGCAGGCTTAGAAGCAGGTCGAAGTTGACGACGAACAACGTTTGCGTTGCGTTTAATCGTCATTTACGCCGTCATTTCAGAGATAGGAGTCGAATATAGGTTCGAACCCCGTTGATGGATATCACGGCGTTCGAACACATCCGTCCTTCCCGACGCTGTTCCTGCGCTAAAAGCTTGCTCTTCCTGCCAAGTTTCTTGTACCTGGTGGTAAGAGTCAGAACCTTGAATAATGGTGTCGATGGTGTTCGAATCCCGGCAAACTTGCACGGCGATCCTGCGGCTGTGGAAGCCCTCATGGTAAATTGTCCTTACCTGCTCCTATTCCGCCTCAGAACGATCCGATCCTGGTAGGATTGTGAGTCTGGTTGAAGGACACTTGCGACTACTTATTTCAATTTTGAAACAGGAATTCTCGGATGAGTGAATGTTTTAATCCTTTTTTTACTGAGGGTGCCCATATACAGTAGCGAGCAAAAAGATTGCAACTTTTGGTTTTTCGTCTGTAACTTTGTTCAAAGTAGAGCATGAGTGCCCAAATTTTTATGGGAGTTGTGAATCCTTAGGCGAGACAGGAAAAAGTTAAAGCCTGCCCATTCCACCGTTTTTCTGTTTTTTAAGAAAAATTCATTTCGCAGAAGTCGAAATCTGTGATTTGGCACCATCGACAACGCCTCGTGAAATGATGTCTATCGTTGGTATCTGATCTCGCTTTGGTTCCTTGATGCAGAGTCAACCCGTATACGCTAGGAAATATGCATCCGTACACCACTGGTTGACATACGCAAATTCCACTTGAGGTTACTTCAGCAGTGATCCTTTATGAATGTATCTGTCAGCCTTGTTCCTTCTATCAGCTCTGTTTAGAAGGGAAAGGTACTGCTGACGCTTCCACAAGTTTAGTTACGAGTATTCGGTTTTAATGCAGTTCATTACTCTCTCGAAACTCCGAAACATTCTTGCTGATTTCAGTGCACCCAATTGTGCACATCGCGGAAAATAAGTTTTGGAATTTTTTCTGTCCCTGGGGGCAAGATGCCTCATCGATCTCATTAGTGCTGAAGATGCTACAGGGTTCCAAGAATATTGTCGGGCACACTTGGATACATGCCGCCTTGGATTTACCGCAAGAGGACTACTCAAAGTGAGCAGTGCCGGTCACAAAGACGAGTGCACGTGCCTTCTTGCTCCACACACGAACTTTCTCAGTTGATCCGGAGCCTTTTGCTCTAGAAATGTCTCGTTTTGTTCACTTAATCCAAATCAAGCTAAATTAGCCAATTTGCAATGTTCCAAGTTACAATATCCCGCATCGGTGGTGTCTCGTATATTTCATTGCACCTTTGTAAGACCTACCTCATCAAATCCAAGGCGGCATGTATCCAAGTGTGCACGACAATATTCTAGGAACGCTGTAGCATCTTTATCACTAATGGGATCGTTGAGACATCTTGCCCCCAGAGACAGAAAAATTCCAAAACTTATTTTCCGCGATGTGCACAATTGGGTGCACTGAAATCAGCAAGAATATTTCGGAGTTCCGAGAGAGTAATGAACTGCATTAAAACCGAATACTCGTAACTAAACTTGTGGAAGCGTCAGCAGTACCTTTCCCTTCTAAACAGAGCTGATAGAAGGAACAAGGCTGACAGATACGTTCATAGAGGATCACTGCTGAAGTAACCTCAAGTGGACTTTGCGTATGTCAACCAGTGGTGTACTGCATATTTTCTAGCGTATACGGGTTGATGCTGCATCAACGAACCAAAGCGTGATCAGATACCAACGATAGACGTCATTTCACGAGGCGTTGTCGATGGTGCCAAATCACAGATTTCGACTTCTGCGAAATAATTTTTTCTTAAAAAACAGAAAAACGGTGGAATGGGCAGGCTCTAACTTTTTTCCTGTCTGCATGAGTATTCACAACTTCCATAAAAATTTGGGCACTCATGCTTTGCTTTGAACAAAGTTACAGACGAAACACCAAAAGTTGCAATCTTTTTGCACGCTACTGTAATTGTGATACATTGGGACATGGAACCAACAATTTACACGGCTACACTTGCTTTTTCATTTTTCAAAGCGAAACGGAGTAACAGAATGTTTTCAGGCACGCCGAATTCAATGGTAGCAGTGACTTCTGTCAGGAATTCGTGGGAGATACCGTAATTTTTGGGGTGCCCATATATTTATGATACGCACTGTATTAGTTCGATGCAAAAGAAATGGAGCCACTTTTTTTTAAAGATGTATAATACGTTCGTACAAAGTGTGACATCTAGATATAGTTATGTACTTGTAGAGCAAAGAAGGCTCTTTTATTCTGTAGGTGTTTGAGATTTGAGATAGCTGGCAGTCGCGAGATAATTGAAAATGTCCAGAAATCTCGTCCTCAATTTTTCGAATTTCCTTGACTTTTCTGTAATAATGAATAACGAATGTGAGGTCCAAAATACCTTCTTCATATTTGTCGAAGACGTTTCAACTCCACATGTGAGCTCCGGTGTAACGACTCCGCTTCTACGGAAACATAGATGAGTATTTTTCAAAGCATTTGCTTTGTTATATTAGGGTTCTTGCTGGATGATTCTCCCTAACCTGCTTCTCGTAAAGAACACTTTCAACAATACCTATTGCTGTTATTGGCTTCAAAAAATCGCGAACGGTCTGCTGGAAAGCGCTCGAGACGCTCAAAAGCGCATTTTCTGCACCCCATATTCTGACCAAAATTTGCTTCCAATAGCTGACCAGAGCTTTAATTATTTAGTTGGGAAACATCTCTGTAGTCATCTCATTATTCAAGAAAATTGTAGTATTTCTGCCGCTTTTCCCAGCTCCACAATCCATTATTCCGCAAGAAAAAATTCGCCAAACATGACGATATGAGAATATCATTCTCGTTGTTCATGACCTCGCAGTTCATCGAGATATAGGCGTACAGCTTCAGAGACCTGCCCATAATATAAGCAATGGTCCCTGCTAAATAAAGAAACCTTAGGTTTGAAGAAGTTATCGGTCATTAAAGTTATAAAAGACTAGCTGCAGTACCCGGCTTCGCTCGGGTGTTTTACTACCTTGGCTACATCACACTGCTGAGGCCAATTACTATCACCGATAAATTCATTGGAATCTCCATAATTTTGGTTATCAGCATGTTAACAAAGCTCAGGTGACATCGACTTGTGGGCGAAAAGTTAGCTAAGCTATTTCTGTGACATTGAATCGATGTATTCGTACAAATTAGTTGTCATATTCATACTCAGCGTATCGAGGAACCCCGGGAGAGATGTCTTCACCGCCTCATTGGGAGGAAGAGCCAAAAATCAATAAATTCGATAAATCGATATTTCATGCGAAATGGTTGTCATATTCGTGTTCAGCGTATTGAGAAACCCCAGAAGACATGTCTTTGTCCGCCCCTGAGCGAAAATGGGAAAAAATCGATGAAATCAATAAATCAATATTTCGTGCAAAATGGTTGTCATATTCGTATTCTGCGTATCGAGGAACCCCAGAAGACATGTCCCCACCGACCCTTGGGCAAAAAATAACGAAAAATCAATAAAATCGATATAATCGATAAATCAATCGATAATCCCAGGTGCAAAGTAGCCTATAACCTCCGCCGGCCCGCGGAGGATGTGCATGCAGAATTTGGTCCGGATCGGTTCATCCTCCGCGATTTCTATTCATTACATACATACACACACACATACATACAAACTTTGACTTTTATATATACAGAAAATGGAGGCAACATGAAAAACTGCCATTCCTTTTGCATCAACCTAATATTATCCACTTTTCTGGTAAACCCTGGATATCGTTGAAAAAACACTTCTGCGCTCTAAAAAGCATATAAGCGTTATGACCTTCTTCGAAGATTTGGATTGTGGATTTTACAGGAAGATTTGCCGCAACAACCTTTTTTTTCAAAGTTTTTTTTTTTCGAGGCTAACCGCTTGAAGCAAAACCCTCCTGGAAAAGCGGGTTCCGACTGAAAGTAAATGAAATAACTATTCAAACGTTGTACATTAACTTTTGCCCGCCCCACCCCCTCCTCCCACTGTAGATTATTTTGAAGATTTCAGAGTTATATTCACATGCTTTTTTAACAGTCGATGAATTTTTTTTTCAAATTTATTTGTTCTTTTAAGCATCCACGAGTCCGCCACGCCGCATGCAATGCGATCGGCCAGATGTCATCCGATTTTGCTCCGACGCTGCAAAAGAAGTGCCATGAATGGGTAAGCTCGACAGCATTGCGCTCTCAAGCTTGTTTTGTTACTCCATATTGTGAAGGTTGTAGGTTGTCCCAGCTTTAATGAATGCAATGATGGATAGTTCTTGTGCACGTGTATCTGCACATGCGGCTGCTGCTCTCATCAACTTTTGCGAAGATTGTCCCAAGCAGGTAAGCGAACAGAGACCATGCTTTAGCACATCTTTGGCATATCGTTTCGTTCGTGCGGACCTCGTGTACGCCATGAATAGGTTCGACTTCAGCGAACTGGATGCAAAAGAAGCACCGTTTCCGCTAACGTGAAAAAAAATTGGAGTACTTTCAGTATTAATAACTCTTTATTCGAAACGCAGCATTATCCTGGACTTGAAGCGCGCAGGGCACTGAACTTCGGCAATATCGAACATGCAATACTCGATGTGCGTCCCAAAACCGTCAGAGGATCTCCATTTAAATACTACTGGAGTGAATGAGACCGCAAAAGTGGTCGACCGCACATTTTTACCATAAATTTTCATGTTGTTAGAAAGAAGTTGAATCGCAGTTGCAGGCGGTCATTAGAAGGTCGGCTGAGTAGTCTCGCGGTGATGAAATGTCGCTTAGAACGATTGTGAAGGAGCAGTGAGAGTTGTGTCAATACGAAATTTAAGCGAATAAGAAGTTGCGCATTATTCGATGTCATTAGAAAGCCAAGATTGTCACAAGATGTAAGAATTGCTGGTGAACGCTTATGCTTCGAGTTCATAGTTTCCATGGGTGGTCTCCACTCATTGATATCATCGATCCGAGAATCAGAGTCAAGCACTATGATCATTAAAACAAACAGTTGGGGGAGCAGCTTATTCCACAGACCAGCGGATATTGGCCAACTTTGGTAGCGCAGAAGATGAGCCAATAGGAATTTCTAGTGTTTTTCTGGCAATGCTTTCGTGACTTCTCGGGTCAAATAACAGCCATAGATATACGGTGGTGGACTGATTCGAATTAGCAATACGAGTTGTATCATATCGCGAGGATTCCAGAAAAGGCAAGGAAAATGCTCCAGAAAAGTCCTTGTCTGCGTTTCTCCAAAATGGAACGAGTTAAACCAGAGTTCAACGGTGTAATCATCAGTTGCTTTTAGATTGAATAAAAAGAAGATGTTTCGAACGAAATTGCTCTTGCTGGAAAGTGTTGCGAAAAACCGAAATTTAAAAATGCGATGTCTGGGGAATTTTGGTTATTTCTTTCCATTATAGCAAAGTAGAGCAAGATTTGTCCTGTAGGTTCACTACCATACCTAGTTGTTATACGACATCTAAGAGGAATTGTAAACTTTTGAAAAAAGAAACGACAAAATTTCCGCAGCAACCTAGTAATTGTGCTCGTGTTGTGCGATCGACTATGCACGCTAAACTTAGCAATGAAATTCTTATTTTCACAAACATAATTGCTCAATCAACTTTGATGACTATTTCACGGAATCCCTGAAAAATGGCCCTATCAAAAGATCAGGTCTGTGAGTGTGTATGAATAGAATGAAGAGCAGTAGAAGTAGATGATTTCTAATGTCGTTACAGAAAGTATGGGCTGGATTTCGATCACAGTGGCGCGGTAGTATTCAAATATTCTCATGAGAGAACAGTGCTGCGTGGGCGGCGGGGTGTTTGGGCTCAGCCAGAAAAGGGGCGTGGCCAATGATGCCCTAGGGATACACAAATGTTGCGATGCTTCTGCTCACAGCTACGCCGCCTTACATAGAAGGATGTGAATGTTGCGCGTTGCGACTACTTTTACTAACTGACAACGATGAATTACCGAATTACGGAGCTTCGAAATAAAACTGTCATCTAAAGGGTCAGTCGAAAGAAAAAGGTTTGAAAAATTTCATTAACCCATTGACGACCGCGCACATTTTTGCGTGTCTGACGCGTGGGACCAACGCCCCTTTCAAGAGTGCTGCGTCCGCGGAGTTCCACACTGTTACGATAAAGGAATAAGGAACAAAACAGATCTTTCACCAAAAATAATCTGAAATCTAATTCTAGAAGATCGACGTTTCATCTGACCAGAAAAGGGGAGAACCAAAAAGCTTTTTGCTTTCATTGAGGCCGAAAGAAGTTTGTAAAAGGTGTTTTGAGTGTTGTGAGGGAGTGTTCAGAGAACTAATAAAGAAGTGCAGGATGTAACGAACGTGTTTCTTTGTAGGAAATATGGCTTTTGCACAGCATGAAAATTAGGTTTTCAAGTGGGTAAAAGTGACGTCATTTGACAAAGTGGACACCGATTCCGCGATCGGCACAGCAAGTAGCCTTCTGTGGATAAATTTTAGAGGTTCCCAAGAATTATATTCAAAGAATTTCACTTCTTTGTGTGAGCCTTCCTAGCTGTCACTTAGCGGCGGCGCGCTGCATGCGTACCTGCGGGACACGGTCAGTCACTCCCTTTTTTTGGCTGAGCCCAAGCGCGCGTCCTCCGCTGCGAGGAAGTCCAGGGTGTGTGTCATCGTGAAGGAAAACAGGGGGTAGTACAGTTCTGCGACTACTGGTTCGTTCAAATCCTCCTCCCGCCCCGAAACGGTTGACTCGTTCCCTTCGCGCGCGATTCCACTTTACATGAGAATGCAAATTTGAATGCGACCACGGACGAGTTGATCGTGACGGACGGGAAGTCTCCGCCTCGTTTTCCCTCACGATCAGACACACCCGAAAGTCCAAGAAGGCACATAAACGATTGTTGAGCAGTCATCGAGGTTTTTTTTTCTTGTCAGACTTATCGCCAATCATTCATTCTCATTCGAAGGTGAAAGCAACTATTCTTGGCCATTACTTTGCCATGCTTCACTCTCGTATATCAGCGGATTGCAGACACTGATGCAGAAAAGCGGAGCTAGGGGAGGGAGAGGAGGGGACGAGGACTGCGGTCTCCGCAACTTTTGGGATCAGAACGGCTGAAATTTCAGAACCAAAACCATTGAAGTTACTTATTGCAGTGTGAGATAATTGCTAAATATTTGTATAATAAAGTTAGGGCAGACATAAATACAAGCATTCATGAAAAATTCGGTGAGAGGGGGAGACTCCCCCGTGTTCTGGTGGTTGGAATCTACCCTGCACCTTCAATCAATTAGGATGGCTCATTGTGCTGTTTTTAGTACTGAACATAGGTAAGATGACTCATTGTACCATTCTTAGTATTGAACATGTATATTTTTCACTTCACTAGTTTCTTGCTCATTCCATTCATCACATCTACAGGCACAATCATCTTTTGGAATTAGTGTACTTCCTTAATATCTTTTGAAATCCTCATCGTGTATAGTTGTACCATTATGTTTTTGCAATTAAGAAACCTCCTTGTTTGTCCGTTTAGTCATTTCTCCTTTGTTTTAGTGAAGGGGATCCATCGGACCACTTTTAAAGTTCAAGGGGGAAAAGTTTTTAGCCAAGTGTCGCGCCTCTGTCTTGAAGAGAGAAGCATCCACGACTGTCCATCGCTGATAGGAGTCGCTGAAGAATTAGGAGAAAACTAGAGAAGGAATCGATGAAGATTACATGCGGCACACCATTGATGTCCTCTGTTATCGTCTTTGCAAATTCATAGCCAGGTAGTGGGAAGTAGTTGACCAGATCCAGTTGTAATTTGTTTGTTAGTTTAGTCTCAGCAGAAAATGAGTGCTTATTCTTCCGTATATCCAGATTTGGTGGGATCATTTAAATTGCCCATACTTTTTTGTGCTCGTGGTTTGATGATAAGCTTTATATCTGCCTTGTCTGCTTTTTGGTTACTGCACAACCTAACCTTTTGGAAAGCAGCGATTATATTGGCGGAAGGGCTTTTTACTACAATAGGCTCCGCCCACCAGCGAGAGGCGCTGGCCGCGATGCGCCGGCGAGACATGAAGATGCACAGAGCATCACGACGCTGGCAAGAGCCAAGAAACGCAGACAGCAACTGGCAGCAAACCCTTCTAAGAGTCCGTGGACGGTCGAGCCCTGGCAGAGTTCCAATAGAATGCATAAGATGATGAATCTAACATTACAAAACATTTGAGTTTGAATAAAACTGGAAATTCAATTTTAAACAAAAAAGAAGATTTTAAAAGATTTAGAAAAGCTCAGTATCTCTCCTATATTTGTTGGAACACCATTAAAATGACGTTAGGATACAAAATAAATATCAAATTCGTAATCAGCATGTCGAATAACCCCTGGATAAACATTTTGTTTTCTAAAATTATCTTTTTTTGTTTGAAATTGAATTTTCAGTTTTATTCAAACTCAAATGTTTCGTAGCGTTAGATTCATCATCTTATGCCTTCTATTGGAACTCTGCCAAGCCTCGACTGTCCACGGACTCTTAGAATGGTTTGCTGCCAGCTGCTGTCTGCGCTTCTTGGCTTTCGCCAGCGTCGTGATGCTCTATCCATCTTCATGTCTCGCCGGCGCATCGCGGCCTGTGCCTCTCGCCTCTCGCTGGTGGGCGGAGCCTATTGTAGTAAAAGGATACGCTGCCATTATATTCGGTTGTTTCAGATCATCTCCGCCTACTTGCCCGCCATCATGAGTGGCTTGGAGCAAGCTCTGGGAGCTGCATTTCAGCGTCTGCAAACTTCTGGCAAAAAGCTTTGTTGCGAACAGGTTGGTGTTACCGTGATGCTGTTCTTTTTGTTCAACGTTTGCAGGTGTTCCGGTTAGCTTGATGGTTCTTTCCCTTAACAGATCACCACCGCCATAGCGTCGGTAGCCGATGCTGCACAAGATCTGTTCATCGATTTCTATGATCGTCTTGTTCCTCATTTAAAGTTCATTCTCGTGAACTGTACTGCCGATGAGCACAAGGTTTGTCCGGACAACTTTTTTTTTGCAGGAATTTTTCATCTTGACTGCCTGTTACTTTACTGCTAAAAATGTTAGGTTCTTCGAGGAAAAACTATGGAATCTCTTTCTCTAATTGGTGTAGCAGTTGGAAAAGAGAAGTTCCGTGACGATGCGCTTGCTATTATGGAATTGCTTAAAGATCAGATGCCGAATATGAGCTCAGATGACCCTCAATGTTCGTACATGATCTGTAGTTGGACACGAATTTGCAAGGTGAGTTTTTCGTGGTACTGATAAAAGAAGTCGCAGCTTAAAGGAACCGCCCCACCTCAAATTCGTCGTTGAGATTACTATGTGAAAAGAATCTCCAGGATGATGATCACAACGGTATACGTGATTTCATGCAAAACTGCGGAAAAAAACCCGGATTCCGAGCCCCAACTTTCAAGGAGCTTATGGGCAGAGGCGGGGTCGGAGCAAAGTAGCTTATCGAATAATTCACTCCAATAAGCGCACCTTCTGAGGAAATTCGTATTCCTCGTGAAAGTTCCTCAACAACTCCTTAACAAAATAGAAATTGCACTCCATTTGTGACTAGTAAAGGAGTTGACTATCTGGAAAACCTGTAACTCCGCACTGGCTACGGAGCTAATACGGGATTGCAATATTTCCGCATCACGTACTCGTTTGCTAGTCACGCATGGAGCACACTTTCTATTCCGTTAGGGAGTTGATGAGAAACTCTCAGGAGGAATACGAATTTCCTCAAAACGTGCGCTTCTTAGAGTGAATTATTCGGAAAGCTACTTTGTTCCACCACCCCCTCCGGCCACATGCTCCTTGAAAGTTGGGGCTCGGGATCGAGGTTTTCGGCAGTTTTGCATGGAATCACGTATACCGTTGTGATCACCAGCTCCTGTAGATTCTTTTGATGTAGAGATCTCAAAAACGAATTTGAGGTGGGACGGTGCCTTTAACCCACAGACGACCGTGCGCATTTTCGCGTGTTTGGCGCATGGGACCAATGCCTTTTCCAAGAGGGCTGCACCCGCATAGTTTCACGCTGTAACGATAAAAGAATTGGTGCTAAGATGGATACTTCGCAGAAATAATTTAAAAGCTAGTTCTGGTAGACTACTAGTATCATCGCACCAGAAAAAGAGGAGAATCCGCTTCTTACTCGCTTGACGGCTGAAAGAAGTTTGTAAAAGGTGAGTGCTACAAAGAAGTGTCTCGAAAGTGTACACGTTCTCATGGTTCTAGCTTGACGAATATGGAAGAAAGATACAACGAACATGTTTCTGCGTACAAGATGTGTCCAATACACAGATTATTTCCATCCACTAAACATGAATTGTATGACAATCTTCTTCGATTTCAAATTCTCATCCTTTTCATGATAGTTGCCACAACAAAAAGGAAATCTGTCTTGAACCGTAGTTGTTCAAGACATTGTCCGGAACATTTTATGCGAAAATACTGCAAAATAGTGCGAAAATATGGCGCAGTAGTTGATAAGAAGGGCGCGTCTCACCGGTGAGCCGCGCTGTCGTCAGTGGATTATGGAAGCACTCAAACAATGGGTTTACTGCAGGTCCTCGGAAAAGAGTTTGCACCGTATCTGCCTTTGATAATGGGAACTGTCCTTCAGACGGCATCTTACAAACCTGAAGTTGCTGTGGTTGATGGTAAGTTGTACATTTTGGCGTGAATTCCGTTTTGATTCATTTTTTTGTTCTATATCTAGATTGTTTTAACATGGTCTTTGCTTTGGCATATTTTTTGGCTAAGAAGGCTTTCTACTGTTCTTCATTTGTGTCATCTTCAATACTCAGCTTCTTCATTTTAAGAAGATGATGCACAAAAAAATGATCCTGCGTGGTCTTATCATTCTGTGGGAGACAACAAGAGTTTCGGAATTCGTACCGCTGGACTTGACGAGAAGGCAGATTCGTGCGCAATGCTGGTCTGCTATGCTAGAGACTTGGAAGGTATTCACTTCGATATTTTTTGTAAGTGGCCATTAAAGTCAACATTTGGATCAGAGGAGTTTGGGCCATACGTCGATGAAGTCGCCAAGTTGTGTATGGAGAATATTCGCTTCCTTTTCGTGGATACCGTGCGATGCTCTGCTGCTGAAACTCTGCCTTGGTTGCTGAGATGTGTCAAGAGTCAGGTAATAATACTAAGTTGGTGCAAAAATAATGCGCGTTTTCAATCTTTTATTTCTGAATCCCCACAACTCTTTTCGAAATCAGTTTTTTTTTTCTTTGAAGAAACTTGGAACCATTGTAATTAGTAAATCCTTGGCAATAAGATGAATGTTCTTCGTCCACCGTGCATTTCGAAACTGGCCTTCTGGAATCAACGAACACCCGAAGGGCTGTCTTAGTACCCTTTTAGTCTTCGAAGGAATTCTTTGTGACGAGCTCGGAAACGCCGGGCTCACACAGTAAAGTTTCTGGTTTATTCCATCTGCATCGTGGAATTACTCCTTAAACGAGCAAGATCCAATGAGCTGTCGCGGACGACTTTTGCAGCAGACCACCCCAAAGTTGCCATGACCTTCATTTGGGGTTGCTTCGGTTTCTGGATGTTGTTATGGTTTCTGGCTGTTTCGGTGCTCCTGCCTCGTCCAGGTGTTGAGCAAGGCTCTTTTTGTTGCCGCAGAGGGCTATCCTTCAATCCCGCTCGACATAGATGAGACGATTGAAAGGGCCATAAAATTTGCTATGAAACCAAGCACAACTCCTCGCATCGATGATAAGAAAATACCGGGAATTAGATGCACCTAAAATGATCTTAAAAAACGAGCATTATTTTCGCACCAACCTAATAATTTTGTTTTAAATCTCTCCTTATGATGTATGGTATGTTAGCCCAGGGAGTACCTCAGGGTGACTTCGTCTGCGGCCGCAGCGGTATCAGCCGGCCGATCCGCTAGTTCGATCGGAGACTGTAGCGAAACATCAAAATGGACGGAATCACACCACATACAGAGAACTCCAAACGGGCGCAGACAAGGGTCAGGACCGCGGGGCGGCTCGCTTAGGCTGAGTCACGGGAGCTCAGCATAGTGTGCCTGCGCTTTGCCCCAGAGAGCCGCGCCGCGGTCTCGACTCTTGTCTACGTTTGGAGTTTGGAGTTTTCTATACGTATCAGAACAGAAGAAAAGCAGAAAAAGTGTAAAAATAGAAAAAGCCGACCGGCTGGCTGATACCACTGCAGTGGCAATTGCAGACAAAGTCCACCCTGAGGTACTCCCTGGGCTATAGTCCGTTCCAAAAACGACGACAGTTGGGCATTCATGCCAGTGACATGAATTTCTCGTCCGCCTCTCCGAATACGGCACTATTTCTCGCGTTCTTTCATTCTCTAATTTCTGCGCAACTACGTTTCCCCGTGAAACACACTATAACAGAGTGTACGTGTTTGCCTTCACTTTCACCTTGTTCCGTTTTGTTTTTTCAGGGAATGGAAGGAATGCGTCGGTTATGGGTGGAGTTCTTCCCTGTCTTATGTACTGCTCTTGAGAGCGAAAACGAGATTGAAGTTATGGAAAGCTTCATAGATGCTATAGCGGAGTGTGTCCTGCAGCTCGGTGCTAATGTTGGTGTTTATTCCCCTTCGCAGCCATTCACTTCTGTGGCCAAAATTGTTACAGTCATCTGTATGCCATACTCATCTAATTTGACGTGGAACCTGTTGTGTTTTTTTTCTAATCGCTGTATTGCACTCTTGTCCTGCTCTTGTAGGGTCTAACTAAAGAAGACGTCGAAAAAATCACCACGGTGATTTCTGAACAGTTAAAGGGACACGAGGACAGACGCCTAGAAGCGGAAGCGGAGGAGGCTGAAGAGGTTAGTATACTGACTTGTTTTATTTGATGTCCTTTTTCATCTGAAACAGTATTTGCCAAACGGCTAGTATTGAATTTTTTATTTGGTCGTCAAGTTAGCCCTTTCTGATTCAAAGTTTGCGCTGCATTTGAAATATGTAAAGCTTATGTGTTGAGGCTCTACTGTGGGTTCATGGGTAATAAGGATAAGTAATGAGACGATGCTGCATATTTTTGCTTGGGAAATTTTGACTTAGTCAAGTTCGTCATGGTCACCTTGATCACCCACCCGTGTTGATGGTTGGGTATACCGAGCGTGTGCCGGCATTCGTTCAATTGTCCCTCTCGCGTGCTAGAGTTGCGCATCGGGTTCTGTGGTTTCGTCCGAACTCGTCCTTCATACGTCAGAACCAGTGGCGGACGCAGAAAGTGAGCGGGAGCAGGCCTCGGCACGAGCCTGTATTAGGGTCGTAGCCAAAACAAAGCCCCCTTTGAAAGATGCAGATTTTACGAAGCCCCCTCTGAAAATAACAATAGATAGAAGGGAATGACCGCATCCAATGATAGCAATTCTACAAGCATTCTCCGTGATTGCAATTAAAGCAATTAGTAGCAATTAAAGGACGATAACCCACTGTGAAACCACAAAGCATAACTGCAATAACCAGTGTAAACCGACAAAACATAACTATAATTCTCTACCAAGAGCAATCAATGAATGGACCATTCCACACTGCGGCAGAAATTATACTGACAGAATCAGAAGACGATAAGGTCGACATTGGTCGCCAAAAGCCGAACAGAACAACAAACTAATTGAGAATAAAGGAATAAAAACTCTGGAAAAAAAGTAGAGACCAAACTAATGACAGTAGCCTTCGTAGAAAAAAAAAAGGACCGAGGCTTTCAAAGGGACTTGCAAATGATTTCAGTTCCCGCGCAGGCTCGATTGGGTCGGCGTTCCGCTTTGGAGCGCGGCTAAACGGCTTGCGATAGTGCCTTGGAGCGAGCGGAGAAGGGCAAATACTCACAGGATAGATGATAAGTGATAGTATGTGAGGCGTATGATAGCACATACCTACAAGTATAGGGGGCTGGTAGGAGGTTGGAAACTTATGTGTTTGAATAAGGAAATTATACCACCGAAGGCTCAGCTTATACCCCAGCCTGTCTGAAACAGGCTGGCCCCTTTACCGAGCATACAATTCCTGGATTCACATAAGTTTTGTGATCTGATAGCATACATTTATTTTGAGTGCTATGACGCTTCTTCACCCCAAATTTGGTGTCAGTCGGTTAAGCCTCGAGTTAACGGGAGAGCCTTGCAATCACTCAGACTCAGAATGTGAGCGTATACTTTTCTAGTTCACATAGGTTCGGATTGTCTCTCCCAAAATCTTCTAGTGTTCCCTTAGTTCTTATCTCACTGAAGATTCCAGCTCAATCCATGCAGATTCCGCGGCGCAGGAGTCGTTTAAGTCCTCCGGATTATGGGAACATGTACATGATCTGCTCCAATCGAGCTTTTCAACATCGATCGCCGCAATTGCTCTGCTAAAGCTACGAGCAGTTCTTTTGCGAGCCTTTTTCGTCTTTTATCGCCTTTATCAACGCATTTCTTTTCTTTGGACCAGCGAACACCACAAAGTTTTTCTGGGGCTCGGCCCCGAACCTGTACGAAGCCCCTTTTGCTTTTCGACCCTTTTACAAAGCCCAGCTTTCCCACCGACGAGCTGCGCTGGGGCCTGAGCGGGAGGGGGGGGGGGGGTGGGAAGAAAGTGGGGTCTTCACCGTTTTGTAACCCGGACGGGAAACAAAATTTATAACAATATTAATTACAATGACAAATGATTAACAAAAATTATACAAAAATAAAAATAAGCAAATAAAAATAAACTAATACAAGATTTTCATATTTATTATAAAGTAATTTCAAAAACTTGCCGACCCATTCTCGGGAGAGGGGGGGGGGGCGGCCACCCCTCCCCCCCTGCGTCCGCCAGTGGTCAGAACCCGTCCGGCCACGAAAAACAAGGGATCAAATCATGTTTGTCAACTTCTTCCCGTATTTCCCTTGGAAGTGTTTCCAATACCGTCCCGCCGCAGTCCTGGCCAGCATTCACTGGAAACTCCCATTTGGGCTGTTCTTGAACCCTCTCAAAATTTTCATGAGCGAAATCCATTTACTTGATGGAATGGACTTATAGTACGTAACTAACTGTTCGTGAGATCACCATAGGCCGTATTTCCGGCGTGGCCGCGGGTAGCCACCTTTGGCCGGCCAGAAGCTGGAATTTGCGTGAGAAGCTGTGCCGCCCGTTAGGTGAGTACGACGTGCGTGCTCACCTAGCGGGCGGCTGAAGTCTCTGCGTCTTCACCTCCAGTGCACTATTTCGCCAGGCTAGGTAAGCACGCCCGTTATAGCGTGCTTACCCCGCGGACGGCAGAGCTTCTCACGCAAATTCCTGCTCCGAGTCCCATATTAGTCGACGTAGCATCGTCAGCTGATTACGAAGACCACGTGGCATGTGAAAAACGGTTCCAACCAAGCCTGAAAAGATCGATTGAAGTTTCGAAAAAGGGAAAGTTGGGAAAGAATGGCGGGCTGAGGATGTTCTACACGGATCGATAGAGAAATTCTTCCTCTATTACGGGACCACGTCGCAATTGAGAAAAACTCAATACCGCGCGCGCAAGAGGCCGCGACGCGGACCCCACCCTACCATGCGCCTATTTTTCCGAATTTTTCCATGCCAATAACGAGCTAGGTAGGGGATATGCTCCAAACTTTTGCATATTTTTCAACTAATGTGTTGCTGCTCATTACCATGCACATTACATATCCGTGGAGCGCCTTTGTTTTCCTAAAAATTCGTCTAAGAAGTCTGAAAAAGTCTGAAGATTTGGACTTCATATCCCTTCTTCTTTTTTTTCACCCGCTACCAGTTTTGCTCGTATTCACATACTACTCTGTCTCCTCTAACCTGTCGTAGTCTGGTTTTAGCTCATCTCTTCTGGATCCTAAGAAATGCACTGTGCAAATTGAAGAGTTCTCCAAAGTTCACAATGAAATTGTGCAGTGCATTTTTCCATCACGGATCATTTTTTGATATATTTCCCTAGTACTATTTCGCTTATATCTTAAATTAAGCGCGTTTCCTCTGGGCTTCTCTGCATTCTTCTCTGCATGAAAAATCCTGTGTGGAAAATCAAAGAAATCTCAAATGTTCAACGCTAACTTTCCGAGTTCATTCCTTATTGTGGCTACATTTCTCAACATTCTCCGATGCTGTTCCTCATCATCTGTACTGCTGCATTCACGCTCAGAACCATCTCTCTTGGAACTGGATAAATCTGCGGTCTTAGTTTGGGGGATACTGAAAAAATAGCTCCATTTGTAGATCTCATCTTTTACTTAGCATCTAATTTGTCCATATCCTAAGCATGTTCCGGATTTCCAGCGTAGCAGTGTTCTAGCCATGATTTCTGTCCCTCTGCACTAGAGGACAAATCAAAACACAAAAACACAACTTTCCACGCTATTCCCCCACCCCACTCCCGGTCGATGCCCATCTGGCTGACAACCTCCACTTTTAGACCTCTGATTTTCAAGAACAACCTTCACTTTCGAAAACCCGTGCTCACCACTATCCCACCTGGCTTCATCGGATAATTGTAGAGACACTGAAATCGTATGTGTCGCATACAGTGACTTGCTGGGGGACACTCGATTCAAAGTCAGCGCTTCATCCTACCAGGCTCCTGTGGCACCGAATTTAGGGACCATGGAGGGATGGATGGTTTAGCTGAGACGGGAATAGGTAGAATCGTTGACCATGTTGACTCGAAAAACACTAACCAGATTGAAGAGAATTTTCTTTCCCTCAGGATGGATAATAATAAATCTCTCAGAAGTACATAGATGCTGAAGATACCGAGGAAAAGCCTTGTCTCTTCATCGTAGTGTTGTCACCTTGAGGATAGATATAGAAGTTATTTGAGGGACGATTTTACATTACATACCTCAGTACGTTTTAAAAATGACTTTGTTTTGAAACCGTGTTTTGAATGGATTTTTCCCAATTTGAGCGCCTGATTCTAAATATTTTTGCGAACCGAAGTAGAACTTCATACATGGCAAGCGGTGCACTTCGTAGTCATAGGGGAATACGGCTGCACGAGATACGCTCTCCAACCACGACTGCAGCCTACTGCGCACCGCGAGTGCTTTCGTCTAAAGAGGCTTGCATACTTTTGCCGCATTGGCATCGCCCGGCGACAGTCGCGTAGGCGAGCGACATCGCGGCGGCGTCACCGCGGCAAGGGTCCAGCGACGAGAGCTTGCTTACTTTTTTGTCGCTGCAGAGAGAGCGATGTCGCTGGCCTATATGCTTAAATATGGGCGACTGTCGCCGCGGCAGAAGTTTGCAAGCCCCTTAAAGGCAGTGTCTCAGCTCAGGTTCGAATCCGAGCATTTGGTATGAGAATAATGTGGGGAAGGTGCTGATTACAATGGTGTAGGTATCCCGAGTCAGAAGTTCAAAAAACCCCCTTCTTTAACGGTTTCTTTTTGGAGCAAACTTCCAGCCGCCGCATCGAAAGCTCGTCCACACGGCGACGCGCCGCTATCGATCGGCGCCACTCCATGCCACTTCACGTCAGAAGCCACCGTCTCCCTGACTGACATTATTAAAATCCACTGTATGCGCGGGCGTTGCTGGAACCCGGCTGGCCCGGTTCCCTCCTGGCGTGGAGAAAATGGCTTCTTTCCACGCACTGTTTGCCTAGTTCCGTCGCAGAAATACCAAAATCAATAATCCTGCCTAAACTTTGTGAGAGTTATTCGATGCGCAGATCACGAAAATCAATCATTTTGTAAAAAGAGGCCATTCTGTAAAGTCACAGTAGGGTCGCTGTTATAAAGAGGTCAAATAGACCCAATATTTCAAAGAATTTTGTGAGGTCTGGTTTCTACCACATAGCTATCGCAGCCCTACAAATAGGGGGTTACGGTTCAAAATGAGTATAATTTTCGTTATCTGCGCATCAAATAACCCCCCTAGCCAAAGAATTGTTGAGAACAGCGACTTTGATGTTTTGAGGCAGAACTAGTCGTACAATGCCTAGAAGTTGAGTACTAATGAGTGGTCGAAGAATACAAGGGTAGAATAATAGACTACTAGTGAAAATAAACCATTGTCTCCGCAAAAAGAGGGAACCGGGCCAGTTGGATTCCCGCAACGTGCGCGCATACGATGGATTTTAATAATGGCAGTCAGGGAGACAGTGGCTTCTGGCGTGGAGTGGCATGGAGTGGCGCCGATCGATAGCGGTGCGTCGCCGTGTGGACGAGCTTTCGATGCGGCGGCTGGAAGTTTGCTCCAAAAAGAAACCGTTAAAGAAGGGGGTTTTCTGCATTTTTGAGTCGGGATACCTACACCATTGTAATCAGCACCTTTCCTAGATTCTTCTCATACTGAGCTGAGACACTGCCTTTAAGTCAGTGCCTATACTGTCTCCAGCCAACTTCCCCCTGCCTGACTCAAACCCATCGAGGCGAGGAGGAATCTGGAGAACCTACCTCATGTAATCAGGGGAAAGGCGCTTTCGAAGTGGTTTTCGATTTTTCCTGAAAATAGGCGTCCAAAATTTAAAATCCCAAGTGAAGTACTCAGAAGGCGACCAAGATCTCAAGAAAAAATTCCATTCTTCTCGTGTAAACTACTCAGACTTTCATTTCATTTAGCATCTCTAAATATTTCCAAGTAGTATTCTCGTTCTTCTGTCGTGAAGCAGTCATACTGTTACAAGTATTCTGCAGCATTCCGAAAAAGTGCTATCAAAATTTAAAAAGAAAGTCTCTTGGGTAAATTATCACTCAAACTTTCATTTGAGGTTGTATGACTCAATATTTTGAAGTGGTACTGTTGCTTTTCTGCCATGGAGTAACTATGACTCTAGAAGTCTTCTACGGTTCCTTGAGGAAAATAACCTCAAAATTCAAGAAAAGAATGTTGGATGTTCAGAACTAAATCTTTGCTCAAGATTTCATTAGGTTAGTGCAAAAATAATGCAAGTTTTCGCTCCTTTATTCCTGGGCGCCATAACCCGCTTCAAAAAGAATCTTTTCAAAGAAGATTGTAAGGATAGAAATCCGCAACAGTTGAGCAACAAGGTAGATGTTCCTGGATTACCGTGCAGCTGTAATGGGTCCTTCTAGGGTCGACAATTGTCCATAGGGCAATTTCGGTACCCCCTTTAACCTTCGAAGAAATTCTTACGGACGAAACCGTCCAGATGCTCGAAGAAGTGGCAGTTGGTGGGCGAGAGCTTTGTTGACTATGATGTATGAGCTGTGTTTCTAGCGTTTCGGTGATTTTTCCTCGTCCAGCTGTTGAGTAGGCAATCTGCTACTCGTTCAACTTGCGCAGCACCTACTCGTCGAGATTATCGTTCTTTAATTCCTACCTAGGGAAGGGATGCGCTGACTGCAATTATCGGGGGAGGTTCCGCGAAATAAAAATGTATTTTTCTCAATCGGTCATTTTTGATTATTGCTATCCATCATCCGGGCGCAAACTCTAGGAAGATCTACTCTGTAGAAAAGAAATATGTTCCGATAGAAGAAGAAGTTGAATAAGGAATAAAATCAAAAACAGTGGAAGGAATAATGTTTGGAGCAAAACGCTGGCTTCGCAGTCTTCCTTCTAATCGTGAAATCACTTGAGACTTCCAGCCAGCAGTGAGGGTGGAGTACAAGAAATAGGCGGTCTTAGTGGACTAGTCCAGAACACATCAACAGAAGGGACCAACGGAAAACCAATGCAAAGGAACGATAAGTTAGGCAGAGACCCAACTACACCTCAAACTCAGGTGATTAAACCTTTTTATATCTACCAAAAAACAAATACAACGCAAAAAACAATAGCCGACCCGGGGAGCCGGACGAGATGGCTCCAAGGGTCGGCTGAGGTACGGCGGCAGAGGAGTTAGTGAACAATAACACTCCCATAGAGGTGAGCGCAATGAAACAAAAAAAAACAGTGATTGAACAAATGATCTATTACCATCGTCGAACTTCAGATTCAAACTTTATAACAAACAGGAAACTTAGTTAAACTTCAAAGGCGGAGACAATTCTATTCAAGAACTTGAAATCAGCAAAAGGGCAACTCCACTTCAGATTGGCTGATGGAAGATGAATAAATTTCAGTCAGCTGAGAAAAAAAATCCAAATAGAGACGGTTGCATCCTCAGTTACTCTAAGGACTCAACGGAATCGTGAGTCTTCGCTCATTGGGACCAGCGGCTTCTCGGGAGGACTTAAAAACTGTGAGAGGTATCTGAACAGTGATGATCTACTTATTGGATCCGGTAGTTTCTCAAATGCGGAAATCTCCCGCGCCCCAAAACTTATATTCCGAGCGGTTCCTTCCGCGATGCCGCGGGGTTTTAGTTCGCAGGTGTGAGTTGGGCAAAGTTTTATTCTAACATCATTCATCTTAGAAATAAAAATTCGATAAAAATATGATTTACGGTAAAAATAGATGTTTGAAAAAGGCCATGAAATTTTACACAAAACGATATGAAACTACTCATACCGGAGATAGTAAAAATCGGAAGCTTTACACCGAAGATGAAGCAGCGAAAATGCGCATTATCTTTGCACCCACTTGATATGTTAGATGACATCGCTAAATTTTTTCGTGTAGTACTCTCGATCCTGTGATGCAAAATCGTAGCTCTGGAAACCACTTTGATATTTTCGAGAAAAGAGGTGTGAAAAATTTGAAATAATACGAATGGTAAGAGCTGAATTCTGACTCTAGGCTCTAGATTTGATTTTTATGAATTAAATACTTAAATCATAAAAATTATCATTAATTACTTAAAATTCATCTTAGTAATTGCTGTACTTCATTACTTCATACAATATTCAAACGCCACTAACCCCCCCCCCCGCCCCTCCAGTCGACACGTGATCGAATGACTTTCACTTATTCACCTACCGTTTCCCTGTAACCTTCACTTTCAAGGACCCGTCCTCTCTATTTCGCCTATGCCTACCATCATCCTCTTGGTAGGGGGGGGGGGAGGGGGCGGTGGTTCGACGATGCTGACTCAGCTTTCATCTTGCTTACTTAACGCCTTTTGAAGTCGCTATCAAATTTATTTACGCATGGCTGTGGGTAGCAGATCACTGCGCAGCATCTCTCTGTTCTGAACGTTTCTTCTCTTGGTGGCAAAAAATTCTTTCTTTTAAGGATGCTGATGCTGATGACGTGAAAGAAAAGCTCACAGATGAAGCGGAGGTGGAGGGCGAAATCCTTGCACGTCTCTCTGATCTTATTCATAATATGTTCGAAGTGAGATATTTTCATTTCAAAAATCCGACTAAAACACCTGCAGCTTTGGCGTAGCTTCGTTGAGCGGACAGGAGGTTCTTAAAGGTCTTTATTAGGCTGACAAGTTTCGGCGAAATTGGCTTCTTCTGAGCTTGAAAGGTCAATATCGAGCAACCTACCCGGTCAAACGCCTGTTCTCACCCAAATTCTTGACCACTCTCGTAATAGTACAACCACCTGGAAAAGATGTAATGCCGCACATACACCACCATCCACATACAGATGGTGATGGTGGACACGATCGTTACAGAGTCACTAAGGGCGCTATTGGGAACCCATCACAGATCAAAAGAGAATATGTAGTTAGGGTGCTAGTTCCCGTGTTATAGAAGTGCATTCCTCTTTGCAGTTCATTTTGGGAGTCTTGATGTTTATATAAAGTGCTTGTAGAGTTTTGCGGGCGGGTATTTTTAACTGTAGGAGAGGACCGTAGCCTTTATTTGAAAATCGTCTCCGTCATGACAGTTTAGGCGGTGGCTATCCAATGCATTAGAAGGGCGAGATCTCGCTTTGCCTCTAGATGTTCTTTTACTCGAGCACACAGTGGACGCGCTATTTCGCCAATGTATTCGTCCCCTCACTTCTTGCAGGTGATCGAGTAAATTCCTCCCGCGCTCATACGATCCCTCTGCTTTCCCTCTGTGCAGATTACACAGTCCATGCAAAGACGATCATAAGGGCGATTCCAGACAAGTGCTCGTTGCACCTCCACGAAGGTGGGAATCGAGTAGTATGGTGCACTCCACAAGTGCCACTGTACTACTCTATTCGCTTTGCTCAGAAACTGCCTGATTGCAGTGCTTACCTCATCGGAAATGAATGGAAAGTAGAATGGTATTTTATCTGAGGTATATTGGTCGCCTGTTCATGGTTTTTTTTTGTTGTGGCGCCTGCGGGGATATGCGATTTTGCACCCACTGGAAATAGCAGTTGTTTTTGCCAGCTCGAGTGAGGAATAGACAGTTACTCGTTTGGGGTTGTACGGTGACACTCGTGGAGTTACCCTCGTACAACCTTAAACAAGCACTTGTCCGGAATCGTCCTTGCGATCGTCTTTGCACGATGCCGGACCGCATAATTAGCCCAGAGGTAAGACAGGGTGATTGTGTGAGCGCGAGAGGAATTTACTCGATCACCTGCAAGAAGTGAGGGGACGAATACATTGGCGAAATAGCGCATCCACCGTGTGCTCGAGTAAAAGAACATCTAGAGGCAAAAGCGAAATATCGATCTTATAATGCATTTGGTAGCCACCGCTTAAACTTATCTTGACCTTAACGATTTTGGAATAAAGGTTACGATCCTGGCCTAAGAGTCACAGATACCCGCCCGCAAGACTCTAGAAGCACTTTGGATAAACATCAGGACTCCTACAAATGAACCGCAAAGATGAATGCACTTCTATCACACGGGAACTAGCACCCTATCTACTTTTGATCTGTGATAGGTCTTCATTAGCGCCCTTACTGACTCTGTAGCGGTCGTGTTCACCATCAGCATCTATGGATCGTGTGTAGCACGGCATTGCACATCTTTTCCAGTTGGTTGTGCTATTACTAGAGTGATCAAGAATGTGTGTGAAGCTGAATAGGCGTTTGACCGGCTAGATTGCTCGATATTGACCTTTCAGGCTCTGAAAAAGGCGATTTCGTCGAAACGCGTCAGCCTAATAAAGACTTCAACAACCTCGTGTCCTCTCAACGAAATTACGCCAAATAGTTTACAAGATGCCGAGGTTCAATGAAAGTCGGACGTGATAATTACTACAGCTTTGTTTAGACATTTGGTGAGGCGTTCTTTGACTGTATGGAACCACTGCTTCCAAAATTTCTGCAGCTGATTGATTTCCACCGTGCATATCCCTCTCGTCAGTATGGTGTCTGCTACATTGACGATTGCATTGAGTTTGCATCGAGAGTGAGTCGCTACGCTTATCCTGTCTCTAAAATTTCTTCTTGTTAATTTGGCGATTAGACAGTGCAGTATTGAACATTTTTAGTTCTTTATCTCAGTTTTTTTTTCTGTTTTGCAGAGGTGCGCGCAATATCAGGACCAGTTTGTTCCTCCTTTGCTCAAATGTCTTTCGGACGAATATCCGGAGGTTCGTCAAGCAGCTGCATATGGATTCGGTGTAATGGGTATGGTTGGCGGGGTAGAATACCTGAATACGGTCACTAATGCCCTCGAACCCCTCGCTGCGATGGTGAACAGGTGTGTTGCTCTGCGACGGTTTCAAATACTTGGGAGAGGTATTCCTATTGGTCACGGGTTAATTTAATACGGCATGTATGAAAAATTCGTTCTTTCAAAGTTTTTTTTTTCAGCGCTTTTATTTATTACTTCTGACTAACACATGTTGTTTTCATCATTTCAGGCCCGATGCTCGTGCTACTGAAGAGAGCTCTGGAGCTACTGACAACGGAATTGCAGCTGTGGCGAAAATTCTGAAATATTCTGGTGCCAACGTTAATCTTTCACAGGTTGGATTACAGAATCTTTATGACTGCTTATTCTTAATTGAATTACTCTGATCACCTGCTTATATTTGTACGAATGCTATCATAGTTTCCACAAGTATAACAGTACATAGCTCTTTTTTTTACAGATTTGTTTATTCAGTTGTAGTCAGGGTCAAGTGCATCAATATAAAGTCGATCCGCAGGCGACCCCCTTTCGTGGCTGGCCAAATTTCGCCCCCCCCCCTCTCCTCCCCCTACTATACGAGAAAAAAAGCATCAAGCTAATTTTTCCCATTTGATTGATATTTAAATTGGCAAAACCTTTAATTCATCTCAGAAATGAAAAATTATGTTCTCACTTTCACTGAAAAAAATTGAAAAATTGGGTTTGGTGTTTTTGGTTTTCCGGTTTGACGCTTGACACCAGATCCCATGCATGGGCGAATTTGAAATTCCGGCACAGTAATCTTTTTTCTTTTTGGAAATGAAATTCTTCTGTACAGGCTGCACCTACGTTAACCTATGAGGATGTGTGCAGTTATGGGCAGGTCATCATTACAGTTTATGTGCCGTAAAGGCGAGTAATGATCAGGGGTGCGCGAAATTTTCCGTTTTCCGCCCATTTTTGGCATTCCGTTTTGCATTTTATGGGTTTTTGGCTCGGAGAATGGAAAATCCCGGAAAATTATGGGGGATAGGGATAGCTGTTTTTTGGCGTATTTCCCTATCCTGAAGAGGGTTCACGTGTTCCGATGTGCAATGTACATACATGAGTTCACAACAATGGCGCCAAAATTGACGTCCAAGCGCCATTTACGAAATTCGAACTATTTTATTTGACTTTTTTGGCATTTATCATTATTCTAAACATGCCACGCAAGTGTCCTCCTCTCCTCAAAATTCTCAGAAAAGAAAAAAAAGTTAGGTTCCACAGAAATGTGGGATGAACTGAAAAATGTCCAAGGAACTGTGACAAGCCATGGTAAGAGCACCAAGCATTCTTGCGAAGCAACGCATGATGTAGGCCTTCTTGGAACTTAACAAAGGCATAAGGCTACATCGTACTTGTTACTGTTTTAATAAGGCAATGGTCCCCAGCTCCACACTGCCGCCGCTGGTGCCTGATGTTTTGCGCAACGATTATATCTATTTTATTGATTTTTTTGCTATTTTTGCCCAGGGACTGGCGAGAATATGCCTACAAGGGTTCCTCAATACGCTGAACACGAATATCACAACCGTTTTGCTCCAAATTATCGATTTATTGATTTTATTGGTTTTGAGCTATTCTTGTCCTTGGGGTTGTAAAGACATATCTACTGGGGTATCTCAATGTGCTGAACACGAACATGGCAACCATTTTGCATGACATTATCGATTTATCGATTTTATTGATTTTTTGCTATTCTTGCCCACGGGCTGGCAAAAACATGTCTACTGGGGTATCTCAGTGCACTGGACACGGATATGACAACCGTTTCGACCGAAATATCGATTTATCTGTTTTATTGATTTTTCGCCATTCTTGCACACGGGTCGGTGAAAACGTTTTCGAAACGCTGAAAGTGGATGAGGCAAGCATTTTAGAAGAATTTATCCACCAGGCAAGCAACTTAAACCATTTTTTGAGGGAGGAGACGGGATGAAGAAGGGTCACTAGAGCTGATAACCAAATGATGAATATTTTGAGAAGATTTTTTGGTTTAACAAATGTTGCGATCAGCTTTAAAAGGCCGGGAGAAATTGAACGCCCGAGCGAAGCCGGGTACACCGTCTAGTTGATTATATAACTGTGATAATCTCTCGAAACTAGGTAAAGGATAAATACTTCTCGATCAATCTATATTCTATGCGTTTGAAATAAGCACCATCAATAGATTTGAAGTTACTTGATTACTTGAAAGAGTCACCACTTTTGCTCGTGAAGAAGATACCTAGAAAATCCAGTGTTGAAGATGACTTTTGGTCACCAACCTATGCTTGGGCAAAATTTTCCGTTTTCCGTTTTACACATTCTGTTTTCCGCCCATTTTTGGTCGTCCGTTTTACGTTTTACGGGACTAAAAATTTCACTTCCGCCCATGCCTGGTAATCATGGTGAACAAAGCCTGTTTTAGTTACGTCCAAACATAGTGCTATAAAGCAGCAAGTTGTAGTCTTCACACTGAAGCTGTTGAAATGTTTCAGGAACGAGCGAAGAAGGTTGGATTTGAGCATTGTGATCAGTTTCGCTTTAAGAAATTTTTTTTCGTTCACAAGACCTATCGATGTCCATAAAATGGGTTTTTTTTTTCGACTCAACATATCACCGAGGACAAAACTCAGGAGAATGTAGGAGACAGCTTTTAGATGTATGTGTAGTACCTAAGAAGCACTCCAAAACTCGAAATGTTAACCGTCCCTCGTGAGATTTCTGCATGAATTATTTTCAGAATTTAAGAAGCACAGAGTTTCTGTTTCGCACAGGATGTGGCAAAAGTCCTTGGACAGGAATTTTCGCTCGCTGAAATCATGGAGACGAGTTAATTAAAAGAAAGACTAGTGCTTATTATGTGTTCATGGCTTAGTTGCTAACATATATAATATTTTTAAGTGTGAAGATTGCTCTCACAGAGGGATAAGGCAATAAATCGACCAAAAATTAGGCATTTTCAGCGTTTGCGTTTCTTGGGTATTCTCTGAACAAGGACCGTGATCCAAAAATTTAGAGGGCTGACCACAGAGGTGGAATTATAGAAAGTCAAATTAGTAACAAATTGTCTGGAATTGACTTATGTTCGTCTTTCAGTTTGCTGAACCCCCCCCCCCCCAAGATTTAGAGTACAAGTGCCGCTGAAATTCCTCACATGGCTGTTCATCTGTTCACCTGTTCCAGTAAACTGTAAACTATTTGAAAGGCGCGAAAAACAAGAGTCCCATTTCACTTTATGCGATAGATAGCAGAATGAAATGTTTCTTGATATTTGCAAAAAAGCTGGCCTCGGACGGGATCCTAACCACGACCAAGACTACAAAAATGTCGTGCAATTGCACTCACAGCTTCGATAGTGGTGAGCTGTGGGCAGAAACGTGGAGGTTGTGTAGGCCTAAGAGTGAAGCTTCTTCTTCAACCATAGCTTCGAAGCTGACGCAGCGAGCTATTAATAACCCCGCATGCGTTCGCAATTTTTCACTAGACAAAATTTTTACTCGATAAGGTCGAAATCTTTTATTTCGCACTATTCACATTCACCTACTGCACGACTTCCAGTAGTGAATGTTTCACCAAAATCAAACTTTCCCTTGTAAATAATTTTGTATCCAGCGGAATTCTACTGAGTTGGGACGGAACCTTGACATTTCTGGAACTCAGCTGACCAACTTGAAAGTAACCTCCGTCATTTTTAGCCGGTCCCGATCGCATATATGGCTCTATTTTGAGCTGGGTCTTGTTCAACATGATGCTTTACTTCGAGCAGAAAAAGAATTCACTTTTGCTACCAACTGGGCTCCGGACATGCTAATATTCCGTTCCAGCCCACTAAAACTCTGTTGGATGCGGATCCGTTTGTGGTTTTTAGGCTTCCTTCGGCGATAAATTTTATTTTTCGAGTTTGAGACATATTGCGTTGACAGCCCAGGGCAGCCCATCGCCGCCGGGTGCGTTGCACTAGGCGACAACGGGGGGCGTGTCTCGGACGAGATCTGCAAAACTCTGCCATCTCTGCACTCAGCAGGGTGGCGGCAAGCGTTCGCTCGGATGGTTCTCGCACCTCTGTCGCACCTCTAATTACTGGTACATTGGGGCTGTCTAGGTCGACATCAGGAATGTTAGGGCCGAAGGCCTGCATGTCGATTATCTC
Source organism: Ancylostoma caninum (assembly GCA_037903475.1). Lineage (NCBI taxonomy): Eukaryota > Metazoa > Nematoda > Chromadorea > Rhabditida > Ancylostomatidae > Ancylostoma > Ancylostoma caninum. Next base: position 382,750 of record JBAJFG010000359.1, read on the forward strand.
TTTTTTCGTGGTTTTTTTTTTAATCACAAAAGAGAGGAAATGCTCGCTAGTAAACTTTATACAGCATTCAAATGCGTAATTAGGGAAAAAGCCAATATGGAGGATAATCATCCAAAAGTTATTTGCAGTTTTTTTTATCCTGAACCATTTTTGTTAGTCCATATATCACCGAGCCAACTGAACTCAAAAAATATAATAGTATTTGGTATTCGTGCCTTCCTAATCCTCTGAAGTAATACATATTTACGTCTCCATTTAGTATAACAGCGCTATTTGAAAGCGCAATTCAATTCTTATAATGTCAGCAAAAGTTCTGAGTCACTTTCACAGGTTCTACCGAGGCTGTGATCAACAAGCAAAAACAATGACACGAAAATACAAATAAATAGTTGAAGAAACCTAAACGCAAAGTTTAATGTTCAGTACAACTTTCAATTCCGATGTCTTTTTCAGAAAAGTTGCAGAACTTCCGCCATGTTTAAGCCTGGATAGATCACCTTCAAAAACAGCTAACCAAAATTTTGGCTCAGACTTTGGCTCATTCGCAGTTCATCGACTTTTGCTGCGCCAAGAAAAGATCTATCGATGAGAAAAAGTGATAAGATAGTGTCAAGCCTTGGCTATGAAGCAACCAGAAGACTTCTTACTTCATAGGGCATACGATAGATTTATTAGCACTAATAATTTCGGTTCAGTTACCCAAGTCCTGTATAATTTTCAAGCATTACGATGTCGCATGAGTCTGGCCAGGTAACGCAGCAAATATCCTCTGAATTCTTTTTATTTTTGACTTTCAATGGTGCTCCACTGAAGTTTCACCCTCTAACTTAAGAAGATAAGAAAATTCCAAAAATTCCCATCAGTTTTTCTAAAAATCGAGAACGGAGGAAGATCCAATAATTCATATACTAGAAAATCCGTCATTAATCACACTTTTAAATCTTATCCAAGAGGTTGACTACTGGAATTCAAGAACATGCTAACCAAGACGAAGAAATTCAGCGGGCATACCCAAATGACAAGATGAAAGAAGTACTACTAGATTTAATACCATTTATATTTTCGGGTGCTTCTTATACGAATGAAACTCATTCCCACTATTTTTCACACCCCTATTTTGTCACAATTGCTTTAGAGCTGAATGGAATACGCTGGCTTCGTCATTTCTAATATGACCTGTGTTGATGGCGACAATACCCAGGGACTTATCACATTCCTAGGGACAGGTTGAGATGCATTAGCATTGGAGCTGGCACGATGCCAGAAACGTCTACGTCTATGCGCTGCCGTGAAAGTATCTCGTACGACACACGCCCACCTTTGTCGCCTAGTGCCTGCCGTCCCTCGCCGCCCCATGACGACGCCCCAGGAGGCGGAGAGGTCACAGTGCGCGGGCATCGCCAATACATCCGCCGCCAACTCTGGTTTGACCGTAAGAGCGCTAGGGAGTGGTTCATAAGGCTCGAACCAGACTCAGCGGCGGAGGTATGGGCGACGCCCGCGCTTCATGACCCTTCGGCTTCGTGGGGCGGCGAGGGGCTGCCACCAACGCAACATGCCTCAAACTAGAAAACTAAGATGTATCGCCAAAGAAAGCCGAAAAATAGTAAAGAGTGATCATAACAAACAAGAAAATACTTAGACACATTTCTACACAGTCACGAATCAAGTTCAAAGCTTTTAAATTAACTTTAATGTTTCTAAAAGTATCTAGTGAGTTAAGAGGATGAACGGGATGATGGGCCAGATCCTGTTATAATGATAAATAGCAGATACGGCGAACAGTGCAATAATAATGTAAGGTCAGCGAATAGATTGCTGATCCATGACTCCCATGATGATTCGCCCCAGGCAGTAATCCATTTCCCGCAATAGGTGCGAGAAATGTCGTCCATAATCTCTGAGGTCAAATGGCAACACATATGTATTCAAACACTGATATACTAACAATGGGAGGCGGCACTAAGGAACCCGCAGCAGTACCACCAGCCGCAATTAGTGGTGCGGTTGCCGGTAGTTGACAGCGCATGCGCTGCGCTACGTTGCTCATCATTAATTCTAGCCTCTGCAAAGCCAGCGCTGCGCACCTCTCACGTCTCGCCCCATCCGCCGCGCGCGATACGCTAACGTCGCACTACGTCTTATACGCTGTGGAGTGATTCTAGCGCTTCAGAAGTGCTAAAAATTAACAACATAAGGCAAAAGGCAGCCCTGGGTAACTTAGAAGAATGAAATTCAACAAAACTGCAGTATTATTTCTGAGAGAAAGGAAGCAAAAATTTTAATGAGTTGGAATTCGGGGTTATTTGGCACGCTGACGATGAATTTATCTATAATATCCGCACTGTGATGTCGTTGTTGCATGGTCTCGGCAATTTCACGGTGTATGAGTAACTTCTTCAACAACTCAAATCACAGTCGATTTTCCCATTATCTCGGGTATTTGTCGCATCCGCACTCGATTTTTCTAATGTTGGCAGAAAACATACTTATTGCACTACCTTACGGTTCGACATCACTTTCATTACAATTCACTTATTTTTTGCATTCTGGGTTCCAGGAAATCGATACCAACAAAACAGTAACTGAGTGGCAATCTAATGGCATTATGTCCAGGAGCTATACCCGCAGGCACAATGCATATCTGCGAGACATTTCTTACACTACATCTAGTGAATGATAAAGACTCAGACAAATCGTCGGAAGGACCGCAGCAGAAAGAGATCGCGCTCGTGTGGTTAAGAAGCGAGAGACGCAGAGATAAAAATTTTCGGAAGGACCGCCGCAGAATGTTTTCTGCTGCGGTCCTTCCGAAACTCGCTGGAGTGGTTCGGAAAGACCGCAGCAGAATAGATTTGTGTGGGGAAAGATTCGGAAGGACCGCAGCAGGAAACCGGAAGAACCGCAGCAGAATGTTTTCTGCTGCGGTCCTTCCGGTTTTCTGCTGCGGTTCTTCCGAGTGCAGAAGGACCGCAGCAGAGAACCGGAAAGACCGCAGCAGGAAGGAGGAGAGAGAGTGAGCGTTATTATACCCTTCTCATGTACGGAGCTCAGTTCTGTTGCGACCAACAAAAATCCAGTCGTTTCGAACTTCAGATGGGAAATTGGCTTCATGGGTATATACGACTGTAGAACCAGTGACCCTCAGCGAGGTTGTCATTCTTGCGTGTGGTTACCGCCGCGTGGTCGTCCCACGGGAGTGGACTGGTTGCCAATACATTTCTGCGGAATTGGCGCGCACATCCCCGTATCCAGTCGGAAAGACCGCAGTAGCTATTCGGAAGGACCGCAGCAGCTATTCGGAAGGGCCGCAGCAGCCATTCGGAAGGACCGCAGCAGCTATTCGGAAGAAATGCAGCAGGAAACGGGAAAGACCGCAGGTCACCTGTCGGTTCTTCCGGTTTTCTGTTGCGGTCCTTCCGAAAAATTGTCTGAGGAATCGATTACCTAGTCAGAAACGGATATACAAACGGAAAATATTCTTCCTTTTTTATTGTTATTCTGAATCTCCCAGAAAATTTCAGCTGAGTTCAATTGATAATGAATTACGTGCCCAAAAATTCGAAATTATGAACAAGCTTCACTTCCATTTCTTCATCTTTTTGATTTCTACACCATTGAATCTTAGACGTAACAGTTATGATCGATTTAGGAAAAGCTCTTTTTTTGAATTGCAATCTCACTGTCACGTAATATGCTAATAATAAAAGAAGTGATATAATATGCGAGACACTTATCAAAATGTACAAAATAATGGGACTATCCTCAGGAACAGCTTGTTTACAAAACCGGTCTATATTTCGCAGTCCTACAATACATGTACTATGCAAAATTTGGCAGAAAATCTTTTTTTTTTTGCACTTTTCGTTCCGAAACTAGAAATTCGACAAAGATTTGAATTCCGTTCGAAATAGATGAGACACCTGAAAAGGCCATGAAATTTGAGAAAAAAAACGATATACAACTACTCATAGAAGCGATAGGAAAAATCGAAAATTCTTTGCACCAAAAATGATGCAAGGAAAAGATTTTTCATCAACCTAACATTGCACAAAATTCAGTAGTAAACTTCGATTCGAATGTTTCTCCTGTCTTATGTTGTTAATTTTTATCACTTCTGAAGCACCAGAGTCACTCCACAGCGTATAAGACGCAGTGCGACGTAAGCGTGTCGCGCGCGGCGGATGGGGTGGAACGTGAAAGGTGCGCAGCGCTGGCTTTGCAGAGGCTGGAATTAACGATGAGCAGCGTTGCGCAGCGCAGGCGCTGTCAACTACCGGCAACCGCACCACTAATTGCGGCTGGTCATACTGCTGCGGGTTCCTCAATGCATGGACCCTCCATTTCGCTGCCTATTTGTTTGGAAGTGACGATTTCAAAAGGATTTTAGATCTGTTCGTCAATATTCATGGGTTATTTTTCATGGTTGCTCATATGAATGAGAAATAACGAGTGTTTCTCTTCAATGAACCAAACCTTCTCCTGATGACGCCCCTCGCCGCTCGAAGAAGCCGAGCCGGTTCGGCTTCCTAGGGCGTCATCGCGCGTCGACGCGCGGTGCAGCCGGCCGACGCTGCAATGCGCAAGGTATGGTCGACCTAATTTGTGGTGGCGGATGCCGCCGCTCGCCGCCCAAGGAAGCCGGACAAGCCCGCGACGATCGATCCGCATGCTGCGCGTGGAAGCCGACGCGCCCCACCGCTGTTCGCCGTCGAGTCTGGTTCGAGCCTAATAAGTGGTATAAAACTTTGTCGAGCACACAGATCAGCGAGAATAGAAACCCCTCTCTTCGGGGCTACCATTCATAAAACGATAACTCCACAAATCGTCGGTGATTAGTTTGTTTGATTATGTTATCGATCACACGAGAGACGCAGGACGTGAAAATTAGTTTGCTAACCTGGTTTTGTTTGGTTGTGTTCATGAATCCTAGTACCGGTCTTCTCGCTGATCATTTTGGTGAAACTTGCGCAGAGGTGACGAGCATACTAATGTGAAGGATCACCTCATATCGAGTACTCAAATGTTGTTTTCAAGGAATTAGCCAGGCTCACTAGCTGTCGAGAATTAACTCCAGGAATGGTTCTTCCGTATCTAGAGCGAACCCTAGGGATCATTTGTGCCGATGTACTAAGACTGCGAGTCCAGAATGAGGGGCACCTTCTGCGTGTTCGGGCAAATTTCCCTGTTTAAAAGGAGTATACCAATTTTTGCTATGTATATGTAATATGTATAGCCGTCTCTAGAGACGTTAAGGCGCTCAAGCTGCATTCATTCTGGTGGTGTTCATTCTTGTCAGCTCAAAGGGTCACATTCCGTGCGGTAGAACTCAAAGGCTGGTAGGAACTAAGTAACGCAGTTGTAATGATGGCCAAAACAAGAACAGTCACAAAATGACCCATACAAATATAAAACATATATGCCTATCAAACAAAGTTCAAAGAACAGTTAAAACAAGATGAACAAACTAGACGAACTTTTTTCCCAAATCCATGATTGTGGAAGTCCCAAATGCTGTTTTTTTTGTTTATCCTCAAAGGAGAGCCACAACATATCTCCGACGTGTATGGAAGAATTTTTTAGAACGTTGGATAATCATAGATGTTTGAGGAAGTTTACTTAACCTAGGAGTGGTACTAAGATATAGAGGAGTTATTGGCGGTATTTCCATCATTTAAAATTTTTATCTATCTTCTACACTCATCCTTTTCCTTTCCTCTCTTTCTTTAATTTTATCCCATTTTCGAATTTATCTATATGTCATTGAATTTTAGGTGGTCCCTGCTTTTTTATCATGGTTGCCCACTCATGAAGATGTGACCGAAGCCCCTCATATTTACGGATATCTCGCTGATCTTATCGAGTCCAATCACCCGATTGTCCTAGGCGAAAACAATAGTAACTTACCACGTATAGTCTTTATCAGTGAGTTCTTTTCTGTTTTGCTATCACCATTTATCACCATCAGAATCGCAGATCTTAGAAGAGTTTTTATAAATGGAAAGCCGCTGATTCGTGAATTTAGCGGCAATGATTGTACCTGTGTTCCTTTTTTGGCATCCTTGTCTCTGTCCCGCTTTCGATCGTGTTTGCTATTAGGTTGGTGAAAAAATAATGCGCGATTTTCGTTGCTGCACCTTTGGTGCACAAAACTTCCGGTGTTTCTTATCATCTGTTTAAGAAGTTGCACATGGTTTTGTAGCAAATTTCATGACCTTTTCAAAGATCTCATGCACTTTGAGCGAAGTTCAGGTTTTTGGTGAATTCTTAGAGAGTCGATTCTAGAAGGCCCTGTCAGAATTACACGGTAGTAGAAGAACATCTACCTTATTGCTAAAGATTTGCGGATTCCAACAGTTCTGAGCCTTTTGAGAAAGATCGATTTTTAAAGGAGTTATGAGGTTCGGAATCAAAGGCATGAAAACGCGCATTATTTCAAAACCCGGCATGAAAACGCGCATTATCAAAAATGCACCAACCTAATAGTTTCTGTGCACTTGTAATTTATCTCACGCACATACGTGTAATGTTTGATAGTTTCAGTAGTGTCGGCGTTCCTTCTTGAAGCTTTCCCGCAAAACGACGACGGTACTACGGTTGCGCAGCGACTACAACATATTCTGAAAGTGCTGCACAACAACACAGAAATGTTTGAAGCAGTCGTTCAAGCTTCTCAACTGGACGAGAAAAGAACGGAAACGTTGCGTAGTCTTATCTCATGATGTTGTTAGCATGGCTGGTTATTGAATTGTTTGTTACATCATTCGAGGCTAAGCCACAACTCGGTTGTTGTTATGAACGGACGTAACACGTCCATGCGAAGTATCCAAACGTGCGCTATTGGTTTTTGGGAAGTTCTTTCAATTTTCATTTTATTGTGACCTTGAATTCATAGAGTCATGGTGCATCTTCCAAATGCTCAAAACAAAGCTAGTGCGGGAGAAATTTATTTGCTGTAATTTAAGCTAGTAGAAGTATCATTCTGGGAGGCTATACCACTCGACTTAGTTTCAGACAGTGGTTTTCGGGAAAATACCAGAAACAACAATTTTATACTAATTTCGCTGGATGAAACACGCTAGCGAGGAATCGTTGTGGTTGGAGTTAAGATTTTTATGCATAGGAAGAAAGGTTTGCATCAGGGGGTGATCACGGCGGCGGGTGATATAAGAAAGTGGGGCAGCTCGTACCCCTTTTGCTCGAATGGTGAGCGAATTGTATGGTGGTCGATTTCTTAGGCCGAATTCCGGCATCTCTACGGCCAGCCACATTTCGGTGTGGGTTATGATGAGGCAAAATGGGGCGGTGTTTTCCCGCCCTTCGGCGTCAACTCCCCCCCCCCCCCCCCCCCCCTCACATTGAAATTTGCATGAGCAGGTATGGTGAAATCGCGCGAATTACTGCGAGTCGATCATGAAGGGAGGGGCGAGGGTTTCATTGAACCAATCGCAGATATATTACCCAATCACTTCTGCCTCATCACTCAGACATTCGGGCGCGAGTCCCGCCTGACAAAATCGTGACTTCCGCTCGAGTGTGAGCGGAAGTCATCAAAAACTGCGCGTTTTTGTCCCACAACATCCCGATTTTGTCCCACGAGCTCCGGCGGGAGGCCGGACTTTGTCCGGATGATGATATACAGCATCATGATTTGGGAGATCGAATTTCGTCCCGGAACGGAAAAGCACAAGAAAGCAAAAATGCGCGTCTGCGCGCCACCGCTCCCCACGCATCTCGCCTGGTCCCTGCATTGAGCCACGGTTTCAACCGGGTCTTAGTGGGCCAGACGAGTCCCATAGGACTCCACTCTCCGCCGAGGCGGAAAGTAAACTGAGGTCTACCTGCAAACTGATGCCCCTATATACTTCTCGGTGGAGGCGCATACCGCCACGTGATGATCACAATCCTGCAATATTTCCCGATCCCGCAATAAAACCAAAATGATGTCTTCCGCCGGTGCACCGGATTTTGTCCCGAAAACGAAAAAGGGGCGTTTTGTTAGGCGGGACTCGCGCCCGAATGTCTGAGTATGACCCACACTCGCCACATTGGGATGCTGACACGTCCTTTGGTGTTTTATATGTTTACGTGTTGTATACTGTTGACACGATATCTCACAGAATTCCCTCAAATTCCTCAAACGGGTTATTCGACTCACCGCAAATTCACGCACTATATTATTGTGTGATATCATACTCGAATTCAACGCATGTGGATACACATATACAGTAAAAGACATGATGCATGAAAGTGTGGTTTGTGGCACGTAGGAGTCTTACGAGAATCTAGAGTACAAACTATTCAACAGTAATTGTTGTGGTAAGGACGAAAGATTTTGTACGAGAACTAGTCAATTTTGAATGTTGGCGGCATTTTCTTATCACATTTCCATTCGTTGCACTTGGAAGTTTCTTGATCTGGTCCAGTACCACATCGAAGCTCGCTGCAACGTTTAACTGTGGTTATTGTTGCATTAAGAACTGAAAGTAAAAGCTGCGAACCCGCAAGAGCAACGCCTCTTTCGAACTTTGTCTCCAGCACCACAGCTTGCCGTACATGCGGACCACTGCGACCATCTGGTCCATTCACACTGAAACAAGGAACAGTTCACTGGCCCACGTAATTGACCTGTTGTAACATAACGGTAGAGACCTTCTCTGTCCTGATTACACTAGCTGTCAGTGACACTTCGTTCCTGTTCTGCAGAGACTCGTCCACTTTTAAGGTGGAGTGAATGTTGTCGTTAAGCTATACTGTTCATTAATTTGATGCTTGACGTTTTTCTGCAGCGGCAAAGTTACCTTGACTTGGTCATCTGTGCTAGTTTTCATATCGGGATTTCCATCACCAACGCTGAAGTCCACCTCGTTAACGACTGTTGACGTTTTTCCTGTTGAATCGCAGCGATCTTCTTCAGTTGAGTAGCCCATGCACTCGCAGTCGCTCACCAATTCTTAACGAAGAACCTGTCTGTAGGGAAGCAGTACTTTTATCACGTTTATGTCCATGTTTCATTTTTATTTTGAAGACGGGGATCGAAGCTTTGCTATAACTCACTTCTGGATTGAGCTCTCCAGATGAAATTTAGGTATATGTTGAAGCTCTACGAGTGCTTCCTAATAGCTGCTTAACTGGACAGGAACTCAACTCTAGTGGCTTTATTAAGCATAAACATCAACTTCCTCGGCTTCCTTTGATTTCGTTCCATATCTAAACTACCATCTCCTGAGAAAAATTAAGAGTTGATGCAGATCAGGCACATAATAGGCTATTTTTTTCCACTAGATATCATTGCTGCATTTTCCTCTGCTGCTCAAATGCGTGGACCAAAATAACTGAACGAATTTAACGAAAAAAAACCGTTTTATTGCATCGAAAGGATATTTGCTGCGTTACAGTTCCTACTTCAATGTGAGAATAGTTGTTAACAGTGGATACCATAGGAATATCCTCCATAGGAACGGACTTTTTTTTTCGAGATTACTGAAAACTCCTTTTTCTCAGTTTTTTGGAAAAATTGGTAACCCCATTTTTCCATGTAAAGAGAACAACTACAGAGTAGAACCATTACAGTAAAATACTCAAAATACGATTCAGAATAACTCCTTTGCGAATCGAATCGAGGCGGTACAAACGAGGAAACATCATGTTAGTGAAAGTGGTGGATTTGGACTTGGAACGCTATAGCTCTGTTTCAAAGCAGTTTGGGTCAATGTTATATAGCGCATGGAAAGAGTACTTCGACCCTCATCATCTCCTAAAACTTCGGCCAAATAGCTCAGTCCGAAGTTATGATGGAAAGATCCGCCTTTAACATGCCACTGATCATATCTTTTTGACCGTGACTGTATATGTGTATATGTGTGTAGTGTATGTGTGTATTTGTATGTATGTGTGTATATGTGTATGTATGTATATGTACACATGCACACACACATACATACACATACATACACACACATACATACACACGTACATACACACATACATACATACATACATACATACATACATACATACATACATACATACATACATACATACATACATACATACATACATACATACATACATACACATACATACACATACATACATATACATACACATACATATACATATACATACATATACATACATACACATACATATACATACACATACATACATACACATACATATACATACATGTACATATCAGTGGCGGACGCAGGGGGGGGGGCGCGCCCCCCGAGAATGGGTCGCCAAATTTTCGAAATTACTTTACAATACAAATAAAAATCTTGTGTTAGCTTATTTTTAATTGTTTATTTTTATTATTATTTTTAATATATTTTTTATTCATTGTTTATTATTATAATCAATATTATTATTAATTTTATTTTCCGTCTGGGTCCCCAAAACGGCGGAGACCCCACTTTTCTTCCCACGCCCCCCCTCCCGCCCACTTTCTGCGTCCGCCACTGGTACATATATATACATATATATACATACATATACATACATATACATACTTATACATACATACATACAAACATACACACACATACATACACACACATACATACACACATACATGCAAACAACACACACACACCCAAATCTCTTTCGTTACATTCTTCCGAAATTTGATTAGTGTGACTGCACATCTTCGGTACTTAAGAGCAAATTATAATGTAGATCTATCGTTACATTGGGAGCGCTGGACTCATCCCTGGGAAAAAGGCTTGGGATGGCTTAGATGAGATTTACATACCTGCGTGCTACAGGGAAGCACACTGTGTAGGGTTTTTTTTTACTTTGAGTATAGCAAACGAGTACATATCCCTGACTTGATGGATTATTCGGGTTGCTGTTATATGGTTTTAATGGCGTATCGATTATCGACAGGACAATTCTATCATGGGTCTCTTCGAGTGTGGTCGTACTTCACATGCTGGCTTATGACATACCAACACATGAGAAAGTATGGGTATGATCTAGTCATTCCTCTGAAGATCCTTAATTATGTGAGTGGATTGCGGGATCTAGTACCCAACTTTCCTGCGGGGCGTTGCCGGCCTCATGCAAGCTGCAGGCAGTACTAATAAAGGACGATTACAAGGCATCTGACCACAGAACTTTATTCATACAAGGTTGAAACGTCCAGAAGAACCGCCAAGGTTGGTCAAAGCAGAAAACCTGCAGCAGAAAGAGTTCTAGCTGAGGCTCCCTGGGGACTGTCTGCTGCTGACCCTCTCATCGACTAGGCCCAGCGGTCCTTCAGCAAGTTGGTCCGTCTAGGATTAAATGCAATTTACACGTCAAAGATAGCCATAGAACTCTTCTCAGACTCTTCCAAAATGTAAAATCGTTTGCCTGAGCAAATAGTTCGTCTTTCAACGTTATTGCATGCAGAGAATCTTGAGAAGGAGCACTCCGCACACCCGCCGCAATTGGTTAGGAATGAGTTTAGGTATTAGATGTCCGTGAACGATGTCAATGTGTGTGTTCTTTTTAAATACAACTTGCCATCATTTCCAATACATAATCGGTTTCGATGTCTCTTCTCGACGTTATCGCACGAACTCCATTCTGACCACTTGGACCATCGGCAAACCTGGAGATGTATGCGCGATTGTAATGAGATTCAGCGTTTTTTTTTCTGTTCAGCCAAAATATCACGAGTTTTCAACAAACCAAATAGCTAGAAGTGGTGCTGCTTAATGCTGAGTCCTTTCTATCCAGATGATGTACTCGATAGTTGTCAACATATTTGGGTAACTGAAAAATCAACACTGTAATCGAGAAGGTATCAAGATATTGATGTGAAATGTCAGCAACAGTTGATGTGCAGTCAAATGGACTTGAAACAAAAGCTAAGAGTCGGTGTAACTGTGAGGATCAACGTTTCTGTTTTTGTTTATGGATAAAATTTTGGATAGCAGATATCGAATCGTCTATGCTATCGTGCTCGATTGAAGATTACATTCAAACAGAGTTCTTGAATTCTCACCTCTTCTCCTTCTTGAGTAGGGTCAAATGGTTCATAACTCAGATGTTGGTTAGTAGAGTGCTGATCTATACAGTTCAGAGATGAACAAATCAGACTTTTAGTAATTTCCATCGTCATTTCAACCCACCCACCTAAATATCCAAGGGCAGACGCGGTTCCTCCTATGGATGAGCGCAGTGAATCGCATACCTAAAAAAAAAGTTGCCCGTAATCAAAATGAAATTTGCAAGTGCCAATGCTGACACCCCAATTTTTGACCTGAGCGAGCTTCATCTTAATATAATCGGGTTGAGTTTTCACCTTGTGTGTGTGTGTGTGTGTGTGTGTGTGTGTGTGTGTGTGTGTGTGTGTGTGTGTGTGTGTGTGTGTGTGTGTGTGTGTGTGTGTGTGTGTGTGTGTGTGTGTGTGTGTGTGTGTGTGTGTGTGTGTGTGTGTGTGTGTGTGTGTGTGTGTGTGTGTGTGTGTGTGTGTGTGTGTGTGTGTGTGTGTGTGTGTGTGTGTGTGTGTGTGTGTGTGTGTGTGTGTGTGTGTGTGTGTGTGTGTGTGTGTGTGTGTGTGTGTGTGTGTGTGTGTGTGTGTGTGTGTGTGTGTGTGTGTGTGTGTGTGTGTGTGTGTGTGTGTGTGTGTGTGTGTGTGTGTGTGTGTGTGTGTGTGTGTGTGTGTGTGTGTGTGTGTGTGTGTGTGTGTGTGTGTGTGTGTGTGTGTGTGTGTGTGTGTGTGTGTGTGTGTGTGTGTGTGTGTGTGTGTGTGTGTGTGTGTGTGTGTGTGTGTGTGTGTGTGTGTGTGTGTGTGTGTGTGTGTGTGTGTGTGTGTGTGTGTGTGTGTGTGTGTGTGTGTGTGTGTGTGTGTGTGTGTGTGTGTGTGTGTGTGTGTGTGTGTGTGTGTGTGTGTGTGTGTGTGTGTGTGTGTGTGTGTGTGTGTGTGTGTGTGTGTGTGTGTGTGTGTGTGTGTGTGTGTGTGTGTGTGTGTGTGTGTGTGTGTGTGTGTGTGTGTGTGTGTGTGTGTGTGTGTGTGTGTGTGTGTGTGTGTGTGTGTGTGTGTGTGTGTGTGTGTGTGTGTGTGTGTGTGTGTGTGTGTGTGTGTGTGTGTGTGTGTGTGTGTGTGTGTGTGTGTGTGTGTGTGTGTGTGTGTGTGTGTGTGTGTGTGTGTGTGTGTGTGTGTGTGTGTGTGTGTGAAGATCATTTACTGAGTCGATTTACGTTCCCCCCCCCCCCTCCACAGACACACTAACATACTTACCCGCCCAAGAATGCATTCTCGTTCCTCAGTACCCGCTCCAACGCAATAGCAGGATGGATTCTTCAACGTTGGTCCACGTGTGGAATCCTGGTGATCGCAAAATCGGCGACGAATTTCTTTACCGGCCTGTAAACAGCATTCAACTGTGTACTTCGAATAGAAATATAGATGATTTGTTGGACATTCAATGAACATTGGCATGAAGTGTTGTTGAAACTGTAAGAGAGCGCGAGGTTGTCATATGCCTACAGGCTCGCGCTTCAATTAGAGCGCCTTCTTCAGGTTTTTAAATCGATCCACACAGCGAGCTGTTGCTAACTATCACAGGATGAGCCAATTCAATATAACAACGTCATGCCCTGCTACGATGTCAACATCAGAAAAATAAAGATGTTCAAAAATCACCCGACATCTTGTGCACCCGCACCATTCACTCCATTCTGTCCATTCGCATGAGCGAGGTCCGTCGCACGAAGTACTGCATGGCCGAGTTTCGGAAACAGACCCGACACAGCATTTGATATCTCAAATTGCTGAATTACTGAGCCGTCAAATCTTATGCTTTCGCTGTTTTTGAGGACTTCACTGAATTAGTTATTGCATTTCCGGTTCTTGTAGTCTTCTATGCAACTAAACACCTTGTTTGAAATTACAAAACCGACCTGTTTGGGAGAACACTGTTTGACGTCGGTTTCGATGATTCACAGGAACAATAGGAGTCATGGGCTGCACAATGCCTAGAAATAGTATGTACCTGCTAGGTATCTTAAAGTTAAATGTGTTGTTGTTGTGTTGAGCATCATCACTGTTTGAGCATCATCATTATTTGTAATACAAATTAAGAGAAGGTTGAAGCTGTCTTCATCGCAGATAGCTCAGTGGTAAAAGTTCTTAAGATTACGTCATCGGCACAATCCATCGTCTGCAACCCAGCTGAAAATTTTATTTTGTCAGCGAAACAAAATTTAATGGAAGCGTGGTTGTTTGCAATACGAGGACGTTTTGAAAAGATTCCGGAATGACCATGAAAACAAAGCAAGTCGGATGCAACCAATATTTTATTTGTGAACACAATCCTCTAGAAGCTCAAAACAAATGGTCTGGTCTGTTTCCAATTTTTCATTCTCTGGCTAAAAGGGAATTTCTTGATGTATTCAGAATAACCGGGCAATGCCACGATTAACTCGTCGCTTAACTGAAAACTCTTCTACATGGGGGCAACTCAACTTTGAAAGATAAACAGGAGCACGGGAAAGCCAATGCAAAATTATCATTGAGTGAGGTGGAATTTTGGATTCCATTATTACAAGTCTTTTGATAATGCACTGATAAGTCACTTGCTTGAGCGGTCATGCTGACATGGAGGGGCAAATCCTTTTTCTTGATCAAACGTGTGCTTGTTGCTTGGATTATTACATCTAGAGCTTTGGAAAATATCGGCTAATATTCTGTTGCCATAGTTTTTCCATCGATCCCTTGAAACTCCCGAAATAGACGCTGTCTCCGTTCCGTCTCAGTAAACGGTACATTTTCCTTCAGGGCCCGTTCTTCGTATCTGATATACTGTTTTCATTGCACCTTCAACATGTATCACAATTTTGGATTGCAATCCCATTAAACCATTCAAAATAATAGCGTGACTTTAATGTTGAACTGTGTTCTTATTCGGGATTGAGCAAATGCAGCACTCATTTTTATAAACGTCTTTTCATAACTAGTTCGTCAACTAAAATGAAATGTAATCGCACTTAACAGATGCGCTAGGCTCCCTTATTTGGCATGGAGTCTATCTCCCTCTGTCAAAACCTTGTGAACAATTTTTCCCACATTTACTGATGTGGTCACCTTTTTTTTTGGAATTTTACACTTTGCTTTTTGTTTGATCGCATACAGTTACAGTCCGGTCCGGCAGCCACTGCAAATGGGCCGCCGCCGCCACCCTCCGGCGCCCCGGTATTAATGAGCTATAAATCACTCGAGCTTAGGAGAAAGCGAAGAAAAATACAATTTTAGTCCATAGTAGACAGGGTAGATAAGCCTAACCCTATGCTTAAGAATGGGTTTAAGGCTTAGGCTTCACAGGAGTGGCCCCACCCAACTCCCTTTTCACCTAAATTTCTAAGATAAACTACGATAAGTGTAAGTGTAAGTAACACACTGTTTGTATGTTGCACCGCGTGCGCGCATAGCTCAGTGGGTTGAGCGAATGATCGGCGTTGTGGTGGTCAGGGGATCGAATCGTGCCCTGTGTTTTGCAAATACATATAGTATGCTGCCTACGGCTACTGCAGTTATCTAACAAACTCCAACATAAAAAGTAGCCCGGATGGCTCAGTGGCTTGAGTGGCAGATTGCAATCTGTCCCTATCGCTGGTTCCACTCCGTTGGAGATCCAGAGTTAAGTATCGCAGTGTTTGGGGTTCACTGCTTGGAACGTCCCCCGTGATCTCCTTCGGGTAGTCCAGGAAGGCATCCGGCAACGTTTTGCATAAATTTCGAAGATAAACTACGATAAGTGTAAGTGTAAGCAACAGTAATAGTGTAATAGTGAAAAACCACTTTTTCAAAGTTGAGGGAAACCGGGAGAGAGTAACTCCGCCGTGAAGGACTACTGCACGAAAGATAAATGACAGCGGTAGAACTACTTCGCAATGGATATGGAGCAATTTACACGGATTTCAATTATTTCTGAGGATCCCGAATTGGATGAGCTTTATTATTCAGATGGGATAACTGAAGTACTGTGTCCATCTATAGAAGAATAACGGCCATTTTTGTATTCGCGAAGCAGTGTACTGTAGCAGAAAATGGAAGAGTTGGCTTCGCTTATTGTGTATTCAGAAATCTTTCCCCATGAAAATCACAAAAATGAAAAAACGTGAAAGTTGTGAAAATGGTCCCCTGCTTTATAGCCTTAACATATCCACTGCACTCTGTCTACTATGGACCAAAATTGTATTTTTCTTCGCTTTCTCCCAAGGTCGAGTGATTTATAGCCCATTGATACTGGGGCGCCGGAGGGTGGCGGCGGCCGGCGCCCGCCGGCCCCATTTGCAGTGGCTGCCGGACCCGACTGTACGCTTGGTTTTTGAAACACACAAAGTACAGGTGGAAAATGAAGAGGATGGTCCTCCAAAATTAGCACCAAAGTGATAGTTGGTTTACTTGCGCTTTTCTCTTCCAGCAGAAAAAAAAACTAATGACCACTTAAACTTAGCATCTGTCTGTAACTGAGTGCAGTCGAATTTGGTTGACTTGATCCACTCGTCAAAGAAAGTCTATGTCAGATCAAATTGACATTTATAGTCAATTCATTTGAAGGACTCGCCAACAGAATCGCATGGAAATCGTTGGGAAATAACAGCTCCTTGGTGGTCAGTCCGGAAACTTTTGAAACCGCCCTCGTAGAGTGAGGCCTTCCAGAATATCACGCAAGGTTCGGAAAAAGTGTTCTTCGTTTGAAGTCGCTCTTGGAAGCTTTGATTGTTGCCTGAATAATTCTTCACAAGATAGTGAAAGGAATACCACGATCGATATTCCTGTGCATTTGATAACCTCCTTCAAAAACGTATTCACAGAAACAACGACAGAGGATGACGGTAATGAGTTAGAATGAAATTAGTATTGTTATGGAAAGGTTTGATGATAAAAAGGCTATCAACGCTTTCATTTTTATTCCGCGTTTTATGCAAATGACTAATTGGGAAGTCTAGATTGTGATATTGTGATGTAAATGACGTATGATCCACAGAGTTAAAGTGGCAGTATGAAGGCGGATAAATAATTGCCGTAACGAAGTTACGATTAATTTTTCGTTGAGGCAAACACTGACGATCGACTAATGATGGGATTAGATCCGAGGAACAAAATGTATCTTTAGAATATCGTTGGGATAGATGGTAATGCTGGTGCTAAAATCGGCGGAAATGAAAGGAGAATCGTCTTCGCTGTTAGCAGAGGAAGAATAAAATGCTATCATCTCGCAAAGGAATAATTAGCTTGTTTCATTACTTTAGTTTTGAGAGGCGCAGTATGTGCTTCACCTTACCACGGTTTTTTCGCCATACGCACCAAGCCTCAATATAGTCTATTAGCACGAGTTGCGTCACTGCTCATCAAGGCTCGCATTTTATGTTTGAAACATTTTCGACAATCTGCTCAACTGGTTGACGCATGGAACCGCACGCACAGCCGGTCGAGCACAAATGCATGCTTAATACATAACGGACAATACGACCCACCGGTGAGTAGTACGGAAAGTTACGTATCGGACAGTATGACCCACCGGTGAATCGTTTCTGTTTTATCTCTTATACCTTACCACAATTTCCTCAGTAGATGTATTTTCTCCCAGATTTTGGTGAAACTTGGTAGGGTAGGGTTATGTGACACGCGTAGTACGAAGACGGCTTCCGTTTCATGCCTTCACTCATTTTAACAGTGATGTTGTAAAAATATAGAGAGTACAGTTTTCCTTCCATAATAGACTGAATACTTTCGAGAAGTTTCTTCCAATGCTGATCTCGGATATAGCATTTAATTTGTATCGCAACACGTTTCTGGAAAGTTGTAGAGCGAGTTTGGCTCAATGTGCACCAGTACTCCAGAGCCCGACTGCTACTATGTGCATACCGTAACTCTCCAGAAGCGCGTTTCGGTGCATATTTGTGATCGGCAAAAAAAAATAATCCCCTTTGCAGAGCTAAGAATCCGAGGAGAATAGGCATCTACAGTATGGATATTGCATCCTTACAAATATGAAATCTATTTTGTATGTTGAAGCTTTTTCCTCAGACAAACCCTCGCTGGGCGCGCGCGACAATCTCGCTGGCCGCGCAGGTAAGGCCTGGGCAAAAGCGAGATTGTGGCGCGCGGATAGCGAGTTTGTTATGGGCACCTTGCGGGATCGGTGCGCGCGCTCAGCGACGATGTTACAACCGGTCGATACCGAATGATGCTCAGGTGTTGGACGTTGAACGACAAGGTTTCACCACATAGACGTACTGATGGTGCATGACCATTTTTACGAAAATGGCCGCTACGACCTTCTCATCATTGGATGGAGAGTAGCGGTTGGAAAGAATTGGCTTCACACCCTCAGCAACCGAATTTTTTCGCTGCCCTGACCGGCGGAGTCTTACTGATGTTGTTTCGTATTTCTTGCTGGTGAAGATGTATTCTCGCGCGCGCCTAGCGACGTTGTCGCGCGCCCCGAGCGAGCGTCTTTTGTCGTCTGCGTCCTTCAAAAATCTTTCCTCGTCCGCTCCGCGCCTAGCGAAATTCTGCTCCGGCAGAAGCGAACGACTTTACCGACCTGCGTCTTCGAAACTGTGTTATTTCCTTCTTTCCGGGCGAAGCGAAGCAAGGCTCGCTTCTCGCGGAGACCTCAAACAGGCGCGCGCGACAAGCGAGGGTTTGTCTGAGTCAGAGGATCAGGAGAGCGGACCTCGCCACCGGATGGAACAAGAAGAAGAAGAAGAAGAAGAAGAAGAAGATTTTCCTCAAGGAAACGTTACTGGAACTTTTCTGAACACTTGTACTCTTTCTCTGCACTGCTGACTAGTGCATTTATCGGATGTGCACATGTTGAATGGAGGTGAAGAAGTGTTCTGCAAGTCAGATCCCTCTTTCAGTAGTTTTTTTTTAAAGTGAACGGGTGTACAAACCTGTAGCATAGGTAACCGACAGCCTAGGAGCTCCTCCTTCCAGTGCTTTTCTGTAGTGATAGTCCAGCTAAAATGCAACTCAGTGTGAAATCAATAACACATCACCACTACAAGGTTTGTTTGCAACCTGTGCGGCGAATGGCGCTAACATTGCAGTTGATTCCGCCATTATGCACGTGCGACTTCGTCTCGATACTGACTGTGGGTCGCATCCAGTACATGTCGACCACTCACTCCAGGAATTCCATGAACAACAAGGGCCTAATAAAATTCCACTAAATGCTGTAAATGCCTTTATGGAAAATCTTCCTCACCTGCATCACATGGTTTCCTTTCAATATCCGATCCGGTGCATGTGCCGCCACCTTCAATGGTGGTTCGTGCAGGGGCGCGCCTGGATCCATCCTGTAAAAGCAGTAGCAGTTGATGCCATAGCTTGAACAGGTACTAAGCTAAGGGCATGCAACTCCGCGAACTGTGAATCATGAAGAAAAAGGGAAGTAGAAGCTACATAATCTATGAGGTGTACATCCCGATCGTCAGCTAAATCAACCATGGTACTCGTTTATGATAATCATCTACATAATTGCCGGTTTCCAACAACTTACTGGTGGTCTCAAAAAGTAGAAGAATAGTCAATGATAAGAAGTTTGATAATTATATGTGTGTACCAGTGGCGAACGCAGAAAGTGGGCGGGAGGGGGGGGGGCGTGGGAAAAAAAAGTGGGGTCTCCGCCGTCTTGGGGACTCAGACGGAAAATAAAATTAATAAAAATATTAATTATAATAATGGATAATTAATAAAAATTATATTAAAAATAATATTAAAAATAAACAAGTAAGAATAAATTAATACAATATTTTTATATGTATTGCAAAGTAATTTCAACCCCCCCCCCTCCGTCTGCGTCCGCCACTGGTGTGCATAGGTGCGATAGGCCGAGCCAGGGCTCAGACCCCCTTCACTTTGGGAGGGGGCCAATAACCCCCTTCACTAAAGCACTTATAGAAGACAAGGAATTGAAGAAATTAAAAGTTCAATAAAGTGAAACTGAACAAATTCAATGACAAAGGATCGATTCTATAGCTGTTCATGTAAATAAAGGGGTCAGGAATCAAAATGGCGCAGTTAGTGTTGAATGGAGCGTGCAATGTGACCATTGCCGCAGACAGGAAAAATGACGGGCGAATTTCTATGTGAAGGATGAAGAATTAGATATTAGTGAAGGGTATGTAATTCAAGCTTAAACCCGAGTTTACATGTTAGAAGTAGGAGGCCATAGATAGCATGTGTGCGGAGAAATTTTCAAATACATAGGGTATGAAAAACATAGCATGCATGTTTCGAAGAATATTATGGAAAAGTTAGTGAACTAATCGGGAAGAGGATAGTCCCCCATAATTTGCAAAGATTTTCTCTTCATTTTCGTATGTGACTTGTGACAGTTAGTGTAAGATGAGCAGGCAAAAAAGTGGTACCAACAGGACGGTCGAAAACTCCACAAATTAGGTGTTCTTCAAAGGATTTCTTCTTGTGTTTCCGAGAAAGTGGTAAGTATTGTATATGCATACATACTAGAAAAAATGCGCTTTCCGCCCATATACAAATGTATGGGGGAAACCCTTTTCTGTTTTGAAAAAAGGGTGGGTGAGCCGAAACAATGGGGCATTCTCGTGCCCGTTGTTAGACAAATAGCGAGATAGTGCGATGAAGGAAGAGAGGCGCGCGCATGGGGTGAGAATTGCTTCAGAAACATTCTCACCCCCTTCACAGAAAAAGACACGCAACTACATGAAACGAGATGTGGTTTATCAGTTAGGGGATTGAATGAGGAGAACATAGATACCCTTCACTCCTAGGTTTCATTTCCGAATAAAGCTGTAATAAGCAAAGATAGCTCAAAAGCAGGTGAAATTTCAGTGTCAAATTTTTGTATGTAGAAGAGAAGAAATGTTGCGCAGCTGTGTATGTGTGAATGGACCATATCATGAAGGTGTGGTGAGGACTACCTTCATTCATGTAATCAACGGCTGTTTCCTCATTTGAAAGCAGTATCCTAGAGCATCCGCAGCACGATAGCGATGACTCATCGCTATCGTATGGTTTCATGAAACGGTTAAACGGTGCGTTTGCAGAAACATATTGCAAGATTCGCTCAGTTTCGACGGCATTTGAAGACATGTTGGGTATTACATCAATGAATAGGGCATTAACACTTACTTACCAATACCACAACTCCTACTAAAAGAAGGCAGAAAGCCCCCCCCCTCCCCGGTCGACACCCGTCACTTTTTGCACGGTGACCCCCTTCACTTCGGTAGAGGCGTTCTCACCCCTATCGCACCTATGCTGGTGTGTACATATACATATTAATCTTACATCAACCTTCACAGGATATATTGTTTAGTAATTCTTCTCGGTGTAGTACCAACCTCGTTAGTCCGATTATGATATCCAGAACTTCGAGCTGCTGATCGAGATCGCTCAACGAGGACGGATTTGGCTTTGTCTGAAGCGATTTTTGTTAATCTCACCATTTTTTTGGTCAACCATCCCTTCACCCTTGGGGGGATTGCGCCGACATCAATAACCTCGCAAAGTGGAGGCTTATTTGACTATGAGCGGTATGCATCAGCCACAAAGCATGTGTGGAATCCACACACCTGCTTTTCCCTCCTAACACGTGGCACGTAATGTATCATCCGCGCGAGTGTACGGGAAAAGGTGTGTGTGGGCGAAGTTGGTTCCCCACCTCGTAGAGATGGTGGAGGTTCGTTCACACACGCAAAATTGCGCGCAAAGAGTTGGCGCACAGGTTTTGCAGCCATATGAATTTGTCAATTTCCCGTACTGTTAATCCCAGCAATGTTGTCGACTTACGTCCAACGTAAAAACAGTACGATTATCCGTCGTGTATACCACTAGTTGTGCACCTACATTCAGCAGCTGGAATAAGTGTACTTTCTAAATGTATAGTGTGTAAGTGGAGCAAGGAGCGTCTTTAGGCTACAAACAGTGATAAGTGAGATATTTTAAATTTCAGAATACTCTCCATATTTCATCATGCTTCTTTCACTCTGTAATTTTCTTCATGCTTTTTTTTTTGTTTTACAATGAATTGTTCCATTGAGGAAAAGTCAATAACGTAAGGGCTGAAGTGCTTCTACTCGTGAAGTGAATTCCGACACGACCAACAGGACAGTAGTAACAAATGTGGAGAACAACCTCGTGTTTAGACATTAATCTTAGACATTAAGCGAAATGGAACGTCATATTCTTAGAGGAGTCCAGAAATGACACTCAGCTAATCGTTGGGGTCTAAATGGAGAAAGAACAGAGAGTTCACATTATGAAGTTTAACACGTTCGCGACCTTACGCTTTTGGCATGATGTATCACATGGGACACACGTGCTTGTGCACAAGTGGGAACCGTGCTCAACCGCTCGAGCACGTGGTCCCACGGGAAGGCGGCCGTTACTTGTGACTGTCAATTGTCAGGAGGCCCTAGTTGACCGCTAGCTGTCAGCAAGGAGTCTCCGCGTGCCTTATCGTGAGCGGAATACTCGTCCACCAGAATTGCATGAAGATATTCCTTACGCGGGCTTTTAGTCTGAATTAGTCCCTACTTTTGTGCGTCTGAGCCAGAGAAGGATAGTGTGACGCGCTGGGCCATTATTATCACCGTGAGGTCCCCAATGGAGTTCAGTTTCTCTACATTTTCTGCTGTTCATCACCTTTAAACTAGGAATTATAGTTAAGGAAGTCACTGTACCAGTTGTTTCTTCGTGCTGTATAATATGACCTGCGCAGAGCGCTTCACACAACTAATACTAGTTGTGCTTCAGAAGCTGTACCCTAAGACTTGTGTTCGTGCCACAAGTTATCGAAGGTGATCAGAGAACTATAGGACAATAGCAAAAGTGCTTTCATCATTCCAATGATGCTTCAACCGCTTTCAAGATGGATTCATCTGCACCGCATAGCAAAGGCCGCCTCTATATGGGCCGAGTCGTTCGGCCACACTAATTCGGGTCTGACCGCCGCCATAATTGACAGTCACAAGTAAAGGTATACACCCGGTCCCACGTGGTAGGAATTTTTCCACCGCCGCATAACACCCCGAATTTGTGCGAATCTGAACCCGATCTTTTTCTCTTTTGTGATCGTCAAGAGTGTTTCCAAATGTTTGGCGTCCATTCACTTGATACTGACTGTAGTTTCTTTTTCATATGTATCCTTCTCTCTGGTGTATGTTCCAACCACATATTAAAAAAAAAACTTTGAGTGAAGATCTGCTCTGCCCAGTGCATGTATAGAAAGCTTGAATATTTGTTAGTATAACACTACATAGAGGTTTGCTAATTATGACTGTTTCACAGAAATTGAGCACGCGGTCCCACACGTCGCACCATGCATGTCAACCGTTTGAGCACATTGTCGCGAAGGTGTTAAAGAGCACATACAATACTGCTCACGAAATGCCGACGGTTGCTCTGCGGAGTCACAGTTGCTCACCATCACTTTGTCATGACTTTCTTAGAACTGCCAAATCGAAACTTTTGTCCGCCACTCGATTTTTCTCAAGGAGGGCATAGAGATGACCTAGTTAATATTGAGGTAAACTTTTAGTTCACTGGTTCCCTGCAAGTAATCGATATATCGATTGATTACGAGTAATCGATCGGATTAGTAGTACTAGAAACACTTGTGAAAGTTTGATCACTTCTGCTAAACTGGGGCTAATACTTCTACGCATACTCCACGCTATTTCGAAGACATTCAACTTTTGACGAAGATGCTGATAGAGCACACTATTACAACAGATCTAGCGAACTTAATGTGGAAATAATGACAGGTAGAAAACAACTCTTTGTGTACTTCACGCCCTGCGAGTACCGTTGCTGCAAACCACGATTGTCGATGTTAATCTTGTCCAAAATACGAACTTTTGTTGTGCCTTGTGAAAACCTCGATGTTGAGGCAGTTATAGTTCGTTAGTGAGATGAGCTTCTAATGAAAACTAATGTAAGTAAGTAAGTAAGCTCTTCTAATGAAAAGTAATGAAGAATACTAAGTTTACTTCTAGTATATGCAGTTGATGTAATTCTGGCCGTCATCGTTTGTCAACTGGAACTGCACTAATTTTGTCGAAAATTTAGCCACAATATCATAACAGTCTCTAATTGAAGAATGTTGAGAAAATGGGTGCTCAGGTGCTCTGAAAGAGGTCTTCGAGAGCCATATCGTGGGACAAAACGAGAAGTTCCCGAGGGATACAATTTTTCAGCATTTTAAATGCTGCAAGGAATGCTAAAGTGTGGTGCACCCACACTTTAGCACAAAGGATTCTTTTTGCAAAACGTTTGATTACACTCAAAAAAGTCTTTATTCGGGCAAACACATGGATATTTCGACTAATTACAAGTACTTCCTTTTACATTTTGTATCATTATACGCCTTAGATATCTATTTCCGGTTTTTGCTCGAGTTTAGCAGAAATAATCAAGTTTGCGCTTGAGATCCGATTCATCACAAGTGTTTCCGCCGCGAACGAATCACTTTGATTGGGGCAATTCTAAGGAAGTTACACGACAAAACGATGGTGAGCGATGGTGACTTCGCGGAGCGACCATCGATTTTCGACAAGCCGTGAGCAGTATTTGGGCTGTATCAGCCCTCAGAGGGTTGAGATCTACAGCGATTCGAACAACACCACTCAACTGAACCCCAATGTCGACTTTCGAGGGTGCCTCGTGTGAGACTTCACTGAAATCTTTGTGCAGTGGTTAAATAGGGGAAAATAAAAGTCACACCGACCTGCCCGGCTAGCATCGGCGTCAAAAAGCGCCTCGTCCAGCTCTTCAAGATTAGGCAGGTTGAGAAGATCATCCATCACGCACCTGCATGTCTTCACTTACACTTACTGTTATAATGAGCCTACGCAAAGGCGCAGGGCATGCCTTGTAGACGTGGTGTCGTATACCTCCTTCGACGCTCACAGATCCCGACGCCGCATGTTACAGAGCAGCCACTCCATGTCATCCATTCGTCCCAATATGGACAGCTAGTCAACTGACAGAATCGAAGCTCCCGATTTGATCCTGCGCAGTCGGCTCCACTTTCACATGAACGCATTCTATAGCTTATGATTATTGCAAGTAATATGGTCTAGCAAAATTTAAAAAAAAAAGTTCTATCTCGCAAGCCATTCTTATAAGAACCGAAGAATAACTTGTGCTTTCAAGTGTAGTGCCAAGGGAGTACTGAAAGAAAAATACCTGTATTGGTTCCCCTGACCACATGTAGCCGAGCACTCAGACCAATCTCCCCACTCTGACCACGTGGGACAGGCATGAGTAGGACAACTGGACTGATCCTGTGCAGATCCTTCACACCCTGTGTGGGCCATCCCACGGTACATGCATACCCTAAGTAGAACAATTTTTTTCGCTAATTCTTTTCTCTAAAGAGATAAAAGGTATTAAAGTATGATTAGGGTGCAAAACACACAAGGAGAAATATGTATGTGCATGGATTTTCACGTATTTTGAAATGACCATGCAACTTTTGGCCTTCAATTATTCTAAATGCCAAAATTATCAATACGTGGTTTTGTGGGAAAAAAAAAAGAAAAGGGACATCTACGACCATGATCTACGAAACAGGGGTCGAAGTTGAGCCGAACCTCAGCCTTAAACGCAATATCTACAGAAAATTTCGATTTCGGTACTTCATCTTAGCTAGCGGTGGTTAGGTAAGCTGAGCACTTTTATCATGCTGGCATCCGCTTGAACCTCTGAAATCCATCTGTAACTACATATCACTTTAAAGCAATTTGAACAAGTTGTGATGTGTAGACCGATACAAAAGTTGATAATAATGCCTCTCTTATTCAGCTGCTGAAGAGAGTAGTTATGCCCCGCTTTTTTATACCATTCTTGTGGAAGGATGGAGTAATTAGCCAAAACGTTCCGAAAAAGTCAAGATCTGAAGCGACCTCAAAACAAAGAATGCAGAATTCGTGTATTGACAAAAATCTATTTCATGAGTTAAGAAACAAATGCAACTGAAATCGAATGGAATGAAGAAAAAATCCAGCGAATGAGTCTTTAAAAAACGAAGGCCAAAAGGCCAGAAGATGTTTCAGAAGCTCCGATTATCGTAGAGATGCAAAGTTCCTCAAGCTCCCAAACGCTTGAAAGCTCAAACGTGAAAATTTCTGTGGGTGTTGCGCTAAATATATGAAGAAATAAAAAAGTTCACTAGATATTTCTATAAAATGAAATAATATTTCAAAAGACTAGATTTGTGATGGTACATATCATGCATATCTCTACCCAAAGGACCCATACTCATCAGATAATTGGCAACGATTGGGTAAAAAATACATGAAGTCATGATCGATAGTCCACATCCTCTGAACCAAGAGATTTACGCAGATCCCACCTACGCCTGGGTTATTAAAGGCACCATCCAACGTCAGAATCCGTCTTGAGATTTTCACATGAAAAGACCTCCAGAAGCTGCTGATTACAGTGTAATATATGATTCCGTGAAAACTGCAGAAAAACCCGTATTCTCCACGATGAGAATGATTCCACGAGGAAATCAAACTCTCACGCAACGATATTCCTTAGAGGGTATTTATAATTCGTTTCCTGAACACGTGTTTTTTTTTTAACAAACGGAGGAGAGAACTATTGCAGTTTGTCAGGAAGTATTGCAGTTTACTGAATGATGTGGTTTTATCAGTAGACGTAGCTGTTTATCCTTTGGTATATCACAACTCATCGGGGGTATTTCACGTTTTCAGCATACATGTAACATGTTTCCAGTGAAGGTGGCGCGTTATTTATTGTTTTGACCACTTCGGTGGGATGTGGTCATGGCCTTCGCTGCACTATCTCTGGAAGTAGGTGATCGTGCATGTTCTACATTCAGTTATGACCTACTGGTATTTATCAGCGACTATTTACGTGAGGGTCGACTTGTCTCAAAAGTGAAAAGTTTTGTGGATTTCGTCACTGTACCACGTGCACTTGGCGAAAAGGGAGCGGGGGGGGGCACCCTACAAGTGGCCATAAGCTTTTCACCTTGAAGGTACAGGCCTAGGCCCAAACTTAAGCCTAAGCCGAAGTATAATTGGTTCCCACCCCCCCCCCCCCCTACTCTCTTTCCCCGTGCACTTAATCTATGCACGAATCTTACTAGGACATCAGGCAGTCTTGCTATTCCTTCAAATACTGTTGAGGAGCGAAGCATTGCAAACATTGAATGTCAGCTCCGGAAGTCTAGT
This sequence comes from Ancylostoma caninum, assembly GCA_037903475.1. Classification (NCBI taxonomy): domain Eukaryota; kingdom Metazoa; phylum Nematoda; class Chromadorea; order Rhabditida; family Ancylostomatidae; genus Ancylostoma; species Ancylostoma caninum. The sequence goes on from JBAJFG010000359.1 coordinate 409,948, forward strand.
TTCCATGCTTTATAACTCAATCCTACCTATTTCGTATCCTGTAAGATTCCTCCTCACATTTATTAGCGCACACGGTCCATGCGGTCCATTCCATCCAAGCAGGGCAGTCCTAGATATTACTTGTAACATATACGCGTAATATCTTCATTGAATTATTAGCAGGAAATATAATTTACGTGTTGGTTACACAGCAAACGCTCTTCAGAAGCTCCCTCGCAGATTTTGCCCTTCTCGCATTCTCTAGTACGGAGCTGCAAGAAAGCTTAGTAGAACTACGCTTAGCCAGGACACTTCATCCTACCGTTTCTCCAGTATTACAGCTTTTCGTACAGGTAGACCACGGCCCCCACATACCCCATTGCGGGCACTCCCCAAGATTGCATGCTCTGTTTTCATCTGATGGTCCTGGACAAAAGGTACTGCTCTAAAAAAAGCAAGCGCACATGGTGTATTAAAAACAAATATTTGGGACATGCACGTGAAGGAGACATGGTTTGTGTATCGCAGATTTCCTTGCAGGAGCAAGCAAAATAAGATAAAATCAAAACAGTTAATTCAAATGTTTACTATGAAGATTGAGTGTCAGCAGTCCCAGTGCTAACGGTTGTCAAATGACCGAAGTATTAGTTCGGAGCAAACATTTTGTCGAACTCCTCTTCCCAAATCTTTCTGATTTTTCTTATGGCTTAATCATGGAAAGAAACTTCTAGAGCAAGCCGGCCTTTTCTGTACTGTGAACATGTACAAGATTGCTGGCGAGATGCTGAAATCCGATGATCGCTCCGCAGAATCACCGTGGCTCATCGTCGCTTTGCCATAATTTCTTCAGAATTGCTTCGATCGAAGGATGGAGACCAATCCATCCCGATGAGATCTTTCTTGCGACCTATTCATTGTTTGAGTAAAAGTTTGGTTCACCAGTTTCCTCCAAATGAGCGATGTACCGGGCGATACCCTCAAGTGGACCAGATCAGCAGGAGCGGAAACAAGATGAAATGAATTGGAACTCAAGCTTAAATTTGACCATTTCTCCCAAATTGATGTAAAAACATCTGATATCAAGAACCTGGGAGCAGAATTAAGCAAACTCCATACTTTTTAGCTTAGAAATTCCATACTCTTTCGAGAACATCTAATTTTGAACGAAGTTTCTGATAGACGATGCTATTGTAACAGATCTAGCAAACTTAAAGGCAGCACTCACGGAAATTTTCACTTCTGAAATGAGTCGCTTACCATGTAGCCGGCCGCTGGACAATCGCAACAGTAAGTTGAACATCTTGAATGGCCACCTACCTGCGAAAATACTGCCGTGGACACATATGCCGCTCTGGACATTAGGGTTCCGTCGCGCCAACTAACGCCTTTGACAGGGTGTGTGCATGTGGTTCAGCGGGGGCGTATCTATGAAATTCTTAACATTTGCAGGGTTCCGTGCCGGGACCCATCACGGAACACTCGTCCGCGTCGTGGACACACATGAAATACCGCCATCTTTTTCTGTTTTTCGCGTGTTTCACGCTACATCATCGTTGTCAATGAGTTCATCGCCCCTAAAAACCCCGATATACCGCGAAATCTTCAACACAAAAATTTCCGTGAGGGCCTTTAAGCACGTAAGAATAGCAGATCCAAGGTCACTCCTTGCACACTTTAAGCCATGCAAGTGGCAGGCCTACTAGTCTCGACCTTACTCTTTCCCAAAATAAAAACTTCCATTACGCCATATAAAAATCTCGATGTCTGCTAGTGAGATGAGCCATCAATTTCCCAGAATAAGCTGAGAAAGAGCACTTCCTAGCGAGGGATGCAGTTGAATAACTCTAGCCGCCTTCATTTGCCAACGAGAACAGGTCTAACCTTTTAGAAATTCAGCCGCATTCTCACAATCATCAGCCCAAGAAGAGCGCCGGAACAATAGGACCCTATGTAATCCCAGAGATTTTTTTGTGGATAATTACATTCCCTGATAAAAGCCAGAAGTACCCGATGCAATGGCATTGCCACCCGCAAAACGTAGACGAACAGTTCCCGCAGCATTTTCTTATGTGTCCGTAGGCTTCTTGCTAACTGGCTTGTGTCTCGTTTGAAACAACAGTTGTGGTTAGCCACTACTGAAAATTGCTCAAAAAAGTGGTCGAAATTTGGTGGAAAATCTTTCGAGGTTCAAAAGTCAAGTTGTTTCATGACACCTCTGGAAATTTTTCGTCTCCTGAAACCTGAAAGTTTTTTTCTCGGCTATAAATCTCTCCTTCCTTCGAACCTCGATATTTCTATGGGTAAACGATTCATTCTTCATCATGCTCGTTGAACATCTTGGCTTGTGGCTTCACTTTCCATGGTCTTTGGGGTACCGCACCGATTTCGCAAAAAAAGACCCAACATATACCTATGTCGACACAAAAGAGGAAATTTCTGATTTCTTTGCTCTGTGTCTGGGCAAGTTCCGGACTTAGGCCATCGATGATTCACTCACTGCATGGGCAGCAGTCCTAGCTAATTAATTACATTGTCTGCGAAGAATACAACTTGATAAAACTACGAAAAAATTAAGTCAACGAGAAAGTTGCACAAAACAAAATGTAGCATTGAAAGGAGACAAAGGTCACTTTGTACTCACTATACGTGCTTACCTGACATTTTCTACTCCTCCTTTCCTGTCCCTGCCCGCATGTCAAGCTGCAACCTTCCCATGGACCCCAGTCACTCCATAGCGGGCATGATGCAGCTGCACAAGTTTCCACGGTCTAAAAAAGAGGTTACGATCAAAAGTGAATTATATGAGCAAAACCGCCGTTTCCCGAGAAAAAGTTACCGCGCTGACTCCCGGACAATCACGCCCACCGATGCACTCACGCGTACGTTTTCGTTCACCCTCACCACAAGTTGCAGAGCAAATTGACCACGTACTCCACGTGGACCATTCTTGGCAAATGGCCAGAAGCACACATGACTCGACTTTTGGGCCCACACAGTCGATTCCTGATAAATGTCTTCGTTTCAGTCGACTGCGAACTCAACATCTAAGTATACAATATTAGTTCTACGACTCTCAAAGCTCCGGAATACGGCAAAACTGCACGCACAGATATTTCTTTCTACGTTGCATTCAAACGTCAGATGCACGCAAGTTGAAATCAGTGACAAAAATGCAGCGATTTCTATATGACACTCTATTCTATAAGTCTCCGTTTTACAATGAACTATAGAGCAAGAGTGGGATTTCAACTAGAATGAAACTCCACTAGAAGTTAACAACTGGATGGAAAAATTGGAAATAAAAACGAGTGAGCTAGCGTCGAGAAGAGTATTTTATTCGCAGAATAAGAGACACGTCTCGATGCTCAGTTCTAGCTTTCTCCAAGAGCGTCTACCTGAGCATTGTCGCATTCTTGTGCCGGCACCACAAGACTGAGAACATGGGCTCCATTCCGTCCAAGTTGACATAACTATGTGTGCATCACCGTGGGAACATGCGATCGGATGCTAGATTTAAATTGTTTAGCATTTGTTATCTTCAAACTCTGCAACTACACCAGGCACTTACACATGGTGGTCGTGGAGCACAAGGATCACCTTGTCGTGCCGGGCAAGGGGAAATATCCAAAGCTGGGGTAGAGATGCATGGTGCACCAGCTGTAAAAACAATGGTGGCGAGTTATGATGTGAATATTATTTGATACTAGCTGCTATTATTTGATACTAGCTGCCGTACCCGGCTCCGCCCGGATGTTGTACTATCTTGGCCACATCACACCGCTAAAGCTAATTACTATCACCGATAAATTCATCAAAACACTAAATCTCCATAAATTTGGTGATCAGCATGGAAGCCCAAGTGACTCTTAACCATAGACTTGTGGGTGAAAGTTAGCAAAGCTATTTAGGTGATACTAAATCGATGTATTTGTAGAAAATGGTTGTCAAATTCATATTGAGGAAGCCCAGGAGACATTTTCTTCACTACTCAGTTGAGCAGAAGAGCCAAAAATCAATAAAATCAATAAATCAATATTTCGTGCAAAGTGGTTGTCATATGCGTGTTCAGCGTATTGAGAAACCCCATTAGAGATGTCCTTGTCCGTTCCCGAGAGAGAAAAGAAAAAATAGATAAAATCAATAAATCGATATTTCGTGCAAAGTGGTGGCCATATTCGTGTTCAGCGTATTGACGAACCCCAGAAGACATGTTCCCATCGGCCCCGGGGCAAAAATAACGAAAAATCAATAAAATCGATATAATCGACAAATCAATCGATAATCCCAGGTGCGAAGTGGCCTTTAACCTCCGAGGCCCGCGTAGAGTGTGCATGCAAAATTTGGTCCGGATCGGTTCACCCTCCGCGATTTCTATTCATTACATACATACACGCACACATACATGTAGTGGAGTCGTTTTGACAGTGCGTTTTCCGCGACAGCGGCTCCCTGGCATTGGAGCACGCAGCGCGGTCGTTCAAAAAGTTGACCTATGATTCATCTAGTATCTTTGAAGAGTTTTGTAGCTTGTTTCTCCTTATATTGTTCTTTCTCAGCTCTTAGAACAATCGAAGAAGGGAACAGACGATAAAACCCGTCAAAGAAGCCGGATCCATCGTGGGTCAACTGTTTGACCAACCGCACTGCGTGCTCCAATGCCAGCGGGGCCGCTACCGCGGACGACGCAATGTCAAAACGACTCCACTATACAAACTTTCACCTTTATATATACAGACTAGACGGCACACCCGGCTTCGCTCGGGAGTTTTACTTCCCCGGCGTTTTACACTGATGTGGACAGTTACAGGGCATTCACCTCGGAGTAAACATCGCGCGCGAGCTGATTTATCCCAACAGATCAAATTCTACGTTGAAAGGCTACGTTTTTAGCCACTCGCACGTAGCCTTTGTACTGGGTCCGCAATTGCACTGATGCTTACTTCTTAACCAGGCCCCAGCACGGCTTGTCGGTGGGCAACCTGGGCTTCGTAAAAAGGTCGAAAAGCAAAAGGGGCTTCGTACGGGGTTTGGGGCCAAGCCCCGGAACAAACTTTGGGATGTTCGTTGGTCCACGGAAAAGGAATGCGTTGTTAAAGGCGATGAAAGACGAAAAAGACTTGCAAAAGAACTGCTCGTAGCTTGAGCAAAGCTATAGCGGCGATCCAGATTGAGAAGTTCGATTGGAGCACATCATGTACAGGTGTTCCCGTAATCCGGAGGACTCAAACGACTCCTGCGCTGCGGAATCTGCACGGATTGAGCTGGTACCTTCAGTGAGATAAGAACTATAGGAACATTAGAAGTTTTTGAAAAAGATAATCTGAATTTAAAACTAAAAAAGTGTATGCTCACATTCTGAGTCTGATTGTGAGTGATTGCAGGGCTCTCCCGTTAAGTCGAGACTTAACCGATAGAGACCAGATTTGGGGTGAAGAAGCGTCATGACACTCACAATAAGTGTATGATGTCAGATCACAAAACTTATGCGAGTCAAGAAATTGTATGCTCGGTAAAGGGGCCAGCCCATTTTCGACAGGCTCGCATAGAAGCTGAGCCTGTTTGGAGCATAATTTTCCTATTTAAACGCATAAGTTTCTAACCTCCTACCATACACCCAAACTAGTAGGTATGTGCTATCACACGCCGCACATCTTATCACTTATCACCTCCTACCTTCTTAGTATTTCTCCTTTTACGCTCGCTCTAAGGCACTATCGCGGGCCGTTTAGTGAAGCACTTCCACGCTCCAAAGCAGAACACCGATCCAATCGACTCGCAGCGCGGGAACCCGAGTTTTTCAAACTTCTTTTTCAAGTTTTCTGATGGGCTTCTTTCCTTCAAGCTGACGAGCTTCTTTTCTGATGTTTCTTTTAAAGGAGTCTGTTGTTTCTTTTAGAGGAGTCTGTCCGAAACGACGAGTCCGCCCACGCATGCGGGGATCCGGAGGCTGCCACGCTGGCTAGCACTCCATGTCATCATATCTAATCTGCGTATCACGTTTCATCGTTATTTTAATGGTATCGACCAATGATTTGGCTCTGACGTGGACGACTTGGCAGGTATGTAACAGTTTACGTCTCAGCCGCGCCGCCTCTCGATCCCCGCGTGCGTGGGCGGACTCGTCGTTTCGGAGAGACTGTAACGCATACTCGTATGGTCATCTTTTCTCTAATACCTCTTCAACTTTCATGACAGCTAGAACTAGCTGTTCAACATCCGAAAAGGCTGCATTAGTATAGTCCTTGTCGAAAAGATAGACGGATTCCCTGACTGCGGAAACGCGGTGGGACCTCAACGATGGATACGGAGAGAGCATGCTCTGGTTGAGAGTGTGCAGTAGGTCCCAACGCGATTCTGCGGCCGCGACGATATGAAACCGCACGCGCAATCCGTCTATCTTTTCGACAAGGACTGTAGGTAGTGAGCCCCAGTAACAGCAATAACTAGATGCGGCTTAATGATGTTGCGCCAACTCATTCAAATAGGTCATCCAATTATGGAGAATAGCAGTTCAATGCGATGGCCACCAGGATAACCGTATTTAACTATAGACAAGTAAAGCTTCCTATACCAGGACGTACCATGACGTGATTACCATGGTTGAAAATGAAGCCCACGGTCAACCACTTTCATAAGATGAAAGGGCAGTGGGCACCGAGACGTCTGGTCCCAATTCCATACATACCCCGGCGGGACGAACCTCTTTCAGTCACCACACCTAGTCGCAAATCATGGCGTTGGCATAAGAATTGGCATATGAACCAGAAGCGGTGAGGGTATCAGAATAAGTTACGGACTGGGGGTCTAATGAAATTTTGTTTTGTATTTCCTCTGAGTCTGAATTTATGTGTTTTTCATATGGAGCAACATCATCTCGCACTGCACAATGAAATAAAAGAAATCGAATAATTCCAAGGTGAAACTGCTTCAAACGTCGCAAAATCCTAACTCGCTGGAGAGATTAATTTTCTGTAAGGATTTTCGGAAGAGAGAAGCTGTACGAAATTGTAGCAATCCAAAGGAAGCATTTGCAACCACCTTGCTGTTCTGACAAAGAATGAGTTGTAAGTCGGTGAACACCTTGTAAAAGAACGTAAAGTGTTATCTAAAGAAATCCTACCTCTCCTTCCTGAAGTTGGTCTGAAAATTCAATATTTTCAAATCCAAATCTGTGAGCAATATTCCCATCGGGGCAGAGCGTATGATTTAAACAGACAAATCAAATTTTCGGGTCGTTAGAGTGTATATTGCGGAAAATCATAAAAGACATCTTTTGAGCCTTCTCACACACTTGATTAATGTGGTTTGAAAATGCAAGGTTTGAGTCTATAAGAATCCCAAAATCTCTTACATCGTTTTTTCAAAGCAGAGGGCTGTCATTCAATTTGTACTCATGATATGGAAGTTTCCCTAAGTGTAATACCGCAGACTTGCTCAGGTTTAGAGGTATTCCTTGACCTTCAGACCATTTGCCCATGGCTTCAATGGACTTTGATAGAGCAGCGTGTACGAAAGGGGCTGAAGTTCGACTATAGCTCGCATAAACTTTTACATCATCTGCAAACATAAGGACGTTCACGCAAGAATCAACTTTCAGAATTGATGGTAAATCCATCGTATAGATCAAACAAAGTAATGGTGATAAAGCACCACTTTAGGGAACCCCACTATGGCAAACGTATTCCTTAGAAAAGCGGTTACCACCTTAACTGTCATGTGCCTGTCCATCAAGTAATGTTTAAGCCAACACAGTAATGGGCCATCGATGCCAAGCTTCCTAAGCTTCAGTAAAAGAAAGCGGTGATTCACTCTATCAGACGCTTTAGAGAGGCCAAAGTATGTGACATCAACTGACTCACCCTTGCTTATAGCTGTAACCAGTCGTGTACTTAATCGGCAAGCAAAGTAGCAGTGGAAGCCCGAGGAAGAAAACCATGTTGTTCAGGTGGAATAGTACTAAGCTTTTCGAGCCAGGCAAGAAGTTTGGAGCAAATTATTTTCCAAGTACTTTCACGGGGGGAGATGTGATGCTTATAGGCCTGAATTCTTTTAGTAAAGAAGCATTAACGTTCTTAGGGATAGCTGTAATAATAGCTTTCTTCCAAATCCGGGGAACTTCGCCATGGTAGAGAGATATGTTAAATATATGAGTCAGAGGGTGATAAAGAGATTTAGCACATTTCCGGCAAATTATTTGAGGAATTCCGTCAAATGTCTCAGATGTGGAAGGTTTGAGAGTATTTAAATAGTCTAAAACCTGCTTTGGGTAGACGTAGAAGTAGGAGAATCTTTCGGTCACATTAGGAAAACAGTTTTCACTTGTTGAGAGGCTCTCGTTAGAAAACAAAATAGAAAAATATTCGCCCAGAGCACTCGCCTTTTCCTGATCAGCAATATAGTATTTGTCATGTTCATCTTTTAGGGTTGAAAGTTTGTTTGAAGCACTAGTAATTTTTCGTATCAGCGCATACAGTGGTTTCATGTGCAGGTTTCTTGCTAATCTTTTTTCACGGTTAGAGAGAAACTTGCGTAGGTGAAATTCGATATCTGCGCACACTTTTTTGTACAGAGGGGTAGCCGAGGGGGTTTTATAGTCCTCCAAAAATCCTCTGTTTTTGGGCGAAAAGCGCTTTCATGTGTGGTGGATAATCAGGAAAATTAGCACAACGACGGACTGTGAAGGGAACAAATTTACTTACATAGACCTACATAGATGACATTACAGAGACGACGGTAGACATCATTAATGGAGATATATACTTATCAACAACCTTCCACCAGTCTATCGATTCCAAATAGATAATGAGGCCATGAAAAACGGTTTTGGTACAGTCAGGTAGCGGCAGTCGTACATAGTTATAGTTTTCAGTTTTTACCGTAAAGCTCACAATATTGTGATCGGAAGAAATCAGCGGGGAAAGGCAGGAAACTTCATCAACTATTTGCTCGGAAGAGAGTACGAGGTCCAGAGTGGACAGATCACGCGTCGGAAACATCACGTGCTGTCGGAGGCCACAACATTCAAAAAAAGTAGCGAAATGTTGAGACGAATCAGTACTCGCCGTGTGGGTGCGCCAATTCGCATCACTATTAAAATCGCCCAGCACAAGTGTGTGGTCAGTTGTGGAACAAACACAACTGAGGCAATTCAAGAGCATGTCATCGTCACTTTTCTGGGCACGAGGTGGTCTATAAACCAGAACAAAACGAATTTTGGAAGGAGATAACAGGTCGAAACAGAAAACATCTGGACAGCCCAAACTGTTACTACAGCATTCAACAGCAGAAAAGAGCTCTTTTATTAGGCGAAAAATTCCCCCACCTTTCCGGCCTGGTCGGTCAAGACGAAAAATGGAATAAGGAAACCCAGCTAACAATTCAGAGCTAAAAACTTTAGCTGAAAGCCATGATTCTGTCACAAATACAAAATCAGGAGTGTAGTTAGATAGAAATGTATGGAACATATGAATTTTGTTAACAATACGTCGAGAGTTCAGTAGGAAACAGAGTAATTTCCCATGAGTCACTAGGAGTTTCCCTGCTTGCTAGCACCCTGCAGATCGGCAACACGCCTTAGTTCTCCGCGGTGAATGACCCACTCTTTAAACCCCCGTGCTCTATTTTTCTCCCGAGCCAACTGCCTCAATTCGAAGTCTTTCTTCCTTCAAGACTCGATCATGCTCTTCCGAATATATAGGTCTTGGAAGGCCGTCGACCGAAGCAAGCGCGCGTTAGCTAATGCCACCGACCACTCATACTTAGAGGGTAGTACGATTTTAAAAAGTCTCGGGCGTGCATGATCAAATTTACCCATTCGATATATTTCTGAAGGACGACATTCGACTTGTAAAGCAGACATAACATTATCTACTTTGTCTTCTAAATTCTTCAAACGTAGTTTAGGGCTTAGATCTGCAGGCGCCTCCTCAAGCCCGGCAAGAACGATGCTTTGGCCTCTTTTCTCGGCCTCAATCATGTCAAAACACTCTGTCTTAATCCTGCCACTCAAAGCGGTGAGCATCTTGCTCGAAATTGGGTTAACAGTTCGAGCCATTAATGCGCTAATAAGTTCGGATGGTGATATCTTGGTCGCCAAATTTTTGAAATTCCTTTACAATGCGAATAAAAATAAAAACGAATTTCTCGCTTGGTTCATTTCATACTTAGATAATCGCGAATTTACAGTTCGCTTCCAGGGGAAAACGTCTTCGTGTAAAGCATGCCTTTCAGGGGTACCCTTAGGCAGCGCGCTTTCCCCTATACTCTTCAATATTTATGCCATGGATCTACCAAGCGCTTTGAAAGCCGACTCCAGAATTGGTATTGCAGCCTATGCAGACGACATTAAGATTTACGCTGCCTACGATGGTGAAGAGCAACAGGAGGTCATAGAAAATCTAAAACTATCGGTAGAACGAATGCTGGACTGGGCAGTAAAATGGCGGATAAAAGTGAATGTTTCTAAGAGTCAAATCTTAAGACTTGGAAATGCAGCCGTAGAGATAGATTACGGAATTCCGTTAAGAGCACATCAGTAAGATTACGGAATTCCGTTAAGAGCACATCAGTATGTTCGTGATCTCGGCGTCATTTTGGACACGTCTTTTCGTTTTTCCACACGTCGAAACGATTGCTTCAAACGCTACTAGAGTAATGTTCTCACTGTTAAGAAATGTCCACACGTCAGATGCCTCCATCTTGTTGAAACTGTATAAGGCTTATGTGCTGCCTATTCTGGAATATTGTAGTCCTGTATGGAATCCCTGCTTGAAGAAAGACAGTCTAAAGCTAGAGAAAGTACAAAAGACTTTCACGAGAATTCTTTTTTATCGGTCTTACCCTAACAAGAATTACCCGCAGGCGTTACCTAATTATGAGACTAGAATGCAGAGGCTGGGGCTCAAGAGCTTGTTTTTTAGACGAATTCAGGCTGACATCATTATGGGTTTCAAAATCCTTCGTGGTGAGGTAAGTTTGAAATCTTCAAAATTCTGGACATTTCGACCTTCTAGTGCACGAAGGTTCACTATCAATCTATGTTATCACAGGTTTGGAAACAGTGACAGACACGTGTACCAGAACTCGTTCGCCTGTCGTGTTGCTCGTCTTCTTAATAAACTACCACCGGCTATCTTGTCATCGGAGAACTGCTCCATATTTATTATAGAAGGCGGCTGCTCGATGTTGACTTACTCGAAATTCCAGGTTGTGAGGATGTGTTTTCGTGATCGTGTGATTGTTGGCTCCCAATCTTGGAATTATTTCTTTTCTACATACTGGTTGCTAGCATGTTTGGATAGAGGACGTTCGCAAGCCCTGGTTCCTTTTCATTCGACGTCTATCATCTTTCTATTACACGTGCTGAACTCCTGATGAAGTGTGTTGTTGTTCTTCTTTTTATATCGGTGCGGATCGTGTATGGGGTTTCCTGTCCAACTTCTGTGCTTTGACGAAGGGAAAGAGCCGGCGAGCATCCGCCCAAGCTTACGCCTGGGGTTCGTACCAGATCGAAGAGGCGTTGTTGCGTCCGCCCCAGTATTGTTCTACCAGTCGCGTTCTTGGGTTGCGAATATCTCAATGGTCTGGCACCTCGTTAAACTCCGAGCTACCTATTCCGCTAGGTACTAGGACACAGATACCCAACCCTTTTTAGCTGAGGCTTTTTTATTGAAAGACCAACATTGAATCTTCCTCCACGATCCTCATCTTACCCTTGCTAAATTTAGCTCACACCTTCTGTCATGGATTTCGCACGTACTTTACAACCTTTCAAATTATGTTCGACTAGTCTTCTTCGGCGTGGTTATCTAACTAAGGGCTTGGTAACTGTCCCTTCATCATGTTTTTTCTTATCAGTACTAGATGTTATTGTTTAAGGGTTGAGCTATTAGGTTCTATTTAGATTTTTGTCTTTAGTTTTATCTGCTTCCTCTTTATATGGTCCTATATGACTTCTGATGGCGCACCTATGTGGTGTACTGAGTAAATAAATAAATAAATAAATAAATAAATAAATGAATAAAAATCTTGTATTAGTTTATTATTAATTGTTTATTTAATCATTATTTTCAGTATAATTTTTATTAAATATTTATTATTATAATTAATATTTTTATTAACTTTATTTTCCGTCCGGGTCCCCGAAACGGCGGAGACTCCAGTTTTTTCCCACGCCCCCCCCCCCTCCCACTTTCTGCGTCCGCCACCGGTATGTATGTATTCAAAGAGGGAGAAAGAGAAAAATATGGTCTTCACAAAAAAGGACCAGGACGACGGGATTTAGAAATAGAATATTCAGAAAAACAAATTCCACATTGAGAAGCAGAACTACGCATTCGAAAAAAGGACCAGGATAATGCTCAAAATCAAGGCAGGATAGTAATCTGGTATAAAGTTCTCATTTTCCAAAAATTGCCAATCGCCTATTCTCGAAATATAATATTATTATTAAATATTATAATTAAAAATTATTCTCTACCTATTCTCGAAAATGGACGGCCTCTCCGTAGCCACCACAGCCCTCTCCTCTGTGATACCTACATATTTAGACCTCAACCCTCTGAGGGCTGATACAGCCCAAATACTACAAATATTAAATACTACTACAAATACTACTACATATTCACGGGTTGTCGAAAACCGGTGGTAGTTCCGCGGAGTCACCATCTCTTCGCCACAAATCCTTTAAAACTGCTCCTAGCAATGACGTCCATTAAAATCTTCTTAGCAAGATCTCTCCAGTTATCTACATGATGCTGGCATAAGCCTTTTGTTTACCTGTTTTCTCCAAGTGATGTATCAACCGAGGGACTGGATTCCACGGAACGTTGCACGACAGGAAAATCACCCAAACGATGGTTAGGCTTCTTCAGAAGGTACTTTACGAACGATGCAATGCTCTTTGTGTCACTCGAACGAACAAATCCCATTGCGCAACTCTGGCACATGACAGGGGAAGACGTAAGGATCAGTGGTGCTATCCGCTTCCCTCTGGAGAACAACAGAAGCACAGGTGGTAAAAGTGAATCTGCAGCATTGCTCCAAAAATTTGGGTGTATGAACTCAAAACAACTTCTCTAGCGGTTTTTTTTTGAACGAGCAAATTTAGGGGAAAAGTAGTTTACTGCAACTCACATCCACAATTATCATAATCAGGTTTCATTGTTTGACCCATATGAAGAACCGCCACAGGTACAATGGGTTGAATTCCTGAAAACACCAGAACGATCACAAGATCATTTTGACGCAGAATATCTGAATAGAAAGTGAACAGGTGCACAGTCTTTTTTTGCAGTTTAATGAGTGGCAGCTATGATCGAACGTGAATGTCGAGCAGGAGTGCCTAGAGTATTGCTTTAGGGAAACCATGCTTCATCCCTTAGAACATTGGCAGTGCATTCCCAGGCTATCGTTAGAAAATGAACAAACTTCACCTTCAAAAGGGAACTTTGGTCGATGAGGAGAGTACCCTGATTCTGGTTGTGAGCTTGGCGGATCGTCTCTCGATTCCCAGGATGACTTGAGCGAAATCGGCCTTGAAGGGGAAGGCTTTTGAGAACCTTCATCTGGATACAGCGGTGTCATTGTCTGTAATTTACGAAAGAACCAAGAAGTGAAGACATGTTAAGGAGTTTTTGAACAATTTCTACAAGAATTCATGTACATGTACCAGTGGCGGACAAAGAAAGTGGGCCGGATTGGGGGCATGGAAAAAGAGTGGGGCCGCCGCCGTTTTGGGGACCCAGATGGAAAATTAAACTAACAAAAAATTAATTATAATAGTGGATTATCGATAAAAATTGGGTAAAAATGATAATAAAAAATACCAGTTAAAAATAAACTAATACAAGATTTTTATTGGTTTAAGATTTTGGCGACCCACTCTCGAGGATGGGACACCTCCCCTTGCGTCCACCACTGGTATGTACGCATATGTCCCTAAAAAGAAATGCGCTACGTTTCAATTCTAAAAAGAATCCTCATTACTGAGGAACTTCTTCCCCGATTAGGGAGTTCAATCCTTATCCAACTGCTAAAATAGTCATACTGTTTCATGGGCTAGAAATTTATGTGACTTTGGTAAATTCGTAGTATTCAAAAAGAAAAGTGAAGACCTGTGAAGAACAAGCGATGATTTACCAAAAGACTAGTTTTTTTTTTTCTGCTACAGACACATGGTTGCGGCGCATCAAGCTAGAATGAAAAAGCGCGGACTTCATTTTAGTATATTATTGGTGCCTTACCGCATATCTTTCCGCTGTAAGCCTGAATATGTCTTTTCCGAAATGGTCCTTGTCTGGAAAAAAAGCATCCGATCGAACGCCATCATTTCCTGATGCTGAAAGTGCGAATGCAAATGATAAATGAATTCTCAAACTGAGATTGCGCAGCCTGAGAGGGCAATTTGACTTGTACTACCTCAGAATCTTCGCCAAAATTCCTGGCCAAACCCCGAGTAGTGAGTTTATTGAATTGCTGGCCACAAAAACCACTGTCATTTCTGATCGTAGGGACACTTCGTTAACTTCTGTTAGATATTCAGGAAACCTTCAGAAGGACCGAAGCCGAAAGAGGTTCTGACTATATGGTTAAGAAGTGAGAGACGCAGGGAGTATAAGAAGCAGAAGAACCCCAGAAGAGTTGTTCTATGTAGAGAAGGAGTACCACAGGTCAGCGGTCCGTCCTCTTGGTTTGCTGCTAGGGTCCTTCTATTCGTTTGACTATTTTGAAGTATACATATATACGGTATATGTATATATAAAGTATACACAGAAGACATTTGGCGTGAGAAAATGCACGCCTCGCATTTTTCCGGAAAAAATTGCTTCCGATACAATTCCCTGGTAAATCAGTAATACTAGGAATGAGATTGTTCATCAGTATCACAGACGAGTGGAAATGTTGGCAAGACAGATCTCTGTTATTTGGCAATATAAAAAGAGGGAAGTGTGTTTGCGTACACATTTTACGGGATAACATGATGGGCTTACTTACATTTCCTTTCTATGGACACGTTTGTCCATCGTAGATGTCCATGCGAATGGACCAGTTTCATGAGCTACTCGCTCATCGCTGATGTTTGCAGATGTTTACATGGGTAGGGTAAATGTGGCGATGCCCGTGGTGATTATGGGTAAATTTGTGCATCTTAACACGTTGATCTAATGCTAATCTCAATAATGCTTGTGGCCCCAGATGGCGTAACTCTTCATGGGTATGTATACGATAGAAAGCCCAGCCTGTGTTAATAATTGGTGAACAAAGAAAAGTGCTACATAAATTACTGGTTATCAGTGACATAAGTTGGAAAAATTAATGATTTTGATGCTCATGAAGAACGGCACAAATATACTTCCATTGTAATGCTAACAACGTTCTTATAACAACAGTTTTATTGGGAAAAACTCTCCGATAGCCAGTGAAATGATTCAAAGGTTGACGCATGCATATTTGTACGTAGTTAGAACCGGCTATTCCATGCAGTGTCCATGACAGTACATTTGGCCATGCCCTGACACGTACTGTCAACGAAGGAAGGTTTTGCACACAACAGTCTTGAAATTTGAGAACTTTGCATAGGAAAATAACACTCACCTCTACTACTGTCTCTGCCGTGTTCTAGCTTCTTCCGATGATTTGTGGAGATCTTATAAGTCATCTCTGTTAAAGCGAACTGAGGGCAAGATAGTAGGAGTTCATGAACTGTGGACACCTCAATGAGCAGAAGTTTTGAATTTTCATCATCATAGGGAGGAAATGATGCAAGGGAAAGTCGAAATCATTTCTTGTTCTAGGAGAAAAGTGAAGGACAGATTAGCAACATCTAGAGTAATTGCAATCTCAGAACCGACAAAGTTCAAATGTAATACACATCGAAACGCCTTATAAGAGTAATAGTATCGGCTATTCCAGCTTAACCTGAACAAATTGTAAGCGTGATTATTATTATTATTGTTATTATTATTATTATTGTTATTACTATTATTATTATTACTATTATTATTACTACTACTATTATTATTATTGCTATTATTATTATTATTATTACTATCATTACCTATTACTTATTATTATTATTATTATTATATTATTATTATTATTATTACCATTGTTATTATTATTATTATTATTATTATTATTATTATTACTATTATTATTATTATTATTATTATTATTATTATTATTATTATTATTATTATTATTATTATTACTTATTACTTATTACTATTATATTATTACCAATCATTGTTACTACTAGCGCCCCTTCGGGACGCTAGAAAGTAGGGTGGGGCAGCCACCTGAGGCAGGTGGAAAGGCTTCACACATGTGAAATGCTTAGAGAATTAACAATAAAGCAAGACTAATCATCAACTGAGCTCAAATACGGAACCCTCTTTATGAATTGCGTGTATTCTACCAGTCTGGCCGCCTCACCAACGTCGGGCTTCCACACTTCTTGTGGTCCTTGCCTTCCTCCAGATTCTTAATCATACATCTACATGTAAAACTATTTCCCGATACATGGTACTACCTACTGTTTTTTTTTTGTAAGTGCATTCATTCAACGCCTATGGACCCGTCATGGCCAGCCACTCCCAACTCTACACAGGAGTATCTTCCAGATGGCTTAAGAACCTGTGTACAACTCAGCATAACCAACATAATGCGAATAATCATCTTTTTCACAGTACTGGGCCACTGCTGACCGTTATCCTGGTGTTTTCCCTACTAGTGCCCACGGCGGACCCGATCCAGCTTCCCCACGGTTGGGCCAAGACAGACCCCATTCTAAATCCGTGGACCCTTATGCATTTTCTCCACTACTGGGCCACGGCGTACCTACATATTCTCCATCCGTGGGCCCATATCCTGGCATTTTTCCTGCTATTGGCCACGGCAGACCCGTTCTCCACCCGTGCACCCATATCCTGGCGTTTTCCCGACTACATGCCGCAAGCAGACCCATTCTCCATCTGAGGACCCGTGTACTGGTGTTTTCCCCACTACTGGTCCACAGTAGACCCATCCTCCATTCGTGGGCCCTAATCCTGGCGTATTCCTTACTATTGGCCACGACGGGCTCTTTCTTCATCCGTTGGCCCTTATCCCGGCGTTTTCCCGGCTACTGGCCACGACAGACCCATTCTCCATCCGTGGACCCCTATGTTGGCGTTTCCCCCCATTGTTGGGGCACGGCGGACCCTTTCTCGATCTGTGAATTCCTCTCCTGGTGTTCTGGTGTTTTTTCTGAACTATGGAGCCCCGGCACATTTGCCCGTCATCAGTGCACCCGCACTACTTGTAAATCTCGAGAATAATGGAAGAAAGTTGGGAAATATTCAGAGTGGTCAATTGCATGTGCTTTCAGGAGATGTCACAACAGCGTAGGATGACCCGTTCTTCTTGTGTATTGGATTGTACTGTCCCTCTTAGGAACACACTGATCCTAGGACTCCCTCCCTAATCTTTGTGGGACATCGTGAATAAGTGCCCCAAACATATATCCTCAAAGCAAGGACCGAATGCGTCCCATCGCTGCGCGACCTCTCAAGATGCTTATCCATCCATTCGAGGAGTATCACTCCCAGTGCACAATGATTTTTTGAGGAGGCTGTTAAAGCGCCAACAGAGAGGCTGCTCTGCTCCGTACACTGCTGTTACGCAATGTCAAGTCGTTGTAAACATTCCCTCGCCCGGAGGGCGCGAGACCGCTAGAGTAGGGTCCCACCACGAAACCCTGAAAGCACTGTCTAAATCTCTCGCTTTCATCATTGGAGACTGTATCCATTTTTCCGTCAGTGCTGCCCTTACGGTGCTTTGTTAAGAGGATTAGATAGATGATAATTCACCCTCTCACGTTACTATTAGATCAATAAATTCATTTTGGAAGTTACGCTCGCCTCCACATCTTCTAGTGGAAGGCTCCACTTGTACTTCAACGTCTCCTAAGCTCCTTCTCCCAACCGCGTCTGCGATCAGCGATCGCCAAGCTAACCCCTCACCACTGACGACAGAAATTGTACCTGTCGCGACTTCGTGCGACTCCATTTGTGACAAGACTCCCAGATTGCGGCGCGTAATGGCCCTACGCTCCTCGCACGCGCACGTTAGGCTCCACATGTGTCGATTATCAACAACAACAATCCATATGGTACGAGAGAGATAACCCGGCGTTCCTGGCTGCGCGAGGAGGCATGGAGCACATGCTGCACCTGCGCAGCGCGGCTCATACGTCGGGGAATTTGTGTTTGCCATCAACCCCCTAATGATGGGCTGTTTGTGTTCCCGCTTTAGTCGTTATATTGTATTTGTGTGTATATTCGTAGCAGGCTATGAATATGGGCAGTGTTAATGTTCTATTGTGCAGGAAGAAGTACAGACGGATGCCACGAAGGTAGTGGCCACAGTATCCAGCATAGTTACTGTCTTACATGTGTGTATTATCAGCGCTGGCAGACGAGGTGGCAGCTCTCGTGCAATATCACATACAGTCTATCCGAAACAGGGCACAGCACTAGGTGGTCAGTGTCGGTTGGGGAGTACTAAGTCCAGTCGGATTCCGAAATGGGCTACTAAATACCTGTACACTAGCGTTCTTTCAGAAAAAGCAGACAGCACTAAAAAAGTGACTTAACTAAGCGATAGTGAGACGACGAATGATGTTTCAGCAAGAAATGCGTACCATTTACTGAAGACAGCCTAAATCATCTCAAAGTCAAGCTAAAATCTCCGAGAAACCGATTTCAATGCGGGACTGTTTGATCCCGCTAGAACTCGTCGAAACTTGTGATAGGACCTGTCAGATACAAGCAATTGTCATTAGAGCGTGTTTTTTCACTCAAAACAGGAACTTTTCCAGGAAATTTCTCCCGTTTGAGGAAGTGTTCCGATACATTGTCAACTATAAGAAATGCGCCTAGGTGGTAACAACTCTCCCCAAAGTGGTATCTTTCGTTTTTGAGAAACCGTCTTCGTTTTTTGAGAAAAAAAGGTCATTAATGGTCAAAAAATGGTCAAAAACCACTTTTTGACCATTATTGACGGTTTTTTTTTCAAAAACGAAGAGGGTTTCTCAAAAACGAAGTGTGCCACTTTGGGGAGATACTTGTTGGTATAGTGCGCATCTACAGTCAAAATTCCAATATGATACGTCTTCTTGAGCAACACCTGATTATCGCTGGAGCGCACCAGAGTGCAGGGTGGGGATGTAGCAAATGGTTGAACGACAGTGATCTTCAGCCACGATTTTGATGATCCTTCAGACGTGCCTCTCTGAAATCTGCTTTTGTCTAACGTCAGTAGACGATTAGCGGTTGGCTACGCCTCGAACATTGGTGCTAAGCCCCCTGAATCTGCAGGACGCTACTAAGTTTTGGTGGTCAGTGACCACATGGTGCTGCGCCCTGATCCGAAACGACGAGTCCTCTAAGCCGGCGGGAAACGTCGTGGCAGCGCGACTACGGCGCGGCCGTCTTGGTAGTGTACGTCGAATTGATCAGCTGTTGAGATCAACACTGCCACGTTCAATCGGCAAAAAGGTGGGGTTTTCTCTGTTTTTATCCATAGTTGTAGTCTCTTTTTTGTTTATATTAGCATATATCAGGTTTTCGCTTGTCTGAGGCCGTTTGGAACGTTTCTTTTTTATTCGAATGTGTTTTCTCGTTCTTTTTTTCCTGTATGACCATGGTAGAATAAAAAAACACATTCAAATAAAAAGAAACGTTCAGAATGGCCTCAGACAAGCAACGGCCTGATACGTGATTATATTTTCTAAAAAGAAACCGCAACAATGTATAGAAACAAACACCCCCCCCCCACCTTTTCGCCGATTGAACGTGGCAGCGTTGATCTCAAGAGCTGATCAATTCGATGTACGCTGCCGAGACGGCCGCGCCGCAGTCGCGCTGTCACGACGTTTCCCGCCGGCTGATGAGATCCGTCGTTTCTGATATGTCGTTTGCTGTCGGTTGTGCATAGTGTGCGGGATCTGGTTATGTCACAAGTGTCGTAGTGGTATAGATTGGTAGCAAGGGCCTCCACGGCAGTTGTGCTATCGCATTCTTTGGCAGGCGGACAATAGCATTCCGACGCAAGCCTCCAAGCTACCGACATCGACGACGCACACGCCTGGTATGTGCTGTTCGGAGGTTCTGGCGAGCAGCTCCGCCTGTGCATGTTTTGTGACCTGTATCCAGTGAATGAGCTGCCCCAGAATTCACGACAGCACCAGACTTAGCACCCTCCCGATCCATGGAGCCCCAACCATCGCCTTTATCGGGATGTGTTCTTACACAAAAA
Organism: Ancylostoma caninum; assembly: GCA_037903475.1. Taxonomy (NCBI): domain Eukaryota; kingdom Metazoa; phylum Nematoda; class Chromadorea; order Rhabditida; family Ancylostomatidae; genus Ancylostoma; species Ancylostoma caninum. Next base: position 430,225 of record JBAJFG010000359.1, read on the forward strand.
TTTATATCCTTTTCTCGTATTCATTTACTTGCAGCACCACCTGATGATTGGAGTGCCACGAAATGTTGCTGCACACTCTTTTATTTCTCCAGGCATTCGTAGCGTATAATTAAACCCACCGTTTCTATGGACGCGTCAGGACGAAGTGCAGTTGGCCGTTGCTCACTGTTTTCCGAATACAAGGTACATATACCAATCGACTGTAAATCTTCGTTTAATGCACGAAATAGCATACGAAAGGAAATATTAGGTTGTTATATAAGTTTCCGCTGTTTAGAAATTTTCGAAAAAAACCTTTATAAAAAAATCAAATAACAATAGATAAAGATCGCAGTATGCACAATAACAGTCGCTGAACGTTTGCTGTTTTCACATCAATAGCTGGTCCTAAAATCCGTGGACTACGAGGCAAAGAATTGAGTCAGGCAGTGCTAGAGGTCACTGAATTCGACAAATCGGTTCTCGCAAAATAGACATTCTTGTGATTTTGTAACTGACGCCCTGTTAGAGCTAGATTTGGGCTACACAGTACGCACTTAAAAAATCTTCTGCAAGCTCTTCGCTTTTCCAGAGAGTTCGAGCAACAAAATTGAGGTGCTCCTCGCAGTGTGGCAAAATGGTGTGATCCACAAAACGCTTAGAACTTGCCCCAAAATTCTACCGATTAATGTCACCAAATAGCTGATGATGCCAATCGGTGGAAAAAATTCCAGTTTAATTCGCTTCAATTCCAGAGAGAAAAACGACAGTATTGAAATTTTGAGTTGCCAAGTTTGGCGCCTGTGCTTGAGCCTGCTCGGAAATGAAATGGAGAGAGAAAGTACCAGCAGAATAAGAATGGCCTCAGGATTACTCCGCTCAAATTTGGTCAGCCTCATGCAACGTTATGGTCTAATTATTATCCGCGCAACTGCTGTTAGCAAAGTTGCATTTTTGAAGGGTTCACTCCAGAGTTAATTGCATTTTTTAAAACAAGGCGGAAAAATATGATTCACACTCCTGGAATTCTTGCGTGATCAAGCCCTTTAAAATGGTATGTGGATGTAAGTAAAATCTAACCGGGAATCATCGATTACAAACGTTCGGATATCCCCGTACCAAAACAGTGGAAACTTATGTAGCAACCTTGTATACAAGGCCAGGGCTACTCACTACTGTATCCGCGTAGGGCAATCGTGGTGGGACCACAGAGCATGTCACTTGCATGTTCAGACATGATCGAACCATTGGTTTTTTTTTGGTAGGTCCTAACGTCGTGTATATGCACGTGAAAGTGAAGAAGTAAGTAAGAATTAGGCTTGCGGAGACAAATTCCAGGGCTGGATTCGTGAAACAACAATTGAACAAACCAACGATGGCTAGTGTGATTGGTTATCACAAGGACCACGTAATGCTAGGAAACGACAGACGCGAAATTGATTTGCTAGCCAGGTTTCGAGAGGTCATACATTCATGAATCCTAGTGCTGCTTGTAATCCAAACGTGTTCAACACGATGGAAGCTCCTGGACGTATTAGGAATGGGCCGAAATCTTCTTCAGTTTACTTTAGTTTCAGTCCGTTGACTGGATTGTGAAGGTGCCACGCTGCGGCGATACCTACCTTATTTCCATCTTCCCCCCCCCCCCTGCGAATGAACTAAATTTGTTGACTGGTTTGTAAAGAGGCACAAGGCTCGTCTACAAACAGCATTAAGTCTCGTCACAATTTTTCATGAAACTTAACGTTCACATCTTCTAGGTACTTCTATGATAATGTTCCCTTTCACTAATCACACATGCCTTCGTTGAGATCACCGTAAAGATATGCCAAACATGTGTGAACACGCAGACACATTTGTGCATGCACACAAACTGAACGGTCCCGCCACGATTGCCCTGCGCGGAGCTGTGGGTACTGTAATGAGTAGCCCTGGCCTTGTATCTCTTTCCTGTCGAAATAGCAAGTATGATGAAGCAAACTAGTTTTCTCTCACCTTCTGTTTGTATGGAATAAAAGCAGCTGCTTTACAGTATGTGATGCTATCAACGCATCGCTCAACGCATCGTTCGTGTGTCGGCATATGAACTCTTTGTAGAACTGCTGATGAGTTGAACACATACCGTTTTCGGGAGCACACTCGTAATCCGGGGACTAAAAAATCTTGTTCAAGCAGCGTTTGCAGTTTTATATCGCCATTGGCTGCTTGACAACAATCAGCTCTGTGCAGACTTTTTCCATATAAAAAAGGCCCCAGCATGCTCCGGACCAAAAGCAAAACAGAGCCCTCTTCAAAAAAAAATTTTTTTTTCAAAGTCCTCTCTGGATATGCAATTGGTGGAAGCCACTTTGGAAATCAGTATAAAGGTCAGAACAGAACAGAAGGCGTTCCGTAGAAAATATAGTAATAGCTCTGAGTTATGACCAAACCATTATTGAGAGAAAGCAGAAAGCACAATATTGCGAGAGCGAACGGAACATTGAACAGAGATTTGTAATATAATCAGAGCAGATTGGAGCCGTTATTGCAAGATATAAGAATGAACGAATGATTCTTGACTGGAAAAAGTGAAACAGCACGTTTAATACATGTTGCCGCGACTTCGTGCGACTCTTTTCTGTCATCGCTGTGTTCGCCAGGTCGCCGCGCGCATAGTCCCGAGGCTCCTCTGAGTTAGGCTCCGCCCTTGCGCCGCGAACGCATAAATAGCCGACGCGCCAGTGCTGAAAGTTCTTTCGTCGTCGCTCCTTCGCGAGGAGTGAATGCCAACAGTCAAGGGATGATGGTTTTATGATGGTCACAGTGTCGATTCCAACAGTACACAGGCCACGGGAAACATCGAAGGAGCAATTCCAAGTCTGAGGTAACTCGACGTCTGTAAGGTCTGCTCGGAGGCGTTGAGCACCTGTTCACACTGCCGGCTTGTCCAACCTGTCGAGAAGTTTGTGCTTGCTAAGTCCCCTAGTGACTGGGTTGGTTGAATCCTCCGCTTAGTGTTTAGTGTTTATATTGTACATTTGTGTTCATTATTATGCTGGTCATGAATTTGGGCAGTTTATGTGTTGATGTTGTGTAATCTACAGATGGGTGCAGCGAATGTAGCTGTTGTTACAGTCAGCACAGTCACTATCATACGTATGGGTTAACAGTATGAATCGTACTGGCGGATGGTGGTGGCAGCTCATCTGCACATCAAATAAGTCGTTGTCTGTTGTGATCACATGAGTCAGTGTTGGTGCATCTGAGAATGCCTGGGAGCTAGTTGTGTAACAGTGGCGTATTGATATGGTTGGTAGCTTAGGGGCCTCCACTGCAGTTGTGCTGTAAGTTAAGTGGCAGGTGAATATGTACATGCATTCTGACGCAAGCAAAATGTGGTACCAGCCTTGGCGGGTCACATGCCCCGTCAGTATCAGGTTGCGGGTTTCCTGGTAGTAGCTCCGCCGATGCGTTGGCTCTGGTGTCCGCTAACCACTGCCATGGGCGACTCCGGGGAATCACGACAGATGTAGTTTATGGCGCTCCTCGATTGGAGGAGATATTCTACAAGCTTCGACTATCGAAAGGATTCGAAGAACTTCTGCGAAGTCTAAGCAATAAGGATTGGCTTGAAATTTTCAGAGAGTCAATAAAGGGTGCAAGAAATGTTTCAAAAAAAACAGTCCAACCCTCGCGTCAAAGATATATCAGTCTTAAAAAAAACGGCGGACACCCGCTGGGCGCGCCAACACAGGTCACCAGTTCAAAAATGGATTAGACTAGTTGCGGGAACTGAGACCAAGGAATCGTCAGAGAAGACTCAGTGCTTGAAACTCAACAGCATGCGGAATTCTCCAGGCATTCCCGGATTTTGCTAGAAAAAAAAACACTCTAGATTTCAAGTCTCATGACTTCACCTTTTATGGGTGGCACATTTATATTATATCACTACACCTACTCTCTTTCATCGTTCCTAGTGTTCGCTAACTTGCTCAACCAGCCGTAGTAATATATAATATGTAAATAAAAATACGGTAAAACAGTCAACTTAGTTGTTCTTCATACTGTATTATGCGTTTGCGTGTTTTTCGACTTCCAGTCATCTTGTCCTTAACACTGTTGCACCATTCCAACTGCGCTTCTCTCTCATTTGCTACTACTGTAAGGTTCTTTCACTGCCCATACTAGTAAGTGCGCTCAGAAGCCTAAACCCAGCGTAAGGAGCTTCCTTGTTATACTAATATTACCGCCTTTTCCCACAACTCTGCTCCGCCTTCGTTCATGATTTCTGGAAAATCAAAAACGTTTTCGTTCAGTGTTTACGACACATACGAGCATGATTCGCAAAATTCTATAGAACTCTTCTGACACGATCTCCTTCAAGTTGTGACTAGCGACCGCGTCTACATAGGATAGTATCCACACTGATTTGTTGGCTGATAGTTGACTACTGTTTCTAACTAATTTTGGGAGGTACAATGCCAGCTAATCACTCTTGCATCGCAGAATGCAACCATTTGGTATGCCGCGCCGCAGCACCTAAGCGGCGCGGCAGAGCAGTTGGCTGATGTGGTTGTAGAAAGTTGCTGGTACTGACGTTTTGCTTACGGTTTTCGGGATGAAGACAAAGATACGGTGGAACATGGTGAGGAACATGAGCGAGACATTGGTACCGGCAACGCCTGACAGTCACAGCGTCCGGATGATCTGCCGTGTCGCGTAGCTGGTGCGGTGCGGCAGGTCACAAAGGCAGTATTCTGTGATGTGAGAGGGATTGACCGGCAGTGTATATAAGTTTCTTATGAGAACCACGCAAATTTCCACTATGAAACTCAGAAGAAGGAATGTGATAACCTGTTGTTTAGACATAGTAGAATGCACCCAATGCACCATTTCAGTACAATACTAGGACTACGGAATCATGCATCGTCAAAACTACTCAAGGTAAACGTGTTGATACCCTATAAATTTACCCATAGCTAACCCAGATTCGAAAACATTTCCCATGAGTAATCTCAGTGATGCATCCAGGCCCTGATCCCCTGAGGTCTCATGCTGTCGGTACGACGTCAACCTCGAGGCGTGTACGCGTGACCTCCCCTGCGCGCCGAGCAGGTGTCCGCCGATTTTTTACAGAATATACGCAAAAGATCAGCGTTTCGTTTTGAAAAGAAGTTCAAAAGAATTCTCTGCATATTTCATGGATCGTCCTTAAATGTTCGTGAAAGACGCAGCCCAGCATACCAGTTGAGCTTGAAAAATCCTTCGAAATCTATGGAAATTTTAAAAAAATGTATGCTCATTGAGTGGTTTTGTCGACCGACAAGACCTCGGAGAAGACCAGGGCTCTCCCCAACATATACCTTTCGGGCGTTACATAAGATTAAGCCGTTTTTTTCCCAAAAACTCCTAGTACCTCCTTATTTCTTGTTTCTCTGAAAATTCCAAGTCAATCCATGGATTTTGGACTGCGCAAAAGAATTCTTTTAGTGATCGAAGCATAAAGAGTATCTATTCCAATTGAATTCTTTCGACCTTAATCAGATCTATTGCTAGGCTTGAGGTAAGAGCAGTCCTTCCGCAAGCCATTCCTCGATCTCGTTCTCCTCTATAAACGCAACCTTTTCCTTAGAAATAACGGAAAACCTAACTTACTCAAGAGCTCCTTCCCGTACTCCGACACGAAGCTTCCTCCGTTTTTCTATTCTTTCACAACAGTCCAGCTCGTTTACGGACATCTAATACCCAGCTCCATTTCTGACCAACCGTGGCGGGCGCATGGAGTGGTCCTTTTTAGCATTCTCTGCCTGCAGTAACGTTGAAAAACAATCCAATTTCTCAGCCAAATGGGTTTAGGTCTTTGAAAAGCCTCAGAAGAGTTAAAGGGATATACTAAAGCTGTAAAGGTTTTTAAATCCCTTTCCGAACATTTGTTGAAGGACCGTTAGGCCTAATCGAAACAGAAGGACCGCAGCAGAGAGTCGACAGATCTCAGGCAATCGTGGGGGCTGATTGCAGCTGGAAATGTGTCCACCCCCAGTTTTAGCTGGAGGTGGACCCCAAATCCGGGCACTTACCCCCCCCCCCCCACATATCGCAGACGTCCCTCCACCTGCCCCGGCAGACGTTCCCCCATGTTCTCTCGCGGCTATCCCCGATCCTGCAGAGGGATGCTGCTTCTTCACACCTATTCAGATGACAAAACTTGAGCAAATTACGTGTGCTTTCGAGCAGATTTCGCTCATTTTTCGCCAAAATATTTCCCCTATTTTACCCAAGAATACGCGTAAATCTCCAGAAAATGAGCGAAATACGCTCGATTTTATGCGAATTGCCCCCGAAAATTAAACGAAATCTGCTGGAATGTGCGCGAATATCGCTGGATGTTCGATGTCCTATTCTCGGCGGCAAGCCAGGCAGTAACACCGCTTTGGGTTCGCAATAAAAATATAGCATGGAAGAGCAAGCACTTTGCGTTTTGAGTACTTTACACACCCAAATCCAACTCCAATCCTTGGACCTGCGCTGAAAACCTTCGTCAGCACATCCAGCTGACGTGCGCCGTACATTAGGAAGGTGAATTTTCCTCAATTCAACATGAATTCAACGGCAGCACCTCTGGGGAATCCCGGCGGACTGCAGCACATCCGGGGGCATGAGCAACATGTCTTGCTCAGCAGAACGTCGATATCCGCTCCCCCCTACTCAAAAAGTAGGCGAGCGATGAGGGTCCTACCTGCTCTTCGACGCCACGATTGTCTGAGATGACCTCAACCACATCTTCTTCTACTGCAGGTCTTCCGATTCGATCGACTCTGGCTGTCCTGGTAAAAACTTCAAGCTTGTCTAATGGAATTATGTGATCTACGTTTGGAATCGTCCATTATTCCTATTGCCTGCTGTCTGAATCTGGCCTGCCACGCCCTTCACTAAGTTGGTATTAGATGTCCAGCTTGTCCCTGGAAAGATCGATGCTATGCTGGGGTTTGATATGAATCGCAGACGAAGTGAAAAACCAACAAGCGAGCGTGACGTCTACGTGGCACTCGGAAAGAAGTGATCATCCGTGCAATTGCGCAGCCATTTCAAAATCCACCTACAATCTGCTAAAACTACCCGCACATAGCCTTTGAACCGGGATTTTGAATAGATGCGATGGAACGGCGGACATCCGCTCGCGCGCGTGTTTCAGAGCGATTATCACTGGGAAGTGAACCTCTGTACCAAACAATCAATTCCTATGAGTTTGCTGATTTCGCATAGGTGTGCGACCGTTGCCGTGGAGATTAAAAGTTTATTGGGACTAAGACTGATTTCTTCTCTCCTAAAATCTCAGGTGTGAGACTATCACAGAGTTGCCTTTGTAAATATACGCTCACGTTTGCTACAGGTACATCTTTTGTGCATTCTAGCCACGGTTGTCTCATGCAAACATCGTTCATGGCGTACAAGGATCAATTGCTTGATACATTCCACAAGCGTGTTTTCTCACCACGTTCATAAGTTTACCATATTAATAAGAATTCAACGAGACTTTCACCAATCCCGGGCGTTACCAGGTTTATATTCACCATTGATCCCCACAAAATTAGCCCTACAGATTAACAACAACAATATCGTGATTTTATGTTTAACAACAACAATATCGTGATTTTATGTGACATCTTGTTTGTTCAGAGTTCTGATTTACAAATTCTCGTTCAATTTTTCCTGGAGTTCAAAATAATGTCCTTCCGTGATTTTTTTTCAACTCATCAATTTATTCTGAACCAATCCCATGAGATCACATATGGATGTTGAGCTGTTTGACATTTTGCTTCAATGTGATTCAGAAATTGTTATTGAGCAGATGAGACACTGCTCTTAGTTTGATTCTCTTAATCTTTCCTGATTGCATAAGTTTTAAACTGGCACACCCCTAGCCACCCGCGAGCCTTGTCGTCGCGAAGTGTTTTTGAAAGTATGGTCCGTAGTGGAGTGTCATAACGGTGAGTTGAACTCCAAAACTCACCACCATGTTGAAGGGGATGACTGAAGTGTTAATAGCTCAAACACGAATGGTATGGTCCGTAGTATCTCTGATAACTGTGCAACATGAACGCAGCCCAAATGGCGTAATGGTTCGGTTAGAAACCCTAGCAGCAACGGTTGCCAGTTGCTGCCATCCTCCCCTCGATTGCTGCTCAATCTGTCGGCCCTTTAGCAGCAATTGCTGAGGGACGGCAGCAGTTAAGGGGAGAACGGCAGCAACTGGCAACCATTGCTGCTAAGGTTTCTAACCGAACCATTACGCCGTTCGGGCTGCGTTCGTGCTGCACAGTTATCAGAGATAGAATATGAGGTAAGCTCCAGCCTTTGAGTGTGGAGTTTTAAAGTTAAACTCACCGCCATGACACTTTACTACGGGTCCATATTCGCCTAATAGTATACAGGAAGTAGTAGTGTTCACGTAAGTACTAATGGGGACTAGTAATGACTAACCGATACTCCGGCTTGGTACTGGTAGGCTAATGACAAGCAATTATGTGCTCCAAGCGTGACCAATTTGCTACGAATACGAGTTTTATGCATTTGTAAGTTCTTAAAGGCAGTGTCCACGCTCAGGGTTAGTTTGGGCTGTTAGGCATCAGAAGAATCTAGGGGCAGTGCTAATTACAATGGAGTATGTATTACAACTCAAAACTGTCAAAAAACCCTTCTTGAACTGTTTCATTTTGGAGAAATCGTGCAGCCGGCCCACCGAAAACTCGTACACGGATTTGCGCCGCGATCGATCGATGCCAACGACGCAACTTCACGCCGTCATTCATGCGGCGCCTTGAGCTCGAGTTCACTGATTTCTCTTCATATTCTACTTTTCACTACGCGTTCCCTTTTGTTGCATTCGATGTCGACAATTTCTACAGTCCATCCGAATATGCCGGATGAAGCCGGTGAGAAATCTAGAGACGGCACGGTCGACGTGACAGCATACGCCGACTCGATCGGTTATTATCGTTGTATTTGATTGTATTTTGAAGCAGAGCCCGCCGAGACTTCGCCAACCGCAAAGCCAAGATGTCTGCCCTCCGGCGCCCAGATGGAACAATTTCTTCCTCCAGACGGGTAATGGAGAAGGTCATCTACGACTTCTACTCGGATCTCTCCGATAGTCACGTCCACCTCTCTCAATGTCATCTTAAGGAGGATGGGTATGTTGTCCCATCGATTCTCCCTTCCGAAGTTCGACATGCCATCAAGTCGGTAAAGAATCGCACACCACCGGATCCCGACAGGATTCGACCACAACATCTGAAGAACCTACCGCCAGTTCTCATCAACACGTTGGCTAGACCTTTCACGTGGTACCTGTTGTTTATCGCCCCATCTGCCTACTGTCCGTCGTCCACAAGCTTTTCACGCGACTGATCCTAAACAGGATCGAAAGGATACTAGATGAAAGACAGCCGTGCGAGCAAGCAGGGTCTCGAAAAGAATTCAGTACGATCGACCACATACACAACGTCACTAGACTCCTCGAGGTATCGCGAAAGTACGAAATGCCCCTCTGTCTCACGTTCATCGATCTGAAGAAAGCCTTCGACTCCGTTGAGACAGAAGCGGTCCCGGTCCTGGAAGCTCTGAGGAACCAGGGCGTTCCTACCTAATACATCAAAACATTTCGTGAGCTCTACAGTAACTTCACAACCGGGATTTCTCCATTCTACGACGACATCACCATCAACGTCAAGAGAGGGATTCGGCAAGGCGACACCGTGTCACGAAGTCCTTTAAAGAAAGATGCAATGCTCAGTGTGTCCCTTAAACGAACAGAATCCATTGGACGACTCTGGCACGCGAGCGGGACAAATGGAAGGATTGCTGGCGCCCGCTCGGTATATCCGAAGATTGACGGGAGTCAAGGTGATCAAGGTGAATCAACATGGCTTCTTGGAGGGTAGATCAGCAAAGACAAATCTTTTGGAATGCATTGATGACTGAACCAACATACTGGGTAATCGCGGGAGTTCCGATGTAATCTGTTTCGATTTTGCTAAGGCTTTCGATGAGGTAAGTATTCCTAAACTTGTTTGCCGACATCCCCGGGATATTGGAAAAGAATGGAATTAAATGTAAATAGTTTGCAGATGGCTTGAAAATTTATCATGAAGTCTCAGGTGCTGGAGATGTAGCTGCCATTCAGTTGACAATAAACTATTTAGTTCAGTGGTCAAGAAACTGGCTGATTCCCTTGTCTGCTGAGAAAACGTTGCATCTTCGAATAGGAAACTCTAATATTGGAACCTTTTATAATATTTCTTCGCTTCCCACTACGAGAGTAGAATCAGTTAGAGATCTGGGTTTTCATTATAATGAATCTCTTGATTTTTCCACCCATTACGAGAAAATATGTCAGAAAGCAATGACTCGTAGTTTCCAAATTTTCAGAACCCTGTCGACTAAGGATACGAACCTGTTATTACTAACGTATGAAATGTATGTAAAACCCATATTGGAATAGGGTTCCACGGTCATCAACCCCTCCCATAAACAAGGTGTTCCCATGTTTGAAAGAGTTCAGAATAATTGTACTAGAAAATTGTTCATTTGAGCGAAACTTCTTATTCTAGCATTCCCAACTCAAGTATCAGAAATGCTCGTCTTGGCCTAGCAACCGTTGAATACAGGCGCACAATGCTTAGCATTTGCATGGCACATAAGCTGCTTCACACTGCAACTAACATTATTGCTCTTGATTTTTTTCAGCATTACTCCCTCAATAAATAGGGGTGGCTCTTTTAAAATCGCGTTTCCGAAACCGAAACCTGAACGTGTAATGAGTGCAACTAGCTTCACTGTCACGGCAGGAACTGCATACATCAGAATAAGTAGGAGAATCTCCACCAGATGTTCCAGTGCTTCGTTCAAACGACCTGCGATATGTGTAGCATAGATCAATATGACCACTATACATTTTCTTAGCAATGTTAAATGCTCAATAGAGCTTGTATTCTATCTGAATTGTGTATTCATAGCGTTGTAAATAAGGCGCAATAAATCAATCAGTCCATTGTTATTTACATTCATTATTACAGTCTATCACCTTCCCTACCATTAGCTTTGCATTCGGTGAGTTTCTTCATTGGTTTTGTTCCAACTAGCTGATCGAAACAGCAAATCAGCCTCGCTGCCTCTAGATTTCCCACAATAATCATCCACCCCATAGTTTCGGATGGACTGCAGAAATCAGCGACGTTGAATGAAACAAGAGGGAGCACGTAGTAAAAAGTAGAATATCAGTAGAAATCACTGAATTCGAACCCAAGGCGAGGCATGCATGACGGTATGGAGTGTCGCTCATTCTCTAAATGTCCGACGACTGATTCACACTAGAAATTTTGAATCCAACTTCCCGTGTTGAAAAAAAAGAGAGAGAGACAGGAAAACGGAGACAGTTTCATAAAAGTGCTTGTGCAACGCAAACCAACGCAATTATTTCGGCACACTTCAAGTTGTTGGCAAATCTCCAAACCAAGACTTCTGAATAGGCCTTCCCAAAACATGACTCGAGATACGTTTTGTAAGTTGTGAACACGTGAAGTAAAAACCGCTACATAACTATGAGACTATGAAAAGGTGAATCCTAAGAAGACTGTGGGAAATGTGAAAGGATGAGCAAGAAACGTTAGCGAAGACAGATATTTCAATAGAATGTCTTATCCTTGTGCTCAGCAATAAAAACGGATGTCACCGAACTGAATCGAACCCCTTCTTAGAAGCTATCTGTATTCTACCCCTATTCTGCATCTAGACCAATCTTTCCAGCTCGGGATCAGAATATTGGCGAAAAGAAGTGAGCATTTCCAACACAATGTTCTTCTTGTGAGCAGGTGTAGCATATGTATTTTTTACAACCTGGGGACTGAATTTCCCATGTATTTCAACCCCAGGACGTACAGCCAAAATAAATTTCTAGTGATCATCAGAACGTGTTTTAGTAGCTCACATCGGGGAAGGACAACGGCCGATATGTGTGCTTTATCTTTAATACTACTGTGGGTTTTTTTCGCTATTCTTGGAATTTTTGACATTTCTGACTTTCGCTGAGATAAAAAAACTGCACAACAAAACTACTACGACAAAATATGCGATTTATCAAGAGTAAAAGTAGTTTCCTCCTCCATGATAAAAAGTGATACAAGGTGGTGGTGGTGAGGGGAAAGTGCTCATCAAAACTACTCTTCGAATACTGTAATTCTGTTCAGTGGCGCTTTCCGTGTGAGCCAAGTTAGATAAAGAAAGAACACATTACTCCACACCAAATTCTCGCCTATTGTTCTGATAACTCACTCCAGGTCTAAGACATGGTTTGATATTTTCACTGATTATTAGCACAAAATGAGCGATGTGTCAACATGTAGCTCCCACTGGAGGCAACAAGCTTGTATGTAAACAATGTACAAGAATACCTGCACAGAAATGAAATGAACTAGTAGCAGATATGATTTAAAATAAAGAGTAAGCAACAAACCTGTCTCAAGACAAAAGCCAGTGAAGAATATGATTGCCATGGAAGCAGTATACATCATGGCAGCGAACTAGTACCAGTTGTATCAGCTCAACAAGAAAAAGCGTTTGCGGCAATTACAGCGTGAATGTCTGGAAATGCTGCTGGAATAGTACTGTTGACATGACTCAATCGCATGGAATCGTTCGAGTGCTCAGCCAAAACTAGATTTAAAAGCCTTGACGAAGCCTGGTGATAGAAAGGTTTTGCTATTGTAAGCAAGTGAATACAAACTGGTGTCACGGTGACGAACGAAAGCGGCCAGAATACACAAGTACATCCTGGCGCGAATATTCATTTTGAAAAATTTGTCTTTGATACTAAGGATTCCGAACATACAACTACTCACTTGTTAAATGGCAAGAAATAGAGGCCCGCGCAACTATTCGAGAGGCTACGGTCGAGTGATCCAGTTGACTTGACCTTAGCCCAAGGAGCCGGTATCGGGTAATTACGTAGCACCACGTAAATGCGCATCCAGACCACCATGCATTTTCTGGTTTTGCTCGCTCTCTCTTGTCGGAGCTGTCCTGTCGCGAGTGCGCAATAACGCCACAAATGGCTGACGTCCATAGATAGAACAGTGAAGCTTCTTGAAGTAGAGGTTCTGGACGAGTATAGCACAACTCACATATTCCATCACGTCACTCGTCGATGATTTGTAAGTCAATGTTCTCTTACGAGTGTTTTGGCGGAGGAAAATCAGGTCTTGACAATTTTTAGTTCCCATATAACAGTGCCCAATAGAAAGAGCGGGTAGACAATGTGCCTAACCGTAACAGCTAAGCAAATTGATTTTTCTTTAACAAGAAAGCACAGTTTGCTTTGTGTTTATGGTTGAGCAGATTATTGTTTATGGTTGAGCAGATTATTTACCCAGTTTTTACCGCTGCAAGAAATTATGGTCAACTTTTTTACTCGGATTCTTCACCCTTTCCAAGAAAGGGGTTCTCCAACAGCTCCCTTTTTAGACCAAAATCTGATTTTTATTTGTGAAAAGTCCGCTTATACAGCAGCCAATCGCTGCGGTTGAATCCTTTCAATGATACTTTTTGGATTGGAAAAGCACAGTTCTCTGAGGTTAAAGGAGATGTGTCATCCATAGAAAACTGCACCTAAGTAAGATGTCATAGTCACAGGTCTTCCACGAGGTGGCATATAAATACTGTCTTGCTATGAAAAAAAAAGCACAGAAAATGCATAGAGTTGGTCCGCCAGTTTGTCTTTAAAACATTCACAACATTATGCTTTCGGCATGGTGTGCCACATGGGACACGGCCGGTTCCTTAAGCACGCGTTTGTGCTCAACCGGTTTTGCACGCGGTCCCACGTATCGCACCGTGTGTGTCAGCCGGTTAAGCACATTGTCGCGAATGTGTTAAAGGCAGCACCCACGGAAATTTTCATGTCTGAGATTCTGATCGTTTTCGAACCTTAGCAATAGTCCTAACAATTCGACGAAGAAAGTAGCGCGGAATACTCAACCGTTTCTACAATATAATTAGTCGAATGTCCACGATCCTGGATCAGCAAGATCAGCGTGGGGTCGTTCGATCGAGTTGGGGCGGCAGCAGAGCGTCGCTGCCAGCTGATTTGGTGGGCAAACATTTCTTTTCATGATATTAAAAAGCTACATCTTAGTCCTTTGCTTTCCTTTTTTTGCACTTTTAGCACAACAAATTTTTGTACTTGTTGTTTTGCAAGGAACCTTCTTCTTGAGTTACTTATGTAGCCAATTCCAACAATGTCTCATTTTCGAATTTTTGCATGGTTCTGGAATCGTTTTACAACTCGACTGTATTACTGCTATACCTTGGTCGGTCACATAATCCTTTTCAAAGTTTGTTTTCTTCCTTAAACTCCAGAAACGCTGCAAAAAATGGCCAAAATCCTCTTTCGCTCGCAAAACAGCTGACAAGAAAGGCAGCGGTATCGACTTTTTTGGATCAGTCCACATCAAGCAGACCGCACAACTCGGCCTAACCTGCTCGAAAGCGGTGAGCTAAGCGGTTCTAGAAAACAAAAATTTCGATGGTTTCGAGTGTTTTTAGCATTGTAACAGTGTTAAGCGCACCTGATTTCCCCAAATTTTACCAAAATCTCGAGGTCGGAAATTTGGGTGGGTGCTGCCTTTAAAGGTTTCCTCTCTCATGTGCTGTTGCTATTTCACAGCTTTAGTCAGGATCTTTTTTTGTTTTTCTTTTGCTCTTCTTTATTCCTTATCCATTCTACTAGGCATCACAATGTTCATGAATAGAGTGGTTCTTATTCGCTTTCGGTTGTCATTTAAATGGTGATGTGGTGCAACGAATCTCTCAGTGTTCTTAAGAACACCCCTACTTTTTTGGAGTCGACTTTACCTTGGCTTGGTGTTCTTGCCAGCGCGAAAATGCTACACCATACGGCCATCACCTAGATTGTCAATTCCATAAGGAGATCGCGCACCTGTGCGCCAAAGTGCCGACAGCTGTCAAGGATTTCACTTAGCCCCGGCCGCAGTCATCCATAACAGCGCGCGTGGCTTCCAGGTGGCAGGACTCAAGGTGTCAAAAGGAGAGCGCTTTGTCGCATGCGAGAGAGCAACTCGATTTTGTGAATTTCTCGGGTGTTTCGTTATATTTCAAATTTCTCGGGTGTTTCGTTATATTTCACTCTTGGATATGAGTTCTAGATCCTTCAAAACCACTAAACCAATCAAAATTTCAGACGCGAAGATGTGAGCGAGTACCGCGCGAGTACCGATGTGACCAACTATGTGGTTTACGTTAGGCATACTTCATCAGCTATGATAATATCAGTGAATAGTTGTTAAAAATGTTGGTAATGTGTAGGTGAGTTCTATGTACGTTGTGAAGATTATATCCAATTCTATCATATTTCCATTGATCATTTGTATTTGTTCTTGATGAGTGTTACAATGATTGAAATTTATTAAAAGAACTGTAAAGATTATTGGTATTTTGTTGTCGATAATAACGACAAGAATAATAACAAATCATGACATTGCGTTACTACACTCAGTAATATCATTCCTTATATTTTATCACCTGTTTAGTTACTTATATTTAAAAAATTTATTACTGCAGCGGAAGAAATGGACGTGAATTTCGCCTTGGTCCCACGTGGCGTAAGATGCCGACTGTCGTCAATGTGGCAATTGACTTTGATCAAGACAGATTTATTCCTTGTTGACACAAACACCTTGGAATGGATGGGATTTTAAAACCGAATTAGATTGAACTACATTTCTTGTGCAGCTAATGGAAACAAACGATAACAAAGCCATTAAGAAAATGATCAAATTAAATTTCTAAAAAAAAAGAGTAAGTGGTTAAGAAATTAAAAAGAATGTCTCCTCTCCGCTACACCGGCCGGGAATTCGCTCAAATTCTCGGCCGGTGTACAAGGCACCTCCCGCCTTTCCAGGGGCAGGCTGAGACTGCGGCGCAGCTTTCGGCAATGAGAACACCTATGCGATCAATGAGATCAAAAGAGGTGCAGAGAAGTCATGCAGTTTTCTTGCCGTGGAACTCGTCCGCGACAAATTGGACTAGTCCCCGAAAACGGTTTTCGAGAGTTTTATTAGAAATCATATACCTTGTTGGACTCGGCGCCTAGGGTAGTTCCAGATTGCGTTGGTATCTCAGAATCTAAAATGAGATGAGACACTGCTTTTAAGGAGTTGAGACTTAATCGTCTCGTTTCCTTCCCCATATACGGGAAGTTAGGTTTAAAAAATAGGGTCCTCTCGGGACCTTGTTAGTATGGCGAGGAGGACCTTATTTTACAATTTATTGGAACAAAATGTCACTGACCCTAATTTCCTCATATGACGCAGGTTTAGAGAATACAGTAGGGAAAGGAATCAGGAATGAGTAGAGATGAGTGCTAAACACCAGTTCTTAAAGGTTTATGTATGCATGCTGGTTGCGCTGCTACTCAGTGGAAAAACCCAGAAAAAATCAATCGCAGGCGATCACCCTTAATCTACAATATTTGGGTCAGGCAGGCGAAAAACGCATGTAAGATTAAAGAAAGGTTTTAGTTGCAAGGAAGGTATAATAATGGAATTTTGGGTTTGCGTGTGTATCCTCTCCTTACCCTTGTGACTTCGCTTTTAGCAACCATACCGCAGCTGAAATGGACCAAAAACAGATCTGATAAAGATTTATACCATTGAAGAGAGTTTAACACCGCTGCAACCATTAGTCTGAAAGGTAAACAGAGACTTGAAAGATAACACTGATAAATCTTTCGGTTGGAAACTAAAAAGAAATCTAAATAAAACGTCATTACCGTTAGAATGAAAAAAGGTGGAGTCTAATCACAACGTAGTTGCTATAGAAATCTAGAGAAAAGGAAGAAACTTTCTGAAGGAAGGAAAATACTGGTAAATTCCAGCATAGGAACACGCCAGGTAAATTTTATGGCACTGAAGAAAAGAGGTGACAGAAGCCACTGAATAGTGATGTCAAACACTCAAACACATATATATAACTGAAAGGGATCATAGAGCAACCGGGATTCATTTCACATTATATTCTAAACATTTAAAAAAAACGCATGATTCATAAATTAGTATATCAGAGAGAACGTGACTCCAATACAACACCTAGACGTTACATAGAAAACACTTGTTACAAACACCGTATGAACAAACCACACGGTGAGTTCTTAATAAATTACATGACATAACTGGAGCAATTCTAAGGGAGGAAACTAGAACCAAACTACATTATAGTGCATGATTTCTGTTTTCCGTCAACAGAATATCGAAACTTCCGAAGCTCACCAGATGGCTTATACTTCTCAAGAAAATTGAGCTGTTTTTGATTCAAAGCACCCCGTCTTTGTCTGAAATTTCATATTCAGAAATAACATTGATAAGAACGACCTTCAAAGGGTGGCTCAACCTGTTTGACCCTTGAAGCAGACATTTAGGTACGGTGCAGCGGTTTATATATGAGTATAATATGCAGCTTTGAGAGAGAACTTTTAGACAGACACGTGAATATGTGTTACAGCTGTACAGCCTCGATACTATGTGAGAGGCATTTTCTCCCTTGTATGTGTGTACCCTCTATGATGAGTGAGCATGCCATGCGTTATCAGCGTAATGTATGGCGCAGCGTTGTAGGACATCACTGGGCGCGTTCTAGGTGTGTATCACTCGTCACCGTCCGACTGCGCCTGTGCCATTGCTGGTGAATAAATGTATCGAAGCTCGTGGATCGCGGACACCACAATGTGGTTATAATGGTGGGTTTCTGCATACTACGAGACATATTAACAGTACGAGATGAAATCTTCGAGAAACTCGTAACCTCTAACTTTACAGCTACACTGAGCGTCGAAGGAGCTAACGAATTTGCGGACATTTGTGCCCAGAGCAGCACGACTGTGAATAGCAGTAGAATCGCTATTGTGCGCTGCCGTTGTATGTAATTGTAGCGATATTTAGAGTTGTTATGTCGTAAAATCAGCACGGCACAATTGCGCTGCTGTAATCGTGATTTTGTGGATTTCGCAGGTAAAATTGATAAAAAGCTGCGCATATTTCGGAAATATGTTTCATAGCTAAGTGCGACAAAACAGAAGCCCCCTGTACAATTCTTATCTCGAAAATACTTCGAACTTTTTTCTATTCAGTGGAGGGAAGAACATGATAAAGCATGGGCTTCTGGCGAAGAAATAGTTGAGCAAACGTTGTTCGACTATCAATATGACTAAAATTTACATGTATACTATACAAAGGAAGTTTAAAAAGGAAAGCTCCGTACGCTTAACACGTTCGCGACGTTGCGATTTTGGCAAGGTGTGCCCCGTGAGACACGCGCACTCGCTCAAGCATGCGTCTGTGCACGACCAGTCGCGAACGGGTTAAACAGACTCGCACGTTAGAGACATGTAATCAATGTATGAAATAACTATTCTCATTTTCGTTATTTTTGCTTCTTGCTTCTTCAGATGAATGGGGAACTTCAAAGATCTAAGCCAAAACATTCCAAACGTGTTCACCTGCGAATGAGTTCTACAGCATCCTCGTACTTCATACCAGCTTCAATTAATGCAAGTGCAACGAGAACAGGAGCTCGACCGAGACCGGCCACGCAATGTACAGCGATGCATTGTTCCGGATGGTCACGGAAGGAAGCACGTACCAATTGTAGCCAATCACGAATCACCTAAACATGCTAAAATCATGATGGAACTTCGGTCAAAATGAAAAGAAAAACCAGCCTCAGGCGGTGGAGGTGATCCATCCGAGAACTCCCAATCAAGAACATCTATACCGTGGTCACGCAATGGTTTTGTTGCATACGTTGGTTCGCAAACGCGCACAACGGCTCGTGCCGAATGTTTATCTAGCTCCTGAAACCGCCAAGCGATCAAACACTTGCCAAAGCGGGATTTACAATATTAATACCAGTGGCGTGAGTTACAGAAAGCTCCAAATGTCCGCAGTCAAGAGGAGGGTGGCCACGGCGCGGCTCCTTGATCAGACACACGCGCTCTCTATGCTGCCTCTGGCTTCTCTGACTCTGCAGGCAATCGGTGACAGCATGCAGAGCGCTTGTGAGTGTGGAGCGTTATACCTGTAAAGGGCAATGCGGTTCAGCTCTGCGATTGGTTAATTGATGCAACTGGTCGATCACAGAGCTCATTCGCGCCGCCCACTCCAGGTATAACGCTCCATACCCGCGCTTGTGTCTCTGCCTAAAGCCTCGTCGTGGCCACGCCCCTCTTGACTGCGGACATTTGGAGCTTCCTGTATGATCTTACCATAGGATGGGGTATGAACACGAGTTCGAGCGTTTTTTTTTTCAGTTGCGATTTTTTCCAAATACCCAAGAGTCAGTATAAAGAAAAAGTGTCGAGTTAAAAGAAAATTTCGCTTCTCCTAGCATTCCGTTCAAGGCTTGCAGGCAGTCAAAATCTCCTAAAGTGATCTTTGCCTTGCCCATAGAAGTAGAAATGGAAGAAAATCAGCTATCTTCCAGCAACGAAGCTGAAGAATGAAATTAAGGAAATTAAGAGAAGTGTGGATACATGTGAGGGAAAAAATGGAACAGAAGCTGTGAGGAAAGATGGAAATATGTGATTGGATATGAAGTCAAAAATTGTGACTGTAGTGTGTTGGTTGTGTGAGAGTCGGCCGTAGCCCGTGATTTTCGATTTCGCAATGTAATTGGAGTACCGAATTCCACAGATTGGAAGGCGTTGGACAGATGAAGAATTGTACCGTTAGCACTGGAAATACTCATGGAGTGGAGCAGATCTTCAGAAAACCTAGGAAATTAGGCGGGCACTTTGTTTATGTAATAACCTTCACCACAGAAACTATTTGCCTTTTTCGAGAGCAACACCTTTTGCAATAGTTTCAGTTTATTGAAGGATAGATGTATTAGTAGTGAGTGAATCGAAAAACGGATTGTAACTGGATAGTCCAGGGAAATATAGAAAAAAATCTGCATAAGCGCAAATAGAATTCGAATGTTGATATTGATATGTTGTGGTAACGAAATTGGGACCTTTGAGAACAAGGAAAATAGCGAGAATTAGCAGGGTTTTTTTTTGTGAGAATTCTCTTCGCATACAAAACGAAATGAGATGATTTGCATATGGGAGTCAAGAAGAGAGAATACTCTATCGTGTCATATTTCATATGATGGGTGAACTTAAACCTACCTCTATAAACGCGTGAATTGAGCTATCACTTGGTCTGTCAGTGATTAGAAAACGCATTCGTCCATATAAAATCTCCGACGGTGCAGGTTTAAAGTAAGCGGCTCCAGCAGCAGAGCTTGCGATCCGCTTCTGTGTCGTCGAAGTGCCCATTTTCGAAATGTTGAGCTGAAACTCACCTACTCAGATAACTGTATAAGGCAAACGCACCACAACCTGGCAAGCCACACCGCCAAGAAATAGAAGGCAGACATTGCTGCAAGAGGAAGAACTGCTGCAGTCCGACCAGGGGTGTGCGAAATTTTCTGTTTTCCGTTCTACACTTTCCGTTTCCCGCCCATTTTTGGTCTTCCGTTTTACGTTTTACGGGCTTCTGGCCCGGAAAACGGAAAATCCCGGAAAATCATATAGGGAGAAGGGACTGTTGCTTTCGGGGGATTTTCCTGAAGAGGGATGTTTCGGTGCGCAATGTACATGAGTTCACAACAATGGCGCCAAAATTGACGTCCAAACGCCATTTACCAAATTCGAGTTTTTTTTTTAACTTTCTTTTCTCAGCCGCTGTGTAAACTCTCCGTCGCAATTTCGCTGGTCTTCATCATCGTTCCAAAAATGCCATACAAGTGCCCTGCTCTTTTCAAAATTCTCAAAAAAAGGTGCTACAGAACTGTGGGGTGAACTGATATAAAAGTTCAAGTTCAACTGTGACGTGCCATGGTAAAAGCATCAAGCATTCTTGCGAAGTAACGCATTGTGTAGGCTTTCTTTCAACGTCAAAAGCATAACGCCACATCATATTTGTCACTGTTTTAATCAGACGATGATACCCATCTGCACACTGGCGCTGCTGGTGTCTGATGTTTTGCGTGACATTTAGGCCGCTTGTGTTTCACATTCGCCACACACAAATCTTCTCCTCCCTCCTCCATCGCTAACTACTTCCAACGTGATCCTTTATGAATAACGTGATCCTCCTCGGATCCCAAATGTATTAACTACCGTAGTTACCCTTTTGTCTGAATTTTTGCAGAATAGGTCTGCTCCAAAGTAGAGCAAAGAAGTTGCACTTTTCACACTTTACAGCTCCTCGTCTAATTAAACACTCAGTGAGAAAGATGCTTATCGAGTATATCACCCTGATAATCTCTTGTAATAGGTGAAGAATAGATAGTCCTCGATCTCGCTATATTCCAGACGTTTGAAGTAAGAACCCTCTGTATACTTGAAAATACCTAGTTACTTGAAAGAGTCACCACTTATGCTCATCAAGAAGATACTTGAGAAATCCAATGTTGAGGAGGACTCTTGGTCACAAGCCTATGCTTGGGCAAAATTCTCCGTTTTCCGTTTCCTGCCCATTTTTGGCCTTCCGTTTTACATTTTACAGGATTTCGAATTTCACTTCCACACATGCCTGATTCCGACTACTAAGAGCAGCAAACCCCGTGCTTCGGCTGCGTTTTCTGCCTGATGAACTGTAGTGCCGTTCAACCTGCGTTCTGCTTGCTCCTTGCCATGTGGCGACACGCCCCCTGGGAGGTGTATATAAGCCGCTGGTTGAGCATCAAAGTTTAGTCTGTCTCCGCAAGGCGGAGGCAAGGCGAGCCCTGAGATACTCATCAGTCCGGCTGAGGCCCGGGGAAAACTGTGGCCCAGTGCAATAATCGGTCAGACGAGATCTGTACGGTGCGCACGCGTGCGGATGCGGACCTAGAAGTCCGCAGCGTCCCTTAAGCGCTGCCTCGAAAAGCGGGTGTAGGTCGTATGGCGCGATTCTTCGGGTGGCACAAT
The DNA here is from genome assembly GCA_037903475.1 of Ancylostoma caninum. NCBI lineage: Eukaryota > Metazoa > Nematoda > Chromadorea > Rhabditida > Ancylostomatidae > Ancylostoma > Ancylostoma caninum. The sequence continues at coordinate 452,207 of JBAJFG010000359.1, forward strand.
AGACGGGCAGAGACTGGGGCGCGCTACTACCACCCGATTATGGCCACGCGTCGCGGTTTACCTGGATCTGCCTGACGAAGCAACTCGTCCACCTTTCCGGCATTACCCTACGGTGGAAGAGATTGCACAGAGTTACAGACACCTCTACATAACGAACCCTTGAAATTAGGTTTCGCTTCCAATGCGCTGCACTTTTATATACAACTGATGGGGTTTTGAAAAAAAAAGAATTGATAGGGTTTCTAGGAAACTAATCTTTAAACACTAACTTCACGTCAGGTATTTGACTTGATAGGAGTCATTCCTAGCACCCTCAAATGTTCAAGAACTTCAGAGAGCCAGAAGTTCGGGTAATTCAATCATTCAGCAGTTTGAAAGACTACTTATTAGAAGTATTTGTTTAGATTTTCCAAAAAGCTTCTTATTCTGACAGAGTATTCATTGGGCTTCCGTAGAAATTTCCTTGTTTTGACAGCATATTCACTTGGGTATTCAGATAAGCTTTATGTTCGAAACCTTCGTTCATCCGTATACCATAAAAACCAGTAGCACCGCTAGTTCAACGTTCTTCTCCACTGTCGGATGATGGCTGCATGGACGATCCAGGCAACCGCGACGCGGGACAGGATGCCGGGTGGTAGGACGGCACTCAGACCTCGTCTGCCCATAGTGCCACCCGAAGAATCGCGCCATATTACCCCACCCCCGAAAAGCGCGTACGTGTTCGGGCCTATTTTTGGATGACGTTGGGTAAGCATCCACTTACCCAATTCTACAGTACGAACACAGCCCTGCGCCCCAATCGAGCTGCGATGCTAGGTTTGAGACATGCAAACCAGTTCATCGCCCCCGAAACACAGCCTTCCCGGAGCGAACGCAGCTCGTGGGGCAACAAAATGAGCTTTAACCTAGTGGTGTAACTGCTGTTGAAATGTGTTTGGCCTGTGTTCGTCGTTTCGGAATCTCTGAGTAACTTCAGGGACTTTTGCACTATTTCATAAATATTAGGTTGTAACATAAGTTTCCGCTGTTTTCGCATAGGCATTTTCGAAGGCTTCTGATAAATGAATATCGATTAGATTTCGCTTATCTCTAGATACTGTTTTGAAGCGCGTGGTCCCGCGAACATTCTGGAATGTGAGACCGATTTTTGTGTCTTATTTTGAAGATGTAATTAACTTCGGAGTGAATCCTTCAAGAATGCAAATTCGGTAACTGCACTTGCACGAATAATAATTTTCCCATAAAGTCGAATGAGACTAACCAAATTTGGATGGAGTAATCTCGAGGCCATTCTTATTCTCCCTGGTTCTTTCCCTCCCCGTTTTATTGTCCACTGGTCTCAGGCGCCTAAACCAAAATTGGTGACCCAAAATTTTGATTATGCCATATTTCTCTCTGGAGTTGAAGCGAATCGAAGTGGGATTTCTTCCACTGTAGCTATAAACATCAACCGTTTGCGGAAACTAATTGGTGGAATTTTGGGATGAGTTCCAAGCGCTCTGTGGAAATCACTCCTTTCTGCCATACCGCTGAGGGCGCCCTAATTTTGTTGGTCGAACTCTCTGGAAAGGCGAGGAAAAGAAATTCTTAATTGCGCATTGTGTAGCATAAATCTAGTTCTAACCATGCATTGATTATCAGATCACAAAAACATCTACTGCGCGAGAACCGATTTGTCAAAATCAGCCTAGCACTGCCCGACTCAGTTCTTTGCCTCGCAGTCCACGGATTTCTGGAGCAGCGGCGCCGAGCTCCTGCTGTAAAAACGGCAAAAGAACAGCGACTGCAATGGTGCATACTTCGACTGATATCTACTCTTATTTGATTTTTTTACGAAACTTTTTCTTCGAAAATTTCAAAACAGCGAAACTTATGTTACAACCTAATGCAACTGATTCCTATAATTACATAGCCCTTCAGCCAAATGCAACAATTTCGTTGGAATCAAGAGAACACTAATTGAATGTTGAACGTAACATGATCAAGCATTTTCTCGAAGTAAGATGTTAATTACATAGACTGCAAGGAGATTAGGTTAATGTTTTATATGAGAAAAGGTTTTCCGCCAAAAAAAAAAAGCAAACAGAATTATGGATTTAACAGATGTATATGGCTTGCTTATAGAAGTTCTGAAATGAAACGCCTCATCACCATGGTACAGTACAGTGGTAAAATATTTGTTTATTACGTCCCTTCAGTTCTTGCTTAGGGATTATTGAAGGGCTGCAATAGATGGCTCTCTCTCAACTTGACAACATTGGCGCACCACCAGTTCGAGTCGTATTTTTGGCAGCTAAAAGGGAGGAGGGTGGCACGAGGGTCGACTTTATGTCAGCTTCACACTTGACCCTGCCACTGGAGCACGCAAATTTGCAAACATATGGTTAGGTAGAACACTCTTTGTGTCGGTGATGAGAATAGGATTCACTGGTAACGCTGTTCGAGCCTTCACCAGGCAATTTATAACCAATCCGGAACGTTAGGAGGAAAAGCCCATGAAATCGACGTACCGGAGGTTGATCAATCAGGGCAAAAAAAGTGCGAATGCATGCTAGAAGCATCCTAAGTTAACCTATGCATACCGAAAGTGAGACATCGGCTGGACAAATACAGCATCGAAGTCAGCGATTGGAAGCGTGCACATCAGAGCCAATTAGCACTAGTAACTTTCGCAATTTCGAGTTATTTCAGCAAATTTTAACGTAGAAGAGATTCAGCCAATCCGAAACTGACACTTTCTGGCGGGGATGGGACTCACGCAACAATTACATTACTGAAGTGAAAACGCATCAAAAAGCATGATTCCTTGAGCATGCGTTCAAAAATGGATCAAAATCCCTCATCTATTATCATTTAAAATCCAGCTCGACAGCTGGAGCAACCCTTCGTATCAGCAATTCCAATTTCAACCTGAAAAGAGTAGGTACCGCTGGAATTCCTCAAATTCGGCACGGTAAAGAATGTGATCACAAGCCGAACTGACCATTGGCGGTGCACCGACAGTAAGTGTCGATAAGAGCGCGTCTTCCGCAGCCTCGAGAAACACGCGGCGCGATCGCGCCAGAATCCTCTCCGCAACGAAATGCAAAATTGCACCAAAAAACTGCAAAATGGATACGATATTCGGGCTCAGTACCTCAGACACCCCCCCCCCGCCCTCTATGCAAAGTCTCAGCCAAAAAAATCTTTGAAGATTTTGGGGCCAGTAAAGTTGAATAGTGCCGTGATTATTCGTCCATTCACAGAGAGAAGTTAAAGGCAGCAAGAGCCGAAATCCTCGACTCCGAGCTGAGGTGCGGGTGGTGAAGTACAGACACAGCACATCATAAATGTGAAACGAATACAGACAATGATGGCTTACCTGCAGGGAAACTGGAACTGTCGTCGCGAACACACCTGGTCTCGTTCGTGCGCGGACGAGTTCTCCGATGTCAGGTGTGCGCGTCCCAGCACGAAACCCAGCGAATTGAACGCATTTCGTACTACCTTTGCGCCAAACCATGCGCCACAATGGGTTCAGCGCCGAGAAAAACTCGTACCGGCGCGAACTCGGCGGGGCGTGTTCGCAACGACGTTTCCATTTTCTCTGCAGGTAAGCTATCATAGTTTGTGTTCGTTTCACATTTGTGATGTGCTGAGTCTGTACTTCACCAACCGCACCTCAGCTCCGAGTCTAGGACTTCGGCTCTTGCTGCCTTTAACAAATTTTGCGGCTATGTCTTATGTGGTCTTATCGCTACATAAAATTTCTAATGAACGAGAAGCCGTGAGATTTTGCGTCATCATAAGGTTTGATTTTGGGAGACCGCCTTCATAGCTTCAGAGCACCATGTGATGTGCAGAGGTTCTAGGACACCATCCACGGAGTTGCATTTCGAGCTACATATTCATTGGACCTTCAGAGTTGATTTACAGCCAAATAAAACGTCCAAGCTTAAGTAGAAAGTGTTCGCCGACGATTTTACACATGTTATTCATGGTACTAAAAAAAGAGTATATTGAAGTGTTTGCAACACTACCACTCTCGCGAGGGTTCGAACTTGGAGCTCGCTGATAAAAAACGAACTTCTCTACCTTGCTGTTATCATACTACCCCTCCACAGGCAACCCCCCCCCCCTCCTTCCCTGAGGGGATCCCCCTTGGTAAATTACCATCGTACGCTTGACCCAGGGGAGGAGGAGGTGCCAGTATGGATTCAACACTTCGATTTAACCGCATTCTTCTTCGATTGGTTACAATAGGTGCACTGTAAGATAAATGTTGAATATTAGGTTCAATAATGTCTATAATTGTAATCAGCATGGAAAATGCCTGCAACGTGCAATTGCATCATTGCTGCTCCAACGACAGTTCGCTAATGTAATCACAATCAGCCCCAGAAACGTGTCTCCATACCGGTGTTCATGAAAAACTCCCCGTGCTCCTGAATTTAATGGGTTACGAATACGAAACAACGACTAGAATGTTCGCGCTGACAAATTAGTCAATTAATAGTGACAAAAGCTGAGCAATACACCTTATATCTGGAAGATATTGTTGGAAATCACTGAAACAGCGACAAACATGAACAACTTCACTCACTCTAAGACTGTATGTAGGTAGGTCAAGGAGGTTGAAGATATACGCAGTCACAGTGAGTGGAAAGGCAAATTCTGATAGCTGCCACGTCTAGTCAATGGTGCTGACTTCGGCAAAACTCTCCAACCGGATTCAAATCCACCACACTCAGCCGGCTGAAACCATAACAAAATCCATACAAACCCAGGAAAAACATCATGTGATTTCTTGCTTATGGTGCCAACCAGTCTGCTACGTAGTGCAATCTCAGCTATATTGCTATTCAAACAGGTATACTGAGGTCTTGTGAATGCATTTGCTCAATTTCACGAAAGACGAAATCATGCGAGCTCGACGTTAGTGGATGATCACTCAAGAACATTGGACATCCATCTACAAAAGCATTCTGCCAGCCCAGGGCATATGTGAAAAAGCATAAAATTAGAACAGACTACACACTGTTTGGCGGCACCTATTCCACATCGAGGGCATAGAAACTTGAGAAAAAAAAAATTCCGCGAAAACTTTGTATAGGGAGGACTACTTGGGGTGCTGAACACGAATATCGTGTTCATTTTGTACCGTAACCGTTTTTGTAGGGTTACGGCAGGTACACAGCAGATCCGCTATTCATGGAATCCTTCAACATTATTTTGCGTAACACCTTGGTTTTCCACCCAAAATCGGCATTTCTCCAAATTTACATTTACTACCGTATTCTCACAGTATCCCGGCAAAAATGGAGTTATGGTACAAAATGAATATGATATTCGTGTTCAGCACCTCGAACGATTCCCATATACAAAGTTTCAGCGAGGATTTTTTTCTGGAAGTTTTGGGGCCAGGTCTCAGCACGGCTCGTCGGTAGGGCAAGTAGGGCTTCGTGGAAGGGCTGAAAAGCAAAGGGAGCTTCGTACGGGGTCCGGAGCCGAGTCCCGGAAAAATTTTTGGGTTTTCGTTGTTCCGAAGAAAAGGAATACGTTGACAAAGGTAATGAAAGACGAAAAAAGGTTTGCAAAAGAACTGCTCGTAGCTTGAGCAGCGCAATAGCAGCGGTCCAGGTCGAAAAGTTCGACTGGAGCAGATCATTTACAGGTTCCCATTTTATCCGAAGGACTCGAAGGCCTTCTGCGCTGCAGAAACTGCACAGATTGACTTGAAATCTTCTGTGCAATAAGAACTAGGGGGACACTAGAAGTTTTTTTTTTCAAAAAGACAATCCAAATTTATGCAAACAAAGAAAGTGTAAGCTCACATTCTGAGTCTGAATGAGTGAGCACTGGAGGGCTGGGGTTATAGGGCTCTCCCGTTCAGTCGAGACTTAACCAATTGACACCATATTTGGGGAGAAGCGTCACCTATCACCTCCTATCTTCTGAGTATGTCTCCTTTTCCACTCGCTCCAAAGTACTATCGCAAGCCGTTTAGTGGAGCGCTGCCGCGCTCCACTGCTAAACGCGTCTACACCAGGGATGTGCGTAATTACGATTTACGAATTACGATTTACGTCCATTTTTGGCAAATCTTTTACGATTTACGATTTATGAAAAATGGCCTAAACTTCGTAGCAAAATCGTGAATAACGAAAAGGAATGAATCTCTCCATACCGCTTGTGCTTAGGGTGCAAACGTCCATGATTTGTCCGGGTTCTCATTTTGCAGCAGTAGTAGAAGTAAATTCGCATAGTTTTGCTTATAGTCCCCATTATTTATGCATGGCAGCTCATATCAATTTCAGTACCGAGACAACCGTAGAGATGGTTGGAACAGTGGAAATCAAAGGCTGACATGAAGTGCTACAAGGGCATCAATAGCCACATTTCAGCCCTTTTTCCTAACAGTTCTGAGCATTTGCAGGTGGCCAGAGTTGTCCGCCAAGCCTCTGTCGTTCTTCAAAAAGTTTTGCTTCGTTTTCTGATTTCAACTACAGCATGATCTCGTGCGCAAGGAGTGTTTTCGTGAGGAAGCTCTTATGAACCAATTCACGATAGCTGTGAACAAGGATGCTAAAGTGCAAGAAATAGTCCTTTTCTGGGATGCATCAAGCATTCGACTCCATCTGGTAATTGTAGAAGCAATGAATGCGATTACTATACAGTGACTTGCTGGGAATTTCTAATGTACCAAGTCAGCGCTTTATCCTTCCTTATTCTTATGGTACTAATTTACCAACAACAAAGGCATGGATTGCTTTGGTGGCACGGAAAGTGATAGAACCATCGACCATGTTGACTTTAAAAATATTTGCAAAGTTTAAGAGAATCTTCCCTTCCGTGGCGATAAATCACAATCTTAGAACTAGACAGTCCGCTTCAAATATCGAGAGAAGGTCTCTTCTTCAGAATGTTATCATTCCAAAGATAAGACACCAGAGTTCTATGAAGATCCATTCCGCAGTAGAGACATACCACAGATCGTTCCGAGAATGAGTATGAAACTAGCTGAAATTTTAGGGATCTTATCGGTGGTACTCGTGTTCTCAGTTACGATTCACGACGGTTTCGGAAAATTTACAATTTACGAGAATTGAAATTTTTGTTACGCACATCCCTGGTCGTCGACTAAACGTGAGGAGCATGGGGTGTGTACCATCGTGAGGGAAAACGGGGCGTGGTACAGTCCTGCGATTGGTTCGTTCAAACCCTCCTCCCGCTCCAAACGGTTGACTTGTTCCCTTCGCGCGCGATTCCACCATATATGATGGCCATGCAAAATTTGAATGCGATAAAGGACGAGTTGAACGTGGAGGAGGGGAAGGCTCCGCCTCGTTTTCCCTCACGATGATACACACCCAGGAGCACGTATATGCGTGAGATATAGTCGAGAAATCTTGTATATTTTTGTACTCTGCCCAACTTCTTTCTTGTTTTGACTCATTTGCCGATGATCTTCTCTCTTTCATTTTCTAAAATGTCGGAATTGTACAACAATCAGTGCTCTTTCTGACTAATTTGATCCTCCTTACTTCCAATCTTATCAGTTCGGGAATGCGGTCAGTTAGAGTACCCCAGCCTTCGCCAGCAATCGTGATGATCGCCACTACAGCCGGCTGTTGTCGCCACGACCGCTGGTAATCGCCACATGGATGAAGTGGATGAGGAGACTTCAGAAGTGAGAGAGATGATAACTGATGTGGCGTGGTGATCGATAGGCACCGTTTCCACTGTCACTATCACTCACATCGCCAGTTCATTTTGGCCACATCTTCGAGAGTACGGGCGATGAGCTGCGTCTGGCAGCGATCCATGGCAACTGAAGTGGCAAAGTCTGTGGATACTCTTAAGGTAATGAGGCGCACGGATTAAAATTTTTTTAATAAGGACCAACGTGTCCAGAAGTGTTTCGAATTGAGATTTTTCTTGCCATTTGTATTCCCCATTTTCATAAATATTTTTCCATGCAGTGCTTTTGGAAAGAAAATGCCATTCTATTTTTAAAGGGGAGCTTCGTCAAATCTGAATTCTTCAAAGGGGGCTTCGCTTTGGGGTCCGACCTTACGACAGGCTCGTGCTGGGCCTGTTTGGGGCACCTGATGTGGAATAGTGCCGCTAAGCAACCGAAATAAATATGTACGGACATTCTCCACTTAACGTGATCATCTGGTCCCCAGGCCCGCAACAGAACCTGCTTTTACACAATATTTTCGGCGCTGTGAGGAAAAAAAAGGAAAACATTGCATGAAACATGACAAAATTTTCTATAGCAACAGCATAAGCATCTCTGGTCTACGACGCTACTTCCCTGCTTCAGGAATCATGTACTCATTCGCTAGCCCACAGTTCACACAACCTTGCTTGTTTAAGCAACTCGTGTTTGAACTATGAAGAAAAAATTTCAAAAAAAAAATCCAAACAAAATTCTAACCTGGGAATGCTTGTGCAGAGAGAAAGGCCTGTGCTCATATCACAGACTATGCGCAGGGATTTTGGTCCACGACGTTACGGTTATGGGATTCGGTCTAAAAAGAGGAACGCTAAAGGATACGAAAATACCCACCACAACTGTAGACTGAGTATTTTTATTTGCGGAAATCATAAACGTGCATTCTGGCACACAATACTCAAGAAAAGAAATAAAATACCCGAAGCTCACGAATAAAGAAACAAAACAAGATATGAGAAACCCAAAAAAAAACATTGCGTATGAGCTGCCGAGATTCCAACGGATGTAGATGCTGCCAAACTAATTACACGTAGAAGCCCGTAAATTTTCCGTTGTCGTCAAATCGAGGACATTGTCACATGGCAACCAGCGCGATAGCTCACTCGCCATGTAGGCGAAAAGATAGGGAACGATGTAAAACGAAATCCCCATGGCAAAGACAACAGCGAGTACATGGATTGAAAAACACCCACTCTTGTGTATTATTGGTCCCTAGCGTTTGAAAAAAATATGGATAATCCGCGTAGGACAGTGATGGCTGGCCGAGTGGGAAAGGAGGGCGTGACCGGAGAACAGACCGCTTGTGGGACAGACGTCGGTAAAAGTGTGCTTGGCGCGGAGAGCACGAGCCACTGCCAGGGACACAGAGGAGCAGCGACGATCGATTTAAAACCGTAGTTGTGCGCCGCTTCGTGATATCCACACTCTCAGTCTCCAGCTTAAACATGTGACCTTCATAATCAACAGCTGCCGTTTCACCTAGGTTTGAGGAGAAGATCTACGAACATTCTTGTCAAACCACTGGAGCAAAAGTGACAGGATGAGAAGTTCATTCTAGTGAGCAGGCAGTATCACCGTAATTTCCAACCATAATGGTTCCGAACCACAGCCTCGGAACTCCAAACCGGTTTTTTTTTCAGTAACTTGACGGACCAACGACTCAATCAAAACCACGAGAAATCGGTTGGGATTCATTTCGTTAAAAGCCGGAAATCGGTCGAGAATCGGTTAAACAAGGCCACAACGGCTCATCATTTTCTCCTTAATACAGCAGTCCGATGCCATCTGAACTTTACTGTCACTTCACTTCGGAAAATGCCCACGAAATTTTATAAATTTTGAAGCTGATCCGCGTTCAAAAAGCGGGATTAGTATGCTAGGTTTATGAGCATTTTTATAGGAACTTTTAATGCAGGCTAGAATGTTGCATAAAATCTATCTAGGTCAAGCATTCCCCGTCTCTTTTATGCCACGGACAGCTTTGGAAAGAAAACCATAGGAACCATAGGATAGGAACTTCTGACAAGATCAATTTCTAGAATGTTGTACCTACTAGAAAGGAAAGCTCAAATACAAAGATTTGTGGACAAGGTTCAAGATTGCCCTCCATAAATAGTAGCTTAAAGGTAGCACCCTTCGCAATCACATGTGTTGCTGATTTTCGCCAGTTTCTCATCTTCGATTTTCTCCTGTTCTTGGACCGTTTTAAGGGGCTTGCAGACTTTTGCCGCGGCGGGACTTGCAGACTTTTGCCGCGGCGACGTCGCCCATGGTAAAGATACGCGGAGACGTCTGCCAGCGACGTCGCCCAGCGGCGCGCGGCAAGGAATGGCAGTGGGAGTATTTTGTCGCCGGGCGACAACTTTTGCGCATACTTTTGCCGCGCAGCAGTGCCGCTGCGGCAAAAGTATGCGAGCCCCTTCAGAACTCGTTAGTGTTCCTGCGTCACCCCGATCGGTCAGGAAATATTTTTCAAAATTCGTTTTCTTCCGTCAACTTTAAGAGCGCTGCAAATCAATGTGGAAAACCTATTTCGTTCACAAAACAGCTGTTACAGTGTGTTTTTCCGGGAGTAAACATCGCGCGCGATCTGATCCATTCCAATAGATCAAATTCTCAGTCGAAAGACCACGTGAGAGCGGAGGTTCCAGCAATTCGCACGTAGCCTTTGTACTGGGTCCGCAATTGCACCGATCTTACTGTATTACAAATCTCAAACCGCATAAAGTTGACACCGTAATCGGAGTGCGCGCGCGGCGGGACCCGCGCGCGCTCGGCAGAGTCCGCCCGTTAAATTACCGTGCTTGAGCTTGCGCAGGCGATATGCCCCTTAGTGTTTTTGAGGTGTAGGAGAAGCGATTGAAGTAGGTGTCTATTTTCAGGCTGTTCTATGTCAAATTAGGCGAATGAAGTGATGAAGACACATGACGGACAACTTTTTCCTTCCATTCTTTTTCTTTTCAGGCTAAGCGATACACAACGTTTCCTTCTTTTTCGTACAGATGTTCTCCGGCTCGTACTGATTCAGGTGGCTCATTCTAGCATTGGATAGTGGACTTGGCGTTCCATGAAAACTCTTTCTTGCAGTTTTTCGTTGGATGGAAATGAATTTCCTTGTGGTGTTTCCGATGTTTCTTTTATTCTGATGCCTTCAAAATACGTAAACGTGTAGTTAAACAGTACTACGTTTCATCTGTGAGATCACCATTCAAAGATGATTTTTTTTCCACGTTCGGATCTAATGCCTCACTGAGTGCTTCTCATTGAGACATTTTGATAGGCTCTTTCACGTCTTTCATGAATTTTTTCGTTTTGAAATCAAGCATTCCTCCTCTTCGTGCTCCTCGCTCACTCTAGAATCTTTATTAAGTCATCGATCATCTAACACAAACTAGACAAACAAACAATAATATATGAAAAGTTGAGATTTCTTCGGCAGAAAGTGAAAGCAACGGAGATTGTTGGGTATTGAATATGACGTTTTGAAAATCGCTACAAACAACAAAAGTTTCGTAGAACATGGTTTCCTAGAACATGGCGTACATTCACTTCATTCGCTTCTCCTACACCCCAAAAACGCTAAAGGGTGAGGTGCACATGTCGCCTGCGCAAGCGCAAGCATGATAATTTAAAGGGCGGACTCTGTCGAGCGCGCGCGGGTCCCGCCGCGCGCGCTCTCCGATTACGGTGTCAACTTTATGCGGTTTGAGATTTGTAATACAGTACCGATCTTTACTCCCGGAAAAAACACCCTGTAAAAAAGACTTTTTTGGATCGGTCCACATCGAATAGGTCACGCAACTCGCCCCAACCGCTACTCGGAAGCGGTGAAGGAGAGGTACCGAAAAAATGGGGATTTCAAGGTTTTTGCTGGTTTCATCACTGTAGTAGAGTTCAGTGCACGCTATGACTTCGAAATTTGCCAAAATAACGAGGTCAAAAATTCCCGTGGGTGCTGCCTTTGAAACCCCAAAACTAGCAAAATCTCAAACACGAAGATTCGGACGGGTGCTGCCTTTAAATCGCTGAGGAGAAAGTTATAACGATTAGACTCTGTTCATTCCCAAAAATTTGAGTTTGTCTCCTAGATTTGAAAAAAAATGAGAAGGGGACGCCTTCCTGAACATATTTATGAATGTATTCAGCTCACTTATATCTTTCCAGTAACAATATAGGGTGGGCCATAAATGCGGTAACAAATTGTGTTTTGCTTCTAAAAGAGCATGTTCGGCCTTGAAATCATCTAGTTGAGAGGCCGTCTCCGTATGTTTCACCAGGACAGTGCTCAAGAACTCAGGTTTCGTCTGTTTCAGAACTCGGGAAACAATAAATTCTAGGTACCTATTGGTTTTATCGGGTGGTTACTCAATTGCAATGAACTCAGTCAAATGTGCTAGTAGGTTTTCACGGTATCTGAGACACACGCTTGCTCAAAACCCCTCAGGAGTTGGGTATCTCCAGGGCTGGGATTCATGAAACGATAACCAAGCAAACCACCGATGGCCAACGTGACTGGTTTTCGTACAGACTGCATGAAACTAGGAGAGGCAGGCCGTAAAAGTTGGTTTGCTAGCCTAGTTTGGCTTGGTTATCATTTCATGAATCCCAGCCCAGAAAGGAACTTCAGAAACAGGAAGTAAATTCTTTGCAAAACCACTTGTGTGCCAAGGCCTGCGACTTCATCTGATGTCTCGAAGTCTGATTCTTAGCAAGTGGAGGATTACTCAGGATGTCACCTAGAATTATATTCGTTGGGAGTGAATGAACATAAACCATGTGACATTGTTCCAAATTGCCTTAAAAATCTTTATCTGGTCGCCCTTTTCCATGTTACCGTATTTTTGGCCGACCCCGTAATTAAATGTTTATCATCTAACGAATTAACGGCCTAACGCACTAACGCGTATTTTCCCCGTAAGGTAACGAAGTAACTGATTAACGAGAACTTAAATTTTTGTAACACACAGCCTGGCTCGCGCGACGACGCCGCGCGACTGTCGCGAACGCCACGCGAAGCCGTATAGTATGTTTCACCGAGGAACATACAGTGGACGTCAGTGGCGTTGGCCCATCTGCGGCCTCGAGAAGGACGTCGCACAACCGCGCCGCGCGTGCCATAACCGGTATTTTCTGCTGGTGTTATGCTATTTCTAGCAGTTTTTCTACCCGATTTCGAGAATTTTTGACCAAATCGGGAAGAAAAAAGCTTACTTCCTTCTCGAGGCCGCAGATGGGCCACCGCCACATTACCCCATTGGGAAGGCGGTCGTATGCCGCGATTCTTCGGGTGGCACAATCGACAGGCTGAGTCTGGGGCGCACTACTACCACCCGATTACGGTCATGCGTCGCGGTTTGCCTGGATCTGCCTGACAGAGCAACTCGTCCATCCAACCATCATTTGACCGTGGAGAAAAACGCTGGAGTGGCGGTTCTTGTGGTTTTAGGGTACACGGATGAGTGAACGTTTCGAACGAAAAGGTTGTCTAAATACCCAAGTGGATGTATTGTCAAAAGAAGTTTTTATATAAGCCCAACGACTACTCTGTCAGAATAGGAAGCTTCTGAGACATCCGCGCAAATGGTTCCAATGTGTAGATTCTTAATACTGCTGAGTAACTGGCAACTGAATTGCCCATACTTGTGGCTTTCTTCTTTTCTAAGTTCTTGGACATTTCAGGGGTGCTAGTAATGACATTTAAGTTGAATACTTGACGTCAAGTTGTCGATTTATTGTATTTAAGATTGATTTTGTCAGAACCATACCAATTCTGTGCAAAGTCGCGCATATAGAAGTGAAACCTAACCTAGTTTGTTACGCAGAGGTACCTGCAAATCTGTACGCTCTCTTCCACGGTAGTAGGATAATGGCGGAAAGGTGGACGAATTGGCCCGTCAGGCAGATCCAGGCAAACCGCAGCGCGTGGCCGTAATCGGGTGAGGAGCGCGCCCCAGATCCGCCCTGTCTATAGTGCCACCCTAAGAATCGCGCCATACGACCTACTAAGCGCAAATACTCAACTACCGTCGTTTTAAGAACAGACTAGGAACGTGTGCGTCTGAGTTACATACCATCGATACGATTTTCCTTATCCTTCATTATGTGGACGCACGCGCGTCACACGCACACGTCTCGCATGACTTACCCTGAAAAAAAAAAAACACCATCTTTTCAACGTTCGTTCATAACAAGAATTCTGAAGTGGTTAGCATTTCTGATAGTGAAGAAATACTAGTCTGGGAGTGACGTCTCCCCCTCGCCATGCTCACACATCCGGTGGATTCGCACGTGTCCGCGGTGGATCCACACATCCTTACGGTGAATCCACATTAGAGCTGATTGAAACATCACCCCAGCGCGTTGACACATAGGGCTGAGTGGATAGGAGAGCGGACCCAAAAACATTGGTTCGAGAAGGGAGGTAGGTTCGAATCCAGTATTGTACAAGTGCTTCGAGGATGGAGTGTGAATGCCATAATGGGTTTACCCTCTCCTCTTTACGTCAGGCACCTCAACACAGGTTCATTTTTTAACGAAAATAATTAGCCTCTTGAAAAGGAATGTTCCCGCGGTGGATCCGCACATGCCTGCGGAAGCTAGTCGATTGCGCATCTAACGAGGATCCACCATGGGCAGATTTTCCAGAGTATAGACGAAATCCTTCAACTCTATTTGTTTTAGTGGTTTGTGTATTTCCCAAGGCATTCGCAGACATTTGTTCACTTCGGTGAAACCGTTGTTGTATAACAAAATATAGCATAAATCAAGTAATAATTCATAAAAAATCAAGTAATAATTCATAAACAACCATGACCTTAGGATGTTCCAACAAAAAACCACATCCCTAAACGGATCTCGTCGACAATAACAGCTCTCCGATAATCAATGAAAGTCAATCGATAAGCTCGCCTCGAGCATGCCTCATTCAGGCCCCAGCACAGACCTTTGCGGGGGCCAGCTTCGTAAAAGTGTGGAAAAGCAAAGGGAGTTGCATAGTGGGTCCGGGGCTGAGCCCCGGAAAAATTGTGGTTTTGTTACTTCAAGGGAAGGCATCACGTTCATCAGGCAAGACAGGGGTATTAAATAAGTTAAGCGACCGATTCATTGAGTGCGCAGAGTCTGCTCTTGCTTTGAGTGGGGCAACAGGGGCGATTGGGATCGAAAAACGGCTTGAAAAGAGGTTGTTCGTGTTTTCAGCGGCCTGTCCAGTCCAAGTATTCCGATTGGAGCACATAGTCTACAGACACCGTACGATTCTAGGATTCCTACGTAGTCTAATAACCTAATGACTTGGTATTTTCACTGACATAAGAAATAAGGGAGTGCTACAAGGGTTCGAAAACAGGAGGGAGGGCCTTTGGGTTCCGCCGAAAAATGGGCGTGGCTAACGATGCCCCATGGATATGCAGGTGCTACGCAGCTTCCGCTGACAGCCACGCGCACTCACAACGAAGGGAGTAACTACTGAAAGTTTGCAACACTTCCGTAACTAGTAAAGAGGAATAACATCAAAGATTTCAATAAATGAAAGTTGGGCTTCTTTGATGCTTCGAAGCTGTTAAAATTACGGGTTCCAAATCATGGATAGTGTATGTAGAAGTGGTTTTATCGTAACTGCTCAAGACATCATGTGATGAAGTGGACGTGGATGTTGTGACTAGCACAACAACTAACTTTCTACATTAAAACAAAAATATCCCAGAAAATCTCCCGGGATTACATATCTCAACTCAAAGTTTAGTCTCAAAATCTCAATATTTTCAACCTAGACAAAAATTTCATTCAAAGTGCCTCTTAGCTTTTATTCATCGTTACTGGTAAGAAAGAGTGGTCATAGGTTTAGGTCGCCCGTACCGTACGAAAGACATACGCGGAAAACGCTTTTTCCGAACATTTCAAGGAACTGCTGTGAAATCCAGACTGTAAGATTGGATCTGAAAATTGGAGCCTGTGCTACAACTGAATGCTAAGAATTGCCAGAACTGATGTATAGCGCAAAGAATATGCGCGGGGAAGACCTCAGCTCTTCCTCAGTCAAACAGTAGGTGGGACCCCCTTCGCCCCGCCTACTTTTTGAGTTGGGAGAGCAAATATCGACGTTCTGCTTGAGCAGAACGAGTTGCTCATGCCTCCGGACATGCTGCAGTCCGCCGAGGTTCCCCAGCCGTGCTGCCATTGAACTATTCCACGATGAATTGAGGAAAATTCACCATCTTAATGTACAGCGCACGTCAGCTCGATGGAGTGAGGAAGGGCTTCGGCGGAAATCTAGGAGTTGAAGTTGGGTATGGTGTGTAAAATACTCAAAACACAAGATGTTTGCTCTTCCATGAGCAATATTTCCGAAACACAAAGTGTTTGCTCTTCCATGAGCAATATTTTTGCTACGAACCCACGGTGGTGCTACTGCCTGGGCTGTCCCCGAGGGCAGAACGTCGAACATCCAGCGATCTTCGCGCTTATTCTAGCTTAATTTCCGGGCGCAATTCGCGTAAAATTGAGCGTATTTCGCTCATTTTCTGGAGATTTACGTGCATTTTCCGGGTGAAATGGGGAAATATTTTGGCGAAAAATAAGCGAAATGGGCTTGAAAACACACGTAATCCGCTCAGATTTTGTCATCTGAACAAGTGTGAAAAGAGGCATATGTACCTCTGCGGGATAGGGGGTAGCCGCGAGCGCACGTGCGGGGACGTCTGCCAGGGCATGTGGGGGGACGTCTGCGATATGTGGAGGGTAAGTGCCCTGCGATTTGGGGTCCACTTCACGTACAACTGGGGGTGGACCCATTTCCACCTGCAGTCAACCCCCACGATTGCTTGAGTAGGACCCCCATCGCCCCGCTCACTTTTTGAGTTGGGAGAGCGGATGTCGACGTTCTGCTTGAGCAGAACGTGTCGCTCCTGCCCCCAAACGTGCTGCAGTCCGCCGAGGTTCCCCAGCCGTGCTGCCATTGAATTATTCCACGATGAATTGAGGAAAATTCACCATCTTAATGTACGGCGCACGTCAGGTGGATGTACTGAGGAAAATAATAGTATCAGGTCTAACGATTGGTGTTGGATTTGGTGTGTAAAATACTCAAATCGCAAATGCTTGCGCTTCCATGGGCAATATTCTCGTTATGGACCCACGGCGGCGTTACTGCTTGGTCTGCCCCGAGAAGAGAACCTCAAATATCCAGCGATCTTCGCGTACATTCCAGCAGATCTCGCTCAATTTTTGGGCGCAATTCGCTTTTTCCGCTTGTTTTACTTATTTTCTGGAGATTTACGTGCATTTTTTTGGGTGGATTGGGGAAATATATCGGCGAAAAATAAGCGAAATCTGCTCGGAAGCACACATAATCTGCTCAAATTTTGTCATCTGAACAAGTGTGAAGAAGCAGCATCCCTCTGCGGGATCCCGGATAGCCACGAGGACACATGGGGGGAACGTCTGCCAGGGCACATGGAGGGACGTCTGCGATATGTGGGGGTGGGTAAGTGCCCTGAGGACCACCACAGGTACAACTGGGGGTGGACCCATTTCCACGTGCAGTCAACCCCCACGATTGCCTGATAAAACACTTAATGAGCATTTAATTTTTCAGTTCACATAATTTTTAGACTTCCTGTTCATACACTTTTCTGCAGGGTCCGCTTTATCAGTCAAGCACCTGATGGATGTGATCCATGAGGTGAGAAATTCGTAGGAGCTTATGGATTGTTAACTAGCGGTAATTTGGCATTCGGCATATATAGGGAGCATATACTTTTCAGTTTGCATAAGTTTTGGTCGTTCTTAGCGAAAACTTGCAGTGTCATGGATCGAGGGCCAAGCCACGCCACCAAAGAGGTCAAGCCATCTTTGACCTGAACTGTCCGCCCACTCGGCTGGCAGTAACGACGCGGACCCTCCTCGGTGGCGGTCGCCCGAACCCCCGGCTCCGACGCCCCGATATTCCACTATACAGCTGTTTCTATTCATTCATTGATTTCGTTACTCCAATAAACTGTTTTTTTTCTTGTCTCTGTTCTTAGTGTGCGTCCCAGTGGTTTCTTCCAGCCTACTTCCACCGATATTACATGGAGGCCGAACCTAAGGCCTTCTGAAAGTAGATTGGAATCAAACCACGCCAAGTATTGACTGATCCACGAAGGGATCGCTGTGTGACAGGATTCAAAGTCCACGAAGGGACAGAGAACATACAGATCGTCTCGCGCATGTTTTCTATGTGAGGATGGCAGAGATTCACAAGAGTAGAGAAGATATTTGCAGAGTAGTGAACGCGTCGCAGGAGGAGATGGCGCCAGGAGAAGAGTCACCGAAGTCGACGAATGGCTCTCCAACCAAGGGTAAAGGCAAGAGGATGGTCCTTCAGGAGGTAATTGATACTGGGGCCTGGCTTCATTCCGACCAAGGGTGTGCGGCATTTTTCGTTTTCCGTTTTACGCTTTCCGTCTTCCGCTCATTTTTGGCCTGAGCTTATCAACTTCTGGAATGAACACAGTTTACCAGCCATCGTATGTAACTCCAACAATTATGTATTCGCCGTATCAGATAGTGGTGAGGGGAGGGGGAGGGTGTTAAGCATTATTCGCACCATTTCTCAGACCAGTTTTTCTTCTAGGAGATGCTTATACCTGTTGAATATCGTCATCTTGGATTGCTTTTCTGAGAGATTCTCTGAACAAATACTTTTTTTTAGGGGATTAAGGAGGTGCTCGATTCTATATGAGTTCACTGCCGTTTAACAGTTTTTCTGCACATAGTGACAAGGAGTGAATAAACTCGAGCTTTTCATCAAGCTTGGCAGAAATTGAGTTTTCAGTGACGGTGCCTCTTCCATCAGAGACGGTCGTACCGCGTGCAATGCTCTCCAGCAATACATCATATGTTACCAGCAAAATATGTAGCAAAATCCACACCATTATCACTTATAAACTCTAAAAGATCTACGGAAAAACTATGATGGAAGTTTTGATGGAACATTTCATTGTGGTTTTCTATTCTGCCACTCTCTCTAGAACCCGATCAGTAAAATTCTGTCTTCAGAGTCATCTCTATAGGACAACTGATGCTCGCGCTACGGTCTTCTTATTTTGCACATCTTAGGAACGGTATTTTACCCGAGCGTTTCTGCTGGCATAACTCAAACGTCACATGTTCCTTTTACGTGTTTGTACCGGGATCGAAGATTTTCTAGAATCTGCAGACATCTGGAAGACAAGTAATAAGTACTTATTCATTCAACTATACAACGAACTCTATTCCATTATTTCTTCTATCAAATAGACTGGAAGAAAATTAGATGGGCGGCTCATCTGCAGCAAAACGTGGAAGTCTTTCTGAATCTTTGCTTGATGATGGAGAGTATCAATTAGCGATATGAGTGCTGCGTATTGTGCTGGTGCTCCTGACATCCCTCGTACGGCCATGCAATACGAAAATAAAGCGCTGTTGAAGCGATCGCGTTCTGCTGCTAGAATGCGTTGACCTTCAGGAGAAAGACCGTCCACTGCTGAAAAGCGCAATTTGCATATCTTTCTCGGAACCACGCTCCTATTCATGTTCCACATCTGAAAATTGACGTAAAAATTTGATCCTAGCGGCTAATAAAATACTAGAAAATAAACCAAGTAGTTTTGATGAATGAAACGACTAAAAAGCAATTGCTAATGGGTGAAATAATTAATTGGTCGATAACGAACAAGTTTTCCTGCACCGTTGCATTATCAACGAATAATAGCGATTGACACAGTTTAGAGAACTTATGTATGTAACTGTCCTTCACAATTCGACCACAAGTGCATTCGAACTCGGTTTTCTGGCACTATGAGCTTGATGTCTTCATTTTCCGTGTGACTAAACCTTCACATTTATATTTGATTTTGTTATTTATTTGTATTTCTTGAGTTCCACACATTGGAGACGGAGAAGGCAGGGGGAGCGCCGGAAGAATTCACTTTTCACATTTGTGTCATTTTACAGAAAACGAAGAAGACGGTTGGAAAGAGGCTGGAGAGGATATTGAAGAACATTCCATCCCAGCTTTGTGCAAAGCTAGTGTTCAACAAAGCTTGTGACAAGGTTCCGGTCTTCTTCACCGTCTTGTTTGTCGCAAGCATTTCCCAGTGCAGCAGAGCTCCCAACTCAACTGCGGAAGTCGAGTAGTGCGAAATTTATCACTATGTCAAATTGGTCGCATTTGAACGTTTAGACCCGATCTCGAACAGCTGTTGGATACTGTGTCTTCTCCACACACTGTTTCAATGTGCATAGATGTAACGACAGCATTTTCTGGCTATAGGGTGAAAATAAATCTTTTTGCCGCATTGAACTTTTCTACTGAAGCGTGGAACTCGAAAAAATTTTGGTTATGCGTAAAATGATTGCGAGACGGACTTGTTCCAAATATTTTTACATACTGGGTCAAAATATAAAACATGGAGGAGAAACAAGCGGACTTCAAAGAGGAAACGGTGGAAACTTCTTGGACAATGCAACACTTCGGAGATTCATAGCATCTGAGAGATTATCCGTAAAGCAAAATAAAAGGCATAAAAATGGGTTAGAATTTAAATTCTATAATTGGATATACTCCTATTGTCTACAGAGGAATATTTTGAAGAAACAATCTACTATTATAAGATGGTGAACCGGGGATTCGCGCTTCTGTATAAAACCGAATTTATTGAAAAAGGACACAAAAACGTCGTTATCAGAAAGAATTAGTACAAATCACATCTATCACGTGGGAAGTGATCTCTCTGTTGAAAGGTGCCGATGCGTCGTGACTTGAAATTGCTGCTCATCTAAATTTTGGTCCCGTTACAATTTTCGTACATTTCTTGCTCCATCTACGGAAACAAGACGGACGTGCCATGATAGCGCCGACTCTCGGCTATACAGGGCTCACGAGTAGTACGACTTCCGATCAGATTTGAAAAATGAGGCTAGTCCATTGATCCACTGGCACTCGCAGTTTCAGTTTAATTATTCTCTTGATTTTTCGGCCAGAAGTGTTCCGCTCAAGTTTTAAATCCTTCGACGACATAAAATGCGGAGAAGAAAATATCAGAATTTTGGTCGGTAGTGTCGGTACTCTCATAGATTTTCCTAGAGATCAAAAATTGAGGAATACTTAATATTTCATAGAACAAATGTGCCATAAGTGGCTCTTTCAGGTGATATCAAGATCTCCGGAACATGAGTTTAGCAACAAGTTCATTAAAGGCAGCACTCACGCTGAAAAGTTTTCTCGCATCTATGCTCATTTTGAAGGTGCCATCAATTGGAATGTAACTGCAAAAGGAATCACTCCAAATCCTGCAGTTACTCGAGTAATAAAACTCGTACGCATGTACAAATGCGCCCTCCATGCTCAACCCCGCCCCATTCTCTCCGATCATGTACGGCTATGTTACTCAGCTGATATAGGAACGATTAGTATTTTCGGATAGCGGTGATCCTTTTCGCACCTCGGCGGCCGCGCCCATCTCAGGCGATAAATCTCGTACAAATGGGCATGTATTGGCAAAATACAACATAGTATTTCTCGCAAATCTAGCCTTTTTCGATGGTCTTTCCTCTACTATGGGCACAAGAGTAGCCTCCAGAATAGAATTTCATGAAAAAATCGAAGACGTCTTTTATCGTGAGTGCTGTCTTTAAGATGGAAAGAATCAGCGCGCATTCCCACTTCACCACCCTAACACAAACGGCAGCCATAGCTAATCATCAATTTAAAAGAAAAACTCACTTGCGTTACAAAGGATGAGCGCTTTCAGCAACACGTACTCCTTTTTATCAATTTTGTTTCGCACAAGTGGCTCGATACATACCTTGAAGAAATTCTCTCCAATCGGATTGTGTTTGCTGAAGACAGGATACAGTATCATCATTAAACAAAACAAGTACAGATCACAATTTGTCAATGAAACGAACAGGAATAAGGTTGGATAGACACTTGGGAAGGTGCCGTCTGGATGAATTACCGTGGACGATTTATGCTCATATGAGAAGAATGCTTGTGTGACATTGAAGCACAGCAAAACGACTGCTTTTAGAAGGACAATCTGGAATGATCAAATTAGTGACTCTCCTAAGGAGTTGTGGAAACCGTGTTTCGCTTGAGTGTATGGGTTCCGAATTAATTTGGGAAAATCACGTGTTTATTAGGGATACTGCGTCAGATTTGTATCGGATAATGCAACACATGTGTTATACAGAAGAAGACATGGGTTTCTCGTGAATGCAACCATTGCAGACAATGATCGATTGAAAACCAGTATTTCGCATGGGACCGATATGGGCTTTGCACGGTACGCGTGAGATTTCTATCGAAATGTAGATAAATGTATTGGTATCATCCTTCACCAATTATTGTAATCAACGCCGCAACTTCAGGGATTTGTAGTTCGCGTTTTTAGAAAATTCACTTATTGCAATTGTCAGAACTACATCAAAAATTCGTAGTTTTCTCTGATGCATAAAAATTTGGCATTCCAATTTAAAATGAGGAACATTTATCAGCTTATTGTACGAAGTGCCTGAACCGGACATATAACAAAAGTTGCCACATCGAAATGAAGGGTGTGTATCATCGTGAGGGAAAACGAGACGGAGACTTCCCGCCCTTCACGGTCAACTCGTGCTCGATCCCATTCAAATTCTGCATGTTTATGTATAGTGAAATCGCGCGCGAAGGGAACGAGTCAACCGTTGGGGGCGGGAGGAGGATTTGAACAAACCAATCGCAGAACCATGCCACGCCCCGTTTTCCCTCACGATGATACACACCTGAAATGAAGAAGTAACTAGATGCTTTATGCACCAACCATTGGAGTTGCAACATGCACATAGAATCGTTCGTTCTAGAGCAGGACTTTTGTTCCGCGCGTGCGGGTGTCACTGCGCTCGTTCGCGATAGGTATGAGGGCGGTCACACTAGGATCCAAATCGTTGCACAGCACACGTGAATCCATGCAAAACACACGCCTACTCATGCGGAACCCTTGCAGATCCCGTGGAAATTCCAGTCAAAACCATGAGATCTGCATGGGTTCTGCATGCAGATCCATATCTTAATCGTAGAAATTGCACCTTTCAATCCGATGTAAAACACGGTTCTTAGCTTAACTGAGCAATTCGATTTTCATCCAAGTGTTCGTTTATGCGAAACGTTGTGGTGCAAAAGCAAAATAATCGTAGAATCCTATCGACTAAAAACAGCTACTTAGTGACTATGGTTTTAAAGCTTTTCATAAGAAAAAAAAAACGCGGAGAGTTATTAAAGATTGTCACATTTTACCATGTGTCCCTACTATAAGGATGAGGAGAAAGCAGTGGAACAGACGGCGTCCGATTTTCATTTCTCATTTTATAGAGGCTTTCTCCCAGTGAATTGAATACACATCCTTAAACTTCATAACATTACTCCAATGCGTGAGTTTAACGCCAATTCCCCTTTTCAGAATTTCGCAAGCTGCTCCGATTACTTCCGATCTCGTCCGAACTCATCCGCGTTGCGTGATCCGAGCTCGTCCGTACATGCCGTAGCTTGTTCCAGCGTGCAAAAATATTAGGCGTGTTGTCACGTAATTGCTGTATTACAGCCAGGGTGCCACCTCGTTTCGTGGGTTGTAGATATCAGCAGATGCTAGACCTCCTCGTCACGCTGATTCCAATGGTGTACGTCAAAACGCATAAAAGTGGCGAAAACCTCGTTTTCGGAGGGTCCGAAAGTACAGTTCGCGGACCATTTGGGCGGAGCGGTCCGTCTGCTGGCTGCCCGCCACGGCTGCAGCACTGGCCAAAATGTCTTATGTGTCCAAGCGATAACATCAACGGCCTCACGCGTCCACTCGGCTCGTTAAACTGCTCCAAATCCCGTCCCGAAAAAAAACGTTTAAAAAACGGGTTTAAAGACCATTTCGTAACATGTTATGTATAGCGCTAGATTCAGCGCCTTGAGAAGATTCAGAATCGGCTAAAAACTTAAACACGAAAGCAAGGTGGTACACTGCATTCAACCGCGGTTTTATTACTCATATGCAGGTGCTTTAATCGCCGAAACGTTCGCAGCTGGAACAAACTATCATAATAATGCAATTCGCTTCCAGAACTATATACATAGTTGCTAAGCTCTCATGTTTTCGATACAGGTATATACATGCAGTGAGCATGTATCTCTATCTTGCGTTGCCGAAGTGTCTACCTGTAGCGATGTCTAAGATTAAGAATTCCGCAACTGCTCGACGATATTTCTTCAAGATAATGTTGCGATGTAAATGTAAAAATGACCACTGAAATCATGACAATTTCGGATGCTAGGAACTGCAATACCGTTGTTAAATGAAATCATCACAAAAAGGGCCTCTCAATTGTCCCGAGAGTAATAAGGCTCTTTCCTACAAATGTGAAACCACTATGAATGTAGCGGACTTGTATGAAGCACGCAAACTCTAGAAGTGTAGTCTACAGGGTGGTCCAAAATTACGGAGACAAGGACGCGATGCGCGTTTTCGACTTATCTCGAGTTTTGGTGTTTTGCATCCAATCTTTTGCTGTTCATTTGCTCAATTGTACAGCTTCTTCCAAAACATTACCTAACACTATGATTTTTAGGAACAGCCAGGCCGTCAGTCAAGCTTAGTTTTATCACCCAATTACATTTTTTTTTGTGTAGGCTTGGCCCGCATGTTGTGCTAATGTGCAAAATTTCAGAAGAGGCACACTAAGCAGTACATCGAAAAGTACAAGGCGTGGGAAACAGAAAAACGTTGAAGTCATTGTGAATGGCCGCCTACCTTGGTTATGAGATCCAGAATTTCGTGCGGGTACGCCGAAATTCAGCACAGGCTGAGGGTGCTTTTCAATTCTAATCACCATCATTAAATGTATTATGAGGGAAATACTTCTCAGAACTTTGAGAATGGAATTTCATGAACCTAATAAGTTCCAGTCCCCTCTCTAAACGGTGAAAAAAAAGAACCAGAAGCAGCCCTAAAGTACGTTTTTGCGCAGTTTTTGCACAGGAAGTCATGTCCGTTTCTTTATAAATCTTATTTTAAGTACTCATTCAAGCAGATTTCTCGTTAAGATATTCATTCGAGGACAAAAACTGACTTCACTCTCATAAAAATTGTTTAATCCTTGGAGCAAACGCTTTTGGAAAGGGCAGATTATCTAAGAAGACTGCACTTCCGCGCCACAGCAGGCGACTAGTTTGAATTCCTCATGTGTTTTCTCGCCGGTGGTAGGAGAAATCGTGAGATGTGATGGTAGATTTTGTTCATTGCAGAGTGAAAAATATGGTATTGAAAACAAAATTGCCATCTCGTTTTCTAGTGTTTGATATGAACCTTTTAGCGTGTTCCGTAATTTTGGACCACCCTGTATAAACTCTATCGATAGAATCGCGAACTCAAGAGCGCGAAACTCCTATTACGCCAACAGGCCATGCCTGATCGAATTGTCGGCAAAAGAGAACAAAAAAGTATTGAAAAATCTCTAGCATTACTTTCTCTTCAACCTAGTATGTATACTTAAGAATAGCAGGATTTTTTTCAAATAGGCGAATCACGGAGTCTTAGTTTTCCACTTTTCCAGATAATGGAGTTTCAAATTCATCCGATTTTTCACCATTCAAATACCGATTTTTGAGTTAATCTGATGATTCACCCTTCAAAAAGCGAATTCTCACACTTGCTTGCTCGTTACCTCTTAAATAATAGAATATTCAAATTAGTTTCATTACTTTCGGATTCATAAGGCCCTAGAAGACTGGAGAATTGCAGACTCCTCTAAAAAGGACCGACTTCCATTCCTACTAACAAGCAAAATTGAATGAATGAAAAAAGGACCAGTCATAAAATATATTCGTGGTGAAATGTGATGACAATACCAGGAGAAAGGGTTACTGTTTTTTGTTCTGCTCCCTACATCAAAGGCAGCGCCCACAGAAAATTCCGTCACCAAGATTTTGGCGCAACATTGGTTTCTGATCATGAGAGGGTGAAGTGCTCAAGTTTGTCAGAACTCATGAAAAACGGTCCTCAGATGCTACTGTTACTTCAGAGCAAAGTAGTCGAGTTACGCGGGAGGGGTTGAACAAAAAAGGTGCACATCCCCCCCCTCCCCTAGCTGGGTCTGAAACTGATATAAATAGAATATTAGACCCGTACCTGATCGCGTCGTTTCAATTTGTGGAGCACTGGGAAGGTTTTTGCCCACTCGATTGAGCTGACAATATCAAAGAAGAACCAATTCTTCCTCAAAATGATCATATGGATCAGGTCAACATGTATAGGTCTCAGCTTCTCATATTTGTATGCTTACCTTTCCGGCTCTCTGGAACAATGATGCACCCCAGATCTAAATCTCTCTAACTCCTCTTGTGTCGGCGGCGGAAGTTCCCGTAACGGCCAGTTCGGCATCGGCTTCAAAACCACATTGAATGAGCAAAAATATAAATAATGACGCAAAGTTCGAACCACGTACTCCTAACTTGTCAACTAGGCTCAACATACAGCTTGAAGATAGCATTTGCTCTAGTCGGGGAATGTGCTGCGGATGTGGATTGTACGCACTTTTGCGGAACCTTAAAAAACCTTGGGAAAATCAGTTATGAATCCATTCTTGGCTACTCGTTGGAAACTGCGGAAAACTGTGTGGTTACCGATAGATAGGTAAGAGATATCAAAGTACCAAATATCCAGTAAACATAGTACCAAGTATCGAAGTTTTGAACAGTGATTGTACATAAAAAAAGTCCCTTCTTATTCTTGTGTTGGGATGGGCCTATGAGCCTCATAAATTACGCAGCTCAGCATGGCCAACTTCGTAGCTATTAAGGAAGAATTAGCTCCATAAACAGTTTTTTTTTTCTCAGTTATATTCGGCGGAACCTTCTAGGACCTTCTATTAGATTGTCGGTAAAATATTGGTATACTGCAAACTTCGGAAGATCTCCGAAGCTTTCTCTTTCAATCAAGAGTTTCGTTGAGCGCTGCAACCACCTCGTACACCTACTACTTGTAGCCAACTATCAGTGAGAGAGTCAACGCTAGGTCGCCAGAAATTAGGATTCTAGCTGTCATAGAAGTCAACAGCACCAATGCGAGTTTCTTGAAATTAACGAAGCACTGCTCGCCCAAGAAGTGCTTCGGCGATCAGATAAGGTGATATTTGAAGGTTGTGCCACTGTGATCCATGCCTGCAGTTCTTGCTACCTAACAGTCATCGAGGGTGCTTTCCACGACCATTACGTGTTTCTCGACGCGTTGAATCTCTTCTGCTCAATCATTCTTACGCTATGTTAAAGGGAATTTGTCACTTGCAGCTGAGCCCCTCCAACAAAAATTCTGTTTGGCGGTTTGTATTGTATGAAAGACACTTCCATCCATACCACCTAGGAAATCTCTGAATCGCCTGCACTACTTCATTCCCACTCTAATTCACCTGCTAGGCCACACATCTTCATTATCATATGTTCAAACATCTGGAAGTGACGAGGGTGGTACAACGTAAGAGGTCTTTGACTGGTCAGAATGAGTGTGGATTGAAGACCATCCGTTCAGGCGCTCTCCTCCCATGTAGTTCTTCGAAAGTGATATCTATAGTGCCGTAGATCCGTCTCGTCCTCAAGGCACACCGCCTGAGACCACACGTGGCGTCATGCTGGCAGCATTCCCGCAGCCAATCGGCTGAGTATCGATCGCCAGCAGGACGCCACGTGTGATCTCAGGCGGTGCGCCTTGAGAACGAGGCGGATCTACGGCATTGTATTTATTGATTACATGAGATACGTCCCCCACGGGTGTAGGTCGTATGGCGCGATTCTTCGGGTGGCACAATAGACAGGCTGAGTCTGGGGCGCACTACTACCACCCGATTACGGTCATGCGTCGCGGTTTGCCTGGATCTGCCTGACGGAGCAACTCGTCCACCGGCATTACCCTACGGTGGAATAGATCGTACAGCGTTACAGAGATACCTCTTCGTAATAAACCTTTGAAATAAAGTCTCACTTCTATCTAATGTGCTGCTCCTTCATAAAGAATTGATAGTTTTGAAGAAACTAATCTTTATATACATCAACTGCACGTCAGGTATTTAACTTTGATAGGAGTCACTCCTAGCACCACCGAAATGTTGAAGAACCTTAGAAAGCCAGAAGTTCGG
Source organism: Ancylostoma caninum (assembly GCA_037903475.1). Lineage (NCBI taxonomy): Eukaryota > Metazoa > Nematoda > Chromadorea > Rhabditida > Ancylostomatidae > Ancylostoma > Ancylostoma caninum. Next base: position 480,099 of record JBAJFG010000359.1, read on the forward strand.
GTAATTCAGTCATTCAGCAGTTGGAAAAATCTACATATTAGAAGTATTAAAGCTTTATATTCGAAACTATCGTTCACCGTATACATCCGTATACACTAAGAACCAGTAGTACCGCTAGTTCAACGTTCTTCTCCACGGTCGGACGATGGCTGAGTGGACGAGTTGCTCTGTCTTGCAGATCCACGCAACCGCGACGCGGAACAGGATGCCGGGTGGTAGGATGGCGCTCAGGCCTCGTCTGCCCAGAGTGCCACCCGAAGAATCGCGCCATACGACCACCCCCCATTCCCCACCTGCTCTCCTCCCATGTAGTTCTTCAAATGTGATATCTATTTATTATACCATGGTTATTTTGAATTGGTAAAGTGATCGCAGCTGAGGATGTTTGTTCTTAGTCTTGTGATACCTTTGCAGGATGATGCTGAGCTCTACCCGGGTGCAGCGTTCAATGAAGGGTATTTGGTGCAAGCTAGTGAGAAGTTACTTGGAGACGCTTAACTCCTAATCCGTGCCGACATGTTAGTAGATAACGTCTTAGTTTTTGTTTCGTTCGTGTTTTTTTTTTTTGCTGCTGCGATGTGCTTTCGTTGTACAGAGCCCCTTGACTGCATGTGATAAATAAATAAGTAATTGCAGACATTCCGTGGAAGGAACCGTAGATGTTGGTGCTGGCCTTCACGTCGCTCGTTAGCAACTCCGGTAGTACATCCCCTACTCCGCAGCTTGGGAGATCACCCTTTAGGTGAATGCCTTCGAGGAGACACATTGCTGGAAATAAAATGGCTTACGGCTGCAAGCTGATGAGCACCAGATCAAATGCCATATTGATGTTGTTGTCCGTACTGGCGCACTGCAGCGTCATGTACAAGGAAATCGCCTATTTTTGCACCTAGTTGCCTGGTCGCACCGGCGCCGCATGCCCATGCGCAGATGCTCAGAGGACAGGCTGTTAAATATTTACAAATCTTAGGCATAAATCACGTAGGAGGGATACAGGAAAGCATTTTTGTTGGAGTGTCTCAGTTATATGCTTTCCGGCAACCTAATATGTACTTTACAAATTACCAAGCAAATGCATTGACTTACTTCTCTGTTTTGATTTCCAAATAAACAAGCTCTTCTATGAGACGTTCCATGGAGTTTTCTATCACGAACAAGGACCGCGGAAGCTGAAAGAAAAGCATTTGTTTCCAAACAATTGTGGTGAGAGAAAAAAATCACGAAACTCTCATAAAAAGGTGGTTTTTCAGATGGAAAATTACAACCTTTGCTTCTTTTGATGTGCACGGCTCTTGGCTGTCCACATATTTCCGCTTATTGATTATCTCTTCCAACAACTTGTTGTTCTTGGCATCACCAACTAGCTGTATTGCTAAAAAAAAGTAAAAAAAAAAGGCTAGTAGCCAAAGCAACATCTGAGGATCATGTCCTTTTGGCTTTCAGATGAGTCTGGCACTCCTTACGTGATACTTTATAATGATAGGTAAACGAAGATCAATCGAGCCCTCGCAATGAATAAAACTTATGTGAGCTTTTCAAAGACCACAGATCGCATACAGATGGAGGGGCGGGGGGAAATCGCAAGAAAAAACGTAGGATCTATGGCAAAACAGGGAACCGGCCTGCAATGAGTACGAAAATAAAATCATTTAGATTAATTAGATACTTGATAGAAATAAACTATGAAATTGGGGCTAGTAAGTTCCCCAGCGATTTCAGCATGAAGTGTGTTCACCGAAAATTTCTACAATGGTTGGAAAAATCCTTATATAATATTTCAAATACAAGGTGTGCTAAAACTGTAGGAGGGCGTGGCTTTGCCAAACGTTAGTGGGACTCATGGTAGACACATGAAAGAGTTCGAGTGCAGGTAGAGTCATCCGTGGAGACGTTAGTGGACACAATCAGTACACCCTGGGATATGTCCACGTCCTCTCTCGTCTTAGCTACTGGTTGTGTCCAGTTCTATTTCTTGGCCATGAGACAGTCCTATACCCACAGTTTTGCTGACATCGCCTAGTATCACAACCATGTTTAAACACACACAAACACACACACACACGTCTTGTAACTGCTGTCTGTAGACAGACCGACCCGAAGTATCAAGGCCTTAAAACAGATGATTATTATTCTTCCATTAGAGGATAGCATTCGGTTAGGGCAGTGGATAAAGTCGAAGAGCGACTTTACACGAGCAAATGTATATCAATGCACCCTTTTCGTAAAGTGCAAGCTATTATGTGGTCGACAGTAGGAATACATTTGAAAAAGCTGTTCAAGATAAACACCTACGATGAGAATACAGTGCGTTTCATAATTAAAAGAAAACCCTCAAATTCATCGTTTCCAGGGGAAGCGGTCAACGAGAAATTTTCCTGTCATAAGTGCTAGATCCTCCACCTCAAAAAAAAAAAACTCTTTCAGCCAAATTTCGAGAAGCTCATATCAACCGCTAGTTTTTCTACAAATTTTAGAATGTTTACAAATCGTTTCATATTAAAAGAACGGTGGGTTTCTAAAGATAAGTATGTATCAAGTTTACGTCGTCGGACATGTCACGTTGTCGCCTACTGTCTTCCGAGGAAAAGACCAAGATCCAAGCGCTCCATCGTGCGGACCTCAGCATTCGTGTAATTGCTAGACAGCTGGGACGATCTGTCTGCTCAGTGCAAGGAGGCTTGCAATACACTGATTCATCCAAAAGTATTTCGAGCTGTGGACGTCCTCACAAGGTGGCTGCTCATGATCAGCGAAGGATTTTAAGAGTTGCCTCGGAAAGAATCTCATCGATAAATTGGATCCGCTCCATTTGCAGCTATCTTAATCCAAGACAACAATCTGGAGGATGGTGAAAAGAAGCAGTAGAATTGCAAGGGAAAGAAAGAAGAAGGTTCCGAAGTGTACTGGCCAGCACTCGGCTGCACGAATGGTATTTACTCAGCAAAACATAATGACAGACTGGCCAAACGTAATGGTGTTGCCTTCAGGTAGACTGCAGTAGAGAGAACTTATTTAGATTACCTTTTCGGACGAAAAGAAGTCCAATCAGGCCAGTCCTGATGGATATAACGTTTACTGGAGCGATCTCCGCAGAAATCTCCTCTACTTCAGCCGCCGAAACTTCCGAGGTGGAAGTGGCATGGTGTGTTGAGCATTTCCCGACTGTTGTAAGCTGGACCTTGCACTTGCATCATGCAGAATAGACTCCGAAAAGTATCAGGCAATCCTTGGGGAGCACCTTCTACCTTTTTTGAACGGAATACGTCGACAGAGCTGTGTTTTCCAGGAAAACTTTGGAGAATCATCGTTAGAAAGATTCACGCAAATAACCGCCATATCAACAACGTCGAGGAATTGAAAGGTGCAATTCTTCATGAATGGGAGGATATCAAACCCGCGACATTGTGAACCTCCCTGCCAGTATGCGTCGACGACTAATCGAAGAAGCGACGAAAGATGGAGGTCTCACAGATTATAGATATATTTGACGTGCCTTCCATTTTTCACTGACAAGGCTTCACTGGCTGAGAGTTTTTTGAGGTGGTGGATCTAGCAGTTATGACAGGAAAATTCCTCGCTGATCGTTTCTCCTGAAAATGCAGAATTTAAGGGTGTTCTTATGAATGTGAAACGAATTATAGGCCTGTCTCGATCGTGGGATCCCAAGAGGATCCTGGAGCGGCTCTGACACACTTCCAAATTCGATCGGTGCCCCCTCCCCCTCCCCCCACCTCACTAAATCTCATGAAAGGTACTGACGCCAACTTGTATGCCGCGAACAACTCATTCCCGGTAGTTCACAAGGCCTGGGTCATCACTAATGAAGGAGCATCCAAAATCCATTGTAAATTGGTGTTGGTATAAGAGAAGTTCACACTGTTTCTCAGAGATCTCTAAAGTATTCCATTCACCTCAGGACATTTATGCGGTATCTATAATTTTGGTATTTTCGTACATCCTGTACGACGCGGTGTAGTACAACATGAACAGCTCGCCGAGAGGCAAAACCTTGTGCATCGCCTCCTCTGCATGTTGATTTCTCCTTGTTGGAAAGAAGTTCCTATGCTGATCCTTAGCTTGTTTCTTTGAGATACAGATTAGAGGGATTGTATACCTAGTGGATTCATCCCAACTGCCACGCACTGCTGAAATCGACATGCCCGACAGCTGCAACGTTGATCTGAAACTTTTTCTGCTTGAAAATGAGGACAACAATCAACAAAGATAAATGCTTAAGTGTCGTCGGCATAGCATAGATCCTGCCTTTCTTTTACCTATCTTGAAAAAACTGATAGATGACATTGTTGTGATGTGCACATAATTCTAATCAGGGTTATTTTTTCATGCCAACATGGTCCTACACAACAATCCTAGAGCAAATTGTTAATAACTGTATACACATTCCAGCATCTGTAGCAATTAGCTGGAGCATACATAACATTTATAATTTTAACGAGTGTACCACAAGGGTGTCTACCTCCGCTTCTACTTCTTTTTGCCTTTACTGCCTTAGTTCCAACCTTTTCGAAACCTCGTCCAAACATGAAAGTGCAGACGAAGGTACAGTGGACGTCGAAGAGGTGGCCCATCCGCGGCCCCGACGAGCACGCAGCGCGACCGCGCCGCGCACCGAAAGCAATATCGTCTGCCGCTGGAAAGCTATTCCTAGGCGCTTTTCTTCCCGATTCGGTCGAAAATCCTCAAAATAGGTAGGGAAGCTGCTAGAAATAGCATAACAGCAGAGAAAACATTAGTAACGGGGCGCGCGGCGTCCTTTCGAGGCCGTGGATGGGCCCCGCCACTGACGTCCATTGTATTGAATGCGAATGTGCCCTTTATGCCCCTGCAATGACCTACAGGGACATCCGATATACTAATTTAATTCTTCATCCTTCCAGACTCGGCTGGTACCACTTTACCAACCCAAAGTGGTGAATGACAGGTGGGTACATTGTGTTGAGGTTACGATTATTGACCTTTTGGAAGAGATGCAAAACAGTTCCTTCCTTTTCTGCATTCATATCTGCGTTGCGCCAGTACTGTACGACGGAAAAACGTTTTACACCCGTTGCATGAGGGCACCTAAAACAGAGATGCAGAATCAGGACAATCAGTTGCAAAATGAGGATCTGAAAGAGGGCATGGATTCGTACCTCGTAATGATACCCTGATGCAGAATCACCACAAACGGCACATGTAGTTGGGCAAACATTTTTAGGATATGAAGTGTATGGAACCACAAGGGCTTTGGCGTTTCCATTCTGCAAATCAGAGACGTCTTTGGTGTCCTCAAATGTCATGTAACCTGAAAAAGGTATTTTGCAGAGTAAACAGCTCACAACTCCTAAGACACGTTAAGAAAGCTGTATAAGGCATTTGTCACGGAGTAAACATCGGTGCAATTGCGGACCAGTTCAAAGGCTACCTCAGGCCTCGGCACGAGGTCTTCCCCAGGCCAAAATCAAAATGAAGCCACCTTTGAACATGCAAACGAAAAGAAATGTTGAACCCACTTTGAAAATTGGAGTCCCAGGAGCTCGTGCTGGGGCACGAGTTTATTGTTCAAATTATAATCTGAGGAACTTGATGAGACAACATTCTGATGCAAAAAATAAAAAAGAAGCATAAATTCGAAGAAAACACCTTTAATCCGAAAAGGAATGGACTAGGAAGTTGAGCAGATCAAAGGGCAATTTATACTAGATGCGTGCTTTTGACGCGCGTGCGTCTGTATGATGAAGGACAGAGCCAGTCGCATCGCTGACTCAGCTCAGGTGCACGCGTTTACAGCCTCGAGACGGCCGTGCTTCATGGAGGATGTGCATGCCGCGTTGATCGATCTTCATGGATACTCCTTCGGAAATTGATGTGTGCGTCTAACGCACGCAGCTAGTATAAAGCGCAATTTATATTGGATGCATGCGACTGACGCGCGTGCGTCTATATGATGAAGAATCGGGCCCAGTCGCATCGCAGTCGCAGCTCAGACCCCCGCGTTTACGGTTTCGCAGCGGCTGCGCGTTTTTTTCATTGAAGATGTAATGCCGTGTTAACCGGTCTCCATGGAAAATCTCTTGTAAATAGATGCGTGCGAGTGACGCGCGACTGACGCAGGCAGCTAGTACAAATTACCCTTAAATTCCCTATAAATTGCTCTTGAAACGGTCACTGGAACATGTGAGGATGGACAGGTGATTCTTATTACAAGGCGAAAAGCGTTGGAACTAGTTTGTGGGGTCGTTTGACTGAAGCACATATTCTACAGGCTTGGACTCCGTAGGATTCCAAGGATTCCTGCGCAGCGTAAACGCAACGGAATGAATAACAATCTTCAGTAACAAAAGAACTTAGGGGGTATTACAAATGTTTACTAAGAATGACCAAAACTTATGTAAACTAAAAAAGTGGATGCTCCTTATGTATGATAACCGTTAGTTAGAAACACTCCAAGGAACTCCTAGAAATTCCACACTCCACGGACCGCATCCATCAGGTGCTTAAGTGATGAAGCGGTCACATGTTCGAGTGACCGTTTCAACGGCAATTTATAGGGGATTCATACCAGCTGCGTGCGTCAGACGCACGCATCAATTTCCGGAGGATTATCCATGAAGACTGATCAACGCAGCATGTGGGTTGAGTTTCGTTTCGTTTGCATGTTCAAGGGAGGCTTCGTAAAATTTTGGTTTTCAAAGGGAGTTGATTCGCTTTGATTGTGGCCAGAGGAAAATTCGTGCCGGGCCTGTTTGGAGTTCCCTGTTTGTGTTGAATCCTGAGGAATGGGATGAAAACGTTTCATTCTCACTATGAGCGCGCGCTAATCTCATTCGTCAGCTGTCTAATAATGGTCCTGACATTGCCTTAATGTGTGGCTCACACTCACTCTTTGCAACTAGAACAAAATGTATTCTATACTTCCGTAAACCGCTAGAAAACGAATGTTCCAAACTGTCCGTATTCGTTTAAAGAACGTCTATTCTTCACTGTTCAAATATGCTGTATAAGCCCTATCGGTAGACGTCTTCAAAGAGCGGCAAGTATTCAGCACTGCTTCGTTTACGTAGGGTAGCGTGATCGCCACTCAGCTGAGGAAACGATAAAGGATCGCGCATAACACCTTGATCACCTTGACTCTCGTCGATCTTCGGATATATCGAGCGGGCGCCAGCAATCCTTTCATTTGTCCCTCTCGCGTGCCAGAGTCGTCCAATGGATTCTGTCCGTTCGAGGGACACGAAGAGCATTGTATCTTTCCTTGAAGGACTTCGTGAAGAAGTCCGACCATCGGGTCGGTGGCCTTCCTGTTGTGCGCTTAACGTTCCGTGGAGTCCAGTCGCTGACGGCTCTTATCCAACGGTTGTCGTTAAGACACATCACGTGTCCGGCTCACCTGATCTTACTCAACTTGACCTAAGCGGCAGCGTCCCTGATCTTCGACTGTTGACGCAGGGTGGAACTCGTATTGCTGCCCTCACTTGCGTGAGGCGGGTTATTCTTAGCATCATCCTCTCGATAAAGCGTTCGCGTTCTCATCCTGCTTGCACAGCGCCCAGATTTCTGAGGCGTACGTCAAAGCAGGGAGAACCGTTGTGTTGAAGAGGTGGGTACGAAGCCTGGTGTTCTTCGCCTTTTTCACTACGTCCTCGATGCTCTTGTAGGCTCCCTAAGCCGCTCGTTTCCTCCTGCCCAGCTCTGAAGCGAGGTCGTTCATCATGTTGACTTCCCGACCTAGATATAAGTAGCTGGAGCATTCGGATATGGCCGTTCCGTTGCGCGAGAATGGGGCATCCGGGACCCATCCGTTTCTCATAAACATCGTCTTCGTCAGATTCGATTGAAGACCGATCTTCCCACATGCGTCGTCGAAGTCGGCCAGCATCCGTTCCGCTTCGCTGATGTTTGGCTTTATAAGGACGAAGCCGTCAGCGAAGCAAAGATGATTGAGTCAGCGGTCATCAACTTGCACTCCCATGCAATCCCATTCGTGATGTCGTGGTGATGTCGTCGTAGAATGGAGAAATCCTGGTTGTGAAGTTGCTGTAGAGCTCACAAAATATCTTGATGTATTGAGTAGGAACGCCCTGGTTCCTCAGAGCTTCCAGGACAGCTTCTGTCTCAACGAAGTCGAAGGCTTTCTTCAGATCGATGAACGTGAGACAGAGGGGCATTTTGTACTCTCGCGATACCTCGATGAGTCTAGTGATGATATGTGTGGTTGATCGTACTGAATACTTTTCAAAACCCTGCTTGCTCGCACGGCTGTCTTTCATCTAGTGTCCTTTCGATCCTGTTTAGGATCACTCGCGTGAAAAGCTTGTGGACGACGGACAGTAGGCAGATGGGGCGGTAATTGCCGACGTCCTGCGGGTCTCCCTTCTTGTACAGCAACACGGTCCTACTGGTCTTCCACTGGTTAGGTGCCTTGCATTCCGAAAGGCACCGCGTGAAAAGCCTAGCCAACGTGTTGATGAGAAGTGGCGGTAGGTTTTTCAGATCTTCTGATCGAATCCTGTCGGGACCCGGTGGTGTACGATTCTTTATCGACTTGATGGCATGTCGGAGTTCGGAAGGGAGAACCGATGGGACAACAGTCGGAGTTCGGAAGGGAGAACCGATGGGACAACATACCCATCCTCCTCAAGATGACATTGAGAGAGGTGGACGTGACTATCGGAGAGATCCGAATAGAAGTCGTAGATAACCTTCTCCATTACCCGTCTGGAGGAAGAAATTGTTCCATCTGGGAGCCGGAGGGCGGACATCTTGGCTTTGCGGTTGGCGAAGTCTCGGCGGGCGTTGCGAATGCTTTTCCCTGCCTCTGCGGCTTCTGCCAACACTGCTGCTCGTCTCTCCTTGAGGTCTTCTTTTATCGCTTCTCTGCACCGTCTTGCGAGCTCGGACGTTAGCTGGTAGTTGCCTGCTGCTCTTGCGGCTCCACGCTGGCGTATCAGCTCGAGGGTCTCGTGGGATAGGCACCTCTTGGTGGCTCTTAAAACCTCGGCTTTATTAGCCCTGTCGCGCAGATGCTGAACAAGCCGATCGTACTCCTCATCGATGTTGTCGACAACCGCATCTTCCCAGAAGCCGGCTAACGAAGTGAAGAGACCCCAATTGATGACGAGTTCGGGACTCCACTTCTTGAATTTCGCGGATTTCTCTCCTCTGCGCGAAAAGGAGAAGTTGGCGCGAAGGAGACGATGGTCTGATCCGGTGTAGAACTTCGCTACCATAGGTGCGATAGTCCGAGTCAAGGCTCAGACCCCTTTCACTTTGGCAGGGGGCCAATAGACCCCCTTCACCAAACCAGTTACAGAAGACAAGGAAGTGAAAAAATCAAAAGTTAAGTAGAGTGAAACTGAACAAATTCAATGATAGAGGATCGATTCTATTGTTGTCCATGTGAATAAAGGAGTCAGGAATCGAAATGACGTTAGTGTTGAATGGAGCGCGCAATGTGACCATTGCCGCAGGCAGGGAGAATGACGAGCGAATTTCTATGTGAAGGATAAAGAATTAGATATGAGTGAAGGGTATCTAATTGAAGCTTAAACCTAGTAGAGTTTATATGTTAGAAGTGGGAAGCGATAGATAGCATGTCTGCGGAGAAATTTTTGAACATATAAGGGTATGAAAAACATAGCATGTATGTTTCTAAGATCATCATGGAAAAGTTCGTGAACTAACCGGAAAGGGGATAGTCCTCCACAATTTGCAAAGATTTTCTCTTCATTTTCGTGTATGAGTTGTAATAGTATAAGATGAGCAGGCAAAAAAAGTGGTACCAACAGGACAGTCGAAAACTCTACAAACTAGGTGTTTTTCAAAGGATTTCATCTTGTGTTTCCGAGAAGGTTGTAAATATTTACATGTATACATACTAGAGAGGATGCGCTTTCCGCCCATATACAAATGTATGGGGGAAACCCTTTTCTGGTTGAAAAATAGGGTGGGTGAGCCGAAACAACGGGGCATTCTCGTGCCCGTTGTTAGACAAATGGCGAGATAGTGCGATGAGGGAAGAGAGGCGCGCACATGGGGTGAGAATGGCTTGGAAAACATTGCTTAAGCAGCTTGAGGAAAAAGACACGCAACCATATGAAGTCAAATTAGTCAGTGTCAAATAGTCAGTGTCAAATTTTTGTATGTCGGAGAGAAGAAATATGTTGTGCAGTTGTGTATGTAGAGATCGGGCCCACGTCATGAAGGTGTGCTGAGGACTATCTTCATTCATGTAATCAATGGCTCTTGCCTCATTTGAGAGCAGTACATGCCCTAGAGACATCCGCAGCACGATAGCGATGACTCATCGCTATGCATACAAGCTTTCATGGAACTTTGCAGAAATATATTGCAAGATTTGCTCAGTTTCCATGACATTTGAAGACATGTTGGGTATTACATCAATGGATAGGGCATTGACACTTACTTACCAATACCACAACTCTTACTAAAAGGGAGCAGAAAAGCCCTCCCCCCCCCCTCCCCGGTCGACACCCTTCACTTTTTGCCCGGTAACCCCCTTCACTTTGGCAGGGGCGTTCTCACCCCTATCGCACCTATGTTCACTACAACACCGAAGGTGGTCAGGCAGAACCTTCGACTGACGATGATGTGGTCAATTTCGTTAATTACCCAAGTTTGAGTGGATATGGAGGTTCGACCGCGTAAAGAACCTGCTATGGGAGTGACAAGAAACCTCACAGGTGTTCACATTGCCTCGCACAAATGCTCAACAAAACAAGTTCATTTATTAAATAGTTCAATGCCGAGTACGAATCGGAGAAAAAACATAGCAGAAGAGAAGATGAGTCTTGTGAGCTTGGGGGAAGGCGGCGAACAATCCGACGACTCGTCAAAGCAACCGATGTGGATTCATACATGTGACGAAGTGGAATTTGAATTTGAGCGTGTTCGAAGGCGTTTGGAGGAGCTGGCGAATGCGCAGCAAAAGCACATATGGAGCCCGAACCATAGGTGCGATAGGGGTGAGAACGCCCCTGCCAAAGTGAGGGGGGTTACCGGGCAAAAAGTGAAGGGTGTCGACGGGGGGGGGGGGGGGGGGAGGGCCTCTTCCGTTTCCCTTTTAGTAAGAGTTGTGGTATTGGTAAGTAAGTGTCAAGGCCCTATCCATTGATGTAATACCCAACATGTCTTCAAATGCCGTCGAAACTGAGCAAATCTTGCAATATATTTCTGCAAACGCACCGTTTAACCGTTTCATGAAACCGTACGATAGCGATGAGTCATCGCTATCGTGCTGCGGATGCTCTAGGATACTGCTTTCAAATGAGGAAACAGCCATTGATTACATGAATGAAGATAGTCCTCAGCACACCTTCATGATATGGTCCACTCATACATACTCAACTGCACAACATTTCTTCTCTCCTACATACAAAAATTTGACACTGAAATTATACCTGCTTTTGAGCTATTTTTGCTTTATTCGGAAATGAAACCTAGGAGTGAAGGGTATCCATGTTCTCCTCCTCCAATCCTCTAACTGACAAACCACATCTCGTTTCATGTGGTTGCGTGTCTTTTTCTGTGAAGGGGGGTGAGAATGTTTCTGAAGAAATTCTCACCCCATCTCTTCCCTCATCGCACTATCTCGCCATTTGTCTAACAACGGGCACGAGAATGCCCCGTTGTTTCGGCTCACCCACCCTATTTTTCAACCAGAAAAGGGTTTCCCCAATACATTTGTATATGGGCGGAAAGCGCATCCTTTCTAGTATGTATAAATGTAAATACTTACCACTTTCTCGAAATACAAGACGAAATCCTTTGAAAAACACCTTATTTGTAGAGTTTTCGACCGTCCTGTTGGTACCACTTTTTTGCCTGCTCATCTTACACTAACTATCACAACTCATATAGGAAAATGAAGAGAAAATTTTTGCAAATTGTGGAGGACTATCCTCTTTCCGGTTAGTTCACGAACCTTTCCATAATGATCTTAGAAACATACATGCTATGTTTTTCATACCCTTATGTGTTCAAAAATTTCTCCGCAAACATGCTATCTATTGCTTCCCACTTCTAACATGTAAACTCTACTAGGTTTAAGCTTCAATCAGATACCCTTCACTCATATCTAATTCTTTATCCTTCACATAGAAATTCGCTCGTCATTTTCCCTGTCTGCGGCAATGGTCACATTGCGCACCCCATTCAACACTAGCTGCGCCATTTCGATTCCTGACTCCTTTATTCACATGAACAGCAATAGAATCGATCCTCTATCATTGAATTTGTTCAGTTTCACTTTACTAAACTTTTGATTTCTTCACTTCCTTGTCTTCTGTAACTGGTTTGGTGAAGAGGGTCTATTGGCCCCCTCCCAAAGTGAAAGGGGTCTGAGCCTTGGCTCGGACTATCGCACCTATGGCCCGAACTTTGGCGATGATGCTTTTGAAGCAGAAGAACGGCAAATGGAGAGTACTACTGAGCAAATAACACCGATGATGTAGCATTGTCAAATGCTTACCAGTATGATTTCCACTCAAAGAACGCGAAACGAGAACAATTCGGAAACGAATTACGCGAGAACACGGTGCAGGCACTTATTTTCACTCTCACTCAGTTAACCAACGATTTTCGAACAAGACAGTTGAAATATTTGGAAGATTTCAAAAACCACACCAGTGATGTGGATAGCTTTTTGCTGACCAGGGGGGCAGACCGATTATTTGAAGTGGGGAGAGTTGGTTGATGTAACACCATCTCACGAGTACATAATGACACAATGTAATTAAATGAACACACCCCCTACTTGTAACTTTAGCTAGAAATTTCACAGAGTGAACCGCACTAAGCACTAAGAAATCCACTCTTTACCATTCTTCTAATGAGCCATGATTGATACGATCAAAGGAGCGAAGAAGGATGGAGACAGTCCACGTCTTTTCCTTTCAGGCAAAACACACACAAGCAAAAGTTTGGATGCAAGTCGTTCAAGCTTCAAAGGTCGCAGGTATTTGGTGTAAGCATAAGTTGTTGCGGTTTTTTCACTTGTGATTTTTGTCAATGTGTTCTTGAAATTCAGAGGCACATAGTCTCCTCCACGAAGCTTTTTTTCTCAAAACTTCAATATCACCACGTTCACAAGTAGAATGCTGAAGCCATTTCAAGAAGCCCCTACCCCCTCCCCCGTTCAACTCCACTTCAAGAGTTAAGTTGAAAGGTGGAGAGGGGTAGGGACACCCCAGAAGGGGTCGTAGTCTTTGAATCCTGAGCTTAAGACTCAGCCCATGTCCAAGCTTGAGCCCAAACGTAATCCTGAGTCATTCTCATCAACTTTCTTTCCGCTTTTCAAGCCTAATCTTCCTCTACATCAAATATGTTGAAAAAAAAACATTCATGGTCTTTGGTCTTAAAACGTGCCCCGTAATTGGGTCTCACATCCTCCTGTAATTAATTTAGGTTCACAGTGTTTGTATCCGGGAGTTAGTACGAGAAGAAACTTAGAATTCCAGAAAAGAATTTAGATCCCGAACATTTACGAAGTACCACAAACAACATTTCTCTTCGTTATCACGGCTACTGAACATCTCGAAAAATTTGTGAATAAAAACCTGAAAAACATTAGAGTTCAAACGGGTCGGAGGCGTTTGCCCACCTTGATACGGGAAAAACAGCTTAATTTCGAGAAAACATCACCCAGCATACATCATCACATAGAGGTGAGAGGCTGTTCATGCAACTCCAACTAATTCAGCAGCCAGCAATGCGGGGAAAGCGGGTGGATAAGTAGGGGATTACAGGACGCAAAAAATCAAGTAGAGACCAGCTGTGCCACTGATGCCATGCGATGGCACGGGAGAATACGTGAACAGAGCATATGCAAAACGTCAATGTGGTATGTTTCACAGGCGAACACAGTTGTGAAGACACTAGAGAAAGAGAGAATGCGAGAAAAGTGCCGTATTCGCAGAGGTAGGCAAGAAATGAAGAGCATAGGCACGAATACTCAACCATCGTCGTTTTTGGAACGGACTATACATAATTCAGTCTCAAAGGCGGTTTTGTTGAGAATCAGTGTGTAAACTTGCAATCCTACCCAATAAAAAACGCTGGGGCATATTATTAGGTTAGTGCACACTTAATGCAGTTTTTTAAATGACTTCTTTTCTTGTTGAAAGTTAATGCTTCTTAGATGGTTTTTCTTCATGTAAATAATCCAACATTTTCTTAAAAGTAAGGCGCTATCAAAAATAGTATCCACATTCGCCATCATATGCTCTACCAGTTCGGGAATGATTGGAATGTAGCAGTCATTTTGTTGTTTCAACGAGAATATAGATGAAGAAAAATCAGCACAGCCAGGCCGAGAAATATTTAAGTGGTTAAAATAGGGAGGTACGATCCTCAAAGATGAAGAAGGAAGAGCTCGACGATCGAGTTTTGGCTACCAGGAATTTTTGGCAGCCGTAGAAGTGGAGGAGGTTCGATGGACGGGATTCTTCAGAAATGAACCCTGCTCGTTTCGCTGCAGAAAATCAGTGGAAATGTAGACAAATTCAGCTTTGTTTCTGTCCGGGAATTAGTGGAGACCTATTCAGCAAAATTTTATGCTTTCCGGAGCTTTTCGAGAGGAAGAACCATGATCATTAGTCCCCATCAAAGTCTTCCGCTAGCATTCTCGTTGTCAAGCTTTCGTCCTCTTCCACGGTCATCCAGAGTTCCTGATGCCTTGAAGGCAGCACTCACGGAAATCCTCACTTCTAAAATGAGTTGCTTACCATGTAGCGGGCCGCTAGACAATCGCAGCAGTAAGTTGAACACCGTGAATGGACGCCTACCTGCGATGATATTTAGTGCCGTAGACACATCTGCCGCTCTGGACATTAGGATTTCGCCGCGACAGCTAACGCCGTTGACAGGGTGTGCGCATATGGTTCAGCAGAGGCTCATTTATGGAATTCGTACCATTTGCAGGGTTTCGTGGCGGGACCCATCACGGAACACTCGTCCGCGCCGTGAACGCACACGAAATACCGCCATTATTCTCTATTTTTTCCGCGTGTTTTACGCTACCACATTCATCGTCCCTAAAAACCCCGATATACCGCTGAATCTTCGACCCTATAATTTCCGTAAGTGCTGCCTTTAAATTTTACGGACGACACCTTCATTCGTCAACTGCGAAGCTTGTATCTTATGTATATGAATCGTCTTTGGGGGAAAAGGAGTTTGGGGGGGGGGGGGTACTTGGTATAAATCGATAATATGACCTGTCCTGCACGTTCAGACTTGTTAGCTAATCCCCCCCCCCTTCTCCATTTTACCCTCCTCTTTCAACATCGCATTGCTGATTGTTCCATTGTCAAAACGATAGCTCAGATCACAAAATGACTGTGCTGCATTCCTACCTTTCCGAAGTGATAGAACATATGATGGCAAATGTGGATATAATTTTCGATAACATCTTTGTTAGCAGACAAAAGGGGAATTGCTTGCATGGAAGAACCATTCATAGAGCGTTGGTTTTTAATGAGAAAAAAAGTTGGGAAGAAAGTTTTTTTTTTCGAAGTTTTTCTTTTTCTCAAAACTTCAGAGTTTGCCGCCTTTGCCAGCACAGTTTCGTAACTTATCGATACTGAAAGATGACGAATTCGCATGTTCTTTATTTTCTTCATGAGCTGGAGATATTCTGGCGTCTAGGTCAACGGAAATGAAAAGCGAGAGCACACAGAAATGCATACAATTCCACACCACGCAGTATTCCTCATTTTGGCAGCGACATATTTGGCAGCTAAATTCAATTGACTGTATCGCGACAGTACTTGGGATACATGTTCGTGACCTCGCGGTTATGAAGCGCAGACAGCAAAAGTTAAAGAAATAGTGTGGGATTCAACGAGGTGCGATGTCACACGCCCGGAGGGAGTTCACGCATCGGGCCAGGTCCTTTTCAAGTCGAGACCCAAAAAAAGCCTCTTTGGAACAGCGCAGATTTCTGGAGGTCTCAAACCGTTGTGCACATCCCTTCTTTTGTCCAATCGCAAGCTCGATATATAAATCGATATAAAGATACAAGATGACCAGATTTCCAGATACTCTACGGAATTATCGAGTACGTCCTCTAGGGAATTATCGAGTACCTCGTACTGAAGTCTCATAAGCAGCCTTCCACTTTGCAAGATTTGTGAAACAGATGTTAAACTATCTGAAGAGAATTTGCAAAAAAAAAAAAAGATGGTCTTTATGGGTTATCTGCGAGGAACTCTATCACAGGTCTTGGCGAGTAGGACAACTAAATAGGAAAAACGGTTACGCAGCAAAAATGAGCAAGAAATCACAAAAAGAGTGTAAAACCCGCAGGATGAAAGCTTCATATGCAGTTGAAGATGAAAGCTTCATATGCAGCTGAAGATGAAAGGTTCATATGCAGCTGAAATGAGAGCGCTGTTCAGAACATTTGGAAAACGGATACGAGATCTGAGCCGTGCACCGTCTTCGATGGAGCACATATGATATCAAAAATTATTATCAAATAGATGGCATCCCTAGCATCTCTCTAGACTTTTACTACTCTTAGCTTTTTCACAATAATAATGCTGACAATTTGAAGTAGTAATAAATTCCACCAAAACGCTCATCGCTTCGGTGATCACCATGTTAAGCAGTTTCGGTTGTCTTGTCTCACCAGTATGCAAGAAGGCAGATAAAGACAAAAAATCAGTAATTTTGCGCAAAATGGTTCTCGCTGTCGTGGTCAGTATATTTGAAAACTCGTTAGAGATGTTCCCATCCGTTCCCATAGCAGAAGTGAAAAGATCAATGAAGTCATAACACCAATAAGACGACATAATCGTGCCAAATGGTTACCGTATTCGTGTTAAGGGCAGGGGCCCACTTCGTTTTTCATGTTGGTGATATCAGCAGATTCTTGGCCTCCGCGGCACGCTGATTCCAGTAAGGTACAGCAAAAGTTGCAGAAGTGACGAAACGTTTTACATGGGGTCGAATTATCCACTCCTTGAAGAAGGGTGGGACATCGCTCCAAGCTGTGCTGGCTGTCCGAAACAGCAGCAACGTCGGGTGAACACGTCCTGGCCTGTCAGAGGAGAAGCCATTGTCTCTCGGACCCGGCCGCTCTAACCGGTGACCGTATCCGCGCACGCGCGCCGGACCCAATGCGCGTCTCGCCCTTTGCCAGCTCCCATTATGAGGGTGTGGGTCATGGTGAGGCAAAAGTGGGTGGGCAATGTGTCTGCGATTCGTTCAATCAGACCCTCGCTCCGCCCTTCGGGACCTTCTCGCACTAATTCGCGCCCGATTTCACCATAGTTGCTTTTGAAATTTGGATGTGCGTGGGGACGAGTTAACACCGAAGGGCGGGAAGACACCGCCCCATTTTGCCTCACCATGACCCACACCCCCATTATGCATGCGAAAGATGCGAAACCATTGAGGCAGCGCATGAAGAATGGTGATCCAACAGTACATACATGCATTTATACATAAAAAAGATGGAAGCCAGCGTAGGAAAGACGTATGGTCCACAGTGCGCAGGAGTTTACGATTCAACTACTTTGAATTGCTCATTGCGAGAAATGACAAGTCAGGAATTGTTGGATGTGCTATGGAAAACGAGTGTTGTTCTCACTACGAATAGTTCTCTATAGACACCACAAAAATCTTTGGAGAACAGATGCTCAACAACAAAGTCCTTGCTTGCGCAACTAGTCCTTGAAATTGGTGAATCCTTTCATTTTTTGATTGGTGAGCAAACTAGCAGAAGCAAACGTAGAGTGAGTCAAGAATGACAGACATTTGTCGTAAGAGTTGAGGAAAGTACAGCGATGTGAAAGAAATGATGTGATGAAGCACAAGCACTGCGTTTTTAGATGGAAAAACAGTTGAGAAGTAGGACACGTATACCTGCAAGTCCATCATGGCTAAAGTGAACCTATTACATTCGTATTCAGCATCCACTTGAGTTTATCATACTGTTTGCGGGGTGTTCAACTCAAATTCGAAGAGATCTCACGTTTCTGAAGTGATTCACTAATTCATTCAATGGGGCCCGGCGTGCGTGCGCAGATACGGTCACTGGATAGAGCGGCCGGGTCCGAGAGACAATGGCTTCTCTCGAAAAACGAGCTTACAGGCCATTTTGGGACATTTCAAGTATATATATTGCCAGAATCAGCGCATCAAGAAGGTTCGGATTATGTTAATAGCTCAGACACGAATATGAGGTGGGTTCCTACCTTTCAACTTTCAGCGTTTTGGACAACTTCAGTAGATATGCCGCTATCGACCCCTGAGCACACATGATGGACATTGATCAAGTCAATAGATCGATATTTTTGCGCAAGGTGGTTATTTTAATCCTGTTCAGCGTGCCGAAAAAAAAAACTGCAGTGGACACATCACCACAAACCATTGGCGTTCGCTTTCGCATGGATCAAAGGCTAGCGCTACAATCAGTGGAAATTCGAAGCTAATGTTCTGTGTTCACAGAATAATGACCCCTTCTTTTTCTGTCATTTCAGATTCCTAAAAGACCTGTTTTCTACATGTGACATTGTTATGCACAAATAACAAGCACAAAACGTTTGGTTCAAAAACACAACCACTTATTGTAAAAATTTGAATTTGAGGAGAGTCCTATTTGATTGGACAAGGATGGAAGTCAATATCCAATTAAATCTTTTTTCACGTGAATCATATGTGAACTAAGCAGCCCGGAGATGAGATCTAGATCGAGTGAAAAGAGTACTATAAAACATTACGCATGTTGTGAAGAAAAGGTAAAAGACCGTTGCTTTGTAAAATATGCAGCTTATGAGTGTGCAACAACAAAAGCCTAAAGAAATGCGCAAGCCGATACGCAACATAACCAACAACCGAAAAAGTAATTATTCGGAAAATCAATGGGTTACGTAGCGGGCACAAACGAATCCGGCATCAGGAAAATCCTGAATATCAGCGAGGTCATCGAAATTTGGTAGACGTCGTAATAGGATGAATTGTACAAAACATGAAAAATTTGCAGATTTAATGAAATACATCTCACTAATATATGAAACATGCGAGGACCTTGACAAATGGGGAAACGAAGGCCGCTTGCCTGCTAGCTGGTGAAAAACAAGTGCAACTGACTTGATAAAAACTGAGGGATGGAAAAACAAAGCAGAAGGGGAACCAGACAGTGAATCTTTGAATAGGTGACGTCGGTATGAGCTGACACAACGTGGCAAATCAATGCATGCAACAGTTGAGCGCAAACAGTGCGCCGTCGTAGACAAGGCGAACATCGCCACTGTAGCGTCGTAATCTCTCTCCCCCACACAACACTTACGAGCGACCGATGAGGAGTGGTGGGGTCCCGGGAGAAAACAAAATGGGATGGGTGGGCGAGGGGAAGAACTGATCTCTTCGCAGTACCAGTTGACCTCCAAAATATAAAACTCATCTTGTTGTTCCTTTCTTTCCGAATATCGGCCCAGTGTTCCTCGAATAATGGTTAAGCGGAAAAGTTTTGCCTGAAGATTTTCGGAACTTTCCCTCAGCTAAAAGCGTTATTTATAGTGCGTCGGAGTCCGATTCGTATCGGATGTGGGCTGCGACGGTCGGATACGAAATCGGAACGACGCGTCGTGGCCAGGCCCCAGCACAGGTCTCCCCGGGGGCAAGCTGGGCTTCGTAAAAGGGCCGAAAGGCAAAGGGGGCTTCGTACTGGAAAAGATTGCGTTTGTTGCTTCTAAGGGAAGCATCACGTTCATCAGGCGAGGTAGGGGCATTAAATAAGTTAAGTGACCTCATCATTGAGCGTGCTCGTGCTTTGAGCGGCGCAACAGGGGCGACCGATGCCGAAAAATGGCCTGCAACGAGGCTGTTCGCTCTTTGAGCGGCCAGGCGACTGTCCGGTCCAAGTATTCCGATTGGAGCACATATTCTACATACACCGTAGGATTTAAGAATTCCTGCGCAGTCTAAACGCAACCAAATGACATGATATCTTCACTAACAGAAGAACTAAGGGAACACTACAACTGTTTGAACGGACGATCAAAACTTATGTACCGCACGAAAGATATACGCGAAAAACCCTTTTCCGGAAATTTCGTGGAGCTGCTGCGAAGTCCAGACTTTAAGATTGGGCTCGAAAATTGGAGTATGGTGAGATCTAAGGGGGCAATACAACTGTATGCTCAGTGTTGCCAGAACCGATGTACGGCGCGAAAAATATATGTGAGGGAGACCCCAGGTCGCCCTCCAGGTCGCCCAGGGCGACCTAAATCACAAACTGAGCATACACTTTTTTAGTTCACAAAATTTTTGGACTTTTGTAGCATACACTTTTTTTCCAAGGTCCGCTTCATCGTTCAAGCACCTGATGGATTCGATCCATGAAGTATGGGATTCATGCGAGTTTTCGGAGTGTTGCTAACTTGAGGTAATTTGGCGTTCAAAATAAATAATGAGCATACACTTTTTTATTTCACATAGTTTTCGGGCTTTCACAGTGAACACTTGTAGCACCCCTTTAGTTCTTTAGTTACTGAAGAAATCAAATCATTCCGTTGCGTTTACATTGTGCAGGAATCCTTGGAATCCTACGGAGTCCAAGCCTGTAGAATATGTGCTCCAATCGAACGACGCAGCGGACTAGTTTCAACGCGTTCTCCCTTGTAACAAGAATCACCTGTTCATCTTCACTGGTTAGTAGGCTAATTTACACCAGCTGCGTGCGTCAGACGCACGCATCAACTTGCGACGGATCGTCCATGAGGACCGTTCGACATGTACATCCTCAATGAAAAGAATGTACGGCCGCCTCGAGGCCGTAAGGCGGTATTTATGGTTTATGCGCGTCAAATCGGCGATGCACAATGCAAAACGAAGAGGAGAAGAGAATGCGCGGCAGGATGCGAATTTTCCTGGCTTTACCGCGAACAAACTGCGTTCTGATCTTCGCCGCATCGAGACATCGCGAAAACTTCGTGGAATTTCAGGCCGACGCGTCAGATTTGACGCTCATCAACCATAATAGCGTCCAAACGCGTGCCCCTGAGCCGCGTCAGCGATGCGACTGTCCCTATCCTTCATCATATAGACGCACGCGCGTCAAACGCACGCATCTGGTATAAATTGTCCTTTGGTCTGCCCAACTTTTTAATCCGTTCCTTTTCGGATTGAAGGTTTTTTCTTCAAATCTATGCCTTTTTCAATTTTTTTTTGCTTCAGAATCAGAATGTTATGCCTTTACGTCCCTCGGATTGTAGTTTGCACTATGAACTCGTGCCCCACCATGAGCTGTTCCCCGGAACTCCTATTTTTAGAGTGGGTTAACGTTTTCCTTTCGTTTGCATGTTCAAAGGGGGCTTCGTAAAATTTTGGTTTTTCAAAGGGGGCTTCGTTTTGATTCTGGCCCGGGGAAGACCTCATGCCGGGGCCTGGTCGTGGCTTTGTTTATAGTCCGCAAGCACACGATTTCGGATCAGCTGTTTCCATCCATGAATTTCGCATGTTTTCTCTGCAAATCGAGCTGTATTTATCTGTTTCTGACTTTCTTCTTTGGTTTTTGGAGTTCTCAGCTTTTGCAAATTCTCTTCAACCTCAAGAATTTTATTGTAATCTTCCACATAAATAACATCATATGCTAAACACCACACGTTTTAGTTTTGACTGCTCGCTGAGCTTCACTTTACAATAAATTAAACATAAACACAACATGTTAGCATCCTAGCACATTGTCTTCTTCACCGCACCTCCTAGTGACCGTTGGATATAAATTCAAAAGGGCATTGTGGTAGTGGGGCACATACATGTACACATAAATGCTCTACTTGCATTGAATACCATGCAGTTTTCTACCTTCTAACAACTATGATGTGCTTATTGTTTAATAGTACGTCAACCATTCGAAATGAAATGATAGGATACATGATAATAGCGGTCGAGGGCAAAAACTCTTCCAATTATGCAATTACTACAACATGGAGGTGATGTAAAGAAGTATACGATATGTTTTAGGACTAGCTATTTGGAGAGTAAATGATAGTTAGTGACACGAAAAGAAAAACAAAAGAAAATAACGAAAATGGGGTGAAAACAGCTGAGAAAATTCGCCCCACGAGGTCCTATCGATTGATGCATCGGAGTCCGTCGTCGCATCGGAGCCACTAGTGGATCCGATACGACGTCGGACTCCGATGACGATTCGGAGGCAAATCGTTCCGATGGAGTAAAAACAGGCGTCGTCGTCGGACTCCGATGCGTCGGATTCCGACGAGGATCGATACGTACCTTTTGTTATCCGACGGGATCGGATTCCGACGCACTATAAATAACGCTAAAGGCAGCATCGGCGGAGATTTTTATATCCAGAGTTTTGAGTGGATCAGGGTCTGAATAAAAGTGTCAGTGACCCCACGAAAGTCTCACCGCCAAAAACAGCTTCCCGTGGCTCTTCAAGTATAAAAAGTCAAACTTCCAGGCCCCAACACGGCTTGTCGGTGGGCAAGCTGGGCTTCGTAAAAGGGTCAAAAACCAAAGGGGGCTTCGTAAGAACAAAATTTTCCGGGGTTTCTTTGGTCCGAAGAAAAGGAATACGTTGATAAGTTGATAAGGGCGATGGAAGACGAAAAAAAGCTTCCCAAAAGAACTGCTCGTAGCTTGAGCGCAATAGGGCGATCCAGGTTGAAAAGTTCGATTGGAGAGATCATGTACAGGTTGCCATAATCCGGAAGACTCAGACGACTCCTGCGCTGCGGAATCTGCACGAATTGAGTTGAAATCTTCAAGGAGATAAGAACTAAGGGAACACTAGGAGTTTTTGGTAAAGACAATCTATATTTATGTAAACTAAAAAAAGTGTATGCTCACATTCTGAGTCAGAGTGGGTGAGCATTGTAGCACTGGAGTTGCAGCGCTCTCCCACTCACACTCGCTCTCACACAGCGTCCACTCACGGAAATTTTCACCTCCGAAGGGAGTCGCTTACCGTGCAGCCGGTCGCTGGACAATTACAAGAATAAGTTGAACACAGCGAATAGAGGCCTACCTGCGAAAATATGTACTGCCGTGGACACATCTGCCGCTCTGGACAAAAGGGGTTGCGTCGCTTCAGCTAATGCCATCCACTACTCAGACACTGAGTGCGTGCGAGCGAGGGCACATCGGGCGCCAACCAGAAGCCACTGTCTCCCTGACTGACATTATTGAAATCCACCTTATGCACGCGTTGCGGGAAGTCTACTCGCCTGGAACCTTCCTTTCGTGGAGATAATGGTTTCTTTTCACTATTATTCTATTATTCTACCCTTGCATCCTTCTTCTACTCACTAGTACTCAACCGCTAGGCACCGTACGACTGACCCTGCCTCAAAAATATCGAAATCACTGCTTCCGACCATTCTTTGGCTAGGGGGGTTATTTGATCCGTAGATCACGAAAGTCATGCCCATTTTGAACCGGAATCCCGTATTTTTAGGGTTGCGATAGCTGTACGATAGAAACGACATCTCAGAAAATCCTTTATGACAGTGGGTCTATCTGATATGATTATTTTCACTGTCCATTTCTTTACCAA
The DNA here is from genome assembly GCA_037903475.1 of Ancylostoma caninum. Classification (NCBI taxonomy): domain Eukaryota; kingdom Metazoa; phylum Nematoda; class Chromadorea; order Rhabditida; family Ancylostomatidae; genus Ancylostoma; species Ancylostoma caninum. The sequence continues at coordinate 503,650 of JBAJFG010000359.1, forward strand.
ATTAATATTGCGGTCCTCTTTCTAACGGCGACCCTACCATAACTTTGCGGAATGGCCTCATGGTATAAAATGAATATGGTTTTCCTGATCAGCGCATCGCATAACTCTTAGAGGCAAATTTTTTTATTTTGATTTTTCTGGGACGGAGCTAGGCAAACAGTGCATAGTTGTTGAATACTAGTGAGTGGTAGAAGAGTATAAGGGTACAACAGTAGAATACTAGTGAAAAGAAGTCATTTTCTCCACGCCGGGAAGGATACAGGCCAGCCGGGTTCCAGCAACATGCGCGCATACGGTGGATTTTAATAATGTCAGTCAGGGAGACAGTGGCTTCTGCGCCAACCACTAGGCGAAATATAATTGCGGTGACCGACTTCCATAAGCCCCGCCCATGTAAAAAAAATGTAAAAATGTAAAAAATGGTCTCAATGAGAGACCATTCAAATCCAAAAAACGCGCTTCAAAAGTTTTATCGCAGTTTGGTTATACGTTTATTTTAAGGAACTACAGATACCCAGAACGTTCGTTTCAGACTCATTCGGATATGTAATATAGGCATAAGGCGACGACAAAAATGACCCTGATTAAACTACTCATGCAAATTCTCACAAAAAGCTCCTCCGAATAATTTATTCAATCACACGTCCTAAAAACTTTATTACATCTAAGTAAGTGTCCGTCTCTGCTTAGGCATTTAGATGCAAACCCCATGCCATAGTATACAAGGTGGAGGAACGAATCCGGGCTCCCTCTGCCAGTACTAACAGCCGAGGAGTCGCGCCAGACGTCCTACAGCTCAGATCCCCATAGCTGATAGGTGGAGCTTACGGTTGTCGCTCACCGCAATTATATTTCGCCTAGTGGGCTACACCCGGGCACATCCCGCCGATGCGCGGGCGATTTCAGAACTCTTTTCGCTCTTTTTCCATGTTTCGACTAGTGTCCGGGGTATAATGTAGCAGAGCAACCTCATTGAGAGGAATGAAACGATGTATTGCTAAACAACTTCAAACTTTACTAGTAATAAACTAACATTTGATGATGATGATAGCCTTTGGATCAGGGAACTTTAAGTTCTGCATATCTCTGAAGACAATGAGATCATGTTTTCACCAACTGCATTAGAAGAGAAATAAGCAGAGAAGTGAGGATCGCAAGTGATTCCTACAAAACAGAGCGCCCCTGTTCACGCCGTTTTAGAGATCCGCCAATTATTTCCGTAGTTCTAGTAGCTAGCTCATGAATGTAGCTGCAGCGAAGCTCAAAAATACACACATATAAACTACTATGGCGCAAATGTAAAGCTCGAAATCGAATATGAAGTTGATTTTTTGAGTACTGTTGCTAAACTCGCAAGTTGTTTAGCAATGAATCATGTCATTCCTTTTAATGAGACTGTTTTGTTACATCATTTATCACAAACACTAGTATAAACAATGAAAATGGCGAGAAACCCAATATGGAGCGGTCATTCAACCTACTCGTAACAGCACCGTGCGCGATCGGGCGAGCGGAGGGAGCCTAAGCGGCAAGCGGCGGGCCTCGAAACAGCGAGCAGCGCGCCATTACCAGAGAAAAAAAAGAAGGAGCGGAAGGGCACTACCTGCCCAACAGTATCTTTTTCCGCTCGGGACCGCCATCCTATGACAAATCCCGCACTGGTGGCGTCGCGTGCGGTGGCGTTGCAGTCCCAGTATCATTACGAAACCAGTGGGTGCGCTCATTAAACACTGCTAACACTAGCAAATAAGTGAGCGGTCGCCAGTTTGCTTCCGCTCTGAATCCGGAAATCGCAGCAAGGCTGAGATCCATGTGACGGTACCCAAGCAAATCAGTGGCCGGTGTTATGGTATACACTTCGTAATGCTGAGGGGGAAGAACGCTACAAAGAATAGGAGCGAGCGACCGTGGGTAGGAATTAGAGCGGTTAAAGTGGACTTTATTGATATCCACGAGTACTACGCTATCGTTACGTTTGAAACAGACTAAATGCCGAGATAGAAATGCACTAGACACGCATAGCGCTTCAATTCGCCTGTTTTCGGTGTGGAAAGGGTGAAAACGCGTCTTCTACCGCTTTAACTGTATGAATATGCGAAGCATTTTACGCAAAAATATGTCCTTTTTGTCCATTCTTCTATTTTCGCAATGAGTTCGTCATGCTGAACCTGAAAAAGCATCAGGTGCACGCATGACTTCAGCAGCTTCGTCTATTGTTCGAATTAGTGCGAGACAGATCGTAGAAACAACGTATCCGAGTGAGAGCAGATGCATTTTCTATTGCTATCATTGACCGATCATGAGTAAACATCCCGTTTCCCACTGCCTGTCGCGCTCCAAGGCAAAGTTGCACCGCGGGCACACTAAACTGTCATAGGTTGGCGGTCCTGAAGCGAAAAGGATACTATGGGGCGAACCATGTTCTTCCGCTCTTTCCGTGGCTGTCATTACCCATCCTTGAGTATGGTACACTCATATTCTGTCCTCATAAGTGACAAATTATTGATAAATTAGAGAAGGTTCAAAACAGTTTCACGAGGAAGCTAATGATTGGAATCCTTGGATATACAGTCCTTGTCGAAAAAATAAACGGATTGCGCGTGCGGTTTCATATCGCCGCGTCCGCAGAATCGAGTTGGGACCTGCTGCACCCTCTCAACCAGAGCATGCTCTCTCCGTATCCATCGTTGAGGTCCCACCGCATTCCCGCAGTCACGGAATCCATCTTTTCGACAAGCACTATATTTATGACGGAATTCCGCCTTCTAAAGACAGGAACGCCTACTTCAAGCTGCCTTCTCTTGTCAGAAGAAGGAGACGGTTTGATCTCATCACTTATTACAAGCTACTGAATGGTCTCTGCGATGTTCAACCAAGCATATTCTGTTCTGTCAGACAATCCATTACAAGAGGCCCGTCTCGTAAAGTGGTAGTTCCTAAGGCTCGCACAAGTTGTAGGCCGCACTTTTTCACCAATCGTGCCAGTTCTGCTTTTCTAGCGCTTAGCAAAAAAGTTCCTATCCCTCCTAAATTAGGCTCTTTTAAAAACATGATAGATAAATACCTAGATCCGTGATGTTGTTTTATAGTTTTATTCTTTTTTTAGGTTCTCTATCATTTTTAATGTTATTTGTATTCCTCATTGAACATTTGCAAGTACTGCTCGGAAATGTTATGAATTGTTACGTTCTATGATTTGTTGGTTTCCTCTCACATGAGCATGCTCATGTAATAAATGAATGAAATGGAATACGTGCAGCTTTAAGGCACGTGAAGGATCGACGCTAAAGCAACACAAGCTTCTAATCATGAGGAACTTGTGAGAGATTTTTAGGAACCCCAAATGAAACTTGCTACCCAAAGAATTTCATGACCGTTATCATTAGCAAGCATATCCTATTGTTCGCATGCATAGTGGAAGTTTAATTAATATTCGGATGTTCAAGACCTGATTGTTCGCAAAAATCCGAATGTTCGACAATTCGGTCCTTAGGTATTCGAAAATTAGAAGAATATTTTCAAATGTTAAACTCTACTACCTATCCCCATATACAGCCCTCCCCACAAATAAGTCATCTGCCGTTGCACCGCACCCCTATACCGACCCCCTCCTACACTTGGAAATTTTCCAGCGGATGCTTCACCCTTTATAGACTAACAAATTCAAGATCGGTTATGTTAACTCGTCCACCATGTTGATTTCAGAGAATTTCCCTCTAATGCACAAGAAATAAGCACATCTCACAATTGGAGGCGATAGAACATCAGATGCTAGTTAATTAAATAGATTTTATTAGATTTTCAGCGAATTCTGTTAAATGGCAACATACATAAGCGTAAAAACAACTGAGAGGATCCAACAACTGTGACAAATTTCGTCGACTTGGATTGTAAGGTAAACTCATTCCGCTACAACAACACTTCGAGCTTCTACTTTGCTCCTTGTCAACATCGAGGACTGAAAGCTTGCCAACTGGTCACGATTTCATATTGAGAATTTAGATATCGACAAGAAGAAGCAGCTATATGGCAATCTTGTCTTTGATCGAAACCTACCGCACAAAATATTCACACTGGACAAGTAGATAGATGAGCTTCTATAGCTTCCTAAAACAACCTAATTTTTACTACATGCGAAAAAGCAATCTTCTGAGAGCTTTCTTTGACACCACAATCATGAGCACGTAGAGGGGACTTAAGCAGGAAACAATTACGACATATTACAAACCCCGTAATTATTGAGAATGTAAAAATCGGTGAGTATATCAAAGAAACGTCTTACGCATACTTAGCAATAAATACGCTATGTACAATAGAAAAATGAGGCATATTGTTGCATTTAGGCATTTAGGAAGATGAACAGTAAAATACATGACACAGCAACGGAAAAAAATGGTCGTGACAAGTGAGGATTGCGGACGAAGTAGATCAAGTAGTAGTAGTAGTTCTGACAAAAGAATATAGGAAGATCATAAGATATGTTTTTCATACAAAATCGAAGATCATTCAGAGTCCTATTCGTGCAGAAGACGTTCGACATCTGTCGTATCAAGTTCACGAGTTATTGTCAGTGCCTGGCATGCCACGTCGCCAACCACACCTAATCGTTCCAGCAAATGCCGGTAATCAGCAGCAGAAAGGACACTATCGTTACCAACCACAGAATATAGAAATCTAAAAAGTACTGATCAGCTAATAAAAATGAACGGAGACGCATCTAAGCCACAATAGGGTCAAAGGTGCTACACAACTTTAAGTAATAACAAAGCATGCAATGTATTGGTATGTCTTTAAAATACATCACTATATAGTAAAACTTATCTGTTTGTGTGTCTGTTGGCAATTGCTTATATCTCACGATCCAACGGACAAAAACACATGAAATCTACACCGTTCGACTCAGAATTGTGCCCTCCTGTGCAGAAAATCAGTGTCATCGCTTCGCCGCGCTTCGCATAGATGACGTTCATTTTCTGCAAAGGAGGGCACAATTCTGAGCCGAAAGGTATAGGTTTCATGTGCGAATGTCAATGTTATCATACAAAAAGGGAAAGTTTTGCGTAGTGGCTAAATTCTCAGGGTTCTCTCAGTTGTCAATGAAGTGTCTTGGAAGGGGTTATGTGCCAAATTAATGTTTCTATTTATACGCGAAAACAGGGCGATTATCAACACATGCAAATTTATCACATCCTTACAAGTGCTCCGACTCGCCTACGGCGAGCCCCGCAACTGTATGCTTCATCCGTTTTGACGGATGGAAAGTAAAGGTACCTGAGTACCAAGGTCTCGCGGAGTCGGAGCACTTGTTTTTTTTTTGTTTTGCATGAATGACGTTTTTTTTTTCAAGTCCGTTAGCGCTGCTTGTTACTTGGGACGATGGGCCCTCCTGCAGTTTTAGCCGGCAGTTCATGACTTACTCCCTTTACCGCCTCACATGTTCCTTCATTGTTGATGCTTCTTGTTTCCTCTGGTACTCCGTACCTTACTGTAATGCTTGTGCCCTGCTATTTCATGCTCAAACACCAAGCAAGTGCTGTTTTCGGGTAGCTGAAAGAGGTTCACAGTCCGCCTGGGTACGCATGGAAAGTCAGACTATTCGCGCTGGTTCTATCCGTTCTTATCCGCCGCTCGAAAGTAAGTGCATTCACTATTCCACTTGTTCTGCCCCAAAATCTCAAAGTAAAAAATTTCCCTGAAACCTCGTCTAAGGGAGTTATTTGACATACTGATCACGAATATCACACAGATTTTATACCGTAACCCCATTTGGGTAGGGTTACGGTAGGGCTAGGGCAAGTGGGGTACCTCACGGAATCACCTGAATTTTTGTCTACGGGGGTTATTTGACGTGCTGATTACGAATATCACATTGATTTTGCAAATTGAAAGCAATTTGAAGTTCTCCTATGGACTGTACTTCCACCTAACCTTACCCCAGTGGAGTTACGGCACAAAACGAGTGTGATATTCGTGATCAGCATAACAAATAACCCTCCTAGAGAAAAATTCAGATGATTCTGTGAGATACTGCACTTACCCCTAACCCCAAAGTAACCCTACCCAAATGAGGTTACGGTACAAAACGGGTGTGATATTCGTGATCGGCATGTCAAATAACCCCCTTAGAAGAAGTTTCAGAAAATTTTTTGATTTTGATATTTTGGGGCTGAACAGGTGGAATAGTGCCGTAATGCATAACAAACTAGTAATTTTAATCACACCTTGGCTATTTTGTGCTATGGTGAACGAGAGCGTAACAGCTTACAAATAGTCGAGATTCCAGCCCCACAGTAGGATTTGCTTGAAGGGGCTTTCTATGGCTAGTCATCGAGCTCCGGCCTTTGCACGCAATGAGATTTTCCTCATACTATTCACGGGAAATGAGCTGGTGTATTTGCGACTGTCAAACGCGTTGATGTATTTAATTATGGGGCATCATGAGTATATGCAAATGAGTAAATAAAAACTGTGAGAAATGAGGAAGGTATGTGTGAACATACGGTTACGGTGGTATATGCAAATGAGTAAATAAAAACTGTGAGAAATGAGGAAGGTATGTGTGAACATACGGTTACGGTGCTTTAATCGGAAGGAAAGTTTAGAGTGAAGAAGTTTTAAAGCAGTCTCGCAGCAGTAGCTTCGCGGATAACAGTGATTTTGTGAATTTGAGATAACCCAAAGGTAACGTGGCTCACGGGTCTCGGCGAACAATATTCGCCTGCCATTATTCTCCTTTGTTTGAACTACGGAAGGACATACTTTTCAATGTAAGGCAGCAAAGGTGAATAGACAGGGCCCACTGCTGCTGTACGATAAGGCGCCGTAGCATGTGGCAGTGTCAACCGTGTGAAAATTGGCGATTTGGTGTTCGAAATTCTGACTTATCTTGTATATAGATACTCAAGCTTCTATGGCTTCACTCCTGCTGATTGCAATGAACGGACCCTACTAAGAAAAACGCGGTGTACCGCTCCACAGAGTAAAAGTGTTTTTTTTTTGCCTTGTGGAAAACTCCCTCTGTCGCATTATTAGCAGTGTACGAATGCAAAACCTCCCCAATTTGAACAGAAAACCTTTACTTTGGGACGAGTTATGACGTTTAACAAAATTAGGTGCAACTGCCCATGAACTTTTGCACACATCATCGAGTTAGTATTGATATGTAATACCTCTTCTTTGCCATTCAGGTTATTATAAGGACATCTTTATTACGGCCCAACGTTTCGACTGTGTGAGTTTCTGAGTGGCACAGAAGAAATATCACATATAATCACGTAAGAATGCCCCAAGCTTATGACACCACAAGGAAGTTGATGCTGATAATTATTTTCTCAAGAAAGAATGGGAGAAGTTACAGAAGTTTTTGAACAGCACTTAAAGAAAGTAACATACCTCTGGAGCAACGAACTATAGAAAGAAAACTGCCGAGAAACACCATCCTTGTCTTGAATTCCAACAGATTCTGCGTCAAACACCACCAACAGGCCAAGTATTAACATGATGTTCTCATTGCTCCGCAGTTCGTCTTTGAATGACGAATAATATCTAAAAGAAATCCGAAGAATTAGAAGCTATCATAAAGCCTTGCGTTTTTCTTTCAATCGCGATTTTTCCGTCCCATAGCCATGCTTTCAAAATGTGCTCTGTATCATCCGGAAGCGCTTTTGTTCGTCTACAACTCTACAAGAAATAAGCTGCAACAGTAGTCAAACAGCTACAGCTACAGTAGAACGCCAATGAAAAAGGATCGCAGTTACCAAAGACAAAAAATTAAAAGATGAGGGAAATCGTTATAATTCGCAAGGCATAACGAGGAAGAATTCACTCCCGAAGGGCGATGGTTTGACAAATAGATCAGCTGGGAATCGATCTCCCCGCGTCCGAAAATGATTTCGGTGCTGTAATGCAACTTCGAAAACGCGTATAATCAGCTGAAAAATGAGTCTGATCCTGAGCGATCGTATTGCAAGTAGGTGAAGCGACACTTCCAGTGCAGTTTGTACAGCGAAAGTTTATCAAATTTCAAGGTTTTTTTTTCAAAATTATCGGGTGTTAACAACAATATTTTCCGTGCATGATGCCCTTACCGACTTATGCTAACACCCAATACGTTCGACAATACTATAGAAATAGATGCTTCATACCTGATACAATGAGGAAGAACCTCAGACAGTCGGGGATCAAGCGGTTGACCAATAAGACGTGTATCATTTGGAACGTAAAAGATTGCACCGTGAATGACCATATAAGGTATACAAGACCCTAAATAATTAGTTTCTTGATAAAGGTGGTAAATTTAGAAGTAACTATCAGAAGGCTCACGTCTAATCAAAATGCACTGGTCCTGAATGCAGAACAAACTGAAGCACGGAAGTCTTTTGAGCATGCGGACAAATCGTCTAATGCTACCCTCGGCAAAATTTACTAGGTAAGGGTTGAATTCCTCATGTCGAGATCTAAAAATTCTCGGAATTCAACACGGAATCGATATAAATTTCGAAAGTAAGCAAAACTTACGGATCCACAGACGCATCGTAAGACTTGTAGATGAGATTTGCAGCCAAAACATCATTAACAGTCACATGATCAGACGGTGTTAACGCATTTAAATTCGCTGATGCTAAAAGTTGATGTCATATGAGATGCATTCTTGAAGAGATTGGAATCCAAACAATTATTCAAAAAGCAACACATAAACAAGCAGCAGCGTCGCTCATACCCTCTCACCTTCGAGAGCATGGAAACAAACCCTGCAGAATTACTTCAAACTAGCTCACTGCTTATCACTTTTTCTTGTCAATTCTCATGAATTCATTTTCTTGAGCAACCGAGTCTATTAAGGTGGCAAAATGGGAATGCGCGCTGAACTTTCGACATTTTTATGGACATGTTGCCGAACACCTCTTGTTAAACTACTGGTATTTCCTGAAAGAGCGACTCACGACGAATTTTTTAATATACGACTTATCAAATATCACTTCATTCCTGATTTTTTGAAGAAATCCAAAAGAAGACCGACCGGAATTTCCGAATTTTCCTTCCCCGTGTTTCATGCTGTAAGAGAAGGTAAAACTGCAGCGGAGCACTATTGCAGGTCATACAAGGGTTAAAAGAATTTTTGCTGTGTCTGACTAAATCCAAGCTAAAATCTCGAATGCTCAAAAATAGCCGGGAACATGGCTAACTGGGCCGAAGTTGTGACTGCCAATCAATTAATCGATTGCCCTGCCGTTCATATCTGGAATCAGCAGTCGCGCTTGTCACAGCCTAATAGCTCAGCCATTGCGCTATCAGGCAGTAACTTGTTTCTCTCAGAAAAGCTCCCCACGGATATCCCTGTGTTGTCAGCCAAACTTTAGAGAAAGTATGATTCAAACTGAATCCTTGCAATGCCCCGAAATCCATATATAGAACTTCCACAAATCATTACATACCTGAAACAGTACTGATACGCGTGTCAACTGCTCCAGGATTCATATAAAACGAATCCCTTCTACCGCTTGGCCGTTCGTCCTAAACCTTCACTAAACCTATGATGTCGTATAAAACATGAAAAGAATGCTCAATGACTCTTAATCCTGACCACCACTACGCTTGGGTCCACCGTAGGTGCACACGCATTGAGCCACTGAACACTGGATTCATCGGAAGGAAGCAGACCATTCATCTGCAAACAAATGGCAAGTATTCAACATATAAAACATCGGCTCGTGTATCATACGTGAAAATCCTCCGCGCTCTCTAGTTTCGCTTCCTCTTTGCTATCAGAGTTAGTTGAGGCAGCAACAGCACCAGTTGAAGTCGTATTGTTGCCAGCAGCCAACAGATCCTTTGTTACCTAGATAACTCCTCCATGAAGGACATATCTTCGCTATTCACCTCACTGAAGAGAGGAGAAACAGTGGACCACTCACTTCATCGACTATTGCACATCCGGGAGGATACCGTCCGCAAGTGCATTGGCAGGTGCAGTTCACTCGGGGAGGGTTATTCTCAATAAGTTTTACGAGAACCTACAGAGAAATATGATGGAGAATGATCTGCACAATAAAAACTAAACCCAACTGACCTCTCTCGGGATTGTCACCATGTCTGACATAGGTGTTATTGGATTTGCTATAGGATTGGCTATCGGATTTGCAATTGGATTGAGCGCTGGGGTCAAAAGCAGTGAAGAAGCTGGTGCCGGCGCCAAAATGGGTGGCTGAAAAGGTGGAAATGGGTGGTGTTCACAACCTGTGGCTGTGGCTTCAAACCATATATCGTATACTTGACAGACCGCCTTTACAGAAGTGAAGATTTTCTCCCTCTGTACCAGTGATGACTGACGGCCGTAATGAGGATGGTAAGTGGGAGCATGCTGGGATAAAGCTAAGACTGAAGTTAAAAAGTGGAGGGTGCCGAGCTATGAAAGTGAGGGAAGTGTACCCTTCTGTCCAATATCAGAAAACCATTGCATTTCAGCTTGTCTTTCGCTTTGCGTAGACGAGAATGATTTTCTGCGAATCTTCTTTATTACTTTTCCTATGAGAAAATTATTGATCTAATCTCATCCTTCTTCTGCCACCATCATGCATTTCTTGGTTTCTTCTCTTCTTTTTCTCCACCACAGAAAAGAAAACTAAATTTATGTTTAATGGTTCAAATCTCAAGTATATCTCAATGGGCAGCAGAGCATTCTGAAAGGGTCACCTGCCAAAGGTATCCAAAGAGCTCCTGATGTCGAGGTTAGACCGACGCAGTACTCCTCCGCGGCTCGGATAGCCTTGGGCAGGAAGCAAACATGTAGTGGGCCTTGGTGGGTAGTCAAAGTGCAGCGCCACGAAAGCGAACACTGCGGACTTTGACAGCTGAATTTCCGTGGATTTCTATTTGAAAAAGAACCAACTGAGAAGAGGCACACTATGTGATACCGCTATGAAACTAATGATTACAGATAGGTGATAAGTGACACACAATAGGAGAGCCTTGCAACTACAGTCGCGAGCAAAAAGATATGATCAGCGGCATTTCGACAAGAGGATTTTTTGTTATAACTCACTTCTGGAATGAGCTTCACAGATGGAATTTATACACGGCTTATCTGGACAAGAACTCAAATTTAGAGGCTTTGTTAAGCTCCTAAACATCAATTTTCTCTGTTTTCTTTGATTTCGTCCAATACCTTCACTGCCACCTTCCGAGAAAAATGAGGAGTTGGTACAGATTAGGCACATAACTGACTATTTTTTTTCACCAAATGTCATTGCTGCCCTTTCCTATACTGCTCAAATGCGTGGAGCAAAATAACTGGACGAATTCAACAACAAAATCCGTTTTCTTGTATCTAAAGAATAATGGCTCTGTTACAGTTCCTATTTCAATGTTAGAATACTTGTTAGTAGTGGATATCACAGAAATATCCTCCATCGGAACAGTTGTCTTTTGTTCGAGAATATTGGAAACTCCTGTTTCTCTTTTTTGGACTTCCTGGTAATCCCACTTCTTCATGTAAATGGAAGAACTACAGAACACGACTATTACAACAGATTACTCATTCAAGATAGGGTTTAGAATAACTGCTCTGCGAATCGAAATAAGGTGATACAAACGAGGAACCATCATGTAGTGAAAGTGGTGAATTTGCATTTGAAACGCGATAGTTCTGTTTGAAAACAGTTTGCGTCAATGTTATGCAGCGCAGAGAAAATCTACTTTGACTCCCATCATTTCCCAAAATTTCGGCCGAATAGCTCATTCCCAAAGTTATGGTGAAAAGATCCGCCTTCAACATGCCACTGATCATATCTATTTATTTATTTATTATACACAGTGCCAAGGCACAATGCTTCCCTTCAACACGAAGGTAATAAACGAGAAGGTTTTGAAAGTTCCAAAGAGAAAAAATTCAAAGAGATATTCATGATATCTATATGATATCTTTTTGACTGCAACTGTACAGGGTGGCGAAAAATTACGTGCGCGTGAAGTTTGACTCTGTTTTATTTTTTGTGTGAAGCATTCCTGCATACTTTTTCTTTCTTAAATATTTATTAGTCAAGCAAGAACATTCCAATTTTATCTTCCAACAAGAATGGGCTCTAGCCCATGGAGCCAAAACAACGATCCACTTCCTGAAAACCAAAATGAGCTCTTTTTTGACGAAAGATTTGTGTCCTGCCAATAGCTCGGATTTGAATCCACTGGACTTTTCTGTTTAAATGTCTAGGGAAGAGCTACTTAGGAAATGTAAAAAACCTGGTGGATTTGCGGAGAGAATTGATGAAAATTTTAAATAATCTAGACGTTAACTACCTGCGCCGCAGCATCGACTCCATGAAGAAACGAATTAACGCCTGCATCAAAGCTTATGGCAGACACATCAAAAATTTTGTGTAATTATGAAATGTCGCGCCCTGTAGTTGTACAGGAATAAATTTCTTGAAATGTTCGTTGGCAGATAATAAAATCTGAACGCCTTTTATGGCGCACGTATTTTTTCGCCACCCTGTATATGGTTCAACCACTTTTGTTGAAACCTAAGTGTACGTCGGCACGAATATCCCGAGAAGCTGTCAAGTGCGGAACTCGCCGAGGCGAATCACTTGTATGGTTTGTAAGAGGGTTCCCGGACTCAACTGATTCGGTCTGCTGCGCCGGCTGCGCGATCGCTACAACTGCTGCTGTGCGTGTTGCAAAGACGCAGCGCAGGGTAGTGGAGATTAAAGCGAATGGAGGATCGTGAGACGATGTGGATATCGTGCTCCAGTGCTAATCTGGGTGGTAATTGCGACGACGCGAAAAAAAAAACCAGCGAGAAGCGGCGATAAGATGCAATGGTCGCTATAGTCCGTTTCAAAAACGACGATAGTTGAGTATTTGTGCCTATGGTGTAGCGTTTCAATTATCAAAACTTTTTTTAGGCGCACACATGTTAGGATAGTGAAAAAAATGACCTCTGCAATAGAAAAAATGCTACGGAATTGCTAGGGAACTCGTTAGAAGAATGTCTAAATTTTTGGGATCGCTGTGAGCCATAATTATCTTAATGCAATTGGGGAACATGACTTCATGAAAATTGTTTGCCTGAAGGTAACTAGCTCCGACTCAAGAATGCAAAAAGGCACTCCGGCAAGATCATAACCAGCAACTCTGTGCTAGTAGGTCGAGGAGCTAACCACTGCAACACGAGTCAAGTTGAGGTCGTACTCGTCATCGGGCATTTGTGAGCATCACCGTCTCAACTTGCGAGTGAAATTCCGCCAGATATGACGCTGCCAACTAATTTGTTGTAGTAAAAATGCAAAGTAGAAAATAAGTGGCCACAATCCGAACTGTTCGAGTTATGTCACCATTTCATTTTCACTCTGCCATACGCCGAACGGTTCGGATTGTGGCCAGTCATTCTATACTTTGGATTTTTACTAAGACAAATTAGTTGGCAGCATCATATATCTCCTCACACTTGTGAGCCCACCTGACAACTGCGCATCTGCAGACAATGTTAACACCTCTACTTTTTTTTATTTCTCACCTATTTGCTGTTGAATTTCAATCACAGCAGAATTGCAATGATGACTCAACCGGCAACCTCGCGACACTTGATTTTTCCTGCCGAAGAATACATCGTTCAAAAAAAGCCTTAATCTGGAGTAAATTCCTGGCAATTTCGTGAGCACCAATGCATGAAGACTTTGATGTGTGAACCTGGAGGTTCACAATTATTAGAACTATTTCGTTTGCCACATTCAACCCACAAATGCGTGATGCTCGAAGACCTCCTGCATTATAGCACGATTTCATCTTCCGATCTTTGCCACTAGTGCGCTTCTACATGAGCGTTCTTTGAACTGATTTCTTACGATTTCGACCTCTAACTAATACTGCTGGTGAAAGGGAGATAGACCTATAGGCTCAGTAGAAAACGCCTGTGAACTGAGAGATTTCCATGCCTTGGCAACAGAAAAAATCCCGGACTGTGGTCGCGTTGCAAAAGAGCACAGGAATGCTAAAGGAGCGCATTTACATGAGTTCTACTAAATCCTATCAACATGAGAAAGTATGGAACGTGAAGTGGTGGTAGCTGCGCAATCTCAGCAACGTTTTCGGTGAGCAATGAACGAACATCAACCTCCATTTCCCAATGCTGAGTCAGATAACAAATCAGGAAAAGTTCGTCTTCGAATTTTGATAATGATTTCCGACTTGCATCTGCAGAAAGGTGATGGTGTTCCGCAACTGGAAAGCTAACAATAAACTCCCATGTTCCTCACCTTATTACTATTGATTGGCGCTTAAAAGCTTCATAAAATGAGCAAATCAATCCAACGAAATTTTCGTGGGGCCCACAATCAGTACTGCCGGGAGGAATCGAAGAAGACCTACCAGATCCCCTCGAGTAGACAAAAAACGCAGGGTAAATGTGCACTAACGTAATGTTACTCAACTATTTTTAGTCAATTTAAGAAAATAAAAATTTAATTTTCTTCCTGAGAACCTTATATGTGAAAATTCGGCCATTTGAGTCAATAATTTGGCGGCAACACTAGTTTGTTTTTTCCAAGAATCCACCCACCCCCCTCTCCCCTCGTTCGCGTCCAAAACTGGTCAATAATCCACGCTCCAGTCAGCACATGAGATTGAGCAGTAACCATTAGCGACTCAATTGTGGCGAAGTTGAAAACCATAGAACCCCTCAGTGTTGCGTCACAAAACACCCACTTGATTCAAGGCAGGTGCAATGGGGGCAGGAATTGGAGCAGGAATAGGTGCAGCAACGGGTGGAGCGACTGGAGCAGCATTAACAATGTGAGCGGCCACCTGTTGAGCAACAGCAGCAGCTATCTAGATTGAAATCAATCAAAGAGGGTTGTGAACACCACCCAAATAGGGTTATACAAATTACCTGATGTTGATTTATAGCAGCTTGAACCTGAACTTGTGCAGCTGCGGCAGCAGCTAGTTGGGCTTGTGCCATTAAGGTAGGATCAACGGGATTCACTGGGTTATTTTGGGGCATGACAAGCAAACCTGGAAAATTACAAATGAAATTCCATGAAGGAGGGAAAAAATTTTGGGGACTTACTTGACTCCACAGCTGGAGGTATGAAACCACTGCTACTCATCGTTGTTGCTGGATCGACATCCATCGTCGGAGCTGCGGTAGTTGTTGAGCTGACGTCAGCCAGTGACTGAGCTACTAAAGGTACGCCAGAGTCTAGTGAATCATAGCAATATCCGGTTCAACATAGAATTCATTATTACTATTATCCAAAAACATCGCCAACGCTAATATTTTCTGCTGTTAAAAATATACGGCGCACCAAGTATTTACCTGCAGTCGATCCTGCCTCAAGTAACGGGGGAACCACTATTGGCACTGTTTTATGTTCTTGGGTCCTGAACAGAGGACAGTACTAACACTCTATAGATATATCGGAAATCCTGGAAAAGCAAGTGCACTTACAAACACATATTGTACACATCATCCTGAGGTCTCACAACCGAAGAAGAGACTTCTTCAGGCTTCACTTCAGCTTGCGAAGTATCATGTTGTGCTTGCGATTCCTGGACCTGACTCGATGTACGTTGTCTCACTCGTTCCGCAACATCTGCATCGTTTTGAGTATCTTCGTCCTCGATTGCATCAGCACGCGCCATCGCATCAGCTAACCGACGCTCGCGGTTCTCCTCAACACGTTGCTTCTTCTCCAAACGAGCTTCATCTGACATGATCCACTCCTTCTTCATTCCCACCTGAAATTTTTTAAAAAATGCTAGGAAATGTCGGCGCTCGTGCTCGTATGTCAGTGCTTTAACCATTGTAGAAAGGTTTCTGCCCGTTAAGTATTAGATGTATTAGGTTGGCGAGAAAGTAATTCCCGAAAATTTACAAATCCTTCCTTTGTGAAAAATGGATCGGTACAGGAGTCTGGTCTAAATATTGCTAGAGAACATTCTCGAAGCAATCATATCAAGGTTTCATAACATAAGTAGCAAGATTACCGCTCCAATTATGCCTTGAAACGGAAAAGACTGCCATAGCTCGATCTGATTCTACGGGTGTCTTCGCGGCACATCTGCATCAACGATGTTAACATCAACACTGCATTAACACATTGACAACCGCGCCCATTTTTGCGTGTCTGGCGCGTGGGACCAACGCCCCTTTCAAGAGTGCGGCGCCCGCGGAGTTCCACACTGTTACGATAAGATAATTAAGACTAAAACAGATCTTTCTGCAGAAATAATTTGAAATCTAGTTCCAAAAGACTACTAGTGTCATCGGATGAAAAAAGGGGAGAATCTAAAGCTCCTGGATTCCATTACGGCCGAAGGAATTTTGTAGAAGGTATTTTTAGTGTTATAAGGAGTATTCAGAAAGTATACACGTTCGCACGGCTCTAACCTGACGAATAAGGAAGTGCAGGATGTAATGAACGTGTTTCTACGTGGGAAACGCGGCTTTGCTTCAGAATATTTCCACCTACTACACAAAAGATGTAAAATAATCTCCCTCGACTTCAAAATCTCATCTTTTTCATGATATCTGTCGCAATAAAGAAAAACTCATTCTTGAACCACAGTTGTTTTACACCTCTTTAGGAAGTACTGTACACATTTTATATGGAAATACTACAAAATAGTTCGAAAATAGCGTCCAGTACTTGATAATAGGGGCGCGGCTCACCGGTGAGCCACGCGATCCCACGCGAGCAAAAAAGCGCGGCTCATCGGTGAGCCACGCGGTCGCCAATGGATTAAAAGAGAACCTCGTCAGCGAACGCCGTTGGTTCGTTCGTTTCAAGGAGGAAAAAAAAAACGGATGTCAAGATGTAGCTTCAGCTATTCGTATAGCTGGGTATAAGAGAATGAGCTGCCCCAGCCAAACAGTGTCACGCCACCAGTCGGAGCACCCGTATGTAAGAGCATGGTGCCAGCTGACCTTAGTCAGTCGCCAGCGGGTGGCGGTCAAGACGTACGCCGCGACGCGCCCGCGCCGCACCGTATGCTTCTCAAGTTCAGGTTGTTTCTTCAAATTCGACGCACTCAATGACATTGGTGGCCACCTTCTTGCAGTTTGTGGGTTCCGACAACATTCATCTGTCCCACTCAAACTTAGAAAAGTTGAGCATATCCATGCAGAACTGCTCATACCCTCGAAGGCTGCAGCGACGCGCACATGGAGGGACCAATCACAGACCAGCAGCGTACCTCTTGTCACGCAGCCGTCGCCAGCTCCCTGAAGCCACGTCGCCAAGCCGCTCCCAATCCTCCCCCTTCTTTTGTTATGTAGCAATCATATATAATAAGTATTATAACAATAGTATCTCATACACCCCTACACCTCAGGAATAGGAGCTTACAACAAATTACCTGACACGGACTTCGAAAATCGACCTCGTCCTGGCCCATCACAGTCACATGATAGCTCTGACACGGCTATCAAGGAAGATCCGGAAGTGAGTGTGCGCGATCTCGCCAGCATACTTAGATGCAGTCATCGGACTGCCAGTAACATCTCAATTTGTCCCTTTCGAGTGCCAATGCTGCCTAACGGATTCTGGTTCGCTGCAGGGATGCGAGAAGCACCATATTTCTTTGAAGAATTCCGAATAGAAGGCTAAACATCGCGCAGGCGTAAGCGTCCCTGCGTTGAGGGTAGAGATGTCATGCCGGATGAGGTTCTTTAATACAATGAACACGAATACGACATTTTGTATGGTTTTGATTTACTGATTTTACCAACATGTCAGATTCAGAGATTCCGGGACGGCGAACACAGGCCGAATACGTTTCAGCAGCAGCTGCACCGCGTGGTTAAAGCTTATTTTGTCACCCCACAACCTGCGTTATATATATATATATATATATATATATATATATATATATCAGTGGCGGACGCAGAAAGTGGGCGGGAGGGGGGGCGTGGGAAGAAAAGTGGGGTCTCCGCCGTTTTGGGGACCCAGACGGAAAATAAAATTAATAATAATATTAATTATAATAATAAACAATAAATAAAAAATATATTAAAAATAATAATAAAAATAAACAATTAAAAATAAACTAACACAAGATTTTTATTTGTATTGTAAAGTAATTTCGAAAATGTGGCGACCCATTCTCGGGGGGGGCGCGCGCCCCCCCCCGCCCCCCTCCCTGCGTCCGCCACTGATATATATATATATATATATATATATTGCATGAGGTACCTCATGCTAAAAGTGAGCAAAGACAAACAGAAGTCCTGGGTATTCTGTGGAAACATCACAAACACCAAAACCAAGCGAAAGCGATAAAATAAGTAACAGTTGAAACAACAGAAAGATGCGACATCGACCGGGATAGCATCATGATTCCAGGTAGCTACGGACCATGTTTTTGAAAGATCGAGGATTAGTAGGAACTGCTTGTGCTCTGCTAAGTGCTAGGTAATCGGATCCTGCTCTACTGATGAAAAAATGTGACCGGCATTTGAGTCTGGCTCTAGGAAGGCAGAGCTTTAGTGAGCTACCCCTAGTTATAGAAAATCTAAAGGAACAGTAATTCTCAGGGTCAAGTCCACAATGACCATGAATAAGTTTATGGAACATGAGAAGGTCAATTTTTTCTCCTCCTAGAAAGGGAGTGGATATCAAGATTCATATTCCTCTCCTTAGCGGAAGGAATCTTGTCATAAGAAAAGCCGACTGTTCTTGTAAAGAGCTTTCTTGTGAAACTATTCTGGACCTTTCAAGTTTACCGCTAACCTTCCGTTTGTGTGGGCTAAATATGATGGTACCGTATTCAAGTAAAGGTCTAATGTAGGTTTCAAAGGCAAGTAAGAGAATTGAACTGTTCTTAGTAATCGACCCCCTGAATAGTTGGACATTACACCCATTGCCTCCGCTGCGATCTGTTCACAGTGATGGTCGAAGTTTAAGTCGTTTGTAAGCAAAAACCCCAGGTCTTTAATCTCGTCAACTACTTGAATTGGGATTTCTCCTATGATATAGGCATGGCAACTGTTCCTGGGCCCAATATGCATTAGTTTAGTCTTTTCCTCTAATAGTGGAATTTCCCAAGCCCTGGACCATTTCCATATAAAATCGATTGCATTCTGAAGTGCTAAGCTGTCAGAGCTTTTAGTGTAGATTTTGAGGTCATCGACGAGAGCGCAGCAGTTAACACCGAACGCTGAAATGAGTTGGAGAAGCTCATACGTATATATGTTAAAAAGGATTGGAGAGAGAACTCCCCCCTGTGGAACCCCACTTGCGAGCGGCCAAACGCCTAGAATATAGAGAGATCGGGGAGTATCTATCCTTCACCTAGTTACGAGAGATTATCGGAATTATATAATCAATGAGCATACTTCTCAGTGAACTTATATATTAAGACGAGAAACTGTAAAGTATGAAAAGTGGGACGCCTTTGCTTTACTTTAGAGCAGACCTATTCTGCAAAAACTCAGACAAAAAGGTAACTACGGTAGTTAATACATTTGCAATCTGGGAAGGATCACGTTATCCACAGAGGATCCCGTTGGAGCGAGTTGGCGAGGGAGGAAGGAGGAGAAAAACAGTGTGTGGCGAATGTGAAACACAAGCAGCCTAAATATCACGCGAAACATCAGGAGCCAACGGCGTGTGGAGTTGGGGATCATCGTCTGACTTAAACAGTGACAATTGTGATGTAGCCTTATGCTTCTGCCAACTTGAAAGAAAGCCCACATCATGCGTTGCTTCGCAGGAATGCTTGATGCTCTTACTATGGCACGTCACAGTTTCATGGAAATTTTATGTAAGTTCACCCCACATTTCAGTGGAACTTTGTTTTTTTTTTTTTTTTGAGAATTGCTTGATGTTAAAATAGGCTTGTCAAGCTGATTGAAATATAGGTTTGAAACTCAGAATATTAGACATCCTTTATCTCATCTTGGTTGTCTTAGAAGATTATCTTGGTACAAGCCACGATCATTCCCACATACAAACTGCCTTCAAGGTCCAAGTAATGGGCTTAACAAAAGAACATTTTGCGCTCAGGTGTCGTGCAAAATGGTTTTCAGGCTCGCGCGAGCGCGCTTTCCCCGAACAGAACTCGCGAAAACTCAGTAGAGTCAATAAATCAATAATCACATCGGGCAAATTGGCCGTCATATTCTTGATCAGCGTGGAAGACATTCCCTACAATTTTGCTTGCACCCCGAAGCAATACTCGCGGAACGTTAAAGAATCAACAAATGAATAACCACGCGGTGCGAAGTGGCTTTAAGATGCGTGATTACCGTGGTAGAAAATCCCCGTGGGTACAGTTCGGTCACGACTGCAGCAAAAATTGCGGAAAATGAATTAAATCAATAAATTAATAAGCACGCCGCGCAAGTTGGCCGTCAGATTCGTGATCGGCGTGGTGAAGAACCCCAGTATGCCCATTTCGGTCCGGATTGGAGTTAAACTGAGGAAAATCGATAAAATCAATCGATAAATCGATATCCGGATCGATACTACCCGATGAACAGTGACCTAGGCCTTCCGCCTTATTCGAAAGGTATCCCATGTTTTCCCTTCTTCAGCACCTTGCTTACAATTGCATTCCTACCGCTTGAATTTGGCGCCCATGCGCGCCGTCCAGTTTTTTGAAAAAAGTGTCGTAAGCGTTTCCATGTTTAATATAGAGATTTTGAGGAGAGCAGGGCACTTGCATAGCATACATATCTGGAACAATGATGAGGACCAGCGAAACAATTTTTGCGCCATTGTTGTGAATTCATATACATTGCGCATGGGTACACGTGAGCCCTCTTCAGGATAGGGAAATAGCCCGAAAACAAATACCTCGTCTCCCTCCATAATTTTTCGGGATTTTCCGTTTTCCGGGCTAAAATCCCGTAAAACGTAAAACGGAAGGCCAAAAATGGGCGGAAAACGGAAAATTCCGCACACTCCTGCAGCAGTCGGAATGCAGCAGATCCTCCTCATGCAGCAATGTCTGCCTTCCATTTCTTGGGGGTGTGGCTTGGCAGGTTCTGCTGCCTTTGCCTTATTTAGCTATCAGATATACTTTCTTGTAAACTGGTAAATGAATCGAGGTTTCATTACGGATGGGTATTTGGAGTGAACTTATCAGTCGTAAGCCCCTTTCAGAAATATGCCGGCCACGTCATAACATGCTGGACTGCTATGCAGTGCGAGCTCGCCGTGGCAAAACTCGCCAAGGGGGTCACATCATAGTATACGCTGCAGCACAGCGAGTCGCGAGCAAGCGGCGAGTCTGCCACTCAGCTCGAGCGCAGCAAAACTCGCATGCGCACTGGCAGCAACAAGTTGCCCCTCCCCCCACCTGCCACTCGGCGACAGCTCGTTCGAAGGCAAAACTCTGAGTGGGGCTTCAACAATCATCCGCAGCAGTGTGAAATAGTTGATAGTGAAAACATTCCGAAACGAAGTCGTGTGTCGCCGTTGTTTAACAAAAAGATGAGACAACAACAGTTGCTAATCAATCTGCGCAATTCTTCTAATATGTATTCATAGACGGTTGACATTAGTAGCCATCATGTGCGTACTCACTCCTGTATTTGGTACAACAACAGTGCAGTGTTATTATTATTATTTAACATTGAAGTTAATATTTTTATTGATTTTATTATTCAATCTGGGTCCATGGAGTGGTGAAGTTGCCATTTTTTTACGCTCCCCTGGCTTGCAACTCCTGCGTCCGGCACTGCAGCAGTGTGAAAAATCTGCAGCACCAGAATTCTTGGCCCCAGTTCGGCGAAAAACTAACGTGATAGCGAGGATAAGAGTGAGCCCGAAAATGCAAATCTTTTCGCAATATTTTCGTTAGGATGATGCAACGGTATTTTCCCAGCAAAACTCGTTAAAAAAGCTCAAAAATTAGGTTTTCAGAAGTTTCAAATAGCAAAACAATAATGTAATCTAGAAAATAAAATTTTAGTGAGGTTACGAAAACCATGTTATAAATTGAGGCAGATAGAGAAAGAAGGTGAAATTTTGCAAGTTTTCGGGTTCCATATTTCTTTTGGTGATTTAGACGAGATTAGAGCTATTTTAGATGAGATTAGAGCAGAGAAATGTGCATCTCTGAAGCCATCCTTTTTTTGTTTTGAATGAAAATTTTACAATTTTCTAGCGACTCGAGGGAAAGCTGTACGATCACTAAACTACGTTCATAGCATAGTAGTTATTCTATAGCTAGTACGTCAGTAAAGACAAGTGTTGTCTTCTAGCCCTCCAAAATTGATTTCAATAACATAGGAGGAATAAAAAACAAAAATGCAAAACGAGTGTCAATGACGGGATCCAAACCCTCGACCTCCTGCCTATCAGTCCGCATCCTCTCCACTCGGCCACCTCGTCGCTGACGGACTAGTGCTGCAACGCATATAGTACTGTGGTGGGATTTTTGTTTTTTGAAGCCGAGGGCAGTAACAAAATATATACTTTGGACCCATCTTGAAAGATTCAAGCCAGATAGGTTTCATCCCGATTTTATTTATGGCCTCTTGCACTTCCCAGTTAGGTTTAACCCGTATTCGAAAAAGAGAGACGTTTCGGTGCTGTTGAGAAAAAAAACTGATCATACTCAGAATCCCAGAAACATCTTGTCGACAAGCGTCTGGCGAGCAAGTTTCTCATCGCATCTGAAACTTGCTCCTCCAGAAGCTTGTCGACATCTTAGTTTTGCAATTCCTTGTCGACAATTTGTTCCCCCGAAAGCATGTGGACAACTTGTTCCCCTTCCTTGCCAACATGTTGTCGACAGTCCGTTACTCACTCACAACCCATCAGATCTACAACCACTGCCCAAGACAAGACTTGCGTAGTATAGCCTAACTATCCTTCAATAGAAAGCAAACACTTTCCTAGAACTCCACCGCACCAACCATTGCCCTGGTGTCCTCAATGGTTGCATCGTATGCTATGCGCGTATGGGAACTTGACTCTCTCTCGTCGACAGGTTATTCAGCTAAAAGGTCGACAATTTTTTCGGCCAAAAGCTTGTTGTTGTAGCAAATTGTTTTTTTGGAAAATCTAGTCGACAACTTGTTTCCTCTTCCTTGTCCACAAGTTGTCGGGAGGAAAGCTTGTTCACAACTTGGGTTTAGGATGGCACGGTGACGTGAAGCTCGTCGACAACGATTTGCTTAAAGCTTGCTTGCAAGTTGTTTTTGGGTAAAGCTGGGCGAACAACTTGTTTTTGGGCTTCTGAGTACGAACAAAAAACGCATGCGTGAAGCCATACAGTGGCTGTCGATCATCCTTGCATTACAGAAAGCCTTCCATCTACTTTGCTCCGCAGCACCATGTGTGCGTAAGTATAGGTGGTGCGACAGAGCAGATGGGCGATATTCCGTGATATAAGGATTGTTGACCGCCACTGTACAGTCCTTCTGCGCAATCGGTAGAAAGTTTTCGAGCGCCTCGAACCTGCGGCGCGTGCGCGGCGCGGCCCGCTGGTAACAGCGGTCCGGTGTCCTCGATCAGCTGTTCGAAGACACCTTTCGTCAGGTATTGGCCCAGGTATGCGCTCGAGGGCGCCGGACCGCTGTTACCAGCGGGCCGCGCCGCAGGCTCGGCGCGCTCGAAAATTTTCTACCGATTGCGCAGAAGGACTATACGTAACTCAAGAAGGCGCACAGAATAAATAACAGGGAGTGATATGCCACTAAGCTATCAATATTCAATTGGTGGTTTGCCTGTTTCCAAAGTGATGAATAGGGAGATCACTTGGCTGACATAAAAAAAGAAAAGAATATGAAATACAACAGTTATTTACCTTGTTGGCGTTCCGACGAAAAAATGCTTTGCACGATTCACAAGTGATTACGTTGAAGTTGTAGCTGAAGGCTTTATCACCACAAACACGACAAATCTGCAATTATTCTGATTCGCTATGCAAAGGTAGAATCGAATCCAAAAATTGTTGAACGGCAGCTTGTATTTAAATTGAATTTGTTCCGCCCCACATCATCTTCTTTATAAGTTACTAGGTGCCGTACTCAGCTTCGCTCGGGTATTTTACTACTTGGGCTATCTATCTCTAGTTATTATCTCTAGTTTTACTATCTAGTTTACTACCTCTAGTTATTTCGGTGACACTGAATCGATGTATTCGTACGGAATGATTGTCATCTTCTTCTAATGCGTATCGAGGAACCGAAGGAGACGTCTTCACCGCCCCATGGGGTAGAAGAGCAAAGGATCAATAAAATCTATGAACCGACATTTCGTGCAAAATGGTTGTCATATTCGTATTCAGTGTATTGAAAAACCCCAGTAGACATGTGCTCGTCCGTCCCGAGCGAAAATGGTAAAAAAATCGATAAAATCAATAAATCGAAATTTCGCGCAAGATGGCTATCATATTCGTGTTCAGCGTATTGCGGAACCCCAGAATGCATGTGCCCACCGAATCCAGGGCGGAAATAAGGAAGAATCAAAGTCGATATAATCGATTAATCACTCGATAGCTTCTGGCGAAAAGTAGCCTATAACCTCCGTCGGCTCTTGGAGAGTCTGCACGCGAAATTTGGTCCGGATTGGTTCACCCTCCGCGATTTCTATCCATTACATACATACACACATACAAACTTTCACGTATATATATATATATATATATATATATATATATATATATATATAGATACTTATTTCATGCGCGACTGTAGGTTCACAACCAATTTTTCTTTTTTGCTGAACGCGTAATTGTATATTCTACCGTGTTGAACGTGAGCCAAAATGGCAGTACCTAACATTTCCAGGTTGGGAGATTGGAACACATCCAATATGCAGGATTGTTCACATTGACAACACTTCCTTGTTAGTGATTGCTCCGGGACTCTCTGGAAGTTCTGCACGTAGAAACATACAGTCTCTCTCAAAAATCCTTGCCTCACGCCGCACCGCCCGTCAGCTGAGAGATGCCACCAGGCCCCAGCGCAGCTTGCTGGTAGGCTGGGCTTCGTAAAAGGGTCGAAAAGCAAAAGGGGCTTCGTACGGGTTCGGGGCCGAGCCCCTCGAAAAACTTTGAGGTGTTCGTTGGTCCAAAGAAAAGAAATGCGTTGATAAAGGAGATGAAGGACGAAAAAGGCTCGCAAAAGAACTGCTCGTAGCTTTAGCAGAGCAATTGCGGCGATCGATGTTGAAAAGTTCGATTGGAGCAGATCATGTACAGGTTCCCATAAGCCGGAGGACTTAAACGACTCCTGCGCTGCGGAATCTGCATGGATTGAGCTGGAATCTTCAGTGAGATAAGAAGTAAGAGAACACTAGAAGATTTTGGGAGAGACAATCTAAACTTATGTGAACTAGAAAAGTATACGCTCAAATTCTGGGTCTGAGTGATTGCAACGCTCTCCCGTTAACTCGAGGCTTAACCGATTGACATCAAATTTGGGGTGAAGAAGTGTCGTACCACTCAAAATAAATGTATGCTATCAGATCACAAAACTCATGTCAATCCAGGAATTGTATGCTCGGTAAAGGAGCCAGCCTGTTTCAGATAGGCTGGGGTACAAGCTGAGCCTGTCGGGGGCATAATTTCCCTATTCAAACACATAAGTTTCCAACCTCCTACCATGCCCCCTATACTTGTAGGTATGTGCTATCATACGCCTCACATACTACCACTTATCATCTCCTATCTTGTGAGAATTTGCCCTTCTCCGCTCGCTCCAAGGCACTATCGCAAGCCGTTTAGCCGCGCTCCAAAGCGGAACGCCGACCCAATCGAGCCTGCGCGGGAACTGAAATCATATGAAAGCCCCTTCGAAAGCCTCGGTCCTTTTTTTTCTACGAAGGCTAATGTCGTTAGTTTAGTCTCTACTTTTTTCCAGAGTTTTTATTCCTTTATTCTCGATTAGTTTGTTGTTCTGTTCGGCTTTTCGCGACCAATGTCGACCTTTCGTTTCCTGATTCCGTCAGTATAGTTTCTGCCGCAGTGTGGAATGGTCCATTCATTGATTGCTCTTGGTAAAGAATTATAGTTATGTTTTGTCGGTTTACACTGGTTATTGCAGTTATGTTTTGTGGTTTCACAATGGGTTATCGTCCTTTAATTGCTACTAATTGCTTTAACTGCAATCATGGAGAATGCTTGTAGAATTGCTATCATTGGATGCGGTCATTCCCTTCTATCTATTGTTATTTTCAGAGGGAGCTTCGTAAAATCTGCATTTTTCAAAAGGGGACTTCGTTTTGGCTACGACCCTAATATAGGCTCGTGCCGGGGCCTGGATGCCACACCGCGCAATCAGTAGATGGGCGGTGCAGCGCGAGGCGAGGATTTTTCAGAGAAACTGCATGTAGTGGCTCAGTGAAGCATATGTTTAGCGAAAATATGCATTGCCCTACCTTGGCATATGATACCTCACCTAATCCTCATGTAAAGGTGGCATTGTTACACAGGCTGTCCCAAAAAAAGTAATGGTTAGACTATCCGAACGCTAATAACTTTGACACAAAGAGCAGGAGCAAGAACATCTCTAAGGGCAGCATTCACAGAAATATTCGTGCTGGAGCCTTCGTGTATCCCAAGCTCTTAAGGTGTTATGATTCTCCAGTGACCGACTAAACAGGAAACGACTTAATTCACAAGAGAAAATTCCCGTGAATGCTGTCTTTAAGGAGATCTACCTTGCACCTAAATTTGTTCAAATGACCGAAAATGGCAACAGTACATCTTTTGCAGCACCGTGGAATAGATCGGCAGCAACCATATACGATCTCGATGGGAACTGCTTTGGCGAATTTTGTAAACGACATTCGTAAGAATTCCTAAGTAACTTCAGAGAGAATTGGTAAACAGCAGGTAATATCCTCCCTGCCACAAGGTCACAACTAGGGTGAGAATCAAGATTTTCACTCGAAACCTCATCCTATCGACGCGGCAAATGCGAACAAATCCCAGATACTCGGAATTGAACAGGTGTGAACCTAGAATAGTGGCGGGCATCATTTTCGGGCAGGGCCTGATGATTGGAAGTTTCACTGCTCCTTTGAATAGGTGATGATCTACTGCAGACAAATCTGGAGAGGATACATGGTGGGTTAGACGGTTCAGTTCCGACTTGCAAATTCTTCTTGCTGTTAACAGTGCAAGATGGGGGCGAACGTCTGCTTGCTGAGTGGATCCAGTCCACTTATGAGCATCGATCCTATTTTCAACAGCTTATTCTTTCTTAGTTTGAGCAAATGAAGGGTATACTCTACGGTTAATGTGTGCCTGTTTGGAAAAATTCGTTTCACAGACAATTCGTAAAAGAAACAGAACATATGAATATGTGGGAGCCAACCAGTGATTATCCAACCCGCTCTTTCAGGTCAAGGTCGGATTGTCGAACTGTTCGCCAAGCAGCTCCTAAGCTCTCATCTCCGCGTGCAAATTTCGAGAAACTATGAGTCTCCGCCAATTACGAGTATGTTCTCTCACCAAATGCGGCATTGATATCTCGGGTAGCTTCCTAGATCGATCGTCCGAATTTCAATTCGAAAAGAGAAACCACTCGAGATACTTCAGTGACCATGACCTTACTCCTAAGACGGTAACACAGCGGTGCAATGATCTAAAGCTCGGGATAACGTAACCGCACGAATAAAATCAGCGTTGAGCCACGAATCCTCATCAATTGTTCCAAAACTCCTAGAGCAGAAAAAAGTGATTTTGGTATAAGATAATGCGCCACCACATAGTTAGAAGAATTTTTTTCTGTGAAAACAAAGAAATTTCCTGTGAACAAATATTAAAACTTCAAGAAGACGCACAAATATGGAAACCACAACAAACCCTCATACAAAAATAAAAGCGAAAACCTTGTAATAAAAAAGCTTCAGAAAAATCACCTTATTCGCCGTTCTCTTTTCACCTCCTCCGCCGCTAGATGCCGTGTTCGTACGTTTTCGATTCACCGGTTTTTCCGAGTTTGGGTCGAACCCTAAATTTTATGACAGAATGGTTTACGTAATCATGATCGCGGAGCAATTAATCTGCTTGAGTCTTTCAAAGCTATGGAAAGCGAGCGTAGCGAATTATTCGGGTAGGACATTCACTTCGTGGGCCAAAAAAAAATCGAGAAGACTACTGATTAAGATGGAGGACATGTCTCCTACTGTTTAAATTAGTGCAGAAGGTTCGCTTTCCCGGGTAAAAAATTGCTATTTTCAAGCCCAGCTTGTTGAAGAAACATGACACGGTGAGGGTCGATGCGGTGCGTTTTTTGGCACCAAAACTTCCAGAAATTTTTTTTTTCACAGAAACTTCGTATGGGGGTTATTTGAAGTGCTGAACACGAATATCGTATTGATTTTGTACTGTAACCCCATATTTGTAGGGGTACGGCAGGATTACTGTAGGTACGGCATCTCACAAAATCCTCTCAAATTTTGCGTAGAGGGGTTGTCTTAGGCGCTGATCACGATCATCAACATTATTTTACATGTCACCGTCGTTTCCTCCCCGAAATTGACACTTTCTCTAATTTCCCCTACCGTAAACCCACCATATCTCCACGAAAATGGGATTACGGTGCGAAATGGATACGATATTCGTGTTCAGCGCCCCAAATACCCCTCCCGTGCAAAATTAGAAAGAATTCCATGAGGTACCGCACCTAGAGTAACCCTACAAAAATGGGGTTACGGTACAAAACAGATACGATATCCGTGTCCAGCACCTCAAATACCACGCCTCCCTCCCCCCCACACCCCCTACACAAAGTTTCGGTGAAAAAAAAATGAAATTTTTGAGTCTCTAATATGGAACACTGCCGTTTCCCTATATATGACCCTGTTTATTTTGGAATTTTTCTCTATTAGCTGAGGCACTGCATGTCACAATGTGTACAGAGAACTCCAAACGGACGCAGTCAAGAGTCAGGACCGCGGCGCGGCTCTCTTGGGCAGAGTCACGGGAGCTCAGCATAGTGTGCGCCTGCGTCTCTGCCCATGAGAGCCGCGCCGCGATCTCGACTCCTGTCTACGTACGTTTGGAGTTTCCTACATGTATGCGAGCATGTTAAGGCGAATCACGTTGTAAAAACCTGATCCAATAGTACTGCCTAATAATTTCTGATATAGTTAAAATTCTTCAGATTGACAAGAGCTCAACTTTGCCCAACTCAACAATAGACAGCTCCACAACAGAGCTAATCTCCTTCATTGACCTGTTGATCACTCAAGAAGCAATGAGGAGGCATCGCTTTAGGGATACATTCATACATTTCAAAATCTATCACCTCAAACGATCCAACATGGTCGCTTCGAACAAAATAAAACCGCTTTTAATCATTAATGGTCTCTTTAAGAAAGTAATATCATTTAGCAGGGATTAAATAGTGCCACACTCTAAAAAATAACGAGGTAGACCCCTTGAAAAAGATAATAATCTATCGATACCGATGGTGACCGCATTGATAACTTCTTCTTGTTATCAAATAGCACTGACAGACTGCATGTTTGATGGAGGAGGCAGAAAAGAAAGCGATCTTTAAAGAGTCGATGATCAGTGGAGTGAGACCGGTTTATCTCAGCGTATCGACGACGCAAATTCGCTGTCGGAGACGGCCTCGTTGATAGATAGTTTCCGTTCTCAATGCGTACACAAACAACACAAATATTCAACAAAGTAAGTATCGTGAAGCATCTCAGACGGTTTGTGTGTATGTATAGGAAACTCCAAACGTACGTGGACATGAGTCGAGACCGCGGCGCGGCTCTCGTGGGCAGAGACGCAGGCGCATACTATGCTGAGCTCCCGTGACTCTGCCCAAGAGACCCGCACCGCGGTCCTGACCCTTGTCTGCGTCCGTTTGAAGTTCTCTGTATGTATATGTGTCTGTGTGTTCCAAACCATACGAAAAATAAACGTCGAGGTGGCAGATGAAGCAAACCTGGAGAGTTCGACCGCCCAGGAGGGGAAATTCCAAGTCCAACCGAAGGTGGAGAATGTGGATTCGAGTCGCTTCCGTTCAAATATCGTATTCCCTCCGAGATTCCTAAATGAAATTCTTATTCCCAATGAATACCTCGGGGAAAAAAACTATGGACCAAATGAAGGACCAAGAGTACTGCTTAATTTCTCAGGCAATACTTGGCCAGAGAAACATAAGAAGTTGAGCAATATTATAAGTCATCTAAATATATATGTACATCCTCTGTTAAATTAGTGGCGCCACTTAGTGACAATGTAGCTCGAAAAGGCTGGAGAGACTTGAGTGAAGCGAGCGATGAGAGCTTGTGTTTCCAGTGACTGTGTCGATGGAGATCCCAGAACTCCGCCTGATCGGAAACGGTGTGGAACCGGGTGCACCATTGTTCACCTAACTTATCACAAACTGTACTATTCTTAATCGTCAAAGAATTAAGGCATAAAACGAATGCGATAACTGTACCACAGCACACCAAGCGAACCTTCGCTGTACTGTTTCAGAAAACTCTGTGAGACTTTTATCAGTTTTATGAGTACTCCCTTCTAGGTTTTTGTTTGGATCCTTGCTGTACTGAATTCATTAAAATTGATTAAAGTGAAAAAAGAAGGATCCGTATCGACTAAGAAATTACAGTTATCAGATTTGTGCAAAAATAATGCGCGTTTTCAAGTCTTTATTTCGGAACTATATAACTCGCTTCGAAATCAGTACTGTTGAAGCATCTTAGAAGCACTGCAATCCGCAAATCTTTAGCAATGCGATAAGCTGGATTTCCTCCGGCCACCGTGCATTTCAAACATTCCTTCAGATATCGGCGAACACCCTGAAGGCAGTTTTGGTACGCTCTGAGTCTTCGAGGTTCTCCCCGGAAGAACTGGTTTGGATGCTTGTGAGAAAGTCCCCAGACTCCGCCGGTTCCGCCGGTTGGGCCACGAACCAGCGGGAACGCCCCACTGGCGACAGTAGAACGGGTACGTATTGACTGATCGCCGCTATCGCCGCTAGCGCCATTACGTCCTGACTCCGCTCGTCGCAATGACCACTCAAATTAGCACTGGAGCACGACATCTCTGGTATACTCTCATGATCGACCATTCTCTCTAATCTTTTCTACCTTGCGCTGCGTGGGTGCGGCGCGGACAGCAGCGGTTGTGGCGATCGCGGCGATCGCAGCTGCGCCGGCGCAGCCGGCGGAGTCTGGGGACTCTCTGAGGAAGTGTTGGTGGGAGAAGGGCGAAAGGGGGGGGGGGGGAGGGGGAGGAGAGGGGAAGAGATTTGCTAGCACGTTCGCTCTACCGCGTGTAGAGCACAGTGTCTGCCGTGTGGGACGGCGTGCACGATCGGTCGAGTACGCTGATTTTGATATCATACCTTTATGAAACATTCATATAAATATTCATATTAGCTAATTCCTTTTTAGTAATGTACTAATAAACATTTAAGTTTTCTATCTAAGCAATGGGCAAAACAAGTTTTCTCCAACTTCCTCACTAGGTCTTTAGAATTGCAACAACTGCAAAAAAATAACAAAATTTAGAAAGAAAACATAGCAATATCCAACCAATATACTAAAACATGGGAGAAACTATCAACAAGTACCGAAGCGACAAT
Organism: Ancylostoma caninum; assembly: GCA_037903475.1. Classification (NCBI taxonomy): domain Eukaryota; kingdom Metazoa; phylum Nematoda; class Chromadorea; order Rhabditida; family Ancylostomatidae; genus Ancylostoma; species Ancylostoma caninum. Next base: position 535,166 of record JBAJFG010000359.1, read on the forward strand.
TGTAGAGCGAAATAGAGCGTTTTATACAGAAAGGAAAAACTGCTACACATGGGACCACACGCTCAACCGGTCGTGGACGGGACCCACGCACCCAAAAGCGCGATTGTCCCACGAGGCGTTATGCTCAAAATCGGCTCTGTCGAGAACGTGTTAATCATGATGAATGAGGCAGAGCTTCCTAAACTAGTCGCTCCAGCTGGTGGAGTGTCTGATGTGCGAGATGTGGCTGGACGGTGCAGTGTAGAAGTATATATATATATATATATATATATATATATATATATATATATATATATATATATATATATATATAGTTTTATTGAGCAACGCCGAGCTCACGCAGTGAAGTCCCGGATTTATTTCATTTACAACATAGAAGCAGTTTTTATATTTTAAAAAAAATTCAAGGAGTTGTAGTGAACGACTTTTGCAACAGACCACCACAAAGTCACCGTGACCTTCTTCTGGGGTTGTTTCGGTTCCTAGCTTTGTAACAGTGCTTCATCCTAGCCTAACTGGTGAGTAAGGCGTTATTTTGCATTGATATTGCATAAATAAAGTGCTCATCGCATTAAAGAGCACTTAATTTTATCGTAGATGGTGTGTCCTTCACCCTACATCACTGAGCGACCAAGTATTTGGTCGCAATTTCTTAGTAAAAAGGCGCGTAGCAGACCTCTTAAAGGCAGCAGGAGCTGAAATCCTCGACTCCGAGCTGAGCTGTGGGTGATGAAGTACAGACTCAGCACATCATAAATGTGAAACGAACACAGACAATTATGGCTTAGCTGCAGAGAAAATGGAACATTCGTCGCGAACACGCCTGGCCGTGTTCGCGCGCGGACGAGTTTTCCCCAGCGCGAAAGCCATTGCGACGCATGGTTTTGGCCGAGTCCCGCTATGAAACCCTGTGAATTGAATGCATTTCGTTTTCCCTTTGCGCCAAACCACGCACCGCAATGGCTTTTTTGCGCCGGGGAAAACTCGTCCGCGCGCGAACACGGCCAGGCGTGTTCGCGACGAATGTTCCATTTTCTCTGCAGCTAAGCCATAATTGTCTGTGTTCGTTTCACATTTATGATGTGCTGAGTCTGTACTTCATCACCCACAGCTCAGCTCGGAGTCGAGGATTTCAGCTCCTGCTGCCTTTAAGGCGTGTCAATCTGGCACTTGTTCAACTGGTGCGGCTTCTACTTGTCCAGCTTTTTTTTTTTCTTCGTACCATTGTCATTGAAGGAAAGGGTGTCCCTACAACAATTACCGGCGAGGTTCTTTGAAACCGAGTGTGTTATTTTGAATGGGTCGTCTCTGATTACCGCCATCCATCTGTCTTCAACTCCAGAAGGAACTACGCGACCTCCCCAACCACTGAAAGCAAGACTTACCACTTCGGAAAATCCGAGGGCAGCTTCGAAACATACATGTAAGCATCGCTTACACTTTCTTAGCCGAAACTAGGTGCTGCTCCGAGCGCTTTCTGCTGCGATGCTGCCAAGTTTTGGTTCGCAGAAGTAAATTCGGCAAAGATTCTGTTTTAATACCTTTTTTTCGAAGACTGAAAATTCAACGAAAATATGAATTTCGTTCAAATTAGATAGGACAATTGGGAAAGACATGAAATTTGCTACAAAAGCATGTATTACTTCTCATATCGATGGTGAGAAAAACCAGAAATTACCGAAGACGACGTAACGAAAATCGCGCATTATTTTCGCATCAGCCTGATATTATGAGTCCACATATAATCCTAATCAACAAAACAGCTCTAGACTAAACAGTACCGAAGGATAGAGTATCCAAACCGAAAGCTGAACAGGGACACTCACAATGGTGGCCTTCTTCTGTAGAAATTTCACTTTCGAAAAAAAAAACACGTAACAATAGCAGCAACAAAGAAGAGAGTTACATTAGTAACAAATGAGAGGGGACGTAGTATGGACAAGGAACGCGATGAAACGCTCAAAGAAAGAATAAATTATCAATTGCTATGAAAAACCATCAAAAATCCCAACGATGCTGAAACGGTGGGTCTTCAAAAAACGCACTTTCAACGAATCTCAAGTAATTTCTTTGATAAAGCAGCATTCTACACCTGACAAGACTGTAACAACATTCTGAGTGCTCCTCAAATCCCGAGTTACTAAAGAATGGGTTGCTGCAAGACCTCACCTTCAGACTGGCTTTCTCACTCTTCTCTAAAAATTAAGAAATAGGTGGCATGAAGTTTACAGGAAACAACGCTGTACTAACCGAAGCTCATTCTCTATGTGAGTTCTTCGGTAAATGTGAACTCTTCGGGTGTTGGTATCCGTTCTGAGTCGGCCAGCTTGGATGACCTCTTCTCAATATTCACACGAGCACAGTTTTCACAAATACTAGTCGAACGCTGCGCAACACGTAACAAGCTGTTCAGAGCCGTCCTAACTGAAAACCTATTAACAAATTGGATGAATAAACTTCTTCGAACGTAACGAAGAGAGAGCCAATTACTGATACCAAATTCTAATACACTCAATGGTCGAAATTTTGAAAAAAAAAGTGCCATTCGGTGAATGGGCAGGAAACTTGTACGATGCATAAGTTTCAAAGGAAGGGAGCAGTAAAAAAAACGAAGTGATAGATGATGCAGAGTGCAAGCCATATAAAACACGCTTCGCCTAATTCATTCCGCCTGAGGCGCAAATATCAAAGCATTAAGGAATATGTATAAGTAAGGTGCATTCCGCTGACTTATTACCCCCAGCAACGCAGTGGTCAAAAGTAAAAGGATGTTGAGCTAATAAAAAATGATCGAGGAAACCAATTGATATGAGCTGCTAGCGACAAGAATATATCATAAGATCTAACGTCTTAGAAAAGACAACAAACGCTGAGCTAAATGTTAACCATGGTACCGACAGCACTGAAAAGTGATGCGGAGCAAATATCACCATGAAAACAAACGCATTCTCAACATGGTGGATCCACAACAATAAAAGAAACGTCCATAAAATATTTTGGAGCAACCAATAGTGGTCATTTTGTGCAAAGTGCAAAAAACTGTAGAAAAAAATAGGACGAAGTGGATGAACTGGCCAACATTCGGCCCTAATGCAGTTGGCTCTTTTCGTTCAAAAAGCTGGCACTATTCCACTTTTTCTGCCCCAAAATCTCAAAATCAAAAATTTCTCTGAAACTTCGTCTAGAGAGGTTATTTGACATGCTGATCACGAATATCATACTATGTCACTTCGAACGCATCTTTCGCATAAAGCAAATGCTTAAGGCGTGTGTCTGTGCATGAATTCTAAAAGTCGGAAGCTGAATGATTAGCAAAGAAAAACTCAAGCAAAAACTCGAAGCTCCTTTCTCACCGTCCTTCATTTCGCTTGATATTTACGTCTCGAAACTTGCAGCTGATTGGTAATAAGCTACAACCATATATTACTTGACATTGCACTGAAAAGCACCAAAATAAACATGCAAAAAAAACAGCCGAACAATCGCTTTAAAGTGATTCTAAATGCAAAAAAAAAAACGTAAAAAATTGATAGAAATGGGAAAACCAAGGCTCCACAATCACTTTAGAATGGTTTTCAAAGCATGAAGAAATCTTGAAACCCGATAAAGAAAAGATTTTGATGAACGCGTAGTAGTTCACTAAGTCTCAGAAGCAGTATCCATTCCATAATCATCGATTGTTATAACAAAAATGGGAAACATAAATGCTCATTAAGAAAGGAAGCGGACAGACAGAGCACAGACAATCTACCATAGGAAGGTGATTTAGTAATTCGATCCCATTTTGTGGTAATATGAACAGAAGAAACACATTTACTTATGTACATATCTGCTCCGATCCGATATCCCCCTCCCAAGTTCAAATCTCGGAAAACGCAAAGCAAAAAACGAGGAACTGCACCTACCCTCATTCGGGCTGCAACTCAGTAACTAATGACAACCGTTTTGTATATTTGATGTTATATTCGTTGTTGCTGTGAGTGCTGACGTTACACCGTGCGAGCAGTAAGGACACTGAACGGTTGCTTCTCATTCAAACGGTTGCAAGGCGGGCACATCCTCACTTTGGATCTAACTCGTTATGACCTCGCTGCTGATACTATATACCTAGGTTGATTAGAAAAATGGCAATGCTTAGGGATAAAATGGTGCAGCATTAAAGAAAGTCAAGCGGAAACTGACCATTTTTTTAAACTACTATTTTTCCATTGAGTACAGAATGAATAGAACAACTAATCTAGTTATACATTCAACGATAAAAATATCTGCGTTGAACATTATAGACTAAACTGTTCATCTTTCTCGCGGCATATATTCTGGACATAGACAACGAAACTAACTGATTTCCTCATTGACATTTCTGAAATTGTACCCTCCGCATTACATTTTGATGTTAGGTGACTGTCTCATATTTTCGAGCAGTCAAAACACTTCTCATAGGTTCATCAAGTTTGGGAGTGGGTTCTACGTTAGCTATGTAAAGTAAACCCAGTGACCGCGGCTGTATAATTATCAATAAAGTTGCTTCTTCTACTTCCGAACTCGTTGTTCCAAAAAGTTGTTCTAACTAGACGAAGAAAAATCTGAGGCAAGCTGAATTTCAGATACAATGTTTGGGAATACAGAAGAGATGAAATGAGCGAAAACACGCACTGCACAGACGACCAAATCGTCTGACATTCGAGAAATCGATGTCACGAAGGGCAACACTGGGGAGAATCCCACACCACAGTAGAAGGTTGTCTTTTGAAGGTTATTTGGTATCTGAAAACGCCCCTCCTTGATGCAAAACGCTAAAATAAAGGAAAGCCTGAGATTTCTTTTCGAGCAGCAATTGAGTAGTGTTGTATGAGAGCCGTGACGCAGCCGCGTTGCAGCCAGAAGTACACTGTGATCGGGCTATCACTTGCGTAGGGAGCACCATTCCATTTTTGATGTGTAAATAAGGACACGAATGCATCTGATCTGGTGATGCTGGCACCTAAGAGGATACGGCTATTGTGAAATATACATAATTTCATTTTTTTGGAGTACGAAAGTTACTTTTTATTGAATTCTTTAGAGAAGTCAACGGGACACAAAACAAGGTGGCCAGCAGGGTTCAGGTACATATACAAAACCGTCCGGACTCGGGAATAAACTATCAAAACTCCAGGTGCTGTGTATTTTGAAGGAAAACCTAGGAAGTAACACCCATTAGTGGTCGGGTGTCACCACTGGAGTCGAACAATGACGCTTCAGGTAAGAAGTGCACGATTAATTCCAAGCCCTAATTCATTTCAGATTCAAAATCCCATTTTCCAAATCGCGCATTAGGCTCTAGCAGTAGCTGGTAAGGGATGTGTCAGAATAACCCCGATTGGGTGGGCATATATGTAACTCTACTCCTACTTTTGTAGAACAGAATTCGAAATGAACAAAATGTTCGCGAAGCCACATCCCTGACAACCTCATGCAGTTATCGTGTATTCAAGAATTTCACCGATAACTGTCTGCAGAAGTCTGTCGTGAGATGAAACTAGCACTTAAACTCTCGAATATTCAGAATTGAAACTAATTCGATCTCTCTCAATCTTTTCCTGAATACTGATACACTGACTGCGTTCAAAAAAAAAAAAAAAACTAGCAGGCAGCATTTCTAACCACATAGAGCAATGGAAAATAAAGAGTTGAGTACTAAAATGTTTCTTGCGTGTCTTATCACATCGTATGAGCAGCATAAATATGTAATTTCGGCTGGGTTTGCGGACCCAGTATTTACCTAGTCTTAAAGGCAGCATTCACGGACGAAAGTTGCTATGTTGGAGATTCCGCGGTATACGGAGTTTCCAGGGACAGTGAACTCATCGACAATGATGAAGTAGCATGAAACACGGGAAACGCGGGGAACACAGGAAATGACGGTGGCACTTTCTGTGTGTCCAGAGCACAGTCGAATGTTCCGCGGATAGGTTCCGCCACGAAACCCTGATAAATGGGACACATTCCACGCAACACACGCGCTACATCGCACGCGCACTCGGGTGATAGCGTAAACCGGCGGGCCGAAGCTTTTTTTGTCCATCCCGGTAGATGTGAGGAGTTAGAATGGTAGAAATCACAGAATCCACAACAGGAGATTTCAGTTACAGTAATCCGCGCCATTTATTTATTTGTTTACTTATTTATTTATTTATCCATTGCATGGGGAGACCATGTGGGCAGAAAAAAATGTGGTTGATGTATCTTGCATATCATAGCAGCGACTATGGTACATGAACGAAGCGGTGTATTCTATCGAAAAGTATCGGAAACATTTGATGGCCTGATAAATCGTTTTGCCAATTTTCTGAATTGTTTCACTTTAATAGGGATGCGATAATTTTTGCTGAGATTCAAACACTGTGTTCCTCCATGATTAACAAAAAAGTATTGCCTTGTGGATGTAACTGCTTTATGGAAAGAAATTTTATTCAAATCACCCCTAGTAGTGGAAGTGATGAATTTAAAAAACCCATGACGTTGACATTGGCGATGCCAGTTAGTATTTTGTGAATCATTGACTTTTCTCCGTTCCAGAAGTGAGCTGAGATTAAGATGTTTATCAAGGGCAGAGCTGGGGATCTTTTCGTAGTTGAATCCATCCACTCTTAAGGTGTACTCAGAGTTTTGCCGCCGGGCGAGTCGCCCATTTTTAACCTACCGGGCTGCTACGCAGCGCGAGCTCGCCGCGGCAAAACTCGCTAGGGGGGTCACTCTGAGTATTTTGCCGTGGCGAGCTCGCCCAGCGACCGGCGACAGGGAATGCCCCGGGCCATTTTTGTCGCGCGCGGCAAAACTCGCCCAGGATATTCATCTCTGTGTTTCTGCAAAGTTTTCATACAAAATACAAACTACATTTTCTCAGCAACGAGTGATTGATTTCACAGTGATGTATGTATACTGGTTCTCATTTGGCGTTTTTTCGCGTGTAATTTCTCGTGAGCTACAACTTTTCAAGTGTGTTTTTATTGTAGTTTGTAGTGTTTGTTGTGTTTAAAGGCAGCACCCGTCGAAACCGTCGTGTTTGTAATTTCGCCGGATTTTGGGGTTTTTGGGGGTGTATTGCTCATATCCGGTGGTGAAATAGCGTAAAACATCCGCGAAAGCCGGGAAAACGCGATGCTGCCTTCCGTGTGCGGGCGAGTGTTCCGGCGGCGCCCTGCGTGCGCAGATGGGTTCCAGCACGGAGAAAGGGAATCGGTAGAAGCCCACATGCGTTAATATGCGTAAGCTGGCGCGTCGCGCCCTCCGAAGCACTGCCCGACCGGGCGTGCACTCGACAGCAGTTCGCCGTTTTCTGCAGGTAAGTTGTTACTGTGTGTGTTCCTTGCAGATTCGTGATGTGCGCGACGCCTACTTTAGGGTTCGCAGCTCAGGTCCGAGTCGAGGGTTTCGACTCGTGCTGCCTTCAAGGTAGGATCGTCATGGATGACGATGATGTAGCGCAGCTACTTCTAGAATGCCTTCTGGAACTGGTAGCCGGATACACTAGGGACTATGTTAATGAAGCTCATGTCCCCTACCTCGACAATAGGTTCAGAATATTCGACTCGTATCTGTGCAGCCTCAGTCCAAGAAGCTTTCATCAGTTCACACGTCTATATCCGGAGGAATTTGAAGTTCTCCCTCAGAAGAACTAGCCTCACTCATGAAAAAAAAAACCACCGCGCGCCGCTTTCTTCGAAGCACAGATTGTACATCTTTCTGAGATGAGTTAAGGTGCTTAGTTTAGCTTGCTTTTTTCTTTTGGAGTTTAGCTTGCTTTTTCTTCCGACATTTTTAGCTATATCATACCATTTTTATTTCTCTGTGTCGTATGAATTTCGGTTAAAATTTGTTTCGAACGGGCTCGTTTGTCCAAATGTCCGGCGAGCTCCATTGCTGATCGCTGCGCCCTCGCACAACTCTGAGTAGGTCAGATGTCACTGAGCGGCAAAGCCTCGCCCCGCCTACCGCTTGCCGCCCGGCGAGAACTCGCTCGGCGGCAAAACTCTGAGTACACCATTAGATATAGCTTTCTAGTGAAGTTGTTTTGTGCACTTTCTATCCTTTTAATGTTCGATTTTTTGAAGCAGATAAAGACACTCGTACCATATTCTAGAATAGGTCTTACATAGGTCTTGTATGCTGCAATTAATATTTTACTATTTTTTTGCAACAACTACTTGAAAAGATAATACAATCTTTTGTTAGCTTTATTCACAATTGTTCTGCAGTGGTTACCAAAACTGAGTTTTTCGTCTATTTGAAAACCAAGGTCTCGTATCTCAGTAACGGATTGGAGTGCACTGTTATCAATGCTATAATGAGCTTTTTTGTTATTATGACCTATATGTATGACTTTAGTCTTTTCCACGGAAAGTGGTAAATTAAATTGGAGTCGAAGCGCCGCATTGCCGCTACTTAGAGAAGTTTGTGTTCGCAACCGTAGAACTGTGGATTTCATCAGTGATTAAGTTACGTATTGTGGATGAATGTTTGCTAATATTCAAGCAAGTAGGTTTTGGATAGGTTTGTGCATGTGGAACATTACGGTTCACTCATTCCCGACTCAATCTCGATGACAGTTGAGTATTTGTGCTTATGCTTACTTTTTTTCAGCTACCCCTGCAAGTTCAATATACTATCCGCCGTTCTTTCCACCGACATCGCCACAACTAGGTTTTCTGATGGAATGGACATGCCCAGTTCTTCTTAAAGAATCACAGTCGAAATGAATTAAGAAATAAGCCATATAGTGGAGTCGAATAAGGATTTTCATAGCTTGAAACTGTTTAAAAGATATCTATTTTGATTCGAACAGAGGAGCTTGAGGAAATACTCGACGCCAACGACTTCTATCTGGTCACAGGTGCGATAGTCGGAGCCGAGGCTCTCGCCCACTTCACTTCAGACAGGGGTCCGGCAGACCCCCTTCACTTAAGCGAAGGGGGGGGGGGAGACCGGGGTAAAACTCCGGTAAAAAATTAATAAAATTTTTTTCGGGTGATGGAAACGATGAAAGAAATGAGAAGAAGGACGCAAATGAGGGGAAGACGAAGTAACAGAAGGCAATATCAGGATGTTAGACGGAAACACATTATTAGGGACAATTCATGAGACAATTAAACATTTAATGAAGGATTATAATAAATGTGTGTACAGTGTGAGTCGGCCGGAACGAATGTCTCATAGGTTACGAAATTCGAGTTAGACTACTGAATTGGACGGATTGCAAGGAGTTGAAGGAATAGGGAATAACACGGCTGTGAGTGAAAATTTCCATAGGGTGAAGGGTATCCTTGGATAGCTGAAACCTAGGAGAGGAAGAAGGCACCCTGTTTGCATAGAACAAGTCAAAATTTGCGGAACCGTTTGCATTTTTCGAAAGCAATACTTTTCGTGGCAGTTTCAGTTCTATGACTAATAAAAGTATTAATAGAGAGTGAATCAAAAATGGGACAGTCCTGGGAAGAAGAGGAGGAAAAACTATATAATGTGAAACCAATTGCAAATATCTTACGGGAACCAAGTTGAGGTTTTTGAGACCGACGCAAATAGCGAGAAACAGTAGGTTTTTCGCAAATTTCTCTTCAGCCACTGAACCAAACGAGACGATCAAGACATGGTAGTGAAGTAGAAGAAATTCTCTATCGATCCGTATACGATATGATGGGTAAAAATCTGTCCTGCGCTGTGCAGGAGGGGATGGAGCCAAAACCAGTACATTGGCTCTGGCCAAAAGCGAGACAGTGCAATGAGGGAGGAGGGCGCAGAGCGAGAACCGGAGCCGTCGTTAAAGGCAGCACTCACGGAAATTTTTGGGTAGAAGATTTCGCGGTATAGTGGAGTTCTTAGAGAGGATGAACTCATTAACAATGATGAAATAGCGTGAAACACGTGAAAAACCCAAAAAATGATGGCGGTATTTGATGTGTGTCCACAGCGCGGACGAGTGTTCCGTGATGGGTCCCGTCACGGAACCCTGCAAATGGTAAGAATTTCATAAACAAGCCCCCGCTGAAGCACATGCGTACACCCTGTCAACGGCGTTGGGTGGCGCGACGGAACCCTAATGTCCAGAGCAGCAGATGTGTCCACGGCAGTATCTTCGCAGGTAGGCGGCCACTAAAGGTGTTCAACTTACTGTTGCGATTGTCCAGCGGCCAGCTACATGGTAAGTGACTAATTTTGGAAGTGAAAATTTCCGTGAGTGCTGCCTTTAAGAGGCCGGCTCCGGTACTCTTCATCCTTAGCGGGAACGACTTACAACGTCTTTCCAGAAGAAGTGACGAGTGATATAGGTGTACTTTCACAAAAAGTGGTCACTATGTACCCTTCATTAATATGTCCACGTTTCAAATAAGGAAGTTATAAGGGAAAACAGCCGTTTTTTGGCACTTTTCAGAATGATCAAAAGGGAAGGGGTTGCCGTGGGTGAATTATAGGGTATCGGACACGAGGAGGTAGGATATGAAGTGCTGATATTCCTCGGACCCTCCCATTTTGGAAATAATAGCAATTTGAATGTTTTTTCATGTTGAAATTAGTGCCAGATTTTCCTCGTCCAGGCGATGAGTCATCGTGCCGCCGCCGCCAATTAGCTGGAGATGAAAGGATATACCTGAGCTTGCCTAAATAAATGAACGCAAACGGCAACTAAATTATAAACAACAGCTACGTTTGTAATGTGACGACCTCCACCCCCCCCCCGGTCGTCACCTTTTTGTGACAGCCGGCGCTAACTGCCGCTACCCCCTCTCCCCCACCTCGGAGTCCATGACCCCTTCACTTTTGGCACCTCTGACAGGCCTCGGACCCCTCAAACCCCCTTCATTTCGCAGACCCCCGGCTCCCCCCTATCACACCTATAATAGTGATCTTCTCATCATTTCAAAAAGCACTGTTTTGGAATGGTTTCGATTCACGCTGTTCTGCATGATTCTCACTTCAAAGTCTTCCTCGAATCGCTCACTCGCTCAGGTTTGCAGTGTCCCTATATGGAAAAGCAGTGTGTTTCCTATCAAAAGAAATCTCCTAGTTGATCGAATCTCCTAAGGCATCTGGGATGTCAATGTTGGGGGTGATGTGAATGGTGATGTAAAAAGTGTCATTTTCTGTCCTTTTTTACATGTCATCCTCCTCATTCGCACTCTTCCTTAAAGGCAGCAGGAGCTGAAATTCTCGACTCTGAGCTGAGCTGCGGATGGTGAAGTACAGACTTAGCACATCATAAATGTGAAACGAACACAGGCAATGATGGCTGACAATGACAGACAATGAGAGAAAATGGAACATTCGTCGCGAACACGCCCGGCTGTGTTCGTGAAAAATGGAACATTCGTCGCGAACACGCCTGGCAGTGTTCGTGCGCGGACGAGTTTTCCTCGGCGCGAAAGCCATTGCAGCGCGTGGTTTTGGCCGAGTCCCGCCATGAAACCCTGTGAATTGAATGCATTTCGTTTTCCCTTTGCGCCAAACCACGCACCGCAATGGCTTTTGCGCCGTGGAAAACTCGTCCGCGCGCGAACAGGGCCAGGCGTGTTCGCGACGAATGTTCCACTTTCTCTGCAGGTAAGCCATGATTGTCTGTGTTCGTTTCACATTTATAATATGCTGGATCTGTACTTCATCACCCACAGCTCAGCTCGGAGTCGAGGATTTCAGCTCCTGCTGCCTTTAACGTCCGTGCGATGTTTTGCGTGTACTCTGATCTCCTTTTGTGCTCTTTCCTAATGGGCATGTTCGAATTTGAGGTTCCCATGTACCTTGATCTGGTACCTCCAGCTGCGTGCCTTGCAGCGTGCGAAACTCCTCTAACTGTCTGACGGACTCTCGCGCCGCTGCATTCTCTCGCCGCCCCCTAACGGGGCATTCCCAGGGCGCCGCACTATATAATGACGCGCTGCTAACTTACTAGAGGCAATCGCTCGATCAGGCAATAGGCAGATCAACCACTCGATCAGACAAGGAGTCGATCAGTCAATCGCTTGGAGACTTGGATTCGACTTGCGATCAGTTTGACGTGCGCACGAAGGACTGAGTGGATGGACTGGATTGGACCTCAGTGCACCTCAAGTGGTGTACTACCATAAGGGCCTTACTTCGACTGACCGCAGTGGTACGGCTCTGAGTTCATCCTTGGTCTCGCAAGCCTCGGCGGATTTCGCCTAGCCAGGGAGGACTCTCCAACCGATCGTATACGCCGTGCCAATAACCCGTGTAGGAGAGGGAGTTGGATCTTTTCTATCATCAACTAAAGTGGTTACGTTACCGTAACCCTGAGTCTTACCTGCTAGCATAACCGGTAACTGCGCAGCGTTAGCGTAGGCGTAAACTTAAGCATAGTCGTAGCGTCAGCGCAACCGCGTTAGAGTCCGTTAGAGCGCTGGGGGAATTTCCACGCCACTTATATTGCTTAGTTCTTGCCCGTTGATTCATACCACAGGGCCGGCGCACATTTGCGCCTCATTTGTATTAGGTTGGTGCAAAAATAATGCGCGTTTTCATGCCTTTGGTTCCGAACCTCATAACTCCTTTCGAAATCGATCTTTTTCAATAGGCTTAGAACTATTGTAATCCGCAAATCTTTAGCAATAAGATAGATGTTCTCCGACTACCGTGCATTTCTGACAGGACCTTCTAGAATCGACAAACTTCCGGAGAGCAGTTTTGGTATCACTTCAGTCTTCGAGAAAATTCTCCCGGAAGAAGTCGTCCAGGTTCTCGGGGAAGCGGTAGTCGGTGAGCGAGAAGCTTGATGATTATGATGTAGGAGTTCGAGCTTCCTAGCTCAGTTGCTGGAACCTGTGAAGAATCTGTCGTGCAAGGTGTGCCTGGACGGTACCCTGTGGGAGTGAAGAATCCATTTTATTGAGCAACGCTGGGGTCACACCGTGAAGTTTCTAATTTAAGTCATTTACGGCTTGAAACCACTTACCAGATTGGGAAGAATGAATAGGTTGCAGTGAGCAATTTTTGCAGCAGGTCACCACAAAGTCGCCGTGACCTCATTTAGGTGTTGCTTCGGTTTCTGGGAGTGTTTCGGTGCATCTCCCTCGTCCAACTGTTGAGCAAGGCACCTCATTTTGTCGAAGAGGGTCTGTACTTCATATTTAATTAGTAAGCGACCGACTGTTTGGTAGCAATTTTTTCACTACAAAGGCGCGAAGCACACCTCTCAACGAGGATCAATGTGGTACTCATTCAGTATGCGCGACATCAACTTGTCGAGCTTTTTCATCCTCCCATTTCTACTGAAGGGAAGCATGGTCTGACAACAGTCACCGGCAATGTTCCGCGAAACCAAATATGTTGTTTTGGATGGGTGCTGTTTGATAATTGTCATCAGTTGGGGGTTGCAAACCCCGGGAAGACCTGTGCGACATTCCTTACTTTCGAAGCAAGGCACACCAAGCCGAAAAATCCAGGAGCAGCTCGGTGGAATGCATTCGCTCACACTCCCTTCGCCAAAACTATGGTGGTATTCTGAGCGATTCTTGCTGCGATGCCATCGAGTATCAGCTCGCTAAAGTGAGTTTGGCAAAAAACTTGTTTTGGCGCCTTTCGTTCCACAACTAAAAATTCACCAAAAACATGAATTTCGCTCAAAATGGATGAGATATTTGAAAAGGCCATGAAATTTGCTACAAAACCATGTGCAACTTCTCATACAGATGATAAGAAACACCGGAAGTTTTCTGCACCGAAAATGAAGCAGCGAAAAACGCGCATTATTTTTGCACCAACCTAATAAATAGAATGTAAATAGTTTGAATTATTTATTCCTATTTAATCTCCTATTTACTCACCTGGTACAAATATTTGTTCCTGTTTTGATCAGTTATTTTATTTGTTCACTTATCTTCGTATATTTAGTTCCTCACTTATCATATACACCGCAGGCACCTCTTGAAGACTTAGTTTAGCTTGCTTTAAAGCGTCAGTAAAAGCATTGGCTAACTGGTGTGGTCCATTGGGTTTTCGAACGGTCTAGGCCGCGATTACCTAGTAAAACTTTATTGCTGTCATAACATTTTTGTGCTTGTTGTGTTTAAGTGGAGTTCGAAACTCCGGTTTCTTTGTAAATCCCTCTGTTTTCCAGGCTGCGTCAGAAAGCAAGCGGTCTGGTAGCATCCGTGATCTGAGAAGCCATTGGTCTCCATCGAGATCGGTGTCTGAGCGAAGCGACTCTTCTAACAGGGTAGGTTTAAAAGGCTCATCATGGAGCGGATTACGCTGCAGAACGGAGATGCTCGGGGCCCGGTTGTCGGGAATAGTGGGGGTTCTCGCCAAGGTGGGGAAACTCCTCGAAGGGCGGAGACTGTCACTCCTGCCGGTAGTGAAGGGTCCACCGGGCGCGCTCTCGCCCAGGGCACGCTAAGAAGATGTCGAAGGGTTCGTAGGACCCATCAACCCCCTGGGGCTGAGGAACTCTTGCTACTAGGGTACTAGGGTTAGCTCCTCACCTTTTACCCTTGCATCATCACCAGGGTCATCACGGGGTTCCCACTTACCCAACTAAAATCAAACTTTTACCTGGGCACGGCGCTCCAAGAGGGCTAGTCACCCAAAGTCCGCCACTGGGAACTTGTCAGAGGGGCTAGGGACACCCTTAAGACTGACAGGGGGAGGTGCACGACGACGAAGGATGGAAGCAAGCCGAAGGAGTGGTTTCAGAAAGATGGGCAAACAACACCCTCAACATTATATGTATATATACATATGTAAATATACGTATATACACATAAAGTGAGCGGGAGAGGGGGGGGGGCGTGGGAGAAAAAGTGGGGTCTCAGCCGTTTTGGGGACCCAGATGGAAAATAAAATTAATAAAAATTAATAATAAAATTAAATAAAAATATATTAAAAATAATAATAAAAACAATTAAAAATAAACTAATACAAGATTTTTATTTGTATTGTAAAGTAATTTCGAAAATTTGGCGACCCATTCTCGGGGGGCCCCCCCTGCGTCCGCCACTGATATATATATATATATATATATATATATATATATATATATACAGGGTGGCCGTTAAGTATGGATCGCATTTTTTGAAAGAGAGAAAGGAAACAGGAAAACAGCTATCACCTAAATCTTGTGATGATACGATAACTAGTGACTTTCGTGGTTGGCATGAGAATTTTGGTTCCCCTGCTCGGACTCTTCCAAAAGTTATGAATCGATTTCCTCATCTACTGCCATCAATGAACTTCAGTGGTTGCACACACCATGTTACTGAATTTGCTAAACGCTCTGATTTCTCCGCACTAACAAAAGGGAATATTGTGAAACAGCAAAGGGAGACAGGCCGTACTGCTCCACTCCAGAAACCAGAGCGACCTCAAACCATTCACACTTCACGTTGACGTGGCATCATCGAGAAGTGCATCGCCTGCTACAATTCCTTCACATTGAATCGCGTGGCTTCCACCTCGAATATCTCCACAGACACTGCTCAGAAGATCGCGAAACTTGGGCTGGGGCTGCGCAGTTACTAAACGTTTGAAACAGCACACTGTCAGATTGGGTGAACAGGGAACTTTTAAACTAGGCAAAAAAGTTTCCAAAAGAAATCTTCGTGGCCGCCCCCTCAACCTCGCTTTTGTTGATGGAAATGTTTTCACTGTTTGCGCTGCGTGAATTCTGTGGGAGCCAACATGACCACTGTCATTGTATCGTAGTACAATGAAGAAATAGGTAACAAGCGAATGAGCTCTTTTTCTTTAGTCTGCTATGGTCTGGGATGAATTGACTTCAGAAAGGCCTTCTTCGCTGTTTTTCGTGACAAGATTGCCGAAAGTTGACGCAGATTTTCATCAAAAGGACATCTTACGCTATGTACTCCTTCCAGGGATACGGATGCACAGAGTGGTTTACCTCGTAGCAAGGGTGGGCCTCTCATTTGGCCACAAAATCCACTTTCGCCTTGTGTGACTCTGACTTTCCCGATTGGTAAGACCAAGATATACGGTTCTCCTTCTCCTTGATCTCAATCCGCTGGGCTATATCGTTTGGAGCTTCTTAGAGGTCAAGGTGTCCGCTACTAGCCATGGATGTGTGAACTCCCTCAGGGTAGCATTTGCGAGGGAGTGGAGCAAGACCGACGTCAACCTCTCGCGGCCAACTGAAGCCTTACTTGAGAGGCGACTGAGGGCCTGCACCGATGCCGAATCAGACGTCTTTGAGCAGGACCTTTACTTGGTGATGGCAAATGCTTGTGCAAAACACATAGTCGCGACCAAAAAGACATGATCAGCGTCATTTTCACAAGACAATTTTTTGCTATAACTCACCTCTGCATTGAGCTATCCAGATGTAATTTGGATATGTATTGAAGCTCTTTGTGTGCTTCCTAACAGCGGCTTATCTGGGCAGAAACTCAATTCTTGTAACTCTATTAAGCCTGAACATCAATTCCCTTGGCTTCCTTTGACTTCGTCCAATATCTTCACTACCACCTTCTGAGAAAAGTGAAGAGGTGATGCAGATCAAGAACGAAGTGGGCTATTTTCTCCGTCAAATGTCATTGCTGCACTTTCCTTTGCTTCTCAAATGCGAGGACTAAAGTAGTTGGTTGAATTTAGCAAAAAAAAAACTCTGTTGTTGTATCTAAATGGTGCTGACTGCGTTACAGTTCCTATTTCAATGTCAGAATAGTTGTCAGTAGTGGATATCATAGGAATATCCCGTTGGAACGGTTGTCTTTTGTTCGAGATAACTGAAAACTCTTTTTTCACACTTTTTTGGGCTTTTTGGTAATTGTGACTTAATGATATCTAGCGTATTCCCCCTTTCTTCTTGGTTTTATATAAGTTCCGAACTATTAACTACTTCTTGTTATTGTTCTCGGTTACGGTTGTATCACTGCTTCTTGCCTACATGACCACCTCAGTTTCAATATCTCCAACAAATCTTATGGGTCATCGTTATGAGTCAATCAAAATCTTAAGTCTGTGCAGTTGTGTTCAGAAATGGTCCTGCGTCATCTATAACTTTTTTCGTAACACTTCCGGTGGAAATGAAGCTAACTTGCGGGGCTATGAGGTGAGGATAGGGGAAGGAGCCGGCGAGCATCCACCTAAGCTTACGCCTGGGGTTCGTACCAGATCAAAGAGGCGCCTCAGCGCCCGCCCCAGAATGGGTCCTCCAGTTGCGTTCTTGAGGTGTGATTATCTCTAAGGTCTGGTAACTTCATCCAACCAATACATCCAATGCATGTGGAACTGCAACCGCCTAGAAAAATTTCTGCTTAGTTACACTTCCCTTCTTGAATAGACTTTGCAGTAGCTATTCAACTTTCCCATCATCAGCTTGGAATTGAGTTCGAAACTAAGGTTACAGTCACCTGGGCCAAGCATCATGATACCAGTTGAATTGTTTGAGTTCTGGATTTCTAACTTGATGCCCGGAATCGGCACTTTCTCAGAATTCTCCACCGTTTACCCACCGTATCTCCACGAAAACGGGTTACGGTGGACGGATTAGATGTTCGTAATCAGCTCCTGAAACAACTCCTCTATGCAAAATTCGAAAGATTAACCCTACAAAAAAAAACCGGATACGATATTCGTGTTCAGCACCTCAGATATCCCCACCTGGGCGAAGTTTGGATTATTTAACTTATTTAACTTATCTCACAGTACGGTATCTCACAGAATCCTCTCAACTAACTTACTAACTTTAGTTTATTTAACCTCGGAATTTTGGGGCACAGCTAGCCCAATAGTGAATGGCGCATGCCGCTAGCCAACACTCTGTGAATGCACCAATATTCAATCCATCCTGAATGCCCTATAAGATCCTTTACTGCTCTAGCGTTTTCAAAGGAGCCTCTGGGACATACCTAGAGCCTGTTATGTAGAACTGAGTCCGGCAAGCAGCGTTTGACGTGCTCCCGTTCTTGTATTTGACAGAAACAGACACCTTCTTGTCAGAAATTTGGTTGTGAGCTACGTATGGTTCCTTTTCGTGGTGCTCTTCGATGCTGTCATTTCCACAGCTAATATGATGTACAACAATTTTAGCAAGAGGTTCACCCCTTAAGATCCAGGGAAAATGCTTTTCATGTATCACACCATTCATTTCGTCGACTTTCAAGCATGCGCTGCCCGTGCAACAGGATCCGCGGCAAAGTGCTTGTGAAACTGTGTTCTCTACTTTCAAGCTTTTTTTTAAGGGAGCAGCCACAGAAATCTTCGTTTCGGAAACGTCAACATATTCTGAGGTTTTGAGGGACATAGAACACATATCCAATGATGTAATAACGCGAAATACACACAAGAAGTCAGCGAAAAAAAAGACGCTGTCTTCCATGCGCTTGATTGCGTGCCTCTTCATGTCCGTAGGTCCACTTGAATGTCAGCCGTGCTTGCGCGCAAGTAACCGATTCTGGGTAAGTTTGCATTAGCGGACACTGAAACGTCCACGTTGACATCAGTGTCCACTATCTTCGCAGTTAGGTGACAATTTTGGTCTTCTACGTACTGTTATGACTCTATAACGATTTTTTTACACGGTCAGAGGCAGCAGTCATCTATATGTATATCTATCTCTAGGGCTTCACTTTCACTTAATCTGCGTGAAGTTCTTTTTCTTTCCTCCATTTGATTCCACTTATCTCATCCTTTCTCTTGCTATTTCAATGTCTAACCTACTCTTCCAAACCTTTCTATTTTGTCCTTGTTTAATGTAAGTAGCACGGAAAGTCGCTCATTCGCCGTCTTGCATGATGAATTCGTCCTAGCTCGTTCTGATATTAAATCGGTAACGAGTTGTTGGGACCTTTTCTTCGGAAAGCAAAGACAATTTTGCTGCGCTTCTGTGTGCAGATCTGTCAGAACTTTTACCATTCTCGAATTCTGTCGTTAGTTGAGTACTTTATTTTCGTCGGCAGGCTTCTTAAATGGAGAACCAAGCCAGTTTCTCCCCTCACATGAACTATCCGCAGTGCATGGTGACTTTTTTCTATAAGATTCTAAGATTGCGAGCAGAGAAACATTCGTTCTAAGTTTGCCATGAATCCCTTTTCTGTAGAATTGCTACACTTATGTACATTATTTTCGCGAATACCTTGCGGATTTTCGTCAGCGTTAACATCCTCACTAAAACTTAACACTTTTATACGATACGGAATAAAAGTGTTACGTTTTAGATCTCAACGACTTTTTTGCAGTTCGCTAGCACTGGGTCTTTATAGGTTGTCTATTTGAATATTTGATGAACTTAAGTGGCGCTCTCCAAAAATAGACAGCAATATAAGAACTATCCTCAAGTGAATCGAGGTAATAGTGAAACACTATTTCAGTGAAGCAAAGAAAATATCTGCACAGTATTACTACTTTGTCGTGCGAAAGAAAGATGACGAATGAGGACGATTGTATTAGATAGCTTGTGAATTGAATGCTTAGCACTTTTCCAATGGCGGCAGTCATCAAGACAGATCACTTGCAATACGTCACAAGTGAAAAATTCCATCGAGTAATTTCCTTTCAAATTTGCAAAACATTTTGCAGATTTGATCTATCTACTACCATACCAGAAAAGAACTTAAGAAATTGAAGAACAAGGTCTGACGTACATACAATAACGAGTACAACAGCACAAATAGTGGTTAAAACTCTTTAGAATGTCTGATATAGTTCGATCCATTGGCGATCGAATGTGGCTAATAACTGATGAGTGCGACAAAAAAGAAGAGCAGAATGCACAAACTGTCATATGCACGTAGCAAAAATAATGATAGTACACACATGCGTTATATGAGTGCAATCAATAAAGATGATGCTGGTATACTCAAAACTGCCTTTAAAGCCAGAACAAGGTCAAACCCCTTTATTTTATAATAAAATGGCGGCTAAAACTCCGATATAGCTAGCGTGCAGCTAGAACCCACATCAATAGGTTTATTGCAGGCCAGAAGAACAACTACAACGGGGCTAAAACTCCAGCTATGTAAACTCAGAATGGTTAACCGAGTGAAATAGCGCGCTCCAGCGCCAATTTCGCTTAGATTCACAGGTGTCGGGTTACTGTAGCAATCCGGCTCCTGACGGCGGAATCTTTTCTGTGTGGTCATGATCACGCAGAACGGGGCTTTCATGTTCCTCTGACTGACCTCTCTGTGCATTTATTAGTTCATCCCCATCCTTATTGTTGAATTTCGTACAGCCGATTCTTAGAAATGTCCTAAAATTATCTTCGCGCAGTGCATGAAGGAGTACAGTATACATGGAGGCACCGTGGTGGTTGGCCGTTGGACTGGACTGGAAAAGGGGCGTGACCAACGATGTCTTCTGAATACACAGGCGTTACGCTGCTTCCGGTAACAGCTATGCTGACTCATGAAGAAAGCTGTATCCATTGCGCTCTTCGACCGCTCCAGCACACTAGCCACAATTGCGTTAACGCTATTGCCAATTTGAATAAAATCATCACTTGAAAGGGTCGTTCGAAAAGATAATTCGCATGTTTCAATAGATGGAGAAAAGGGGGTTATACACCTTTGAATCAGCCACCACATACGCTAGAAGAGACTCCGCAGAATCTCTTGAAAATCTCAGCAGTGGGGTTATTTGGCATGCTGAACAGAAAAATCACGTCTGTATTTGCGAAAAAAAGACGTCGTTTGCCAATAACAGCAAGAGGAAGAATGGATCCCGAACTAGGGATAGCACGTCAAAAAAAAAACTCCGGATTCAGATCTCACCCATAGAAATTTTCTTTCATGCTCATCATCCTTGCTGGTAAGCAGGAGCAGTCGAAACGCGCAGTGGTCACACCTTTCAACGTGAGTCTGCATAGCTGTCAGCAAAAGCAGCACAGCACCTGTTTACCCACAGGGCATCACTGGCCACGTCCGCTCTTCGAACGGGACCTAAACGCCCGCCCATCTAATTTACGAGATGTAGGTAGTTCAGTTCAATTCGCTCGCCACTAGCGCAACAAATCTTCGCCAAGGGCGCGGCAGACCACAGATTCACAGGGAGGGTTAAGGATGTCTAGAAACACTCGCTTCGACGCATGCAAAAATACAGCTACACCCGTAATGAGTATGTAGCACCATGAGTAGGCTACATGTCTCACAGTTGCTGGGTTTGGCTGATAGATGCGCGGGTTCACATCCCAACGCTAACGCTTTTGGCGATTTTTTGAGTGAATACTTGTGCATCCACGTCTACAGAAGAGGTGCTCATCCAATATAACGCTGGAGCTAGATTCGTCCACAAGATTGGTCGGCGTTGTCCACAACTTGATGTGACGTCATCACTCGCCGCGCGGCTAACAAGGAACTGTCTGAGCCATAGCGGTCACCTCCGAAAGGAGGTGTCCCCTAAGGTAGCCGCTATACTCCTCGAGGAGTATAGCACCTTGCGTCGCCGTCGCCGGCGGCCGCCAATGTTGGCCACCGCTCAGAATCGATCTGCACCGAATCCGCAGTAGCTATTATCGGTGGCTGCCGCCGCCGCCGGCCGCCAATGTTGGCGATCGCCAATCGCCAACTTCGGCGGCCGCCGCGACGCCCCGCCCACAATCGAGGCGCACCAGCGTCACAGTCGCCAGCGACGGCGACGCAGGGTGCCACAGTCCTCGAGGACTATAGCGGCAGTGTAACACAACAGGAGAAATCCTTACCATGCATGATGGTTTAAAGCGAGAGACGAAAGCTATACAACCTTTATTCTTCTATGTACAAAGCTTCATCTCCATATCGAATTTATAACATGTATCGACAACATCTGTGAGCTAGGTGAACGACTCCAACATGTGAAAATAGAATCTTTGTATCAAACCGTATCTCACGAATACGAATAACATGTGTTCATCATCGCCTAGATACCATAACTGGTAGACCTATTGAAGGTCCGAAATGTTCGAATAAACTTAGTTGATATCCCACTGGCATATTACCTTGAAGAAAAACGGCAGTACAGTGAAAACTCTCCCTATGCGATTATTAAACTTTGGCAAGGAACTCGAGCTGCACAGCACAAGCATGCGACACGGGCTCACTTTCGTAGAACGTAGGGGTTCCTCCCCTATAATTTTCCTAAAAAAATATTTACAATGGATTTCTACATGGGAAAAAGGGGTTACAGTTTAAAGTGTCAGTTACTCAACCAACCAAATATCTGTTTTTAGGGTGCGCGAATGAATGAACTACTCGTATGGTCTGTTAACTCAAGGAATGCTTCCAAGCGATGTTTGTATAAATACAGTTGCGACCGCAGTGGTATAGCCAGGCGATTGGCTGGTTCGATCGGAGGCAGTAGTGAAACATCAAAATGGAAAGAATCACACCACATACATATTAAATAGATCGAACCAGCCGATCGGCGCGCCGATACCACTGCGGTTGCAATTGCAGACAAAGTCCCCTCGTAGGCACTCCCTGAGCCAACAGACTACACATAAAGTTCTTTGGATACACAAGCTAACCAATAGTTAATAACGGCGTTTTTTTTTTTGGAGAACGAATACATGAAATATTCGAATAAGACTGAAATGAGCAGTTCACTTAAGCAGTCTCCTGATACATCCGGATGAGTAGACCATGCGAATATTTCATCTAAATATTATATATATATATATCCCCTATATAATAATTCGCTAGTATGTATATATATGTACCAGTGGCGGACGCAGAAAGTGGGCGGGAGGGGGGGCGTGGGAAGAAAAGTGGGGTCTCCGCCGTTTTGGGGACCCAGACGGAAAATAAAATTAATAATAATATTAATTATAATAATAAACAATAAATAAAAAATATATTAAAAATAATAATAAAAATAAACAATTAAAAATAAACTAACACAAGATTTTTATTTGTATTGTAAAGTAATTTCGAAAATTTGGCGACCCATTCTCGGGGGGGGGCGCGCCCCCCCCCTGCGTCCGCCACTTATATATATATATATATATATATATATATATATATATATATATATATATAGCTGCCTGACCAGTTTCCGGGTGTTTCCTGGGGGTATTTACTTACTAGTTTTTGGTAAATGTAAATTTAATGGTCCTATCTATTTATATTTATTTATTTTTCGTTTCCTGTTATGTTCATGACCTCGTTTGAGGCTTCCAAACGTGAGACAGATAGAATTTCGATGCACCGTTGCATGAGTTGTGAAATGGTGCAAAACATGGGTTCACAAGGTTGTTCCTGGCATGGGTCAATTTTCAGCCGAAGTACTGGAAAATGGAAAAGTAGAGTTCGGTTGGGAGGCGGTCACGTACGGAGGGATAAGGTTTCAAAAATATAGTACGGTCCTATTGTCATAGGTTAAGGTTTGCTCTTTAAGGCAGTGCAGAGCAGGAGTCCCGAGATGACCTGCATCCCCCTGCCATTTTCGCAAAAGTTGACGAATTTTTCGCTACATTGATTTTTCTCGTCTTGCCATCGGCTCCAGAAAGAAGCATCCACTGACCTGGAGCATTTTTGAGATTCTAATCTTCAAGCACTTTCAGGAGTATGTAATTTCCCGAGAATTTTTATTTATCTCATACAGAAAAGGTGCACCAAAAAAAAAACTAAAAACAAGAAGAAAACATGTTCGGAAAGCGAAAAACCGCTAACCATGCACTAAGATGAGATGACTTCACGGCAGACAAAAACAGTAACACTGACGAAGCAGGAACGGGACTTGGCTTGGTTCAGCGATGAATTTTTTTTACAAGGAGATAACCTGATACGGTAGGGGAGGGGTAAGTACGGTACCGTAACTCTACAAAAATGGGGTTACGGTACAAAACGGATACGATATTCGTGTTCAGCACCTCAAATAACCCCCTTTGGCGAAGTTTCGACCAAAAATTGTTTTTGAAGATTTTGGGGCCAGTAAAGTTGAATAGTGCCGTTTCTGGTAGTAGTAAGATCACCACTATGATATACGAAACATGTCCGAACATGCAGACACGTTTGTGCATGCAAACAGACTGGATGTTCCCGCCACGATTGCCCTGTGCGGAACTATGAGTACTGTAGTGAGTGGCCCTGGCCTGGGTGTATATCATCGTGAGGGAAAACGAGGCGGAGCCTTTCCGCCCTCCAAGATCAACTCGTCCTCTATCGCATTCAAATTTTGCATTGTCGTGTGTAGTAGAATCGCGCGCGAAGAGAACGAGTCAAACGTTTGGGGCGGGAGGAGGATTTGAACGAACCAATCGCAGAACTGTACCACGCCCCGTTTTCCCTCACGATGATACACACCCCCCTGGCCTTGCACTTCCTTTCTTGTTCATTTTTCGAATTATTTCACCATGCCGTACGTCTTTCATAACTAATTTAACAGAGACTGGGGGAGTTCACATAAGAAAACAAATTTTTTTTTTTACCAAGGCTTTGTTATCTGCGAAAATTCTCAAAAAGACGCATTCATTGCACGTAAAACCATTCGCATAAACTCAACGAAATTACCGCTGCTCACCTTGATGTAATTTTTCACATCTTCCAAGCTTTCCTTTTTAACAAGTGAAACTGTGCAACCACCAAAACCACCGCCAGTCATGCGAGAGCCGAAGACGCCTTCACATGACAATGCAAGAGATATTAGTTCGTCGATCTCCGGACATGACACACGGTATTTATCCCTGCAAAAATGAAATATTCGGATACCTGAGCATTTCGTAAACTTCCAACAAAGAAAATTTACTTCAAAGAATTGTGGCTCTCACACATATATCGCCCAAAATGAGTGATATCATTGTCTAGAAGAGCTTCACTAGCCTTGATTGTTCGTTCAATCTCATCAACCTCAATAATAGAAGCTAGAGTAGGAGTTGTACACCATTCCTCGCTCATAAAAACTTTGCGGTACTATTTCACTTCAACAGCACCACTCCCAACTCCAAACTCAAAAAAACCTTCCTGAGAACTTGCGCACACTCATCACAAATATCATATTTTATATCACGGCATCGATCTCATCGTTTCTTTTCTTTTTCATTTCGGCTCTAAACTCAAACCTTTGAAGAGTAGCAGACAGGGGTTGTCGAAGGTGTTGATCACCAACAAATAACTTTCGCATAATAGCAACGATTTCACTAGTTTTTACTAAACGTGTTTCTCCAAGGCAGTGCGGTTGAAGGCTTTTACAGAGCTCAGAACTTTTCAGAATAGCCAACTGCAAAGTTTCAAACCGGAAGTTGTCAAATCACAGATCTGAAGAAAAAACTCCGACTCCACAATGAAAACAAGCACGATAATCGTTACCAACTTCAACACCTCTTGTGTGCAAATTCCCAAAGAAATTCGTCTTCTCGAGCTTGGTGTCGGCAGTACGGTCGCTTAAGTGTAGTGGTACTGTCATTTCATCAGATGAACAGATCAACTTACGACGTGCTCAGCACAATCTAGAGTGAGGCTGTCAAGAAGGCAGGATTTCTCGCGCAAAAGTTCGTGCGTGGCATCTCTCCACGAGGAAACGTTTAGGCTGAAGTCAACATGTCGTTATTTCAAAAGTTGAAAAGAAGTTAATTGAATGCTAAACCAAAACATACACTCGAAGCGCTTCTTCAACCATTTTTCTTCGCTTCGCATACTCTCCGCCTGAGTGCATGTGATGCACCCCACTATTAACAATGAGAAACAAGGCGTCATGAGATATGCTCATCGGAATCAGGTCGTATGAGAGCGATCTGAAGCAAACAATAAGAGGAATCGCTGACTACTACTGCCAATTTCAGCAATCTTGCGTACGGGACACGTTCCAAATTTCATGCTGGCAGGGGTAAGTACAGCAAAGTTGCCTCACACCCAACTTGACTAAGAATACGATTATGTACGCGTCGAGTTAAATTTTTGTGCCCCTACCCCGAAAAATTACTGTCACCTACAGTGCGCGATGACATGGCGGCGGCCCTTTCGCGCCCTCGAGGACGCCACGCAACCGCAAGGCGTGCACCGAGATCGGTGTCGTCCGCCATCGAAGTGGTAGTTCTAGAAGCTTTTCTTCCCACTTTGATGATCTTTTCCCATATCGGGTAGAAAAGCTGCTAGAAATAGCATAACGGCAGGAGGCGACATCGATTCCGGGATACGCTGCGCGGTTGCGCGGCCTCCTTCTCAAGGCTGCGGAAGGGCCACCGCCATCGACGCTCACGGTCGTCTATGGACACTTACCACCCGCACGCGCAGCGTCAGGCCGTTTTACCTTTTTGGGCCTATTCTAAAACAGCCGTTCGTGGTTCCAAAGATGCCCTAGGTCACTACAGCGTCTTATTGATCACTTTAGATCTAAGCTAAGCTATCCTTATTGAGGAAAGACTGGAAACAGCCCTTTTCTTCTAGTGTTGTACCGGGGCCTGACGCGTTGCGGGTGGTAAGTGTCCGATAATCGTTTGATGGTCCAATCCCATTTTGTCTTAGCCAGTGCACGTGTTTCCTAATTCTTCGTTTTTTTTTCTAACACAGAACAAATACTAAGTTTATGCTTAGTGGTTCAAACCTCAGGTATCTCATAATGATCAGTCACGCATTTGGGAAGAGTCAAATGCAAAAGTTGTACAGGAGGATCCAGATGTAGAGGTCTGCTCGACGCAGCACACTCTCCCGCAGGTTTTAGACATGAGGTTAATGGGGGCAATTTATACTGAATGCGACAGTAGCAGCTAGACGAATGTATGTATTTTCGATGCCTTCCGCGCGAAGGCCGGTACAGTCCGGCATATACTTGAGGATATTCGAAGATTTTTCAAATATTCAAACTTTTGAATAATTCAGATATTGTCCGAGTTCAATTATTCGAAATATGAATAACTCGAATATCCCACTTTTTACAACTTGCGAATGAATGAATTACTCGAATAACAAACATTTCGGACTACCCGAATGAGTGAATAGTCCGAATAATGGAATATTTCTGGAGACCGAAGAAAAAGAATGAATACATTCGACTCGAATATCCGGCCTGAACATGAATGTTTAGAAGTTTCCATTTGTCAAGCTTCCATTTCTCCAGTGGCATTGCAACTAACACTTACGAGAATTTAGCACCTTCTCGTTGCATTTATGCTTGCCCGTAAATGAAGCTCTCAAGAGATTTAATCATGTCAATATATGATAAGGGTGTAAGTAACAAAAGAAAAAACCACGAGACAAGATCACAAGGTTCTTTTTAATGTGAGTTACAATGCGTAGGTTATGGTGAAGTAAATGTTCCCATCCCCCTACTAGTGACGGACGCAGAGAAGGGGAGGGGCGATCCTCGCTTTGAGAACGAGTTTCCGAATTTTCCAAAAATGCTCTGTAAAATGGTTGAAAGTTTTGCTTTTTCCTGTTTGATGTTAAATTTAATATTTTTTTACTATTTATATATTGGGTTTAAAATGGCAGTGATTTCAGTGGTTCCCCCCTCTACCCATGCTCTTCCTGACAATGATCCTTAAAGGGCGCCAACCACTAGCCGAAATATAATTGCGGTGACTGACTTCTATAGGCCCCGCCTATCAGCTACGGAGCTCTGCGGTGGAGAAGATGTGGAGCGGCTCCTCGGCTGTCAGTAGCTGCGGATGAGATCTGGACGCATACCCTCCACCTGGTGTACTGTGGCACATCGGGGCTTACATCTAATTGCTCAACAGCAACTCCTCCACTTTCCCACTACCAGTCCAGCGCAAAGATGGGCACCAAAACTCCTCTATGTACAAAAACCATATTAGAGCTCGACGTATTCAATGCTGCGGAATTAGACACTTGAGATCTGACAGAATAAAGCGTTCCGTGAGAATGTGAAAAATGGTCTTAATCAGAGACCATTCGAATTCAACAACGAAACAACGCGCTTCATAAGTTTCATCGCAGCTTGCTATATGTTTAATGCAAGACAGTTTTAGCAAAAGAAGTGCAGAAAAGGTGCAAAATACATTCGAACGAAGGGATGTACGTTTACTTCCTTCATTTTAATAAATTGGTTAGTTAACACTTTGAAGTTTTTAGCATTATTTGAAAGAAGGGGATTCATGGGCAGCTGCAAATATGTGACAGTAGAGACTATTCCTACATATTTAATTAGGCTCTCTGGCAAAATGACAAGGTTGGCGGCGTTCGCCGCGGGACCCACGTTCATGCAAACACTGCTGCCCTTCAAACGAACGTGTTTCGTGGCATAACTTGTTATGGAACAAGATATACGGCAGAGACAGGAACACCATGGGTGTCGTTGCGCAAGTATGAGATTACCTATGGCTTTTCGCTCCATACAAGCGGATTGTTTGTCTCCTATTGGGAAATGTTCACCTGATCTATGGATTGTCGTCGTAATAAGTGTTTTTAAAGGAACTTCTTGTGCAAGTATCATAAGGCTTCTGTTTATCCGGGCTTTTAGAGAATGTCTGGTCGGTATTGACATTTTAGGAAGCCATATGAATAGGGATATCCAAAGACCACTTGCTACCCGTTGTTGCACACTACTCCATCACTAAGATATCTGTTTATCCGACGATTTCACCAAGTGAACAAACAGCCGATATTTTTGTATTTGCAGCGGAATTCTGGCAATCGTTTGCTCTTTTCAGTTGTACTTTCGAGTTTCATGGGCTTGGTTCAAATTGCTGGCTTTGAAAAGGCCTTTTGCGGTAGACTAGCGCTAGCATTAGTTTGATGTCACATTCATAATTTTATCCACCAATTTCTCTCCTATCAGGCTGGTGCGAAATTAACGATGCCGCGGAACCGACGCGAACCCCTTGCGACGTTGTAAACGCCTGCGACTGAGTTGCCTCAGCTAGGTGACTGGCCCTATCACTCATCATACAGACGCACGCGCGTAAAATTCAAACATCTAGTATAAATTGCCCTTGTCTCTGGTTATCCCTAAAAACCAGATGTTGGTCAACGATACATATGTCGAGATATAGCCGTAGCTATTTCGTATAGCTAGTTGTAAGCAGATGACCTGGCTATACCGACCAGTGTAACGCCGCTAGCCTGAGTACCGTATATAAGAGCTCAGTGCCAGCTGTCTAGGCAGTCGTCTGCTCCGGACAGCCACACGACACGGCTGCATCCAATCCCCCTCTCTTTCCCCTTTTCCTATGTAACCTATATAATGTAATAAATATCATAAGCCTTACTCTATCCATATATGAACTCCCCTCGAACCTCAGGTAAGACATGATCACTCTTATCTTGACACATATGCTATGGGTAACGGTAGGGAGAAAGCTTAGTAGATGTAAACCTACTTGAGCGGGAAGATTTAGAAGATAAAAGGGTGGGCCGTGAAAAAGCTGGCGAACCCATACCCACAATGCAAGGCAAGAATATAACACATAACACTAACAGGGGAGGGAGAGTTGTGCAAGCGAATTGGCAGTCATTCCACAACATATTCTTAAAGGGTTCTAGTATGTGCGCAAATGCGAAGATGGGTCCTGCAACGAAAGCCGCCAACCTTGGCATTAGGCCAGGGAGCCAAATTAAATATGTAGGAACCGAGCCAGAGCGCCGCTTCGCGGCGCTCTGACTCGGACCCGTGTGCCACGTTACCTCCGGGCTAGGTTAACTCTGAAAAAAAGCACCCCGAGCCAGAGCGCCGCTTCGCGGCGCTCTGACTCGGACCCGTGTGCCACGTTACCTCCGGGCTAGGTTAACTCTGAAAAAAAAGCACCCCGAGCCAGAGCGCCGCTTCGCGGCGCTCTGACTCGGACCCGTGTGCCACGTTACCTCCGGGCTAGGTTAACTCTGAAAAAAAGTACCCCGAGCCAGAGCGCCGCTTCGCGGCGCTCTGACTCGGACCCGTGTGCCACGTTACCTCCGGGCTAGGTTAACTCTGAAAAAAAAACCCCGAGCCAGAGCGCCGCTTCGCGGCGCTCTGACTCGGACCCGTGTGCCACGTTACCTCCGGGCTAGGTTAACTCTGAAAAAGAGCCAGAGCGCCGCTTCGCGGCGCTCTGACTCGGACCCGTGTGCCACGTTACCTCCGGGCTAGGTTAACTCTGAAAAAAAAAGCACCCCGAGCCAGAGCGCCGCTTCGCGGCGCTCTGACTCGGACCCGTGTGCCACGTTACCTCCGGGCTAGGTTAACTCTGAAAAAAAAAGTACCCGAGCCAGAGCGCCGCTTCGCGGCGCTCTGACTCGGACCCGTGTGCCACGTTACCTCCGGGCTAGGTTAACTCTGAAAAAAAAACCCCGAGCCAGAGCGCCGCTTCGCGGCGCTCTGACTCGGACCCGTGTGCCACGTTACCTCCGGGCTAGGTTAACTCTGAAAAAAAACTACCCCGAGCCAGAGCGCCGCTTCGCGGCGCTCTGACTCGGACCCGTGTGCCACGTTACCTCCGGGCTAGGTTAACTCCACACGAAGCGCAGCTTCGCCGCGCTTCGCGGATGACAGTGATTTTCTGCGAAGCTGCGTAGCCCATAAACGGTTTGTAGGTAGGTCAACATAAAGAGCTTCTACATGGACCGTTGTATGAGTAGCAACACAAATCCTCACGTGGTCAAGTCGTTTTCATTTGGGTTAGCGCTGAAAGTTGAAATTCTTATTGTTCGGGCACAATTAGCTTTCAACAGGAATAAACTGCGTAAATGTTCTATTCCTATTTTGTAAGCACAATATTATGCTCATGGAGTGTATCATTTGTTCCCCTGACCGTTAATTTCCAATTGCTATTACTACTTGATGCTTTAGAAGGAGAGCAGCGAAAATTTCCGTACAACTCTGCTGTATTTGGATGATTCACGGCTCTGATTGCGAAATCACACTCGCTTCATCAGTGGTTCTCCCATTCTGCTTTAAAGATCCAAGATATTCCGTTTTCATTGCAAATTAGATGTTCTAATTGAAGATTTCCATGTTGTACACATACATATACATGGGCGTGTCATTGGGCGTGTCAATTTTCGCAAATGAGCCCGTGGCGGCGGGCAAAAGAGGTGGAGCGAGGCGAGTGGATCAATGACAGCGTGACCTGTCATCCCTCGCGCGGCGATGGGGGGGTCTGCGCTTTATATAGAGTAAGATAGTCTCTACTCAAGACTTGTAGTGTACTAGAGCTAAGCGGTGGAACCGGTAGCGTGTTTCCGACAGTGTTGCTTGTAGAATTACGGGGAAATCACTCAAAATAAAAAAAAGGAATCGCGCTATCTATACATTTTTAGAATTATCATGGACCTCAAAAACAACAAACATACCCGCGCCCACAGCTCAGAAGTGTTTCGTCGCCTTCACAAATTTCTTTAA
The DNA here is from genome assembly GCA_037903475.1 of Ancylostoma caninum. Taxonomy (NCBI): domain Eukaryota; kingdom Metazoa; phylum Nematoda; class Chromadorea; order Rhabditida; family Ancylostomatidae; genus Ancylostoma; species Ancylostoma caninum. The sequence goes on from JBAJFG010000359.1 coordinate 566,354, forward strand.
GTTATGGTTTTCAGAAGTCAGACAAAACATTTTTGCACCCAACCAAATACATTGCGAGTGAAATTTATTCCGATATTCGATTATTCGAATAGCCGAGTATTCGAAGGCCGTGATACTCGAATATTCGTATTCGAATACTTTCGAAATTTCCAGTTCGAATATTATCCATTCGTTCGAATGGTTGCGAGGGAATCGAATATTTGGCATTTGAATATTCGAGGTTAGTTTTTAAATGTAATAAATATGGTACACTCTGACTGAAAATACCATTCGATCGCCGCAAATAATCGCGTGGCTGCAAAACCGAGCGTCTCATATGCGTCTAGAGCTGTGTCAGGCCTGCGACTGATTGTGAGCCTATCTCTCATCATGTAGAAGCACGCGAGTCGAACGCAAATGTTTAGTGTGAATTGCCTATAGTGTCTTTGGGAGACAGAAAGAGTGCAGCGCTGTGATGGCGTGAACTGCATGTCCGTGTGGGCAGGTGAAGTTCGCTGTATTTATGGGTTGAAATGAATCAATTACCAGGAGGCACACAACTTCACATCGCTATGCAAAAGATTTTTCCATCTAAGACATCAGTAACAAGCGCTATGACTCACTCAGGTTCAATCGCTTTCGTTGATAACTAAGGGTACATCAGCATCAATATTCCGCAAAGCGGGCAAGTGCGAGGCTCGCCCGAGGCAATGGGTTCTTAACGATTTTTTTTTTTGCCATTCTCAATAATGACCGGAAATGTGGAGACAATATGATGGAGGAGAGTAAGCATCAAATCATTAAAGACCTTGAACACAGGTACATAGTTTCCATTCTACGTAACTACCTGCAATCAATACGAAGAGCATGTGCGTGCTCGGCTAGGGCAATGACGAATTGATCCATGATTCCGCAAGGCACTTCAGCATACTCGTGTTCAACGCGGCGGCACAACTCTGCACTTCTCACCCCTCTAGGTAAAGGCTCTAAAGTGATCCTATGCCTGGCGAAGGATGAACATGAAACAAAAGCTAGGAAAGCGAAGTCCTACCGGGAAAAAACTGCGATACAAAATGATACGAGGCTAACTCGAGAGCAGCAGAGCTGCTAAGACCACTTCCCAATGGGATATTGGAGTGCACAACAACATCAAAGCATAAGCCACATCCAGTCAATGCGAGAACACCTTGAATGTACCGCCCCCAATTCAAACACTGGAAAATGTTTCATTAAATGCAACAGAAAATGAGAGGGAAATGGAAGATAGGGACCTCGGTGACGACTTTGTCATATGGCCGTTGAATGACAAGAGGATCCGGAAAGTGAGATGAGAAAGCATTCGTGAAAGTACGCTTTTGATCACTTGCTTTTCGACCGAGGACAACAGTGTATAGAGGTATGGCCTGAAAAACATGAATAAAAAAAACTCCACTAACTAAAATGCAGTCCATTATCGGATAGGTAGGTTCAACTGTATTCTTATTCTACGCAACGTGACCCAGAGCCGTGTGTGGTCAACTGAGCCATATACTATGGCCTCGCGTGCTGAGAGTCGCGCGTCAATTATGGCCTATTAGCTCATAGTGGGCGCCTGATCCGACTTAGGCGCTATTTGTGGTTGATGCGCGTCAAACTTGACGCGTCGGCCTGAAATTTCACGAAGTATTCGCGATGCCTCGATGCGGCGAAGATCGAAACGCAGTTCTGTTCGCGCGGCCATCGCGACGGCAGAACCAGGAACGTTCGCTTTCTGCCAAGAATTCTCTACTCCTCTCCATTCTGCATCGTATGTATATCGCCGCGTCAAATTTGACGCGCATCAACCATAAATAACGCCTTCGTCTGCAGTTACGACCGCACAGGTTCCATCGATGGGAGGACGCTGCAGGATGAGTATGGAAGGAAATTTTAACAAATGTCAGTAAGGAAAAATCAAAATGGAAGGATTCACACCAAAAACATATCAGAAAGGTGTGAAAACTCGACCACTTGGCCAGCAGGGAGGCGGCCGTTATACAGGACATCCATAAAATGAAGCTGGGATGGGACATGCCTCTGCCAAAGGAAGCAAGCCAACAGTGGAACATAATCAGAAGCAACATTATCGGCGTGGATGTTACTTGTGACCGTCAATTACTGGAAGGCCCTAGTTGACCGCTAGCTGTCAACAAGGAGTCTCCATGTGCCTTGTCGTGAACGGGGGGCGCGCGTTTGGGCTCAGCCAAAAAAGGGGCGTGGCTGACGGTGGCACGCAGCCGCTAAGTGACAGCCAGGAAGGCTCACACAAAGAGGTGAAATTTTTGAACTGTAATTCTTAAAACCCTCCAAAATCTTCCCATAGAAGGTTACTTGCTATGCTCATTGTGAAGTCGGTGCCCATTTTGTCAAACGACGTCATTTTTATCCAGTTGAAGACCTAATCTTTATGTTCAGCACGTGAAATAGCCTCGCGGCACAATTTTTCCGGGGATTCTACGACATCGTATTTGGTCCCGTTTCAGAAGCGTATTACTTCCCTCAGATTTATTAAAATTTTTCGTACCTTTTTCTTTCGAATGAACCGTTTAGGTGACACTTTTATTGTGAATGCTCCGAAGCGGCAATTCATCGTTGTTACTTAGTAAAAGTAGTGGAAATGCGCGACATCCACATACTTCTATGTGAGTCGGTGTAGCTGTCAGCAGAAGCGCCGTAACACTCATATATCCATAGGGCATCATTGGCCACGCCCCTTTTTTAGCTGAGCCCAAACACCCCGCCGCCTCGTGAACGGAAGACTCGTCCACCAGAATTGCATAAAGATATTGCTTACGCGGGCTATTAGTCTGGATTAGTCCCTACTTTCGTGCATCTGAGCCAGAGAAGGATACTGCGATGCGCTGGGCCATTAGTATTATCACCGTGAGGTCACACTGGAGTTCCCTAACTTTTCTGCTCTTCATCACCTTTAAACAAAGAATTATGGTTAAGGAAGTCACTGTACCAGTTGTTTCTTCGTGCTGTATAATACAACCTGCGCAGAGCGCTTCACACAAATAATATTAGTTGTACTTCAGTACTTTTCTAAAGGCTGTACCCTAGGATTTGAGTTCGTGCCACAAGTTATCGAAAGTGATCAGAGAACTACAGGACAGTAGCAGAATGCTTTCACCACTCCAATGATGCTTCAGCTGCTTTCAAGATGGATCCATTTGCATCGCAAAGCAAGGACCGCCTCTACATGGGTCGAGTTGTTCGGCCACACTTATTGGGGTCTGACCGTGATTGACAGTCACAAGTAAAGATACACCCGGCCGGCACAGGGATCGGGTCGTAATTGCGACCAAAGTCGGACCGTGCGCCCTCTGTGAGCTAATAGGCTGTATATAAATCCAATGATTAAAGGCAGGGACCCATCTCATTCCGCCGGTTGGAAGTATAGACATATCCTAGACCTTCTCACCATTTTGATCCCAGTAATGTACATCAACAGGCTCAAAAGCGACAAAAACCTCATTTTTGAAGCGATCGAACTATCTACATTTTTGGAGCTCTGAGGCGGATCGCTCCAAGCTGTGCTTGCCACGGCTACCGAGTTGGTCAACGAATCTTGGCCTGTTCAATCGATAAGATCAACGGCCTCACAGGTCAACTCGGTTTAGCAAACTGTTGCAGATCCCATCCCGGAAAACGGGATTAAATAGCGTTTCGAGACATTTTACCTACACCGCTGGATTCAGCGCGTCGAGGAGATGCAGAATCTGCCATTACCTCAACCACGAATGTGAGGTGGGCCCCTGCTTTTAAGAAATGCACACTCATACAGAACCCATGCACATCTCTTACAAACCGGGTTTACATTGTTCTCTCCTCACGACATAGGCTTCCCTTGAAAATGGTGGTGGTGTGTGTATAGTGAGTGGGCGTCAATGCCGGTGCGTTTTTCGCGGACTCGGAAAACGAAGCGACCGCACAGCGGGCTGGAATTCTTGCCGCGACAATAAAGCATAGGGTTTCTTTGATAGCTGATCCAACATAAAGAATTTGCCAAGAAAACCCTCATTTGACACTATAGCGCCGGTTCTAGCGCGAGAAGGGCCGCCGCTTCGCGTACACAGTTCCTGTATCCGCGAAAAACACGGCCACTGACATTCACTGTATGTACAAGCTCAGCTCTTGCAACTACAGGGTGACAACAAAGTCTTTGGCCGAACATAACAAATTGTAAGACTGAGACTAGATAGGCTAGCAATCTAAAAAATTACGTGGTTATGCAATGCGCTTTGAGAATCCACTCTTGGATTTTGAATAACTCTCTTGGCTTCTCCGTGTAGTCGATAAAACCGCCGCAACTGCAACGCACGAGGGCCGCAAGTTGGTGAAGCTTTCATGACCCCGTATGATGTAAACCAAGGAAGCTCGTATCTCAACAAGAGTTAGCTCTAATCCTGCATTCTAAGAAATGCACCTCAGAGACCCGGAGGTCTTCGTTTCAGGGAGCATGCCATTTGTTGAGCAAATTTGACGGGTTCGGTGAAATCAGAGATTTGGGGGTCCGAACCTTCTGCTGCTTTTTTCTTTTGAAACATTATACGAAACTTTTGTCAGATCTCTATCTTATTTTCATCAGATGTGCTTAAGCCTGAGAAATAATATACCTCTCGGAATATCGATCTGCCCAATTTGCCCTTTGTTCTGTGAATTTTGTTGCCAGAAAGTGAGTGTGACAATCTGTTGACCTTTTCCGGTCAACAAAACTAGTTCAGGCATGGATCTCTCTAGGATAGAAAGCATCTGCCCTTGTGAATACTGAGCGGAAAAATGGTGGTTTGGAGAGCCAAGTGAAAGAAGTTCTTGGAGGAGATGTCGCCGAGACCTTACTTGTGGCCATTTCTATTTCTATTTCTACCTCGTTTCATGTTTGCAGACCATACTTCCATTTCTACCTCGTTTCATGTTTGCTGATCATACATGTTTTAAATAAAGCTGTAGAGAATGAGATTTTGCGCATGTGTTCGACACATTGGGGTAGTCAACGCAAATACGAAATCATGGATTTTCCGACGAAGCGCAATAAATAATTGCTAACTTTGTTGTCACCCTGTATATGGTTTTCGTAACAAAGACGTGGTCTCAATAAGTTGCAATAACGTCTGAATTCTGTCACCTTAACGTTTTGCTTTATTTCGACTTGTTCATGAACTGCGGTGGTATGGAGACGCGTTTCTGGGACTGATTGTGATTAGGGCAGCGGATTATCGTTTGAGCACAAAAGATGTAACATTTCGTACGAGAGCTACAAGAAAAAAACCCTATCAATGGTTTGTTCACCTGTCAAGAGTTGAGGCTGAATGCATAGATAGTTGGAGGCATTGTTTTGTGCAAAATGTATTTCCCTAGCGAAAATTAACATCCTTATTATAAGCTTCGTTCTTGTCTCCGCTATCACTATTAGTACTGCGTTGGTAAATACAGAGTGAATATCGATAACTTGCAGAATCATCCGAACATTCGTCAGTGGGAGGGAGAGGCCATGAATCTAACACTTTGTTTTACACCGTAACTCTGACTTCATCTAATTAGAGTGGATGCACTGTGACATAAATGTTGATAATTAGGTCTAATAATGTGTATGATTGTAATAAGCACATGACATCACTGAAGAGTGCAGTTGCATTACTCCTGCTCCAGCGACAAGCCGCCGCTCCAATCACAATCAGCCCCAGAAACGCGTCTTCATACCGAAGTTCTTTGTTCACACAGTTGAGACTCCGAGATCGAAATGAGATATGTGGCTCCGGAACGGAAGAATACTACAGTTTTGCTTTATGTAGTGGCTACGGGGTGAATACAGCAACTACACATGAAACAAATGCACTTCCTTTCAGAAATTCCTAGTAGAGACTACTTCTACATATTAAATTCGGCTCTTTTGCAAGTGCCAAGGCTGGCAGCGTTCATCGCTGAACCCATCTATTCACGAATGCTGCGATCTTTCGAACACTGTGTTGGGGAATAGTTTGAAATAGGAGGTTACTGGTACAGTTGAACAACTTTCCGTCAGCTATCACTGCTCTATTATTATGCCAGTGTTCTACTCTTGTTTTTATCGCATTGTCGGCATTCCGACTTGATGCCATGCGTCTGCATTTGCTAATTTATTCAAGGAGTTTCAGAACAGATTTTAGATTTTAACATGCTCGAGTTCAGTCCGGTACTTAGTCGGAATGCCCACACTGCGACAAAGACAAAACAGAACGCTGACAGAATAACGGAGCAGTGGCAGGTGACGGAAAAGTGTTCAACCGAACCAGCAATCTGTTCCAAACTCTTCTCCAGCGCAAGGTTTGAAAGACCGCAGCGCTCGGAAGTAGATAGGTACAGCGATGAACGCTGCCAACCTTGGCATTTGTCAAGGAGCCGAATTAAATATGTACATAGAAATAGTCTCTACTGAAATTCCTCCCTCATGCTGCACCGCCCATCTGCTGAGCCGCGCCGCATCACCTATGCATTATGATACGTGGTGCGGTCGAAGAACCAAAGTTTCAAGCAAGAAACCGACATGGTATGTTTTGACCGGACCTTGCCTTTGAGCGCACAACAGGAAGACCACCGACCCAAAGGTTAGACTTCTTCCCGAAATCCTTCAAGGAAAGATACAATGCTCTTAAAGGCAGTGTCTCACCTCACTATCACCGGCCGAGAATTTGGCCAAATTCTCGGCCGGTGGACGAGGCGCCTCCAGCCTGCGGCACAGTTTTCGGCAATGAGAACACCTGTGCGATCAATGAGATCTGCTGAGGTGTATGGCAAGACGGGCAGTTTCCTTGCCGAGGAACTCGTCCACGCCAAGTTGGATTGGTCCCTCAAAAACGGGTTTTTGACGGTTTTATCAGAAATCACGTACATTGTTGGACTTAGCGTGTCGAGTAGGTCCGGATTCTGTTAGTATCTCAGAATCGAAAATGAGGTGAGACACTGCCTTTGATGTCCCGCGAACGGACAGGATCCATTGAACGACTCTGGCACGCAAGAGGGACAAATGGAAGGATTGCTGGCGCCCGCTCGGTATATCCGAAGATTGACGGGAGTCAAGGTGAATACACAAGTTGAACTACTGCCCATCTTGGCAACTACAACTTCACTAGAAACGATATGCTCACCTACCATGGGTAGAACGAATCCATCACAATAATCGATATGATCTCCGATGAGGTTTACCCGTCCGGGAGCAACTGCAGCTTTTAGTTCCTGCAAAGAACGCTAAAAATCTCAGTGGAAGGAAAATCAGCACACAAATTATGGACAGTACTCCACTCCCACGGACCCGAACACTTAGAAATTTTTTGGGCTGAAAGCTTGCATAAGAGCTTATTTGATGTGCTGGACACGAATATCTTATCATTTTTTTTTGCATCACAACTCCGTTTTTGTAGGGGTAACCGTATCCCACAGAATTCTCTCAAATTTTGCGTAGAGGGGTTGTTTAAGGCGCTGAATACGAATATCGCACCCGTTTTCGTAGGAAAGCGGCAGGAAATCTAAAGAAAATGTCGATTTTAGGAAGAAAACGAAGGTGGCATGCAAAATAATGTTCACATCCGCGACCAGCGCCTAAAACCAACCCTCTATGCAAAACTTGAGAGGATTCTGTGAGATGTCGTGTCTACAGTATACCCACCATGACCCCATAGAAACGGGGATAGGTTACCAAAAGGATAAGATATTTTTGTTCAGCACCTCAAACAAATCCCCTAGGCAAAGTTTGAGCAAAGATTTTTATTTCGAAATTTCGGTCAGGGTTAACCGAATAGTGCTGGGTTAATTCATAAACTGATCACGATTATCAACATCATTCTCCGAAATACTGCCGCTTGCGTAATGGAATTGGTATTTTCTTTGAACTCCGCATAGCTACAGAGAACTCCAAACGGACGCAGCAAAGAGTCAGGACCGCGGTGCGGCTCTCTTGGGCAGGGTCACGGGAGCTCAGCATAGTGTACGCCTGCGTCTCTGTCCATGAGAGCCGCGCCGCAACCTCGACTCTTGTCTACGTATGTTTGGAGTTTCCTATATCTCACTGTAATCTTAAAAATGAGATTAAGGTAAGAAATGGATACTATATTTGCGTTCAGCATCTCAAATACCCCTCCCCCTGAACAAAGTTTCAGCCAAAAAACCTTTTCTGATGTTTTTGGGTCTATGGAAATAGAAGTGCACAATAATGATACTGAAAAAGTTGCACAGCTCAAAACTTACATCGACAGGACTAGCACCAAAGTGAGTCAGAAACAATTCGTAGGCTTCACGAACCATGCCATGTTTCAAATTAACCACGTGCTCTGGTTCAGGAGGGCGGCTAGTTTCTTTTTCATATAAGCGTTCTTCTAATATCTTTTCTCCAATTGAATAATCTGCCATAATCTGTATGTCGTAGCAATTTTTTTTGGAATAAATGCAAACCGTAGCGTTCATGGTAGAACATAAAAGACATTAACACATTGTCAACAGGAGTGACAGCATACTGAAATGGCTTTCGAATAGAAAAAAAGAGAAAGAAAACGCTGCACCTTCTTCAGGGAAACCCACGAACCGTGACCTGGCTCCAGCACTGGTCAAAAAGGAAAGTGTGCTTCATACCAAGGCCCGAGCGGAGCATCGCAAAAATTAGGTTTTTGTTATTTGTAAAGAAGGCATTATGTTCATGGAGGCGTTAAACGGAAATCAAATAATTTTAAAGATTGATTCACGGAGTTGAAAAAAGCTTACAGGAAGGCTGCTCGTGCAACCTCGATCACCTGCACAGCACACGTAACATTCGCGCGGCGGAATCTATGAACGTCCAGGGACATGAATCGAAAGGCACGGAAGTCAATGCAGGATAAGGTGCGCCTTCTCGGAAGCAAAAATTTGTGTGGGTGCGCTCTCTAAACGATGTTGAAGAAAATAAAAAAAGGGGACAAAAACAGCCTAATTATGACACCGATTCAATTAGTGCTGCTAATGATAATAATAATAATAATAATAATAATAATAATGATAATAATAACAACAACAATAATAATGATAATAATAATGCTAAGTAAAGTACAAAACCCATAAACCTATCAAATGCGTTAAATTACATCTTCGAAAAAAATGCGCCGTACCGAAACGAAAGATAAAACCACTACTGTTTTCGTCATGCTACAAGGATGGCGGTACATAATGTACGATCGATTTCAAAAATTGTCGTGGATGAATGTGCTGAGTGTAAATTGCACAAACAACTTTTTGCTCGACGCGTTATTGTATTCTTCTTCATCATGTTGAGGGAAAGAGACTTGTAGGCGAAAAAGGTGGGCGGGCACGGACGGACGGCAATTTTACTTAAAGGCAGCACTCACGGGAATTTTTGGGTAGAAGATTCCGCGGTATACCGAGGTTTTTAGGGACGATGAACTCATTGACAACGATGAAGTAGCATGAAACACGCGAAAACCACAGAAAATAATGGCGGTACATACTTCACGTGTGTTCACAGCGTTCCGATGGGTCCCGCCACGAAACCCTGCAAATGGTACGAATTCCATAGAGGAGCCTCCGCTGGACGGCAAAGCGACAAAGAAGGCGTGCCCCGTACGAGATAACTCGACGGCAGCAGCATAGATGCAGACGTTTCTGGCATTCTTCCAACTCCAGTACCAACCTGGCCCTGGGAAATTGATACTTCCCCTGGTGTTGTCGCCATCAGCCAGGTTATATTGAGAATAGTCAGCGTATTCCAATTAATTCTGCGGCAGCCATGCCAGAACAATGTTATACAAAGTAATGGAAATAACCTCCATTCATGTGAGAGGCAGGGAAAATTCAATGTGACAGGCAGGGAAAAATAAGTCAGTATTAAATTATCAGTTATGCAAATGGGTCTGCGCACACCTCCTTACTTTATCTCTACGCAGGGATTTCAGTATTGAATCCAGACGTCAATTTTATTATAGGTTGCGAGAATGAAAATGACCGTTTAGTCGAAGAATTAGATTTCCATAAAGGTAAAGTTCAGCAGCTCGATCAAAGAAGTACCCTTTCTTACTCGATGGTCTTTCTCCTTCCCACACTCGAGTAATGGACTCTTTTCAAAGAATTTGGTACGCTTTGTGTCTGAATAGCGACCCATGTAAATTTTAGTTTCTTTGCTGTGTTGAAGCCTTTTCTCCTCCAAGAAATATGTGATCTTTGAGAAGAAAAGGCAGTCTGATAGTGTCAAGCCTGAGCTATGTGGCGATCATATGCAGCACCTCCCATCCACATCAGGAACTGAAAGCGACCGATGTATAGATTGACAACCTGAATTTCGGTTCAATTACCCACGTTTCAGAGAATTTTCAACAAGTCACGTACGAAAAACTTAGCCGAGTGGCAAAGCATGTAATCTATGTATAGATTATCCCGGAAGCCCGGAATATAAAAATTCGGTCAAAAATGCTCTCATTCAAGGTTTCTATCGATGTTCGTGTAGTACAGGATGGGCCAAAAGTACGCTAACAATCTGCGTTTCGCTTTTAAAAGATCATGTTCTGCCTTGAAGTCTTATTCAATGGGAAGGTCGTTTTCGAAAGATTTTCCAGCGTACTGGAGGGGTGGGGATTAAAATTTAAGATATACTGGTTGCGTCGAGTGGCAAAGCAGGGGTTTTAGCAAAGGCCAAGTCTCCACTTCTTAGATCGGACATTACTATAAGAGAGCATTGTTACTTTCATAATGCAACTATGCCCTCACCTGTTCGAAAAGAAGAACAATAAAGTAATTTTGTGGGAAGATCATTATCCTCCACATTGCCTTTTCCCTAATTACCCATTTGAATGTTGCATACAGTTCACTAACGGGCATTTCCTCTCCTTTATACTAAAAACACTCAAAGGAGAGGGTGTGGGTCATGATGAGGCAAAAGGGGCGGCGCTTTCCCGCCCTTCAGCGTTGACTCGTCCGCACTCACATTCAAATTTGCATGGGTAACTATGGTGAAATCGCGCGCGAATTAGTGCGGGTAGGTCCTGAAGGGCGGGGCGAGGATTCGAATGAACCAATCACAGACACATTGCCTACCCACTTTCGCCTCATCATGATCCACACCCCGAAGGAGATAATCGATGCACAAGCCTTTGACCCCAATATTCCTGATAAAACAAAGGAAAATACCTATGCTCCGTTTCGTTCCTACCACTAGACGGAGACAAAGATAAAGAATAAGACCACCACCGGAACATGTCGACCCTCGACAGCTCCAAGACACCAGTAATTAAAGATGCGAGAGAGGTACGAGATCCATCCGAGCGAGGGCTTACCGCCACCCTGCAGAGGCAGGGAAGACAGAGTCTTGCAGATCTCGTCCGAGACACGCTCTTCGTTGTCGCCTGCTGCAACGCACCCGTCTCCGCTGAGCCACATGCGCAGTCAACGGCGTTACCTGCCGCGACGAAACCCTAATGTCCAGAGCCGCAGATGTGTCCACGGCAATATCATCACAGGTGGCTATTCATTGTGCTCAACTTATTGTAGTGATTGTCCAGCGGCCGGCTATACGGTAAGCGACTCATTTTAGAAGTGAGAATTTCTTCGGACGCGTGCGCCACATTACCTCTGGGCTAGGTAAACTCTAAAAAAATACCCAGAGCTAGAGCACCGCTTCGCGGCTCTCGAAATTTTTTTCCACTTATTTCCTCAATAAACCTACAAAAAGAGCAATTCGGGCGATTACTTTACTATTCCATGAAGAAGAATGAAGAAATCTGTAAAGAAATAAAGGAGACTTGGGTTGCTTGAGCTTTAGTTCTCCAATTCTGTTAACCTGGACCCCAAACTTGTTTGCTGTTAAGGCTTAGCAGCCATAGGCATGCAATTCCCTTGCTCTCGAGTTTTCATTCTCGATTAATTGCCAAGTAATCTTCCCGATAAGAGTGCGGAACCCTCTTCAATCTTACACTGTCCTTTTTCTGCAGATCCCTACCCTTAAAGGCAGCAGGAGCTGAAATCCTCGACTCCGAGCTGAGCTGTGGGTGATGAAGTACAGACTATCATCACAGACAATGATGGCCCTGCAGAGAAAATGGAACATTCGGGAACACGCCTGGCCCACGAGTTTTCCCCGGCGCACCATTGCGGTGCGTGGTTTGGCGCAAAGGGAAACGAAATGCATTCAATTCACAGGGTTTCATGGCGGGACTCAGCCAAAACCACGCTCCGCGATGGCTTCCGCGCCGGGGAAAACTCGTCCGCGTACGAACACGGCCAGGCGTGTTCGCGACGAATATCCCATTTTCTCTGCAGGTAAGCCATCATTGTCTGTGTTCGTTTCACATTTATGATGTGCCGAGTCTGTACTTCACCACGCGCAGCTCAGCTCAGAGTCGAGAATTTCAGCTCCTGCTGCCTTTAATACCGAGAATTCTATTCGAAAACCGAAAAAATCGGGACTCCCATGACTCAGGCGATGAGTCACCGGCCACTGACAGACAGTATTAGGAAGTAGCCATTTATTATATAGGTACCGAGCCTAAACCGCCGCTACGCGGCGCTCTGTCTCGCTCCCGTGCCATCTTACCTCTCAGCTAGGTAAACTCTGAAAAGAAAGAAAAAAACCATCCCGAGCCAGAGCTACGAAGCGGCGCTTTGTCTCAGACCTGTGCGCAACGTTACCCTAAAGCTGCCTAGCTCAAAGAAAATCTGCAAATTCTGCGAATTTCTGCAAATTCACTTCGTTATTTTTTTGTGGAAGATTTGAAGAGAAATGATTTTGCCAGCTTTATTCGAACGAGTTGGGTCCTTACGTGATTCTCATTGTTAAGTGGGATTTTTACTTCACGGCCCTCCCTTTCCTCTTAAATGAATGGTCTTTGCTCACTGTCCACTCTGAAACCCTAAAGAAGTGTGAGGCAACTCAAATTGCCTACCCCAACTCACAAAAAAATACCCATCCCGAGCCAGAGCACCGCTTCGCGGCGCTGTGTTTTAGATCTGTGCGCCACATTACCCTTGTGTGGTTCACTGGCTTTTTGCAATGAATTTATCAAACAGGATGAAAATGAGTGAATGTAGAGAACAGCCCACCAAGCCCCAATGCGCTTATCAGCACCCTTATATGCTGTGTGGTATCTCAGCATGTACAATACAAATAAACACAACTGTGATACGCCTCGAGGAGGTCAGTGGAGAGGTCGCGGAAAGCTGTGCTCTCAGAGACACTCCGGCGCACTTTCCAGATTGGATTACATCGTCATTAAAGTAGGTTGACGTTGGTAGTGACACTTGGCACATTGAATTTGGCATAGGCGATTGTGGTGTGTCGTTGAACATGCTATAGGCAATTGTGACGTGGCGTTGAACTTGCGTGAGCGGTTGAGGTATGTCGTTGAACTTCGTATGTACACAGCCCATCGAAACAGACAAATCATCAACGGGATGACAGAGAGCGTTACTGACAAGTAACTCAAGCTCTCATGTTTTCTTTACAGATGGATGAACATATGCACGCGAGCGATTTCGCCAGAGCAGTTGCGATCCATTTTACTGTTAGCAGGGCATATTTCAGCAGTGCAAGTAACAGTGATGGCCCAAAACAATAAGTAAGGGCTGTGATAATTGTGGCTGTGGTTATTGCAACCACAGCCGCTTTCGAGTGTTTCTTCATCGTTACAATTAGAGGAGTGAGGTCTGGAAAGCTAAGATCGGTGAACCAATCAGTCACGATCGACGTAACAGGTGGATATTGGATTTCGAAAACCGACCTTTTTCCAACGCTAGGGCGATACATTAGCGTTGCCGAAAGTTCGATGTTTACCGATTTTCGGTTGCGAACGGTGGTGCATTTTTGCTGGACCACCGCACTGCTGAATTCGAGAACGATCTCGGATTGTTTATCGTTTGCATCACATTCAACCGCAAAGGCTTGACTATCGCAGTCGATTGTGAGCCACGTATGAGATAGTGAGGAACAGGATATATTTGCTCGTGCTGTTATGCTCCGCATAACGCATAGTTCATAGATTTCACATTATGTTGCCGTTACCCCATACCAGTCACTGCTCGATGTTGTTTCTTGTTTACACAGATGCGCCCTGCAGCGCATTTGGGTTATTGTGATATGATACCGTGCTGCATAAAAGCACGGTATGACTGCTACCTAGGTCCGTTTACAATTGTCATGTGAATACAAGCATGCAATAAAACTGAACCACCAAACTGCGCATACAGCAGTATATCCCGCGACCAATAAGTCGGGAAACCCGCAACCAATAAGACGGGTATACGTGCTCCTACCATGCAATCATAACATCCCCTTACGCTGTGGACTTCAACCATGCATGGTTGATCGATTATTAGTTCAGAGCTGTCTATTAGCATCTCAGACTCTATCGTAAGCGTGAATTCGCCAACACCGGACGACGCTATCAGTGATTCGATGACCATTGCTATTTCAGGGGACGGTGTCGTTACCGGTAAACGGTTTGACAGATCCAAACGAATTGCTTGGACAGTTGCATGTGGAGTGCGTTTTCACGCCCTCGCACGCACAGATCATGTCGTTTGTGCAATTGCTAAGATGTGAGAAAGCCATTTCATGCGTTTCACAATTCACTGGTAATCTGTAGTGGTCTGGTACGACAAATGCTTCCGTGTCGGAAATGGCATACCTACTGTCCAAAAGTTGCGAATGCGGATCTTGAACTGATATCACATTCACATTGAAATCTCCTATCTTTTTGAAGATGTATGGAGTCAGTAACGCTGAGTAGTTCTTTTCAGTGTTATACATGGTGACCTCCACGTCTATTGGCACTACAAGTTTCCAGTCTTGGCAGCGTACCACTTCGAACACCTTCTCTGATCTAGGCACCTGAGCCAATCGAAAAAATGCGCAAGCGGGGAGCGGCAAGAAACATCCGCACACCAGGCCACTGCACGAGCTCGTGCAAGTTGAATATCCTGGATATTTGGCTGACTCCTCAAATTCCGGTACAATTTCGTCCGGTGCTATTGTTGCGCATTTGATGTCTACGCACGAGCCAGCTTGAGGGCACCCCGTTTTCTGATATACACGAGGAGTAGTGTCGCAGGTGAAGAATAAGGAAACCTTAGAGCACGATAGCAACAGTGGTTTTCTAGTTATTTTTACTGTTCCGACGGCCCGGTTGTTATGCCGAATGAGGATATGATACACAGTTCTTTGTGAACTCTGTTGAACAGAACTTCGCGATTGTAGGCATATCGACATACATAGCTGCTTTCGCAGGTGAGGTCAACCGTATGCCTCAAATACCCATGTTGGCGAGCTATACTCACGTTGATTAGCGAACGCAATGGATGTGAACCTTGGATTAAGGGCTTTTACCTCGAAGTTGGATAAATTCGTTGCACTGCGCGCAGAACTTCCGAATTTTCTTCTCACATCGAATTTCTTTATCATTAGCGTAAGGATTGTGAGCAGCACGAGCAAAAGAGTATATGCTACTATGACGACTGATGCTGTTGCCCCAGGAGGTCAGCAATGTGGGTTTCCTATCAGGGATTTAGACAGGAAATTACCCATGTGGTCGCAGAAATCCGGTTGATCACATAGTTTGTCTGCGGAAGATGTTTGGTTTTGCGTTGCCGCTCTCAGACGTATCCTTGTCTTATCGGAATGCGGAGAATGAGCGCGTTTATAATGTTAACCCTCTCTGATACGTTTTGAAAAGATCGACGATGGTTGTCGAAACATAGTTCGAAGTTGCCTTTAAGGGGGATGATCTCCACAAAACCTTTCAGACACTTCACTGCACCACTTGTGGGAGATGCTGTGACGGCACTGCTAGCGATTGTTAGTAGCATTATTGCTGTTTGAATCTTTCCAAACAGTGGTTTTGACGGTTTTGTAACCATCATGAGAGACGTAGATTGTCCATCATCCCTCTGGTCTCTCACGACCTCGCGGATAACATCATATGCGATTGTTTTCGACCTCCTTGAGGGTCGTTGCTGCAGGTTGGAACTGTCCTGCTCCTCTGGCTCGGAGGACATCTGTTCGGGAGCTTCATTTGGATAGCTTTGTAGCTCGAGAGGATACACTTTATTCAGTGGTCTGCGCCAGGTGTTACCGTTAGGCGTTAGCAATTTAACCGATCTGACTTGTTTGTCTGCAGTTTCTACGAGTTGCACAATTTTTCCATACATCCAGTTCCCTCTTGGCAACAAATCTTGCTCCACTAGAACAATTTCACCAACCAAGGGCGCATTGGATATGGACGCATGTCTGGGTTGGGGAAGAACACATTTCTGGTTGTCCCGCAGATAGGTTAAGTAATCCTTACTCCATCTTTCTCAGAATTTCGCAGCAAGGTTTTCTGCGAACTCATACGCTTCTTTTGCTTGTTTCACGGTCTGAATAGTTTCCACATCAAATGAAGGATCGACCGCATCATCGATTGCCTGATTGGTGGGCAATGAGAATCGCGAGCCGCTTTGAAGAAAGTCAACAGGGCGTAGTGGTACCTGGTTGATTTCCGTCAAGCTGACCTTCGTTAGTGGTCTTGTATGTATTGATGATGGCTTCGATCTGCGCCATCACCGTGCACATATGTGCGAAGCTAAGCTTTCGCCTACCGATGGTTTTTGGAATGCTTGCTTCACTGTGCGAAATAGGCGCTCCCAAACACCACCCATCCAAGGTGCAGCTGGAGGGTTGAATAACCATCTGATTCTCTGGTTAGCGCAGTAGGACATACCCGACTTTCCGGTTATCTCGTCGTTCTCATATACAGGGTGCGGCAAAAGTATTGACCGCTTTTTGTATCACATAAATTATATAGAAAATCGAAATTGGATGGAAGACCAAGTGTGACCGTTTTGCTGCCTAGAATCCTGAGAACAATGTAAAACTAAGACACACGTGTATTCGATCCATTTTGTCCCCAATTTTGCCAGTCGTCAACAGACAAGACGGGAGAAGGCTTCACCAGTGCGATGGAAGTGGTCATCTTCGACTTGATCCAGTTTTTTTTTTCCTGAGATGTTTTTGTGGAATGGGAACAGTGTTAAGGAATAGCATATGTTAAGCCTTCCACAAATCCTCTAATGAAAAGCACCAGCTGCTCATGTCTATGCTATGATTTAACTTTGTTTCGGTATTTCTTAATGGCGCAGAGGAGCTTCGTATCATTTCCTTCGGTTCCAGCGTCAAAATAACCGCATGACCGATATTCGGCAGAAGCGCACTTCCCGTAGGATCAATAACATGTTTAGAAGTAGGCTGTACCTTTTCTGAGAAGATTTTCCTCTGGCTTACTAATGAAGACATGAAAGGGGCTTTGCACAAGAAAACATTCGTGAGCTCTCCAGTTCCAAAGTGGCGACCATCGTACTCCTCCAGTTCCGAACAATTGGGTGGTACCACATGGGCGCTTTGGAGGAGCGAGCATGTGCTAC
The DNA here is from genome assembly GCA_037903475.1 of Ancylostoma caninum. Lineage (NCBI taxonomy): Eukaryota > Metazoa > Nematoda > Chromadorea > Rhabditida > Ancylostomatidae > Ancylostoma > Ancylostoma caninum. Next base: position 583,754 of record JBAJFG010000359.1, read on the forward strand.
ACCACACCACAGCACGGGCTTGCGTGTGGATTGTTTGGAAGAAACAAAGGATGTAATCGACAACGGTCTCTACGGTGCATCACTTACGTCTTCCCTTGTTTTCTTTAGAGCTGTTCTCGAGAATGGGGACAAAATTGACCGGACATAGTCTTATGTTGTTCGCCATATTGTTTTCTGTATGTTATGAAGAAACCCGTTACATCTATGCCAAATACTGAGGTTTTCACGAGCCATTTCAAGCGGACAATACTTTTGCCGCACCCTGTAGAGAATCTAGGATTTTCTGTCCCAGCTTGAAGTTGGTTGCACAGTCTGATCGTACCAGCTGCGACTCCTCTTCTTAAGATGAACCGTACTAGGCAGTTCAAAAATGCTCCTGTGGACATGTGAGTGTGTGCGAGATCTTCACATCTCATGCAGTTAATGCTCAACCGCAACTAATGCTCCTTACCCGCTTTCTGTGGGTAAGGAGCATTAGTTGCGGTTGAGCATTAACTGCATGAGGTGTGAAGAACTGCATTAGTTGCGGTTGAGCATTAACTGCACATTGGCCAGGTTTTCCATGTCGCTCGATATGAGTCAAAGCACACATTTATTGAATTTGAAGAACTCAAGAGGCTTAAATGTATTACGAAATAAAGATTTATTTTCCTTAACAAATATTTTCTTGACGTAGAATCAAGCATGGAACAGACCCAAATGCAACAAAAAATCGTGAAGAAATAAATAAGAAAAAAACGTAGCAAGCAGTCAAACATTCACTAGAAACAACCACGGGAAAAGTACTATAGCTGATAAAATGTTTCGCATGCTTCCTCATCCACCGAGTGACACTTCTCGCCAGCCAAAACTTGCCTCCTACTATCTTTTACCACCTCTTCTTGTAATCGTCAACAGAAACACCACCGGGACCATAGGCAATAACTAGCAGTAAACCTGTAATGTAATTGAAAAATTGATTAAATGGAAAATATGGCTTATACAACATTCAATTATATCCCTTAACCTGTTCCCAAAAAGGTATATGGGGTCATCCGTGACACTGCTGGTGCGATAGTATCTCAAAGTGGAAAATACTGCCCCAGTCCTAAAACCCTCGAAAAATACCCAAACTACCTTATCCTATGTTATGCTACGAAGACTGGTTGCATTTTCAGAGCAAAAAAAAAATGTATCGACTAGCACAGACTGGAGAGGATACGTACCTCCAATAACAGACATGGTTTGGAAAAAGTCGTATTTCATGAAGTCACGGTAGAAACGATCAGATGGGACGGTCCACCTGCAAAGGGACAGAGATAGTTCAAACACTGGCACATGTCACATAAGAAAACAAAGTCAACACAAACCACGCGTTTAACCAGAGATTCAGGCCAAACAGCCAGACAACAAGTAGCATCGCAGACAATTTGGTCTTGTATCCGATACAAACTAGCATGATCAGAGCGAATCCTACCACGATTTCGATCACCTCAAGAATGAGTAAGATTTTCGATGAGCTGGGCTGGGATTCATGAAACGATAACCAGGCAAACCCAGGCTAGCAAACCAACTTTTGTTGTCTGCGTCTCTTAGCTGTATGTAGCCAATACGATAACCAATCCCGCTAGCCATCCTTGGTTTGCTTGGTTATCGTTTCATGAATCCCAGCCCTGTTGCAAGTCATGTTCGACAAATCTTTTTCTTAGAGGTGGGAATGAAGTTTGAAAAAGATAACAGATAAAACATAACGGATGAAGAGTAAAAAGTTGTTGTAAGTAATAAAAAATAATAAGCTGTCCTGCAGACAGGGAACATGTCAGGGTTTTCCTTTTCGTAGCACACGTACAATACTTCGAGAATATAATACAAGCCGCTAACAGTAATCTCTTAGTTAAAAACAAGTTATTCAACAAGCAGCAGAAACAAAAAACAAATCCTCACCTGAAGAAAACTCATCTCAAAGTGGAGTAAAGAAGTGAACATGAAGATCAAAAGAACACGCCCCGCTAGTAACATGTAGGATTTCGGTTTGTTTGAGTCACCCATTGTTGGTACACCAGCAAATAGTGATGCTTTTTCTTCTTGAGTTTCAGCGAGAAGCAATACGAGTCCTCCACCAACAGCAACATTTCTAAAGTGGAAAACAACGAACTATTGATCCCAAATTTATATTAAATTTGAGAAGAAGTACATGTAAAATTGCTTTACAAAATTAGAAAGTAACACTGCGTTCGAAGTCCTACAAAAATAGAAACTACACGCACAGCATATTAGATAGTTATACACCGATGATGGAATTTAGACTGCCAGATGCAGTCTGTGCATAATATTTGAGCATAGGTGGAATACCCCGAGTATCGTCCTCAACCCACCTATACTTTTAGCCGAGCCAGGGGGTAGACCTTCACTTAGGAGGGTGGGAAGGGGGGGGGGGCGAAGCCCCCTATCCTCATAGGCGTGAAAAAGAGATTGTTGCGAGCGTGAATGCAGCAGTACAGACGGGGAGAAGTTCCATGGAGAATGTTCAGAACTGTAGAAGCAATAAAGAGTAAAATGAAAGGATTTGTGTTGAACACTCAGGATTTCTTCGATTTTCCTCACAGGATTTCTCAGGATGCTGAAGAGCCGAGAGGAAATCCGCATACTGTAAGATATAAGAGAAAGGATATTATGCAAATATATCTGAATATGATCGCTTGTAGAAAAATGGATTGGAAAACTTCATCCTGAAAATTGGAAATTTCTCGGATTTCGCATACAGGATTTACAAAGATACAGAAGAGCTGGGTCGAAACTTGGCTAAAGTAGGATAGAGGAGATAGAGTTGTATGTGGATACATGCGACTCATACCAGATGAAAAAAGAAGAGGAATTAAGTCCAAAATTTTACATTTTTCTCCGATTTCTGGGACGGAAACAGGGAAACACGGGCGCGTTCCATGGATGTGTGATATGCCTGGGAATGAGCAGCAACAGCCAAGTTAAAAAAATGTGCAGAGGTTTGGAGCAGATCCCCTGCCTAGCTCAATATTGGCGTGAGAAAATCCGGAAAAATAGGTGCATGGCAAGGTTGCATCGCGCCGCTGCCTCTTGCGGGCGCGTTATTTATTGAATTTTTCTCAAGTGCGACGCGGTCTTGTAATAGAGGAAGGTATTCTCTATCTACTCAGACACTCGAGCGGTTGAACCGCAACAGTAACACGCAGGTTCCCGCCCATTTTTTGAATTTCGGGGCGATTTCCTCGTGCAGCACGTCCCCTTTTCCACCCAGCACGTGCCGTGATCGTCCCGCAGCAACGCCACATGCGCATTTGCATGGACGCGCAAATTCGAAAATCGATCGATTCAAGCCGACACCGCTGAAGCTGCGGCTTATTTCATTTCTTTCGTTATTTCCTTCTTTCTCTCTCCCTGCCTCCCTCGTTCCCTCCCTCTCTCTCTCTCTCTCTCTCTCTCTCTCTCTCTCTCTCTCTCTCTCTCTTCCCTCTCCCTCTCTCTCTCGACTCGAACTCCGGTGCAAAGGTCCGGTTATGGGGCTCCTTGTGAATGAATCACGAGCGTTTCAATTATTTGAATTATTTGTCTGAATAGACCCAAATCGAGAACATTAATATGGTGTTGTGGTTATGCGGGGTATGTCTCTAAACTTGTTTGAGGATATAACTGATAGCGAAGGGACGAGTATCTGCTTCGGCTATTTCTACCGATAGTCATTGTATTCGTTCTGCCCATTTTCTTGGTGCTGTTCATCTAGGTTTCATCAACCTCCTCCTGGTAGCATACTACGAGATATCGCGCAGCGATTCCGATTTGGGAAACCCAAATAACGAGAAGTATAGAAGTACAACGAGCAAACTGAGCTCTCTAATAGGTCGAATGGTGCTCCATCACTGAAGACAACTCTCTGCTGTCATCAGTGATGGAAACACACAGAGATAGCTGGATTGTATCGTTAGTTGTAACAATGATCTGTGATTGTTCTTAGTTGTTCTCGTCTTTCCCTTTTTTCTAATTTTTGAAGACTCCTTCACTGATCCCGTACTGGGTTCATTAACCTGTAATTGCTGTGCACTTGTGTATTCAGGTACAACTACTCGCTTGCTATCACTGCTATGATCAACCAGGTTGAGCTTCTTCTCCTTTCCCTTCTTCTTCTTCAGCGTTTATCCCGTTCGTTAGCGGAGTCCGCTTTCCTGATCTTCTGACGCCATTTAGCTCTATCGTGCGCCTGGTCTGGGTGGGCGCCCACATGCTTCACATCTGCATGCAGTGTGTCCAGGCACCGTTGCTTCGGCCGTCCTTTTGGTCGTTTTCCCGGTACCTCAAGATCAAGACCTACTTTGCAGATGGTGTCTTTGTTGGCGCGCAGTACGTGGCCGTACCATCTAAGGCGGGTTTCGCGGAGCTTCTCAGCGATCGTGGCAATGCCGAACCGCTCTCGTATCCTTTCACTGCGTACGCGGTCCACGCGCATGATGCCAGCCATTCGTCGTAACATGTTCATCTCCATCACACCCAGGCGGCGTTCCACTTCCTTGGTGGCTGGTCAACATTTTGCACCATACATTGCGATGGGTCTAACGGCTGCTCGATACACCTTCGACTTAGAGCGATTCGGGATCTTCTTGTCACACAGCACTCCCGTCACTGAGCGCCACTTCAGCCATGCAGCGTTGATGCGACTGACGACTTCATGGGCTAGGTTGCCATCGGCTGAGAGTGTTGAGCCGAGATACTTGAAGTAGTCGGTTCTCGGAAGGTCATTGCCATCAACCTGAATAGTGGCAGGATCACTCATATCGGTTGTCATATACTCAGTCTTCTTGACATTCAGCCGAAGACCGAACCGCGCTAGACGTTCGCTCCAGGCCCGTGTCTGTCGTTCAAAGTCTTCCTTTTGTTCAGATTCTGCTGACCTGCCCGCGGCCGCCTGCACTCGACTCCTCGGGTCCGCGTAGAGAATCCTAACCCACTCGATGAGCTCCTCTGGAATTCCGTACCACCGCAACGCGTACCAGATGACTTCATATGGCACGCGATCGAAGGCTTTCTCCAGATCGAGGAATGCTAGATGCAGTGGCTTCTGCTTCTCTCGATGTTTCTCGATCATCAGTGGAGCCGCATGGATTGCATCCGTAGTTCCGCAGTTGGCTACGAACCCACACTGGTTCGCGGTAACTTGGATGATGATGCGTATTCGGCGGTCGATAATGCGTTGGAATATCTTCATACTGTGAGACAGTAGACGTATTGGCCGATAGTTTGAGCAATCCGCAGGGTTGCCGTTCCTCGTCCAGATCGGGATTGTGATACTCTTCTGCCAATCCACAGGGGTTTTCTTCTCTGCGATGATCTGGTTGAAGAACGATGTCAGCCATTCAGCTGAGTTCCAGTGTCTCCACTTGCAAAGTTCCGCCGCTACGTCATCAGGACGCGTCGCTTTTCCTGATTTCATCCGCTTTGGCGCAGCCCTGGTATCATCCACGGTGATCGGCTGAATAGGACCGTAAGTTGGCGGTAATTGAGGGATGGGTGGATAGCTGAATTCTTCTGTTGAGATCTTCTCGAAGTAGTCACACCACCTCTTCGTTGCCTTGATGCGGTCTGATATGAGGTGACCGTGTTCGTCGTTAACGCCGTAGAACTTTCCGACGTCTTCGGCCTGCCACTGGCGAGACCACGCCAGTCGGTTGACGAGGCGTTCTCCGCTATCTTTCTCATCTAGCTTCTTGCTAACATTGTCGTAGTGCTCAGCCTTCGTGGCGGCCACAGCCTTCATTGCTGCTTTCTTCGCTTCTAGATACCTCTGCCAGTTATCATCCGTCTTGTTACCGGGGAATACGTGGTAGAGACGTTTGTTTTCGCGCACCTTCACTTTCACTTCATCCGTCCATAGCCACGCCTGTCTATCAATTCTCCGGCGACCTGGTTTAGTCGTGCTAAGCTCTCAGCGGCCACCTCTACAATGGCTCGGGTTGCATTCTTCCAGGTCTCGTCAACGGTTGTGACCAGCGGCAACTTGATGGTGGGAGTTACTGTGGCTTCCTTCTCCTTCAACCGCCACCACTTTGTGCCCGCCCGCACTGTTCGTCACGCATCCTCCTTAGCGGCATGATCTTCATCATGGTGCAGATAAGTGGACGATGTTGCGTGGCCACGGTCTCGTAGGGTACAACCTTCGCATCGGTAACTAGCTTTTGATCGCAATGTCGTATGAGAACGAAGTCGATCTGGGTCTTTACGTTGCCATTATAGAAGGAGACGAGGTGAGAAGAACGCTTTCGGGATTTTGTATTCATTATGACGAGGTTGTGAGAGTCAGCATATTCCAGGATGCGCTCGCCATCTTCATTCCGTGTCCGTAGCCGAAGCCTCCATGGCATCTGTAACCGTCTTTTGCCACTACTACGTGGCCACTTAGATCTCCTGAGACGACGATTGTGTCTTCCTGGTAGGGTTGGTACTTCCGCGGTCTTCTCATTAAGCAACATCCAGAATTCATCTTTTACCTGGTCACAACAGCCTGTCTGTCGTGCTTACACCGAGAATAGGTGAAGGCGTTGATTTGCGGTGATGAAGACGACCTTCATGAGGCGGTCATCGAAACGCTGCACCTCGGCTATCGAGTCCCGGAAGCGTTGAGAGACGACCAAGCCCACACCGTTCCTGGCCTTTAAACTGCCGTTGTAGACTACTTTGAAGCCGTGACCTATCTCCTTTGACTTGGTACCAGGCCATCTCGTTTCTTGCACAGCGCACAAGTCGATTCGACGACGCTCGAGTGCTGCTGCCAGTTCACATGAGCAGCATGTCAACGTGCCGTCGTTCAAACTCGCAATGCGCGTCTTGGCTACGTTGTGATCCTTAACGATTCGCATTATTGCCCCTCGATGCCACCGTTCGCGAAACATCGAGGACCCTCGCATATTTTCCACACTAACCGGGCTCCAAAAGTCGATTCCCGTGGACGCCGTAGCTTTTATCTTAGAACCATCTGTTGTCATTAATCATATGGGTGTGACGTGGGGTCTTCCTGAGCTGGCCTGTCGCTCGAATATGGGAGGCGGCGGCGGCGGCGGGATTCGAACCCGGGACCCCGTGGGGACATGGTGCTCTAAAGCTGCGCCTTAGATCAACCAAGCTGAGCTAATACTATAATAGTGCATAATTGAATCAACTCATGCTTACTGTTGTATATATTGTATGAAAACTCACTATCGCACGTGATTTCCTGGAATTGCTGGTATCATCAAATTAATCTGCTTGTTTCTCATTACAGTTGCGTGCAGACGTTGACTTCCGCACCTTATCGTACCAACACCCCACGGCACCGTGGGCGCTCTCAGAAACGCCGCTCTCTTCGTGACGCAGTGTCTGAGGATGCAGGACCACAACCGAAAAGAAACAGACCGTCTCTTGAAGCTTCTATTTCTACTCTCAAAGGTTAGTTTTCACCCATAGCTGCCATAAACGTTCTCACTCAAACATGTTTAGATCGCGTCAGTGCAATGGTATCGAGCCGTGAAGTTGCACTTACGATTTCGGTTGCCCATTTCTTCAGCATTCGGTGGACCCGCAAACCTATGTGAGTGCCTAGGGATTGCGATGTTCTCCAGAAAAATGTATACTGTCCATGAGTTCAGGAAGAAGATAAACGATGCGAAGATAAATCTCGAAGAGATCCAAAACCTTCAGAAGTCAATGAGAAAAGTGCCCGAATCCAGCGGTGCTGTCGTTCGGCTCCTGATGACACTCCTCAAGCGCTCCATTGATACGACGGCGGGACTCGGTGTTCTGGTACGGATTCCATCCAAGTGTTTAGTTTTTCAGCGGATTTTCCTCTTTTGCTTCAGACTTCTGTTTCGCCTAGGTTGATTCTCTGCTTCGCAATATGTCCGTAAATCGTGCGGATGTTACTGCCGCGAAATCGAATATGGCAAGGATGTCGCTACCGAAGCTGTCCGATGGCGCTAAGTTGCAAGTTACGTCACTACAACATTGTCTTTGTGTTCTTGTGCTCCACTAGCATCACTTTGTTTTTTGTTAGCACTCTTATTCTCCTCATGATGAAGTTATCCATTTTCTTTATTTTGTACTCTCATACCATATTTTTTAAGGTGTTAATCGTGTTGTTTTTTTTTTTTCAAAAATAAAGTGAAGAATTTGTGGGATTTTATTGCGCATTTGCAACAAATGAGTTCCCATTTTAAGTTATCGCTTGTCCAGCTGCGTCACAATTACGTCCTGAGCCGCTTTTTGGACCTAAAGCTGGTTCAGAGCCGAACGCCTTCTTTCGTTCCTGGCGGCTGAACGGCAGCCTTAATAGGCCACGTCCAGGCACGATACCAGGTAGTGGTGGGTAACGTCATGAAAAAGTTGCTTTGAACCGCAAATACAACTGCGGTTCAACCGCGCGAGTGTCTAAGTACACAACACTCCTATATTCGGCTGCTTTCCTTCATCCCGCCATTTTTTCCAAGCATCCGGGATTTTGGACGCAATCGATTTTCTCAGGCTTGGTTGAAATCGTTTTTCAGATGCGACGTGGTCTGCGTAATCAGGGCACTAGGAGGAAAATAACTCATAAAAGCCCGCGCTGGTCTACAATACTAGATTCAGGCTCTTCCACCCTGGATCACCCAGATGAAAAGCCGTGCGTCCTTCAAATGAAGAGATGTGCGTCCTTTAAGAATCGCGCCGAGTTTTCGATATTCTAAGGCTTGTAGTTGTCGATATTTATTTCTCTGGAGAGGAAGGGTGACGGTATGTTTCTCGCAGCGCTTTATCCATTTTATTATTGGTTTTGTTGCATTGTAACTGCATGAAGTCTTTCTTTTTTTGACGTTTCCAATGTCTATCGGACATACGCGAGTGAATGTTGCAGAGAGAAGCCGCTGTCTCCCTGACTAGCACTATTAAAATCCATCGTGCGCGCATTGGGAAACCCGGCTGGCCCGGATCCCTCTTGGCGTGGACACAATGGCTTCTTTTCGCTAGTATTGTACTATTCTACCAAGCACTCACTAATATTCAACTGCAACGGTAGTTCTGCCGCAAGAATATCAAAGTCGCTGTTTTCGATCAAACTATGGAGGTTACTTGATGCGCAGATCAAGAAAATCCTACTCATTGTGTACAGTAGCTTTGTATTTTTGAGGCTTGGTTTTGATATTTCTGGGATGGACCTAGCCAAATAGAGTCTAGTTGTTAAAAATAGGTGAGTGGTATAAGAATACATGGATGGAATAGTAGAATACTAGTGGAAAGAAGCTATTATCTTCATGCCTGGAGGGATCCGGGCCAGCGGGGCTCCAGAAGCGCTCGCGTACGGTGGATTTTGATAATATCAGTCAGGGAGACAATGGCTTCTGTTTTCCTGATGACGTTTTCAGTTCGCTCGATCGCTGTCGCTATTGTTGAATATCCTTCCCACGATGCGAAATGTTTGCATTGTTGTTTCGGATGCACTAGATTTGTAGAAGTAGCTCAGAGGTAGCTGTAGCTAGATGAATCTAAAGTTATGTCTAGATGAGTGCTTTGCTGCTCCATGGTGAACCTTCACTTTTAAACCTCCGATTTTCACGTTCAACCTTCACTTTCGAAGACCCATGCTCACCACTATTCCACCTATGTATTTGGCAAAAAATGTGACCCTCAAATATGGTCTGCTTAGCTGAAAGATGAAGTGCGCCTCTTTTACCACTACGTTAGATCGAGGCGCGATGCGCAGTACATTATCTAAGTGAACAAACCGTATGTATAATTGAAAATAAAGAAAAAACTAAACCAACCTTGCCAGGAATTTCAGATCCCATAAGATGTGATAAGCAATAGTTTGTAGTAGTACAATGGATCCAAGAACTGCGCAAGCAATTGTTACCTTAAAATTTGAAGAACGCGTTCGAAAGACGAATCTCTCCGGAACAAATTTGGATGCAATCGACAGCAGAGATTACTGGCAAGTGGCAAGTGGTTATCCAACAAGATAATACCCCACAAAAAATCCTGCCGTAAATCCAGCCTAACTTACTTTACTCGTGTGACGTCGGCCACTTAATCGTCTATCCTGTATTCTTCGCTTTTTGAGGTCTAAATCCCGTAAAACGTAAAGCGTAAAACGGTTGGCCAACGATGACCTTTGAACGGAAAGCATGAAAAGGGACAGCAATCTTCATAAATCCCTTCTCAAAAACCCCATTGGTGCCATCTACTGAGAAAGAAGCTTTCAATTTTCAATGCTCAACGACATTCACTTGTTTTTATCACTCTTTCCTCCACGGACACTCATCACCGGCACGCGCAGCGTCAAGTCCTTTTGTCTATGTAGACTCCGCAAAAAGAAACAACTAAACATAGTTTTTAAGATGTAAGCCCTTCTGGCGCCTTACTGATCAGCACAGATCAAAGCTAAACTATCCTATCCTGGAAAACACCGACATCGTAGCAGGGCGTTACGCGCGCGGGTGGTATGAGAAAATGGTGTAAATGCTGCTCTTTTGGCACCGATGTTCGAACGAATATTGGAAGAATGCGGAACTTCTGTTATTCGAATTTCAGCCAATCGAAAACCTTACTTTCTTCCGAAGCATGATCATGATGACGGGCACAAACTGCCCAAAAAAGTTATAGATAACAAAACAGCTTGCAAGGAACCATCCGCAAGACCAAGATTCCTGAATTTAGCAAAATAGTCAATTGCACAATCTGACGACCTGAGCATGTTAGAACCTGCATGAACTGTCGTTGATCTTCCCATTGAAACCACATTCGTATTCCATCTTCCAGAAAGGTGGAGACGAGGCAAAGTCGTGCAACGTGTGGTAGTACATGCCTGGTACGACGTAACACCTGCAATCGATGTTCATGAGCGACGAACTCGTCATCGTACACCAAATTGAAGAGCTCTAGCAGCATAAAAGCTCTCATCAATTTCAAGAAACAGTTTATCAGCAGCTAGCAATAGCAGTGAGGAGAGAATATGCCATTTGTAAATATTGAATCTAGCCGGACATATCCACAGTCTTTCTAACAAAAAAAAAGACGGATTCCGTGACTGCAGAAACACGGTGGGACCTAAATGATGGATACGTAGCGAGCATGCTCCACGTGGGAGGGTCGATTCTGTGGCCGCAACGCAAGGAAACCGCACGCAAAAACAAGATAAATTTCGCGTCACGCCTAAATTACGGTCAGCCTGACCGTAATTTAGGTGTGAAATTAAATGCACTGGCAGACTGCAATTGCATTCCGGGCCCCATATTCGAGAGTAAATCAGTGTTGAAAGCGCAGTTTGACTAGTTTAACACGTGAGTGGTGATTAGACCTGTTTGAGAGGAATATTCGTGCCTTAGAGAACTTACATCATCCGCTAAATCCTCGGCCACCGCAAATAACTCTCGCTGGGGGCCTCCTGTGCGGAACTGATTCATCACCTTAAAAATCGTACTCTGTCAAAATAAAAATGAGCAATTGAACAAAAGAGCCACGGATTATTCATGCAAGCAGCAACTGCCTGATAGGAACACGTCCAGCAACAACCAAAAACAGACAGTCCGGGGAGGATGGTCATCTGATCCAACAATATTCAATGCCCTGTACCTCCTTAAACGCAGCAGGAGCTGAAATCCTCGACTACGAGCTGAGCTGTGGGTGATGAAGTACAGACTCAGCACATCATAAATGTGAAACGAACACAGACAATGATGGCTTACCTGCACAGAAAATGAAACATTCGTCGCGAACACGCCTGGCCGTGTTCGCGCGCGGACGAGTTTTCCCCGGCGCAAAAGCCATTGCGGTGCGTGGTTTGGCGCAAAGGGAAAACGTAATGCTTTCAGTTCACAGGGTTTCATGGCGGGACTCGGCCAAAACCACGCGCCGCAATGGCTTTCGCGCCGGGGAAAACTCGTCCGCGCGCGAACACGGCCAGGCGCGTTCGCGACGAATGTTCCATTTCCTCTGCAGGTAAGCCATCATTGTCTGTGTTCGTTTCACATTTATGATGTGCTGAGTCTGTACTTCACCACACGCAGCTCAGCTCAGAGACGAGAATTTCAGCTCCTGCTGCCTTTAAATTTCGGCGTACTTCAAGCCAACATCATTTGAATGAGGGTCAAACCATTCCAATGACAGCTTTCGTAAATGTAATCTGATTGAATGCAATTAGGTTAGACCTTCCGTTCAGTTTGAAGATAAATCTGTAGCGAAGCATGTATCAGCTCAGATTTCGCGCTTATTTCGAGCTCGTTGCAACATAAACGTGTGCAAAATGAATATACATTAGTATTCAAGATTAAGGAAAAAAAAAGACTGGTTTTTTTGCCAAATACGATTGCTTTCTGCACAATTTTTTTAATACAAGCTGAACGACCTGAACGCATAAATTCTCCACACATACTTAGAAGCCACTGTCTCCCTGACCGACATTATTAAAATCCACCGTATGCGCGTGCGTTGCTAGAACCCGGCTGGATAGATCCCTCGTGACACGGATACAATAGCTTCTTTTCACTAGCATTCTACTATTGTCCCCTTACATTCTCCTACCACTAGCTATATTCAATTATTAGGCGCTATCTGGGTAGTTCCGACCTAAAACTATCAAATTCGAAAATTTTGCCCAAATTTCGCATCTGAGAGTTATTCAATGCACTCACTGATCACGAAAATCACGTTCACTTTGGACCATGAGATTATTTTGCACAGTTACGCCAGAGTCGCTTTTACGAAAAGGAAGACAATGCTAATGAAATGAAGGCCGGCGCATGGCATGTGGACAGGATGCATCATACGCGGCGCGGCCGTTGTGATTGGAGCAGCCCTGCACCAACTGAACGCCAAAATACTCCAATTCGCACTCTCAAAACGTAGTTGCGTTTACGTGTTGTTGCGAATCCATAAGCTCCACTTCCATTTCCATTAAGAGAAGCAAACACAAACTCAAAAACGACTCAAAAGAAATGAGTTACAGTCTATCCGAAACGACGAGTCCGCCCACGTGGGGATCGAGAAGATGCCACATTTGCCGGCACTCTCTAATCTCTCTAATCGTCATCATCTCTAATCTGCTCATCACGTTTCATCGTTATCTTCATGGTATCGACCAATGATTTGACTGTGATGTGGACGACGTGGCAGCTAACGGCATACGCCCCAGCCGCGCCGCCTCTCGATCCTCGCGTGCGTGGGCGGACTCCTCGTTTCAGACAGACTGTACATGACTATCGAAAGTCTCACAGCCAGATGCTGGGAATTTCAAAAAATCTAATGTAAACACCAGTCAATTGTCTATGATTGGAAACAAACAACCTGTAGAAAACAACCTGTATTAATCCTGTAACGTAAGTGATGATTTGGGCACAGACAATGTTCCGAAAATATCGACCTCAACAGCTCATCAGAAATCCAAAATCAAAACTTTTGGGGACTAAGAAGACCGGCCTGCTGTAAGTTCTAGACTCTGGCCAATCTTAACTGAAAACTTCTGGATAAGCAAGAAGTTTGCGCGCGAGACATATGAATACGAAATGAGTATGTACATTTCGAACATGTACAAAAGAATATGATTCAAAAGTGTCGCAAATCCATACTTCTAGTTGCCAGCATCCGCGCTTGCAGATAGTACGTTGACCACTCACACCAGACGTGGAAACTTACATGAACCCAAGCTTTGCACAGATCCTGCTTCGAGCAGCTCAACTCCGAGAGATCCTCTTTGCCATCTTCTTTAGGATCCCTTTTTCCGTATATGAAGCAAATTTGCAGGAATCTCCTATCAAAATGCAAAATACTTTTGTCTTCTCAGAACCGCGAGAAGAGAAATACAATCTTCGACAAATGTCGTTAATCGTGGTTTACTGCCTCCCTGGCAGCGCACTGGACTTCGCGTATTTGTTCTTCTGAACACTGATGGACATTTTGTAGGTGTGCATTAAGAGTCTGCAGTATGTAAACTCTACCTCGCAAATGGCATTATGTGGAGGGTGCAGAGATGCTTCGAAAACATAATCACGAAAATACAAGGTCGCTTCATGGATCTGACCCCGTGAATGTTACTCAAATATTAGGAAGAACAATGTGAATTTGATGTTATGCAAGGCGAGAAGCACTAGTACTTTTACGTAGTGCTGCTTTGTGACGTATGACCACTTGTAAATGGAGGGCACTTCCGCCGAAACTTTGTACAGGGGTGTTACTCGAGGCGCTGATCACGAATATCGTATTCATTTTGTACTGTAAACCCATATTTGTGCGACTACGGTAGATGTGCGGTAGAAAATTGGGAGAAAATGCCGATTTCGGGTAGAAAACGGAAGTGGCATGCAAAGTAATGTTGATAATCGTGATCCACATCTAAAACAACCCCTTTACGCAAAATTTGAGAAGATTCTGTGAGTCACCGTTTCCACAGCTTACCTACCCCACAAAAATGAGGTTACGATACAAAATAGATACGATGTTCGTGTTCAGCACCTCAAATAACCCTCCTATACTAGGTTCCAGCCAAAAATTTCTAGCGAAGATTTTGGGGCCAGTAAAGCTGAATAGTGCCGAAGTTTTGTATGCAGTACAACTAGGTGGAATATTAAGAAGCCTACTTGTTTTGCTTATTTTAAATCGAAGAAGATCGCCCTCCTCATCGAATGATCCGAACAAACAAAGTAGAGTCCAGTGAAGCGTGCCAAAAACAGCGATGCATGCGTTTAGGAAAAGAAATCGTGCTCCAATTCAAATAAGATGCGCAGGCGCCGAAACTACGGTGGCGCCTAATGTTCACTTGCGGGATGCATGTTCTTATGGAGGGATTCGGGCCAGCCGGTTTCCCGTAACGCGTTCATACATTAGATTTTTATGTCAGTCAGGGAGGCAGTGGCTTGCGGTTTAAAGGAAGTGTCTCACTCGAGAAATCGTTCTCGAGATTTCTATAGTAATACAGTTCTCGTTAGCTGAAAAGAATAATGGCACACGTGAAATGTCTTGGAACCATCGGGAACCCTGGGTTCTGAAGAAATATTTCTCACAGAAGAAATGATCGGTATCTCATCAAAAGTGAACTGTAGCAGTCGTTGTCTTGGACATAATAACATGCGCTCGCTTCATACAGTAAGCATGGGCTAGTGACCCCGTGGAAAAGTATATTTGGTATTTCATAGCATTTCACGCATATCACTAAACTCTGCGCAGCGTGTTGGTCCATAAACTGTTAACATCTCTGAGGAGACACCGCCTTTAAGATCAAACCAAGTAATAAAAATTGATTCCTTTTCATTCTGAACGTTACTTCCGACACAAGATGAAAAGTTCCGGAGGGTCAGCGGGCAGTCCTACCGTTATTTTTAAACGTCGCATGAAATATGTGTCGCGTGCAACTACAAAGGAGACACTCAAATAGACGGACGTGACCTACCAAGACGTAGGCTCACTAATGAATGCGATTTCTCGCCTTTGTGCATCTGCGCTTGCGATACTTATAAAATTGCGGCTATTTTGCCGCTTGCAAAGAAAGTGAGGAACAATAACCAACGCAAGAATGCAATTCTTGAAGAAATTTCAAACCGTTACGTCATCCACGTACTACTCGTATTGAGAAATATCAAAATTACGAGCTTCGAACGCAGGTTGGTCTAGTGCATGGTGCTCATTTTCATGCTCCACATTGCAGATCTGCTCTGAGAGTAAGGTGGGCCTTCTATAATATACTATAACTAAGTTCGTCCTATAGTCTATAGTTGGAGAAGTACATTGCACTTTAGCCTCAGTAGTAGTGGGGTCAATACAACGGTTCACAGTGACAACAGAAAGTACAAAAAAAATTGTTCGATCACAAATGGTACTCATCCAAGAAGAAAACAGCTGAGTGATGGCCGAGTCAACATTCCATACTCTGCACACACGCCTCGCTAAGTTGACATTTTTCATATGGAATGATGGAATTCATAGACCGTACCATGTCCTCGAAAAACATGTCAAAACCCTGTTCTAGTTAGCGAAATGTGACTTCTGCATTCGAACTTTGCAACTTTGATATGTTTCAATAATACCATATATCTTGTACGCGAATAATAAACGGTTTGAAATTTCTTCAAGAAATGCGTTGGTTCTTGCCCCTCCTTTGTTTTCAGGAGTCAAAATAGCTTCAATTTTAAAAGTATCGTAAAAGCAGGTGCACGAACTAGAGAAATCACATTGATTAGTGTCTCTGCGTCTTCGGAGGTCATCTTCGTCTGGAAGAGTGTCTCTTGTGTAGCTGCACGCGCTCCACATTTTATACGACGCCCAAAATATGCGGCAAGACTGGTCCCTGACCCGCTGCAACTTTTCACCTTGTACTTCCGACGACGTAAAGCAGATAACGATAAAATAAAAATACTAGAACATTTGAACTACTCAACTGCAAAAGAAACAAAAGAAATGTATGCGGTAACCGGTTAGGGTGATAAAGCCTAATCTGGAATGGTTTTCAGAGAATTCAAGGCGTTGAATAACCACTGTTAAGACGAATGCTGTGATTAAGGAGAATCACGCGCCGATCTTTACGCAACAACAGAAAAAAGTACCCGAGCAAACGACAAGCACCAGAAGCACAATAAAGTGCCTTTAATCTTCTTGAAAGGGCACAAAAACAAAGAAGAAATAATGGGAAAAAGGAATAGTAAAGTATCAAATTGGTAGCAAACCGAGGTGGTTTTCTTCTCTCTTACGCAGTCATCTAACTCGATCAATACAGGTACAGTGGGATGAATTACATGAGCGATACCCGCAGAACATTGAGTCGATGGGACTCCACACGGCAACAAAAACCGCGACGCGTCCGCTCGCAGGGTGATGTGTAGCCTTTGAGTTTCAATCGGTCGACGTTTCTTCCACAGCTGCTCAAAATGAACAGCTCATGGTAGGAATCAGTACTTAACGGAATAGTAAGAACAGGGCACAAACGCAGCGTGAAATTTGTACGAGGATTGTATACTATTTGATTTAGGATTAGTTATATTACTAAATCCGTAGGTGAACTGATATTCTCCAGTATCCATGATAGTGTAACGTGTTTATGAGCTTGAGGTTGAACGTAGCGTAGCAATCGGTTCGTGACGAGGTAGGATTTTAACTCTTGACGGGTTGTTTACATAGTGAGAGCCGGTCACGAAATCGTGGTCGAGATGAATTCAAATTTATGGCGACGAGCGGTAGTAAAACAATCTCGGGCTTCGTCTTATTGAAAATCCTCCACAATTTACATGTGGTAGCACATAAGATAGTTAGAGAAGAGACTATTTCTACACATTTAATTCGGCTCCTTGGCAAATGCCAAGGCTGGCAGCGTTCATTGCTGGACCCACTAACTCACGAACGCTGCAGTCTTTCGAACACTGTGTTAGGGAAGAGTTTCGAATAAGTTGTTGGTCCAGTTGAACAACTTCCCGTCCTCTATCAGTGCTCTGTTATTCTGTCAGTGTTCTGCTCTCGTTTCTATCGCATCGTGGGGATTCCGACTAAATATCAGACTGAACTTGAGCTTGGTAACATCTAAGATCTGTGCTGAAAATCCTCGAACAGATTAGCTAATGACGGATGACACCAAGTCGGAGTGCCACAATGCGATAAAAACTAGAGCAGAACACTGACAGAATAATAGAGCACTGATAGGAGACGGAAAGTTGTTCTACTGACCAACAACCTATTCCAAATTCTTCCCAACACAGTGCTCGAAAGACCGCAGCGTTCGTGAGCAGATGGGTCCAGCGATGAACGCTGCCAGCCTTAGCATTTGCCAAGGAGCCGAAGTAAACATGTAGAAATAGTCTCTACTGATAGTTAGTTGTACTAATTGTTTTTTTTTTCGCGGAACAGTCGCTCAATGGTTAGTTACCAGTGGCGGACGCAGGGGGGGCGCGCCCCCCCCCGAGAATGGGTCGCCAAATTTTCGAAATTACAATACAAATAAAAATCTTGTGTTAGTTTATTTTTAATTGTTTATTTTTATTATTATTTTCAATATATTTTTTATTTATTGTTTATTATTATAATTAATATTATTATTAATTTTATTTTCCGTCTGGGTCCCCAAAACGGCGGAGACCCCACTTTTCTTCCCACGCCCCCCCTCCCGCCCACTTTCTGCGTCCGCCACTGTTAGTTACCTATTGTTTGTTGTTTACATGAAACCTTTGAGCATTTTTTTTTGATTGTGTGGATATATTCTGTAAAGCAGCACCAGTCGGAATATTCGATATTGAGTTAAAGTGACAGTGGTGATAAACATTGTCAGCACATCGCAGTTGTTAAATGGACCCAAGAACTGTGACTTAATTCCTGTGAAGAAGCTCGAATCACAATCACGAACGCAGCTGCTATTTCTCGGATATGGATTTCTCGTGATATGGATGACGATTCCGATAATAGAAGAGCCAAACTAACCGGATATGGATAACGACTGAGTGTTCATGATACAAGTCATCACTCAGCAAGACAAACTGGAAAACCTGAACAGAAATTCTTCTTTCCTGTTTGAAAGCAAACGGTCTGTATTACTTCCTCCACCCCTACCACAGGAATGTGAACAACGATTAAACTGATGATCAGATACGGATAATTCGCTCACCCCTATGAGTGATTAGTTTCTGCTACTCTTCTTCATGCTTCATGCAGAAGAGCAGATTCGTTCTGGAAGAATTCGATGCGCTGTGAGTTGAAACAGATGCTCATCTGGGCTGGGATTCATGAAGCGATAACCTTAGTTGCGCTTAATTGTGCGTTCAAGAATCCCAGCCCTGAACCGCAACTTTTTTTGCCCCCCTCTCTTTTTCTCCGCGAGAAAAGCTCGCTAACCGGATCTCGGTAGTAGTCTGATAGTATTAAGTATGTGCTACGTAGCGAACAAAACTGGGCTGCCCATCTTCGTCCTTCAAATCTTTATTGGGTATTTTTACGGCTAGGCCTAGTCGTGGGGAAATTTCCCGTGGTCGTCGTTTTGACAAAATAATTGTAGAGGGCTGGTCTATTTGACTCTAGTTTTGCAGATGGAGATGTGCCGTACCTGACAGGTGCTCAGCCTCTCTTGTTAGTCCACCCCTTTCGTACTCTACCATGAAGACAACAGCACCGGCTACAGGAACTTAGGTTCCGCAGCCCACATCGCTATGATCTGCGGTTATGCGCCTCGCCAGCAGCAAAGGGGGTGTGGCCACGAGTCTTTGGACCGGCTCTGCCTACGTCTTTGTGAATGTTATGAAATTCTCTGGAAATTGGTAGACGGTGGTTATCTGACACGATAAACTCGAATAGTATTCTGTCAGTTTCACACCGTAGCGTGGCCTTGTTAGAGTATGGCAGACAAAATAAGTTTTTACTAGTCATGTGGAGGTTATTTCACAGGCTGATAACGACGGTCGAATTGTTTCTGAGAAGAGAAGCAGTTTCTAGTTCTCCCGAAAATACCGGTGCGGCAGTACCGTCCACGAGAGATACGACAGAGCCATATACGTAGAAAATTTTTAGTCTTTGAAGTAAAACAATAGGAATCATCTCTGAATTTCTAAATGTGATGACATCTTGCGCATCGTACATGATTTTCAAAACATTTTGCACACAAGCTTCTTGTAGATAAGTTTTGTTTCACACATATTTTTTATTTTTGAAACACCTTTTGTTAGCTCATTAACTCTCACAACTCCTGAAGCTCCCTAGGATGGCTGTGAAACACCATCATGTCCTGAATTATCATGAGCGCACCCCCGTGGTGCATCAAATAAATAAATAATAAATATTTTATTTCCAGATTGCATATAGGTAATGTTCACCAGCTTTTTTTCAAATCCGCCGATTTCAGCTTTAAAAAAAAACTGTTCCTGTGTTTCAAATAAGTAAAAACGAGGAAAATAAAGAAGTAAAGGTGAAACTGTGCCCTGTTTGAATAAGTCCTAGATTTTCCACTCTCTTCATACTTCTCAATTAATTTATCCTTGAAACTGGAATTTTCAGCATTGTCAACAAGTAATATTTTTACGTAGAATGTTTCCCATTTACAGTTATATTTTCGCCAGCGTAATCGATCATGAACCCATCACTGAAGGAGGTGTGAGAAATGCCTCACTACCACAGGGATACAACACCATCAGATCTCCACTTCGTTCCTCTTTCGTTAACATTGATTTTCTAGAAAGTACTAAAGAAGGCAACAGTTGAATGAACTGCGACTCTAGGGTGAAAATGTGAAAGGAACTGGTATTTAGTGACATTCATCACAACGGATCTTGATTACTATGTGAACGTGTTCGCAAAGAGGAGTTCGCATTTATTTTCATTTGTTTTTATTTTATAATTAATACATTTCGTAAGTTTTTTCTTGTGACAAAATGAGGAATGGGGAATCGTTTTTTCCTCATAAATCGAAGTGAACGTATGGTGACGGCAAAATCAACTATGAGGACAAGTGAATCACCACTGCTTTTAAAAGCTAATTTTTTTACTCAGAAAACAATTCGTTTTTCGTTGTTACGAATTAATTTTCTAACGCTTCCAAAAGCCCAACGTGATAATAGATCTAAATAGTGAATTCACTACCGAAAGTACCTTCATTCAATGCTTAATGAGTACAAATCCAATAGTTTTAGCAAAGGAAGTGCCCTTATCTGTGTTTTATTGTTGAAAAAGAACATCACGACATAAAACAGATACCGAATTCATGATAGGAACGCCAAATAACCCAAGTTTACAAAATTTCAGAAGATTCTGAAAAGTATGGTAGCTGCCATATATGCTTGAAAAAAAAAACACTTCAAAAATGACATCGTGATACAAAATAAATGTGAAATTTGCAATCATCATGTCGAATATCCCCTGAGCGACTATTTTATTTGTTGAAATCGTCAAATTTGTGTGTGTGTGTGTGTGTGTGTGTGTGTGTGTGTGTGTGTGTGTGTGTGTGTGTGTGTGTGTGTGTGTGTGTGTGTGTGTGTGTGTGTGTGTGTGTGTGTGTGTGTGTGTGTGTGTGTGTGTGTGTGTGTGTGTGTGTGTGTGTGTGTGTGTGTGTGTGTGTGTGTGTGTGTGTGTGTGTGTGTGTGTGTGTGTGTGTGTGTGTGTGTGTGTGTGTGTGTGTGTGTGTGTGTGTGTGTGTGTGTGTGTGTGTGTGTGTGTGTGTGTGTGTGTGTGTGTGTGTGTGTGTGTGTGTGTGTGTGTGTGTGTGTGTGTGTGTGTGTGTGTGTGTGTGTGTGTGTGTGTGTGTGTGTGTGTGTGTGTGTGTGTGTGTGTGTGTGTGTGTGTGTGTGTGTGTGTGTGTGTGTGTGTGTGTGTGTGTGTGTGTGTGTGTGTGTGTGTGTGTGTGTGTGTGTGTGTGTGTGTGTGTGTGTGTGTGTGTGTGTGTGTGTGTGTGTGTGTGTGTGTGTGTGTGTGTGTGTGTGTGTGTGTGTGTGTGTGTGTGTGTGTGTGTGTGTGTGTGTGTGTGTGTGTGTGTGTGTGTGTGTGTGTGTGTGTGTGTGTGTGTGTGTGTGTGTGTGTGTGTGTGTGTGTGTGTGTGTGTGTGTGTGCTGTCACTATATTTAAATTATTATAGGGCAACCGCGTAGCTGAAATTGTAGCGCAAGTACATTTGGTGTTTAATGTTAATCTCTTCTTATTCAAGCAGTTCAAACTTGTATTTCGTTTCAGTTTTCATCCATTTCCTTTCTTTCATCTGTAGTAATGGCAGATGAATGTTTTTAATGTGCTAAGGTATAGCCTAACATCGGTGTCTGATCCTGCCGAATTTCTGAAAGTCCTAGTTTGAATGCTGTATGTCTCATTATAAGCTCCGAAAAGTCAATATCACTTGAACAACGAGGTAGTGATTCTTTGATGACATTGCACCGACGAGATATGCCCAGATACCCACGATATCTGCAGGGCATTCATTCCATCCTGCCATATGACAGGGAAGGAAAATGAGTGCTGAACTTGCAACTAGAGATCCAAATCAAACTGATTAATGAAAAGGAATATATCCGTAGTAAAAAAAAAACACTCAGAATGTGAAACATTGGAGTTAAACGTTATTACATCTATCACAACTTCACATAATGGTACATCGCATTACCTCCACTCATTTTTACGTTTCTGTGGACTTCGTTTCGGTCCTGGTGATTGAGATAGCATTTCGCACCAGCTCGCGCTAGTTTCACAGCGGAGCTCTTAGCATTTCTCAAGGCACATTAAATTGGAAAACAGACCCGGTCCAAATCCGATGTGGTCACGCCCCTTGCAAGCGAAGTCAGCGTGGCTATGTATCTGCAGGCGCTTTCGGAGGCGCTGTGGAAGAAGTCCACAAGACCATTGTGGAAGAACGCTACGCCGCCCCATCGATACTGTCCCAGAGATGCTCGTTCAGAAAATACGGGAGTCAGCTCAATAGCAGCAATTTTTCTGGTGTTAGGAGAATGTTGCTAGATACTGTGTAGGTTGCAGTCATGCATCAATTATTTTTTCAAGCGAAAGTAAAGCTCGGAAAAATACGGATTAAACATCCGCTTGGACGAGATACATTGCCCATCGTGACGAATTTTGTTCAAACTCCGTTTTGATGCTACCAGGAGATTTTCGTTCAACTCCATCAAGGGTTACTCAAGAGGGAGCTCGAAGGGGAGTGCAGTTTAGTGGAGTGGAGTGAAGAGATAGAAAGAGAAAAAGAGAGAAAGAGAGAGGGAGAGACAGAGAGGAAACGAACGAATTGGACGGTAGTTACACTTCTGAATGGTCTTCCTTGAACAGATTGGGCAGTAGTCACCGCTTCTGAAGGGTCTCCTCTCTTCTGTCTCAGAAATCCACTCGCAAATGAAATGAAGGAAACTCAGAGCGATGGTCCCTAGCCTACATGAAGTCAACACTACTGCGCATCTCATTCGCTGGCGCTCATCCGGTCCATCTAGATTCGAACCGCTACTATCTGTTTGAGAAAGGGTTCTACTAGCGCAGTCTTCATTTCCGTCTTAGCCGCAACCCAATCCATTGTCAACAAAACGCACATTCACGCAACCGTGTGAGAAACCTATTCAATGCCTCTCACTTAACACATTCGTACATAATTATTAACATGCAGAACAATGTTGCTGTAGTTCCAAATCCGATTAGTACGTTTTGAAATTGCATAAAAAAAGGAATTCCTCTGATATTGTTGAATAGTTGTACAATTCATACAGAAGCAGTAGAAAACATTTGAGGGGAACCTAACTGTTCGCAGGCCGGGATGGTTAGCAACAGTTTGCAGCATATTTGTTTTCAGGCGTTGAGGTTATTTCGTTATTAAAGGGGAGAGGGGGGGGGGGGTGAAAAACCTCAATACTAAATGATATGCAGGACAAAATCGGATAAAGAGAAAAAGGATTTTGGTGAATGAAGAACGTATGGTCTGTTAGCTCGGGGAGTGCTCCAGGGTGGACTTTGCGACCGCAATAGTATCGGCCGGCCCATCATCTATTTCGATAAGTTTTGCAGCGCATGTGGTGTGATTCCTTCCATTTTGATGTTTCGCTACTGTCTCCGATCGAGCCAACCGATAGGCCGGCCGATATCACTGCAGTTGCAGACAATATCCACCTTGGTGCACATCCTGAGCTAATAGACTATAAGTAGTATCTTCTCGAATTCCAAGTGAGAAAACTCTCAATTATGCACAGTTCACCTACAGGTGTTATAGAGTATTGGAAAATGTTTAGAAACGAAAGCGATTCGACATGAGCAACTCACAAGAAACACAATCACGACATAGAACGCAAAGCATGAAAATCAGAAACTGTTATTCAGAAAACAATTTTGAACAGCCTGCACTAGTCGTATTGAGAATAACATGGTTTAAAATCTTCAAGGCACGGTTAAATTCTTGAGGTTTTTCAGAAGCGTAGTGAAGATATCACTCATTGTCAGAATTACCAAAAACAAGAGTACATGTAAAGAGATAAGACTATATAAAACATATCTTCGTCAAGAAATGGGGACATTTTCATATGCCGGTCGTTTCTAAATATCAAATTATAGTCTAGAGTCTGTTTTAAATTGGCCCAATGGTATCTCTGAGATCTCGAGAAACGTGAGCAATAAATGCTGTGATAGAATGCAAGGTAGTCAACGATTTGAATTTTCTCCATTTTAGTTTAACATCTAAGCGTGTGCTGAAGTGACGGCGTCGGCCCAGCAATATAGGCACATTCAGTTCTTGATGGTTGATGATATACAAGTTGTATTTTATAACAACAATCTACTTTGATATCCCCATTTTTGGCCTGCAGTATTTTCGATTTTCTACTCTGTTGTTCCGAATTTTCAAAAAGACCTTTCGAAAACATCGCTACTCTGTTAAAGAAACTAGACATGGTTTGAAATTCCTGCGCTGTAACTCCCTAGCGAGTTGTGCAACATAAATAAAAAATCTTCTTTTGTAATTGCACTCTTTCCTTGATATGAAGTTTTTTTTTCCGGTGCTCAACGTCGTTGATTTTCTATGCCGTTGAATTCTCGTTCATTTTCCTCTCTTTTCACTCAATATTTATCAAATGTTTCAACTATGTACAGCATTCGCATTTCAATAAATGTTGTGTCTTGATGTTATTCTGGTGTTCTATATTCTTCTACACTGTACACTTCCAGTATACAGGTGGTGTGCGTGAGTTATTACACAATTCTCCGCTAGGAATCTAAGTAACTCTCATACAAGAAGCGTACTTTCGCTAATGCGTTGGAACAATCACGAGAGAAGCTTACAACTAATCAATCGGAAATCAAGGAGTCTGAAAGAGTCATGCTCATGTCTTACAGAGAAAATTGCTGCAATTTCAGTACAAGGAACATCAATCAGACAAGTAGCCAGAACTACCGCAACTGTTGCAGATTCTCAGAACCTCCGCGAAGCTTGTGATATTAGTTGAAGCGATTTTCGGAATTTCCATGGAGGTGGAGTGAGGACGCATTTCCAGCTTGATAGAGGATTACATGTTTGGGTGCTGCCCTCAAACTGTTGCTCATTTATTTGCGATGGATGTCGTGCAACGAATGGTCAGTTTCCTTTTTAATTCAGGTCAGCATGAGTACTTGCTGACTAAATCGTTAACAAGCCGAGAACACTCGCCATGTCGAGTATTTGGTCCTCGCTATAGACGAAAAAAGAAACTTCAATATACATGTTAAAACTGAACCGCTGCAGCGAAGTTCATGGGTGAAAAAGGAAAGAAACTAGAGATCTTGCTGGTAAATTTTTGTTATCATTCAGTAGAAAACAACCTCCTTTCCGTCTAGGCGGTAGTATTAGATTTCGGAAAATGCCTGTTCCTTTCCAGTGTATCAAAAAAGCTTAAAAATTTACAACTCTGTAATGACGACACGGATGAATCGAAAAAGATGTGGTGGTTTTGTTAAACCAAACGGAGTAAACCTTATCATTTGGATTCTTTCTTCTGAAACGAAAATGAAACGCCTGTTAGAGAAAGAAAAGCAATTAATGAAACTAGAGAAGGTCGTCAGTGTTGGGATGATGATGATAAGGTAAGTTGTGCTCGTTAGTAAGATATGGGTCAATAAGAGCGAGTGATGCGCCTAAAGTCTAATTTTTCCACAATTTTATTTATGCTTTCGTATTCACTGTAATGTCTTGCAGGTATGGAATGGATTTGGTTCCGTATTGAAGGAGATCGTCCAAGCTTGCAAGAATATCAGGTCTCCTCCGTTCAATACCAGGTTTTGGTGGCGAATTCATGTATAAAAATTACTGAGTAGCTGATTAGAAATATAAAAATGTCATAAGTTTTAGGAATTTCCACTTCCGATTTTCTTGAAAGTCCAGCGCGCAAATATTTATGAAAGTTAGAAAGCACATATTAGCAAGCATAGTTAGCAATAAATGAAGTTCGCTCTACAACATAACAGGGCTGTCTTTGCTCTACAGGGTGATAACCAAGTCTTTGGCCAAAATAATAAATTGTAAGGCTGGGATCAGATGGGCTAGCAGTCTGGAAATTTACCTGGGCTATGCACAATTCATGCGCTTTAAGAATCCACTCTTGGATTTCGGATATCTCTTCTGGCTTCTCCGTAGAGTTGACAAAACCGTTAGCTACTGCAATGCACGAGGACCGCAAGTTGCTCGAAAATTTATGACCCTGTTTTCTTGTTAGGTCTATGCTAGGGAAACTGGAGTTTGAGCGGAAGTTAGCTCAACTTCTGTGCTCTAGGGACTACAATTCAGAAATCCAGAGGTCTCCGTTTCAGGGAGCGTGATAATTGTTAAGCAAATATGATGGTTTGGTGAAATCAGGGACTGAAGAGTCTGAACCAACTTTTTGCTGCTTTCTCTTTTGGAACTTGATAGAAAACTTTCGTCAAAAGCCCACCTTATTTCTGTCAGATGTGATTAAGCCTAAGAAATAACATACCTCTCCGGGTTTCGCTCTGCCCACTTTTGCCCTTTGTTTTGTGCATTCTAGTAGGAAAAAGTGATGGTGACAGTCTATTGATCATTTTCGGTCAATAAAACAAGTTTACACAGGGACAAGGATCTCCCTAGGACAGAAAGCTTATACCTTCTTCAATATTGGGCAGAGAACTGGTAATTTGAAGAGCCAATCAAAAGAATTTGTTGGAAAAGATGTCACCGAGACTCTACTTGCGGTCATTTCCATCTCTCCTAGTTTCATGTTTGCAGATCATACAAGGTTCAAATAGGGCTATGGATTATGAAATTTTGCATGTGTGTTCGAGACACCTGGGTTGCCAACGCGGATACAAAGTCGTGGGTTTCCTGACAAAGCGCGGGAAATAATTGCAATAAAATCTTTGGCCAAAGACTTTTTTGTCACCCTGTACACTTGAAAGCAATGATTTTTTGAATTCAGCAAGGTAGCAAAATTACGTTTCTGACCAGTTTCGATTTTTGCGGTTTTGCTCTTGAGCTAGTGCTCGAAACCAAATGTCACGCACACTACCATTCAGAGTTATTTCGTCCACATATAGGTTGGGTGAGAGCCTTCGAGTATCAACATGCTCGATTTTTCTGCAGGGCTAATTATAGAGTTTTGGAGGAAAGGGGTCGCCTGTAGAAGAAATCGGTCGCATTTTGGCAGATTACGTCGGGGATAGAATTTCTTCCTTCTGTGTGTCGCATGAGCGATCTTCCTTTAGAATTGGGTAACTGGATATCTTTTGCTTTGCTGAGGAACAAACGAGTGAGAGCCAAAAATGGACTGAAATGCGAGTCAATCGGCTATTTTGTGTTGTAAAACTGAACACAGTGCGATTCTGAAAACCGCACTCTAGGCATTCATTGCCAGTCACAACGATTCATTCCTTGGAAAAATTGCGAGCTACCATTCTTTGAGAAATACAAATGAAAAATTCTTAACTTATGACTCATCTTATTACTATTACATCAGAAGTTCTGACCTATTTGACCAGAATTTTTCTTGGAAAAACGGAATTGGGACGACGTATTTATAGTGGAGTCGTTTTGACATTGTGTCGTCCGCGGTAGCGGCCCCGCTGGCATTGGAGCACGCAGTGCGGTTGGTCAAACAGTTGACCCACGATGGATCCGGCTTCTTTGACGGGTTTTATCGTCTGTTCCCTTCTTCATTTGTTCTAAGAGCTGAGAAAGAACAATATAAGGAGAAACAAGCTACAAAACTCTTCAAAGATACTAGATGAATCATAGGTCAACTTTTTGACCGACCGCGCTGCGTGCTCCAATGCCAGGGAGCCGCTGTCGCGGAAAACGCACTGTCAAAACGACTCCACTATACATGTGTATGCGTTCCTAGGAAATTATTACGATGTTCAGTGTTTCAAGCTTTCAAATTTGATGCAGAAGAAAGTTGTGGACAAAAATTCGAAAGGCGCTTTCTTTCTGGTCTGTACCCTACGTGAATACGTTACTGTCCATCGTCGGCTCAATGAATCCCCCCAGGAACCCGTGCTTTGTCGTGATTTTTTTCTGAAGAAAACAGAATAAATAGATTAAAAACGGATGAGTATATAAATAGAGGAAGGAATAGTAATTTTTGGACAAACTCGAGATCCATATCTTCAAGGAGTTCCGACTAATTTTCAAAATGTTTAAGGAGCGTTCTTTAAAACCATGCTGTTCTCATGAAATCAATTTAAGAGAAATAGGAAACTGAGCGGAGCGAAAAATGACCATTGTAATCATGTCCAGAAGTTATCATGGAACAAACTAAGCATTTGAAGCGGCGCACTATGGTTACGAGGAAGTAGGCTGTGATCGAGGAAATCTAGAGATTCCTGACCCTTATCGTACAATCAAATAGAGCTGCTTCACATCTTAAACATGTTGATTAGAGAATCCTTGCTTCCAGACGGATTTGCAGTGAGTGAGGGAAAACAAAATTCTCGACATTCAAAAACTAAACATTTGTCCATAGGTGTTGAGGTTACTAAGTAAAATAGCTGGTTACAAAGTGGGTAATCAGAACTGGCAGAATTTTCCTGACCGGTGTTATGTCGTATTTGAGTTGTTACCGGATTCTGGACCTAATGAACACGCTAATTTCAGCGATGCACATAAAATGTTAAAAAATGACTTATAAACCCGTTATTCGAAACTGGGTCTGTACCAGTTTGCTGCGCCAAGTTGATGTGCGAGCCATTTACAACTGTTAATCCTGTCGACTCGACCGGCTAGGACATGTTGGCAACGCTGCAGCTATGGCGGATAACCATCACACAAGTACTCCACCAAGTGGAATCTGCTTGAAGAAAAGTTGAGAATCTGCTGATATCTCCAACACAAAAAAAACGAGATGGGACACTGTCTTGAATGAGCTATGCAACAGACTACGAGCTTACTGGGGACTAATAAGATAGCACATACAGGATATTGTACATCACAGTTCGACAAGGCACGGCAATCTGGCTGTCTGCCGCAACACATAAGCCATGCACCTCCTCTCGCTCCTTACCACCTTGCTGTGTATTCCGCAGCGCCGTAAGTGCCTGAACATTTGGTGTTCCTGCAGCTGCATCACCTTTGGACGTAAAAAATAATCATGAATGAAAGAAATAGTTGTTAGCCATAACCAGTGAGAAGATTCACGATCGTGCGGGTTCCTTTTCTAATAAAAATTATGCAGCATCTCACAGAAACTGTGGCTGCTCTGATGAATTCACGAATAAATAGGAAGGAATGACTGTGGTTTGACTTGGTAGAACTGAACCCCTCATTTATGCGTGTAGCGTTATGGTGAACATGGCTCTCACAAGGAGCGTCTGATACTATAGTTCGAATTGCTGTCAAAGTAGAATTTTATTAAAAACATCGATAACCTAAAACACAGTGAATCATATGGGCTGAAAAAAAAACACAGCATTCAGAACAAATGTCAAAAAAAAACTACAACAATTCGTCTTCATATTAGAATGAAGTGATGAATACAAGGAGGAACATGTGACAGATGTAAAGCAGTTCCTCACGTGTGACGTGAAACTGAACAACATTCAAACTTCGTTGCAAGAATAGTCATATAAATCAATAATAAAACGGATAACTGGAAACGGACATAAATCATTCATATAGGAATACTCATATTTTGACAAACAATCCTCGAGGCTCTACTTTCGTTTCTCAAACAAACTAAAAATGAAACAGGGTGAATGGGTGTTATGGATCCCTTACCCGCTGCGGTAATAGTTAGCGCGGATGCACTTTACGACATAGAAAACGTAAAAAGAGAAGAAATGGAAAATAGAAAAAAAAACTTAGCAAGCCGTCACGGACAGCAAAGCCACGGACGTAGGCCAAGCCCCACGGCGCCCGACTAGAAAACCCGTGCGAGACGAGCACCGACCGAACGAGATCATCCATCAAAGCGTGATACGAGGCTCCGCGGCAAGAGGGGAGCGCGAGCTATTTGGGACGAGAACAAGCCGATAGCGGTTTTATACATTGGCTACATCAAGCAAATCACCGTTGAGGATCACAGAGTACGGCGGAAGACGGGCCACGGACCAACGACCAGTCGGATGGTCTAGTAGCGAGGTGGCAGTGGCCCACTGACTGAAACTCAACGAACTTTAACAAGCGTTAGGATGGAAAGCACAGGTGTGTGGGTGTTGTCGGCCACATTGCACTGGATTACGCCGTAATTTGCAGCGTCCTAGAAGCTCTTGGATGGCTACAGTATTATGTGCAATAATAACATGGACGCACTCATACAACATGACTCAATTCGTCTAGGAACCAAAGTACTCCTCAGTAATGGTGATTATATGGCGTAGTGAAAACAATTTGTGGACGGAACCGGACTTCATGCGGGTGTTGATGATCTCTTTTAATTTCTTTTAAGGAAGCTTCTACACACAGCAACAGGCGCAGCACAAAGGTCAACGTAAAATGAACAACGAAGATAGAGCTTTAGGAGTGACAGTACAGCGATGAATACATCATTTCGTCGGATTTCAGGATTAGAAATGGATTGGTTTCTAGTCAATATTACTTATAGTAAAATGCCAGAGATGGCTAGTGAGTGGAAATAGTGAACAAGAAATTGTTGTGTCACTACAGTTTTGGTCTGAAAGGATGTGAATAGGACATGAACGTACAATGTGAGGGGCTCACGCGTGAGCAATTTACCAACATAAAAAACCGACTTTGCCGTCAAGTTACCCGAAATATTCAGTCTGGTCCACAGAAGCTTTAGAAGCTTTAACCTAAAAATGGCTACTTCATCTTATGTAAAATGATAAGTTCTAAAAATGTGAATACAACCAAAAATAATCCCAAAGCAATGACATTCCGCTCTGGTTATTTTCTCGAGTTCTTAAATTAATACCCCACTGTAAACTCCAGCTAAATTTGCAGCCAAATCCCGTGACATGCTATCGATTCCCCATGTAACAGGTTTTTCAATGTAATATTATTTTTCGATTGTTCCGCTTACACAGTGAGCGTCGATAGAGCTGAAAGATTTGCGGACTTGAGGGCAACGAGACGGCCATTTGCCGAAGTCGCTATATTGCGGTGCAGTAGTGGCCAAACGTTGTGATGTCCAGAGTTTTTCAATATTTTATGGTTTTAAACACCAGATATCGCTGCGATTAGTTGTTATAGCAGCGCGAAATAGCAGTTCCAACACGTGGCCCATCTAGATGCTGTGCGCCACCAAGTCCGCAAATTTGTCAACGCCAACGATGCTTACTGTACGCTCTTTATTCCGACAAGCTTAGCCTTCAATGGATGAGAGACGAAAACCACTAACGTTGTAAGGGTGCCTATTAAGTAGGAATTGCCTTGCTACGTGCGATTTCGTCACTGAATCCATAGGTGACTCGAACTGTAACACTTCTTAATGGGTGGTTGCGTCTTTTCTGCACATAATTAGATCGTGTTTGGTTGTCCGTATGGCTCGTGGAACAAGTTAGCACAATGCGACCGACTTCGTAAGACGTGACTGCTTGAGTTTTATGCAAAGCCTACCAGGACCTCATTCTGATTGAGTCAAGCACATTTACGTGTTCGTTCTTGCGGGGATATGGTTAAGTTTCTGTACTTGTGATCTGCCCCGATTAAAAACGACCGGTAGTTGGAATCTTCGCAACAGCAAAGATTATCTTTGGACTCTGCATGAATTTCAAACAGCCACGTCTGATTTGGTATAGGTATGCGTCATAGTGTCTGTAGTACTTAAATCTTGCTGATGTGATTTTCGTTTGCTGCAGTACACTTACATGACACGGCGGGTACATAACCCTGAAGACCCGGTAGCACGTAGGGACTGAATTGCTGAGCTGGTTGTGGATTCGCTGAGTACACAACCGCTCCATTCTTGTCAACGGCTGGACGTTTGCAAGGGACACCGGCCTAAACGTACACCACCTTAGAAGGTCATGAAGGGGGTATCGTGCACACTGGAGCTCATGCCACAACACGCCACTGCGTTAGGGTACAACTAAACCAAATGGAAAGCACGCCACGTTTAATGACGTAGCGGCCTAAAAAGAAGGAAAGAATACCGCAGCGGAAACGGCAGCAGCCAGATTGAGGAAGTGCGCCTGCTGCTGATCGGCGGCTAGCGATTCTTCATCCAGAGGCCTCTTGCGGCTGGCAGCGGTGGCAGCGGAAACGGCGAGCGGTAGCTGGAGAGCGGCGGCCGACGGAGCAGCAGCCAGTGCGACGCCAGCGGCAGCGGCTTGCGCGAGCTGCGCAGGAGCTGCAAGCAGGCCGCCGCCACCCCCGTGCAGCAGCGCAGCCGCCTGCAGTTGCTGAACAGAGCTGTCAGCCATAAGCCATGCACACACTGCTGCTGACACGCGAACAGTTAGGAACCAATAGTGACAAATGGCGAAAGGGCGTTAGCCGGTGAAAACACCACCAAGACGCGAGTGATCGAGAACGAGCTGTTAACATAGTCAACTACACGGCAGAATCGTGCAAACGGGCTATCGCGCGGGACGAAACAGAAGCAACGACTAGTTGGGCGATACCTGCGAGACAGCAGCCTGATAGGGATCGGCTTGCAGGACTGGAGAGTAAACCAGGCCCTGATAGTAGGGATAAGGTAGAGTGGGCATCATATTGGCGGCGGCAACCGCCTGCTGTTGCTGCTGAAAGAATAAACAAAGATGACAGAACGCTACAAAACTGTTAACATAGCGGCACAAGGCATGCAGGAACCAAATCTCAAAGAATCATTGCACTCTTCTCTATTCATAGGGAAGGATGTAACAATGAATGGACATTGGGTAAATGTTGGAAAGAGGAATTTGCCGAAAAGGCTGTGCCAACTTACCATGATCTGTGCTATTGGGTTCACCGCTATTGGCTGTCCTGTTGCAGTCTGGTTCAGTTGTGCCGAAATCAGATTCTTCAGCGCCAGATTATTCCTGCCATTTATAAGCAGCTGATCCTTGATGTGCTGCGGTGGATGCAGATACTTGCATTTCGGATTCTCCCGTGTACATCGACCCTGAAGAATTTGAAAAGTTAGCTAATAGATTGGTTTTACTATCTTATGAAGGTTGGTGTAGGCCTTGTATCAGCAAAAGTGTTATGACACCGAACGTACTGTGATGTGTCTAGTGCTATAGAGATTGTTTAGTATTCATCAACTGTTGATGCTCAACAAGATTTAGAAAATAATGTAAAAACCGGTCAGCTTTTGCATGCTGTAGGAATTGAAGAAATTGAAGCAGCAAATACTTCGAGATCATATGCCCTGAACACTACCAAGTTTTAGTATAGGAAGCAGTAGCGGACGCATTGAGGGGGGGGGGGTGTGGAGGTGTGACGCCGAATTTTCGAAATTACTTTATAAAATAGGTGAAAATCCCATATACGTTTAGTTTTGATTGCTTATTTTTCGTGATTTTCGGAATATCTACGATTAATTATACAGTATTTAAACCAATATTTTCATTGGGCGCGTGAGGCGCAGTGGTTAGACGCTTGTTGCGCACGAGCACGATCGATGGTTCGATCCCGCCCGAGGCCAATCAGGCCTTCCATCCCCGGGGTCGGTAAATTGGTAGCAGGGGAGTCTGGGAGGATGAAGCACCGACTTGATTCAGCGGATGGCCCCCCCCCCCCTGTATACGGCACATACACATTCAATGCCTCTACGAAGCTCAGATGAAGTCGAATGCGTAGCGCATCCCACATGATGGGATTGATTAACGCCGACCACTTCCTCTTTTTTAACCTTTATTTTTAGTATTTTTCATTTTCCGTCGTGTTCACAAAGCGGCAGAGAACCCAATTTTTTCCCGCGCACCTATTCCCGCCCACTATCTGTGTGCATCATTGATAGGAGGTCACTTCAAAGTTAACCTCGAAATCAGGTAACTGAACAAAAATGGTGTCCTCCAGTCAGTCGTCTCGATCGATATAACCTTTAGCTTTACATTCGAAGATGATGATACACCCCCGCCCCTTTACAGTGTAGCTCAGACCCAGCACTATCAGCTCGTTACTTGTTCCAGTCGATACGGCGTTTCCTGCCCGAAAAAAAATGAATAAACTACGATGAACTGAAAAATTGAAGCTAGTCGCTTACAGCGCAGTAATTTTGCATAGAAGGACAATTACTCAAGCGATGAAGAAAGCAAGAGTTAACTGATAGCGAAAGCAAATACATAATATTTGTGAGCGATGTGTTAATGACTGTTTTGAAAACAAACTTTATTACACTCAAAAATGCAAGTTTATACTTCAGCAACCTAGCGAACTATTTGTCTCTGAGCTTTTGTCAGGAAGACGAATACGGAGAAATAGTGCAACATCACTGGCTATGAATGGCATCTATCGCAGCATACTTCTCCATTGTAGTGGAAAGAGCAGCTTAGCCAGTTCGTGCCGATCTTAGGAATAAGCCCAACGAGATAATGTCGGCATGATGAATATGCTTACTCCTTAGGCTATCCTTCAATCACATGCTACCCTTACTGCTCATCTGATGAACAAACAATGCCTAATATCTCGGTAGTGACAGCGGCTCCACAGACGTCGCAATACCGCATCTGTGACAGATGCACAACAAACGCAATTAGATAACGTTTCTATTCTTTTCCATAAAGTGAGGAAAATTCTGGCACGTACAAGTATGCATGGGAAATTCCGTTTCGCTCGCCTTAACCAGTTTCGAAAGTGCCTTCCTTTCTATCGGCCAGTGCACTGTTCGATCGCTCAATGACAGTTCCCGCTCAGACGAATCCAAGTTCAACTGGTTGTCCTCCAAACAGAAACAGCATACGTCCATCGGTACACTGTTCTTGCTACATGCTCACCTCCCTCCTGGGAAAAGATAGTAACAGCTTCACAGCATTATTTTACTTGAAAAAAATTCGAACTACATCTTCATATAAATTATATACTGTCAACAAGCATTAGTTTTATGTCAGGTCCACAACGTGCGGCGAAGCATAGGGAATTCAATGGTGGAACTATTTCCATCGATTACTGCACCTGATTCACCGTTGAATGATAAGGTCATGTAGAAAGAATGATTGAACGACTATGAAATATCAAAACTACTTTGAAAGAGGAAACTGCTTTCTGTTACGTTGAGAACAAAAGTAGTCGAGGTAGCAAAACCACATCAAATACTTCAAGCCAGGAAGACCCCAAACAACGTAGCAGTTACCGCTAATATTTGTAAAATACGCGCCTTACCCTTTCTGCGGCCGAATAATTTTAGAGAGAGTATTGTAAGTAGTCTCGTGAGAGTCGAATCTAACTCAGCCGACTACTTCCCAAGAAGTTTGTTATTTCATAATTCCGCCCTCGAGCAACAGGTTGAGGTTGTTGAGAAGTCCTTAAACTACGGGGCCACCTGCTTCGTGAAAGCACGGTATATATGCTGAACGTGACTCTGACTACAAATTCGGTGATGCCAGCATGGAAAGACCCCAGCATGCGAGTCCCCTCTGCCGTGTTGTCTCCATTTGCAATTCCCCAGGGATCATTGCAGGCAGATGGCTCCCCCTCGTCTTCTCTATCGATAAACCCGGTTCCTCTAGCATCACCAGCAAGACTAGTTCGAGCAAACTATCCCGAATAGGTTGCATTCATCATAGTCCTACTTTACAGATGCTAAGTAGTATACTTTGGCCATTTATCAAGCATAACGCGACTGTTCCACGGTAACCTATAGAAGCGATGTAGAGGGCTAAAGGCTCGAAACTAGAGATGTGTGAAGTTTGTCCCATTGCCGCTCATCCCGCTCTGGCCGACGCTTTGTGAAAATGAGCCCGGCGCTTGGCATTTCGATTCTGAAACGAAGGGCGCAAGGCCAGCTGGCAACAGCCATCAATACGACATTAAACAATGCAAAGAATAAAGGATCGCATGCTGGCCCGCCATATCTCTCCGCTCGCTTTTCCCCCTCTGACGCTAGTATCCCCCCTCGCACAGTAGCCACTGGATGAGCTGCCTGTCGCTTGCGATCTCATAGATGAGCGCCTCATTTCGCCCCGCACTGGTCCAAAGTGACTCAATCATGGCTGGAGTTCTCCGCTTTTGGTAACAATGAAATTAATATTGCAAAGAAAAAAAACATAAAAGGTGGTGCCCTAATAGACCAAGAATGGAAATTAGGAGAATGCTAAGGGGCGGCATACTCGCTGCACTGCTGTTTTAGTGGATTTGCTGTGCCGAAATGAATCGGAATCGATTACACAACACAACACCAGCGGCAGAGGCGTCGTTTATTTGGGAGGCTCCGTTCGGCAAAAGAAAAACTCTAAAGCAGTGGCCGAGATTCTGACAAGGTAGCACATCAGCTCACCTTAATACTGTCATAGCATGCCG